>CM041735.1:2380000-2980000 GCA_023373845.1 Nibea coibor
GCGGTATTAGAGGGCCTCCAGCTGTCGTGAGTACTTCCTAGCTCTTGGTCATGTTATATATGGGCTCCAAATCCATCCCCAGAGACTAAAATAATGCAATGCTGACTACAGGCCTGGAGAAATTATGATAGAACAGATGTTTGCAGTTGTACAGTGAACTTGACACTTTAGTTTTTAGTAAAAGTACTTGAAAACATCACTGTTTAATCAGTGTTAGTTCCTGCTTGAGGGTCCGATAAGTTTCAGCCGCTCAGGTGACATCAGAGCAGGTCGAGTCACGACGTGATGTTAGTATTGTGTCTCCTCTGTTTCTTGCTTCTCAATGAGTGGACATCTGAGAAGCGTGTCGGTGTGCATGTGTGTGATTGGTAAGCCGATCAGGCGCATGTGAGAGGGTGAACAGACTGTGTCCTTACGAGTCAGTCAAAAGGGATGTAGTGCTGAGAATAAAAGAGGAAAACAACAGGCTGGAAAATGTTCTCCTTACTCTTGATTTCACCAAAAATATTCTCAGTTCTCAGAAAACATAATACACCGGACAGAACTTCTGAAATTCTAAAGCATCTTGTCCTGATGTGATGCACACTCCTACCAACAGAAAGTTTTTATATGAAACAACACAACCAAGAGAGACAGAAAGCGGCTCCAAACAGCTGGCTCACAAACACCAGCTGAACTCCTATTTCACCACCCACAGTCCCAAAACCAAAAGAAACGGAAATTAATAATAAACTGGTTTATGATTTTATGATGAATTGACCATGAACTGGCTGCCAGGAAACCTTGGCTGCCCAGAAAACAGAGGAACAAAGAGTCAATTAGAGAACGAGCAGCTTGTTTTTATACTTCTGCAAAAGTACATATAATGTAATTATGGAAATATGTATTTTGAAGTCTGAGCCCTGCTTGGTGAAAACACAGATATCTGCAGATTACAGCCTCACCTGCCATCATTTCATAGAGAAAACAGCTCTACATTCACACTTTGTATTTTATAATGAATACATTCATTGTACTGTATGTAAATCCAGATGTGCTGTATATATGCAAACATACATTTCTGTATATTTTCCATTTGATCTATTACTGTTGCTTACTTATTCATGGTTACAATAATTCATGTTTTGACAATGTGCATCTTTCATTGTCACTTATTATTACTACAGTATTATTGCTTTTGCAACATTGGCTCATGCCCACTCATGCAAATGAAGCTCATTTGAATTCGGGAGAGAGAGAGAGGAGAGGACAAACGGGGAAATCTGCAGCCAGAAATGCCTAAAGAAATATGATGAATGATTCCTTCCTGTTCAATACTTCTCACAACACACACATTGTGTGATAATCACAAGCTGTAGATAATCACTGTTCTAATGCCAAATATATACGACTAGTCAACTTTGTTGCAGCTTTAGAAGCAGTAATTACACAGCAGTGTCTGCTACTTAGTAGTCAAGATGAGAGCCAGACTGTCTAGTTACTGCTGTGTGTGTGTGTGTGTGTGTGTGTGTGTGTGTGTGTGTGTGTGTGTGTGTGCGTGTGCGTGTGCGTGTGCGTCTGTGTGTGTGAAAAGCAATCTGCTCATCTGTTTGATTATCTGTAAAGCAGCACAGTGTAGGGATATCAATGTGTACTACAGTACACTACACTTGTCTGTGTGTGTGTGTGTGTGTGCAAGTATCTGTATTGGATGCTGTGTATGTGTGTGACAGGCTGACCTGTCCATCCTGTGAACTGCAGGACTCAGATCACATACACACACACACACACACACACACAGTAGCATGGACCAATTGTCTGGTTGCTGGGCAATGAGCTCACGCCAGTGGACCATAACAACCCCTCTCTCCATCAATCAGCTATCGAGTGCTCTGCTCTAGTAATGATGTCATCACACACGCACACACACACATGCATACACATGCACGCGAGCACTTATCTCATCCTCTTTGTTTTGACCTTGGGTTGCTCGTGTGCGAGTTTGAGTGTGTGCAGAGTGGTGATTGTCATTGCCTTGCAGAATATTGCAGGAGAGGATGCAATCTGATTATGACACACACACCCTTGTTGCACAGACTAGATGTTCCTCAGACAGTCCATTGCAAGTTTTTTTTAAACTGTAATTTAAGTCTGGATTGTATTTTTATTATTTATTCAGCTTTTTTTCAAAGCATGATGCACCGCAGCGCACTCTGAAGGAAATGTTTTGGCCTTGTTTGGCTGTAAAATCACTAAAAAAGAGAAAGTACAGTCTGTATCAGCCACACAATACCAGTGCACAACACTAAACTAAACACTGTTTTCTAAAATGATAATTGAATTGAGACCCTGATTTGTGACTTCGCAGAGCTTTGGAGAGTTTGAGCAGTCTGACCGTGAGACTGAACATCCTTCAATTACACACACACACACACACAACAAGCGTGGAGTGTACTGGTTTGAAATGACACCTGCCTGTACCTACGCACAAACACACTCACTCCTGTGAAACAATTTACTTCAGGATTACACACACACACACACACACACACACACACACATTCTCCAGGTCCAGCTGTGTCTCTGCCAGGCTCTAGGGCAGGGGGCCAGCACAGTGAGGTGAAGAGAGTGGCAAGAACACTAACTGGCAAATCAGTGGCCAATTAAAAACACTCAGCACTGTGTGCGTGTGTGTGCATGCGTGCGTGTGTGTGTGTGAGTGTCCTTGTTTGACTGCCAAGGAGAGGGTTGGCACAGAAAGCACGCTTCCTATTCTCTCAGCATGCCCTCTTAACACAGAAGCTTACACACACACAAACACACGCTCACACACACATACAGCCTTGGATTTGTCTTACCCCATTGTCTTTATGTGGGACAAATGAATGCATGTCCTTTCTCTGTGTTTGTTTGTGTGCGTGCATACGTGCATGTGTGCGTGTTCCACCCACACGTGAAGTTGTATAACCTCAGATGGGACGCTCTACTTTTCCCCCTTGATTATACAGCAGGAGACAAAGTCGTGAAGGGTGTTGACAGAGTCTGCAAATGTGTGGAACAAGTCAAAAGAGAAAAACAGAAAGCGAAGGAAACCTTAAAAGCAGCAGCTGATAAGTCCAACTAATCAGAGAACATTCGATGATGAGTAGATATTTTGTTAGTTAGTTGTTATTCTTTTTATTGATACAGAGCAAGCTATCCCTACGAGCTGATCCCTCCACAGCTACTCTTCTGAACTAGTAAGAAGGTTCCTGTTCTCCCGCCATTCAGGCACACCGCTCTAATGAAATTACAGTGAAGCAAACGTACATTGTAATCGATCATTGCCTGTCATCTGCCGCGCTGAGCTGCAGTTTGTCTTGTGATCAATTATGGTGCAACCAGTTGCTCCTGTTTTTAGTTTAGCTGTGTTTCTTTTTTCAGAAAATCCAACAATACAAGGTTTATTGAGCTCAATACATGGGCAGATGTTTTAAACCAGTGTTGAGTCGAGGACTCTTGTCATCATTCTTGCTTAGCATGTTAGCATTCAATCAGGAGGCCCAGGAGGAAGAGCGGGACGTCCACTAATCAGATGATTGGCAGTTTGATCCCCGGCTCCTCCATTCTGTATGCTGAAGTGTCTTTGGGCAAGTTACTGAACCCCAAATTGCACACACATTCATCAGTGTATGAATGTGTGTGAATGGGTGAATGAGATATGTACTGTAAAAGAGCTTTGGTGGTGTTATGTAAGTACAGTCCATTTACCATTTATTGTATGTCCAGGTGCTCCAACTTTTATCCATATTATTACATAGTAACTAATCATACATTGATTCAATGCACTCTTAACACACACTATGTAAATAGTGTAGGTAAATCGATATTAGGTCAGTTCTCATTTTTAAGAGGTGCTGAGAAGTATGACTTCCATCAGTAAAACTATAGTATATGAATTGCAGCAGTGTGCTGGAGATGACTCTCAGCTAGCTTGTAGTAGCACCATACCTTGATATGATGTGGTTTGATTGCAGTTATCCCTGATTGTCATTCGCATTTCAACTGGCGGGTCATGAAGCAGGGAATGGCTATAAATGGCGTTTGATTGGAAAGAGCTGGGAAGGGGAGGGAGGCAGAGAGAGAGAGAGAGAGAGAGAGAGAGAGAGAGAGAGAGAGAGAGAGAGAGAGAGAGAGAGAGAGAGAGAGAGAGAGAGAGAGAGAGAGAGAGAGAGAGAGAGAGAGAGAGAGAGAGAGAGAGAGAGAGAGAGAGAGAGAGAGAGAGAGAGCATTGTAAACCTGGAAATGCTGACCTTTCTTTTATGTTTGTCTTTGCTGAATGATTTGTATTTGCTTCCTGGCTTGTGATCTTTTTTTTTCTTCCTGGATATTAAAAATAGTTCAGGTCAGTAACAGGAATGTCTGTTATGGCACTGAACCTTACACAGCTGCCACGTACACACTTCGGCAACACAGCAAGAGTGTGGAACGGCAGATAAAAGATGGCGATAAGTAAAGGACACTAGTCTTTCCAGACATGTGTGCACCCGAGATAACATTCCTCCCTGCTTTGAGCACCTTGAACCTTCACAGAGCTGATTCCTCACTTGTGGTATGACAGATATGTGTGAGTTTAGGAAAATGGGGTTGTGGTTGAGGAAGGCATTTCCCTTACGTTACAGTGATGGTCAGTGACTCGGTGTACGCTCACACACACACACACACACACACACACACACACACATATGTGCACACACTTAAAGACTCACTACATTCTTCTGCCTCAACCAACCAACCAAACAGCTGTCAGACACTACGTCAGCTCCCGTCTGTCTATGTGTGTGTGTCTGTGTGTGTGTGTTCCTGTGAGTGATTGTCTGTCATATATATGATAAATGATGAGCTGTGTACTACAGGACGTGTGATTGGTCGAAGCAAGTGGAAAGAGAAACTGAATGCTTTTAGATGTTCCTGCACACGCCTCTGCAAAGGTTCATTTAGAAAAAGCAAAATTTGATTTGGTTCATTGTTGTGTTTCATCTGCAGTCCCACTGTTACATTTAACCTCACATTTATCCAGAGTTTGGCATTCATGTCTGCATTCTGTGAAACATTCAGAGGCATTGTTGGGGAAATCTTTTGCTGATGTTAGCCTTTGAACCCAGTACTTGTGGTTTCAGAGTCTGTAGCCAAAAAAAAAAAGACTGTAGCGTTAGGCAAACGTGTACAGTAGGCAAAGTGGGTGGACAACATTTCTCTTTTTTGACTACACTTGGCCAAAGAGAGAATGGGAAGAATGCGAGCACTCAAAACAGATGAAATGATGAGAGAGTGAGCGAGTGGACAAAAGTATTCATGGTGTAATCACGCCAGCATGTAGTCAAGTACAGAGAGACACTCACGCAGAGAACACTTGTCAGACATGTTGAGTATCATCGCCTTTTGATCAAGATCACCACACACACACACACACACACACACACTCACACGAATGATCAAAAACTGCAAACCCATTCACCTCACTGTGACACAATACAACAAAAAACACACAAAAGACTGTGCTTTTGTGTTTTTCCCCTCTTTTTTCTGATTCATTCATTCACTTGAACACTGCATCCAACATTCAGCTGTAGAGGCCTGAGCCAGACACCAAGTTACCTGTCGACAGGTAGATGTAGAAAACCTCTTTGACCTCTGCGTTTCACTGAGAGAGCTACACTCGAAAAGGTGCTGCTGCACTGAACATGCTCTTAGTTGTTTGTTGGTTGAATGGTTGAATGCACTTACTAAGTCATGTTGGACAAAAGCATCGGCTAAATCAGTGCAATATGGATGAATCCTCACAAGAGTGTTATGATAAAAGGTTGCAGGAATGGAATATATTTACATATATGCAAAGCCAGAATGAGTGAAACAGTTTATTAAAAAGAGTGGAATACAGAAGTTTTGACAAGAGGGCGACTGGAGGCGATCCCCGGGGTGATCCAGGGAGGTGCAGGGGATGGCGAGACTGAGCTGATATGGCACGCAGAGGTCCTGAGTCAGAGAAAAAGCAAAGTTAGTAACAGGGTGATCACAAAAAGCAGAGCTGAGCCACCACAGCGCCAGCTACTGCTTGGAAGACTGACCGATGTGGCGGTGTCTGGCTTTATCCTGTGCAGGATGATTGGATGATGAGACAGGTGTGAGAAAAGCAAAAGGCCACGCCCAGCAGCACACGCAAACAGAGACGGACAGAACAAACGTGACACAAAGAGGACAGGGAAACGACAGGAAAAACAGAGGGGATGGAAGAGGCAACAAAGAGCACACACACACACACACACACACACACACACACACACACACACAGTTCACTGCAGGTGCCGGCTGTTCCACCGAGCTTTGCAATTCAATCAGTTGTTCACTTAATGAGGTTTACGCTGAACCATTCCTGACTAATTTAGCCTGCCTGATCTCTGGATTGGACATGATAGATTGAGACAAAGTGTCTTTAGTTATTTGTGCGTGTGTCTGTGTGACAGGAGCTGTACACTGTGGGCAGCTGTTTTCTATCAGTGCTGAGGATTTAAGGTCATGTTTGCTGTCTACCGTGTTTATACATGCTAGCCCTGAATATCTATTTGCTATCTTTACAACATTATTTTCATGATAGAGATGTTTAATTATATTTGACAAGAGCTGGAGACCATGTTTCATAAGACATCTATTCGCCTGTTCCCCTGGCACCACCTTGTGTTAAGTTTTTTATTTTCTGTATAATTTAGCATAGTGTTCCTGACAGTACGTGTCTCACTTGTTTAAATCAACATTTTTTATATGTAATTAATCTTTTTTTGTGCCGCGTCTTCAGATCTCCGCCGTAACAGGTGGCGTATTTAAACTTGAGTCGTAGCATTTTCCCTAAAACTTGGTCAAGTTTTGGAATTAAACCTCACTCTCTGTCCTACTCTGCCCTCCCTCGCTCACGATCCTCCTCCTCCTCCTTTTTCCGCTGACATTTTTCAGCTTTCCATACTCCCCACTGTGCCTCGCTGGCTGTGCCAGTGTTGTCCTCCCAGTGAGTTTCTATCTGCCTCCTCTCTGCCACCATCTGTTTCTCCCTTTGTCTCTCTCTCTCTCTCTCTCTCTCTCTCTCTGTCTGCTTTACCTCGTCGTCCTTCGTATTCTCTCCATCTGTCTTCCTTCCTGTCGCCTCTGGATCTCTCCTACTTATGCTTTCTTCTTTAAACTTTTGCTGTTTCTTACTCTTTGTTGTTCCTTCTCTTAGCTCCATCCCTCATTCTCTCTTGCTGTTTTAATACCATATGATGGATTCCTTTGCCAGTTGGTGTCTGCTAATCCATGGCCCTCAGTACATCTATTTTTTCTCAATCTGTTTCCTGCCTTACATACGCACACTACAAACAACTTAAGTATACACAACCCCTATTGCTTTCTGCGTGCAGCCAGTTTAATGCATGCGTGCTTACATGCTTATCTTAAGCCTGACACCGTACTATGGCCCACCGTGGAAACCTATTGATTTTTCCATGTCTGCCATGCCAGACGTTCCTCCGTTTCTTTCTCTCGTTATGCATCATCCTCACTGTCCCATTATCGTATCTCATTTCCATCATGGCTCTCAATTCCTTGCAGAACAGAGTCACCGTGCATAACCAAAAAAAATGTGCATGGAATGATATATTTTACTAATGTCACACACAAACAAAACAAGCCACATGCTGTAATTCTCCTTCCCTGGATGGCAATAAAACGCTTTCCCACAGCTACACAGCAGCACACACACTCACACAAACACACTCCTACCCACCACGTTCCTCGTCTTCAGACATGTAAGAAGTGGGTCAGTAGGATGTTTGACGTCCCACACACCTTCACACACACGAAAACACACACACACCACACTGCAGCTGACTAACAGCAGGGAACATGTCTCCCGTATCCCCGTAACATCCCCATCATTCCACCACAACCTGCCTAATTAGTCCCAGTGAGTGTGTGCACACCGTCGACAATCAGCCCAGTCTGTCTCTCATGCCGGTGTGTGTGGGTGTCTGCTTAAGTCAGCTTGTTGCACGTTAGATGCCTTTAAAGATGCACTGCAGGGTTTTATTTTTCATAAATACGACAGGTCATATAACGATGACCCGTATTTGCATTGCAGTTTTCACGATAATAAAAACACTTTGCAGACAGGGAGCAAATTAAAGCTACAGTGTGAAAAGGTGCATAGAGAAAATGTCAAACAAGAGCGGAGTTTAAAAGGACTGAAAAGACATTCAGCAGGGAGGTGTTGTCCTTCTACATGCACACTCATCTTTTTTATCACAAAAAGTCTTTTGCAGTGCAGTCTACTCTTTGTTTTCCATGTTGCCTGTTTGTAGCCATTTGAGCTAACTGTCTCACATCATATTTGTGCTTATGGATCAATGCTACATGTTTTGCTTTGTTAGATAAACCTTATAATGCATCCTGCCTGTGATGCTGCTGGTGTTTACACAGCACAGTATACAGTGCCATGTGTCCCAGCACGTTACAGCGCAGATATGACAATATGAAGGAAAGATAAGAAGTTTTAACTTTTGTTGTTTTCATCCACCAGGGAGTGCTGAGTCCCTGAGTCAACACACTGCATTCTGGGATAGTCTGGAACTCTCTCCATGGGCTGTACCACCTGCTGACAAACCAGGGGGGTCTGGAGGAGCTGTGTTGAATGAGGTGAGATTGTTTCTGCTGTTACATGTGTGACACTTTGATCATGTTTTTCCATTGAATACATTTAGTTGTTTAAATACTTTGTAAGCTATTTATTTAATAAGACGAGATCCGCTGATGAGCAGGACAAACCTAAAAGCTGCTCGCCTGCCTGTCATGTTCAGTTTGATGTTATAAGTTCTGACATCAAGGACTTCTCTGCGCTGTGTGTCCTCCGGAGCCATGAGCCTTGTTTTGCTGATAGACCTGGTCACAGCACAGTTCCACGCTAAGTAAAGTGCATTTGATTTTAATGTGAGTAAAGTGGCAGCTGGTCACGTGCGCAGCTCGCACTGAATCAACCAAGGTTCTCCTCTCTGTCGCTTTGAGCCACGGCACGTCGTAAATATATGGCTTGGTTCAAATTAGTAGCTTACTGTCCTAATCCTCCTCCTCGTCTGTCATGCAATATGATGATGAGTTTACCAAACCCATATGGTAGATGACTTCCTCTGTGTAAAGGTTAAAGAACAGTCAGAAAGATATGAAGGCACCTTTCAGTGACTGAAACGAAGCCAGGGAGCCTTAGATGACTTGAGTTTGTTTCCTGCCTTCGTTGTGATTGGATGAGAGGCGTTTTTAAGGTAAGCTAGTCTGCTTAGTGACAGTGTGTTTGTTTATGAAGCTGCATTCGAGCTCCCTGTTGGAGCAGTGATATATTTTCTTGCACAACACCTCCAGGAACCAGTTAGTAAGGGGTCTTCCTGTGAGAATGGAGGCCTTATTGGCAGTGCAGAGTGTGAAAAACACCCTATAAATAATGTCTCTGTGATGCCCGAGGAGGGGCGAATGCATTGTAGTGTATTTCTTTGTTTTTATTTATTATGTGTGTGTGTGTTTAGGAATCTAATTGCTCATTGATGAATCTCTACATAAACAAATCAGCCATTCTTTAGAATTATAAGAGAACCCCAAGCTACAAGTGCTTTGGGTTTTCTGTGATTTACTCACAGCACCATTGCGGTCTTCTGTTTTTTTGTGGTAATATTGATCCCCAGAGGAGAAATTCTCTTTTCACTTTCTCCCCTTCCACAGGAAAGTAAGATCGCAGGGTCAGCTGTAGAATTGTACCTTTGGAGCTGCTGGTGATTATCTGGCTCGCAGACATTTCAGCAGAGCAAACGCTTGAGGTCAAGGATTTGAACTCGGGCCTTCTGGTTGATGGATAGTCTCTCTGCTCGCTATTTTCACGTTAAAGAAAATCTATACAAGCAAACATTTAAGTTTTGGAAGTTTTCTTCAGCAGATTGCCTTGCAAGTTCACTTGCCTCCTTTGCCTGAGGGATACTCTGCTATCAAGAGTGATAAACAATGAACATGAGTGACTTTAATAACAAACACTAACCAACCTCCACCCGGAGCCTGCACGCAGAGTGGAAGATTAATGTTTGAATTTACTCGAGTGTCAGGACACTAATTGGCAGGTTAAGTCTCAAGGCAGTACTGATCTGTCCAGCTATGAACTAATAATACACATCACAAACTAATTAAACACATTTCATTATTACACAGTACAGACATCAACAGTGCAGACATTAAAAAGTGATACAATATGAATATACTGAGCAACAACTTTAGCTGCAGAGAAAAGGCTGTAAATGTACAAGGATGTTGTTAAATCTTCCTTTGAGAAGCAGATATCAGAGTCAGGGATGAGTCACTCATACTTAGAAACACTTTATGGTAAAACTTCTGTAAAAAATGTCGACTCCTTTTGTGAATGAGATTTTTCTTGCACAGTACTTCAGTGCTTTTGGAGTGGAAACCAAGTTGCTGCCTGTTGCCTCAACATTTGGTGCCTCGCATTAGGAGTAAGGGAGTGCTCTCTGGCCCTTGTCTCAAACAGACTTGCTTGTTTAAGTGTGCACAAACACACATTCTCAGAGAGGGAGAGAGGAGCACTCTCATTTACCCCACAGGGAGCAGACAGTTTGGAGAGCACTACATTCTCCCTGCTGGAATCTCTGTCTGTATGTTGTATGCTCCTCTCTGTTCCTCTCACTTGCTTTCTCCTTCTGTCTGCCTATGTGTTCATCTCAGTTCAATTCAGCAAGGCTTTATTAGCGTGACATTTTGATCAAAAACATGTTGCCAAGTGTGTATTTGATCACAAAGTGAGACTTCAGTGTTTCACATTCTCAAATGTGCTTTATTGGCATGACCACACAAACAACACTGCCAATGCATTTTGTACAAGGTTTACAACGTTAAGCATAATGATTCAGAAATATGCACCTCTTTTTTCTCGTTCTCTCTGCTCCTCTTTCACCTTGCTGATTGAAGGGAGGTGTAAGGCTGTACTTCCCTCCTTCTATCACACTCTTTCTCGTTGAATCCAAAGAAAAAGTGTGAGTGTGTGTGTGGGTGGGTGATAGAGAGAGAGAGAGAGAGAGAGAGAGAGAGAGAGAGAGAGAGAGAGAGAGAGAGAGAGAGCGAGAGAGTCAGTGCTATTCTTGGCTGGTTGGGGAAGTCTTGGCTCTCTGGCGTATGGGAAAAGTGCTCTTGGCAAGTCTTGAACCGAGGCATTCCTTTATGCTGTCCTCTTGAAACACTCACACACAGGGACAGATACACAAACTTGTTTTTGTCACTCAGGAGGACATTGCATTGACTTGTATCCATCCTCTGGAGACTTAAACCGCTACATGCTAAACCTAACCCTGACATTAACCAAAAACCAAGACTTTACCCTGAAATTTATCGGTTTACGTCGTGTGAACACGAGTTAGAGAGCAACACACACACCCGAGTGACTAAAGCTCACATTTACATGCTCCTTTAGTTACAAACTGCTGAGTTTTTTCTTTTCATTCTCTGTTAATCTCTCTCATACACATATTCAGGTCTGCACACACGCACACACACGCACACACACACACACACACACACACAAATGTCTGTTTGCATGCTCACTCACTCACTGACAGCAGAAAGACTAAGTGCGGTCTCAAAAGAGAGATTTCTAGTAGTACTACATTATGCCCCGAGGCCCAAAGCCAGAGTTTCACTGTCACTCACTCTTTCTTTCTCTCTCACACACACACACCCACACACGCACTCATACACACCACAATATCCTTGAATCAATCGCCTAAGGAGTGGGAGGTTGTCTGCATGACTTCTATCAGCTAATAGATCTCTTAAGTCTCTTTCTCGATGTCTCTCTCTCTCTCTCTCTCTCTCTCTCTCTCTCTCTCACTGCAGTGCAACTACAAGGTGACATCACTGTCTTTCTCTATCTTTTCCCTCCTCCTCCGTCATTTTCTTGTTATTTTATCCCACTCTCCATCTCCTCCTTCTCCTCCCATCGTCCTTCCCCATCTCTCCTCTTTTCATCTGCCCCTCCCTCCTTTGTTCTCCTCTCCATGTCTCCCTTCCACTGCGAATCCTTACATAACGCCTGTCAAACTATAAACACACAGTGCCAGTGTCAGTCCACCAGGCAAAAACTGGGTTTGGTGATGAAATTGGGTCAGGGTCAAAAGGTTCTGTGTGTTTGTAAGGATGCATACAACCAGTCTCCAGACAACTGTGTCTGTGTGTGTGTGACTGCCACATCTTCTAAAACATGTTATTTTCAGTCCACGAGACAGCTGCATGCATGCACAAGAACTTTGCACACAAAAAAGGTTTTTCTGGTAACAGCACACACACACACTGTGCTGGTTGCTGGTCTTTCCTTAGTCTGAAATGGCCCACCCAGAGAATGTCACAGAGATGGAATTTCCTTTCATGTGTGTGTGTGTGTGCATGTGTGTGTGTGTGTGTGCATGTGTGTGTGTGTGTGTGTGTGTGCATAGCATAAAAACTACTGAAAATAATGATGTTGAAAGAAAGCGAGCTGAGAAAATGAGACAGTCTGTCTCTCTGCAAGCTCTCTTGAACGCCGTGACGCTGCTCTTCCTCAGCTCTTGACAGTGTGAGTGTGTAGTTGAATATTTTAACAGTAGCCACCATATGCAAACTGGTTTGTTAAGTCAGGAGACACTGGAAAGTGGAGAGAGAAGCACAAATATGAACAATGACTCCGGTAGATAGTCACTGTATAGATTTGTGTAATTAAGATACAAATGACGTCACCCACAGCTTTCTGAGCAGCCGTTGTGAAGTTCAGCGTGTGATTGCTCTGGCCGCTGCCATCTTGGCAGTACAGCCGCTGCTGCTTCCTGACTAATCTAAAAATGGGACAAGACATGGATTGTCGGCTCAAACAAGCTACCCGTGAGGCCCGTCATGCTCTTAATTCTGCCTAATTTTAAGCTTTATTATGATTTGAACAGGTGAATTCTATAAAAACAGTCTCAGTACAGTTGTCATGAACAAACTATAGAGACCAAACCAGGCTGTAAGCATGTTTCTGCTGTGAAGTTGGGCATTTTAATGTGGGGGCTTGTGGAGACTCGTTCTTCGTTTCCAGCCTAAAGTGGACATCTGTGGAACGGTTTTTGGTACTTCGGCATAGACTTCACATGTTTGCATACAGACCAGGGAAGTGAGATCCAATCACAAGTGGACAATGTCAGGTGTGACATTGTATATGGGATCACCCAGGATGCATGTTAATGCCAGGTGTAAACAGCCATGGTGATTATTAAAAATGATTTGAGGTTCAGTTACATTCACCGTTTCAAGTTTTATTATTATTATTGGTAGTCAACTCACAAATTGAGCTCCTGCCAAGCCCCAAAAGTTCCCCAGCAACCCCACAAAGTACAGTATTTTACCTACGAAAAGCTACACGGAAATGAAAAAAATAACCTAGTGTGCGTGTGTGTGTGTGATGTAAAGGTTATTTCCCAGCTTATTTTTATGTGGTGTAAACATTGTTCTTTTGCCAACAGCACAGTAAATACATGCTTCAATCTGTACAGATTGTCCAATTGACTGGAGCCATTTTCCCCGCTGGGAGCCTGACGACAGTCAACACGATTATATACGTTTGATTGTACACAGTGAATAGACATACATGTGTTTGTGTATTTAATCAAATTCTATTGTGTTCACCACACAGTGTTCGGCCTCAGGAGTACACTGCACTGACGGGCAGCATGCAGACACCTGTGGAGTGTGTGTGATTACGTTGTGTGTGTGTGTGTGTGTCTGTCTGTGGAATTTATTCAGGTGACGGCTGAGTTCTGTATGGCTCCGGTGTGTACTCTGTGTGTGTGTGTGTGTCCTGTTGAGTCTCAGGGGTGTTGGATGTGTGTTTGTGTAGAGCAGCGGAGGCCTTTGATGATTTGTGCAAGCCTGCGTGCTCAACCAGCGCTGCTGCCTGTCTGACATTTTTGTCCGTGTGCCTTTTGAAAAGGTGGAACACATTATTCACTGACAAGGACACATGCTGAGCAGTCGCCCACCTCTCCTTCATCCACACAATGCCCGCTTCCATGCCCATTCATGCCAATTAGTGCCAGCCTGCCTGCCTATGCCCATTACAGCGGGCCAGTTCACCTTCAGCACACACAGCAGTAGGGTACTCTGTCCTAGATGTGGACACATGCAGGCACCATGAGGAGAAAAAAAAACAAAACAGGCACAGACTTTTTCCCTTCCATTCTCACATGCACGTGCGTGTGCTGACAAGCAAATACAGCAGCATTAGCTGACAGTTGTGTGCGCATTACCATTTGTCTCCACAGGCGTTCTCCTGTTTAGCGCTCCCTGCAGACCCTCAGACTCACACATCCCACACCTGTCAGCCTGTCCTCAACCCGACTTCACCTAAGAAATTATCACACTCGTGTCATCTGGGTCTGATTGGCTGCTTGTGTTTGTCACCATGTTCCACTCACATGAAAAGATCGCAGGGGCACAAAGATGAGGTGTGATAAACGCTAAAGAGGATTTGCTTTAAATTAGCATTGCTAATTGACTTTTTGTGTGAATAGTGAGGAAGAGAAATACATTTAAAGAAGCAATATGCTGTGAGTAACCAACTTACTGATGGAGTGTATGGGCGTGCAACATTTGGAATAAAGCTGCATTATAGATACCATATTTTAAAATATGGGGTATAAGCAGAAAATGCCCAACTTGTGTGTCTGTGAGTGGTAAAGAAACAGATGTGACCTGTCATTAATAAGCAAAAAATGACAAAAATCCTCTGTTGCCTCTCAAATGTGAATCATTTCTCTTTTATGTTCCTCTTTGAAAGTAAATGAAGTTGAATTTTGGACACATAAAACAAGCTATTTGAATATTTGAACTCTGAGAAACTGCACGGTGCATTTTTCACTCTTTTCTGTATTCACACTGTATTCACTGTATACTGTATTCACCAAATGATTAATCATCAGATAAATCAGTAATGAATAGATCTTTAGCTATGAGCCAAAAGAAAAAAATATGCCATTAGAATAATGAGAAATATCCTATATATCCTATTGCATAAAAATTCAACACATAATGGTTTTAAACTAGGTTGAACTTTCCAATCCAGCATAATAATAAATTCACTATCTGCAAGATGTTGAACCTCCTGTTTGGAGGAGTTTTCTTGTTGTTATTCAGTGCGCTCAGAGCCATATTAAGTCAATAATGTAGTACCCTATTTCCACGTTCTTAAATCCTAATGGAGCTGTCGTATTTCATAATAAAAACTAGGCTTGCAAATTCTCTATATCCTTATTTCCAAAGTGAGTGACATTCTCTTTTAATATTTGTTAAGGTCTTATGTTGAGGGACCGGACAAAGGAGTGATAGTTGTGTGGGTAGAATGAATGAATGGATGGTGGTAATGATGAATGGAGTTTGAATTACATTTATCTGTCCCCTTTCTCTCAATCCCTTCTGCTGCCTTTTCACTTTTCTGTCTGCAACTGCCTCCCCACCTACATTTCTCCCTTACTCGGCTTTGTGCAGAAGGACACATTCTCTGAACAAGATTATATATTGTCTTTGATATAATATTTGGGTGTTTATGTCTGCGTTTGCCCTTGAATGAGTGTGTTGGACATTTGCCTGCATGTCTGAATGTCTGTGATTATTGCTATTGTTTGCGCGTGTGTGCGCAAAAATGGAAAACGAGCGAGAGAGCATCAGTTCGTGTTTGCGCATGTGCACGTCTGAACGCATGTTTTTCATATTTACGCATTTATGCATCTACACGCGCGCGTGTGTGTGTGTGTGTGTGTGTGTGTGTGTGTGTGTGTGTGTGTGCGTGTGTACTCAGTAGGATTATACAGCAATAGAGGAGCTTAGCAGTGATTTGCCCATCCATTCCAGTCCCTCCCTAATCCTACACACACACACACACACACACGCATACTTCTTTGTGTGTGTGTATGTGTGTCTGTGACTAGCAGGGATTTAATAGTGTGTGTGGATTAGTAGGTTTGTGAATGGGATGTGGCTTGGGCTAAAGTAGCACACTACACTGCCAGCAAGTTAACAGAGCACTGGCAGAGGGTTTATGGGAGAGATGAAGGGGTACGGAAAGTGAAAGATATTTGAGTGTGTGAGTGTCCCACAGTTCAGAGGGTCACGAGTGTAACGATTACAGAAGGTTATGAGTGATAGATTATGAAGAGGACATGTGTATGATATGATTACAATGTCGTAATAAGGGTGTGCCTTTGTTAAGAATAAAAAAAGCCTTTGCAGTCATTTGTGTGTGTGTGTGTGTGTGTGTTTGGTGTGTGACCATTAGATGGCTCTGCACCTGCTGTCCCCCCCCCCCACACACACACATACACACAGAGACAGATGGAAAGACATGGATAAACAAGAGAGCTGAGACTTTCACAGACAGAGACGAAAGGGGGGTGGATGGGTAAAGAGAGTGTAGGCAGGAGGGGGTGGGAGTGGTGGTGGGTGGGTGGGTGGGGGGGTTCGCTGTTGTCATAACCACAGTGTGTGTGTGAAGTTTGCGTGGGCGACTGAGAGAGTGAGCGAGTCAGTGTGTGGGGGTGAGAGAGTCTGTGATATGTATATAGGTGTGTGTATATATAGAAGCTTTTCATCAGTTTCCTTAGTGACTGGCTCTGACTGAGACTGCTCTCCACTCAGAGGCAGAGACAGAAGAAATGAAGAAGAAGCGAGCAGAGCAGAGTATTTGCTGAGGAATATTTTACTGCACTTAACATCACATTGACTCCCGTTATTAGTTGATTTAGAGGTGGGAAGAATATATTGCCTATATCATGATCAATCCTGAAATACTCCAAGAATCTAAAGGCGATCTGCATCAGCAGAATGGCTGTTTACATCATCTTCACATCCTTTATGAAAAACTGAACACAGTTTTAATATATAAAACTCTTTACAAGCTCTCCATGTTGTTCTCAATATCCAGCTGCATGAAATAGCTATGAGACCTCAGTGATTTCATATTACAAGTAAAATCCACCAGCCATAGAGCAGACATGTAAATTGTAAGGAGGTGACAGATTTATGAAGAGATTTTTAAGCTCAGGGACAATAAAACATGGATTTTGCTCAAGGAGTAAAACTTGATCTTAGCAAGTTATGATCAAGTGGTGATATTGTAGATATTTAGTGATGGTCTCTAGTTGTTATTAACATCCAACCAAAACAGCTTTCCTGTTGGTGAGACGACAGAGAAAACGTGAAGGAACTGGATATTTATTCAGAGGTTTGTGTGTTTTCAGAAATGATCCAAAGACGCATTGGCTGTCTTTTCTGGACTGGGAAAAGAGACAAAGATGTTACAGACAGAGCTAAACTCGCCATTCAGAAAAGAAGAAAAAAACTCTCATGATTGATTTTCTCTTTTATCAACTCTTTGTGCTCGTTCTCAAACCGCCCCCTTCCTCACTCTCGCACTGCTTTCACTTGGCGGCAGATTGTAAACAAACCCACACAAATGACTTCTGATTAAATGCCGAGAGGCTCCAATTAGCTGCCAAGGCAACAGGTGAGTTTTGCTGTGCCGTTGAGGTCACCTGACAAGACAGATTTAAATGTTGTGAATGTGAGACAGTCTAGTCTGGTCTGTTTTTCTCTTTGTCTCTGCTGGCTTGGCCCTAATGTCTGTATGATATTCGTCTGTGTTTACTCCCTATCTGTATCTCTTTCTTTACTCTTGTCCTTGTCATTCCATCTGTCTCATTTTTTTTTTTTTAGTTAGGTTTTTTTTTCTTCTATAACTCAATAGCAATAACAAAGATGGTGCAGGAATGGTTTGTTTGCAAGATGTACAAAACAAACACAGATGCACGCTTTCATAAAGTTATGATTTCCAATAGTTTACCTAAAAAAAAAAACAAATTTGCAAAATTACACACTTTACTTTCAAAACAGAAAGGAAATTTTGTGATTTGTGGGCACAAGACAGGAACTATATGTTTAACATGAGCAACAACAACTAACAGCAGAAACAAGAACAGATTGTAGAGAAAGTGCATAAAAAAAACAGCAGAAACACATCATGGACCTCATACAGTACACCGAGGATGTCAAAAATGAATGAAAAATATCATCAGCACTAAGTGCTTATCACCAAAAATGTCTTCCAAAATAAAATAATAATTTAAAAAAAGAGCACAAAGAACTCTCAGATTACTACTTTTCAATCCTCTTACCCAGCTGAGCCTCTCTGGGCACATTTTGTATGTTCTTTTAGTCTTCACCACATTAAAAACAAACTTTGGAAATGTCTCCTGCTTTGCAATAGTTAAACACTCCATGGATATCCAGTGAACACCAGGATAGATATCAAGCAGACAGGAAGGCCAACCAACACAAACAGGATGTGTGTGTTTTTTTTGGTGCATGTTTAGACCCAGTGAGTCCAGTGGGAATCATTACGTTTCTGCGTGTGTGCCTGTGTGTGTGTTAACATGTTATGAGTGGGTGCTCACTTCTTCCCTGTGCGTGCTACATCTCTTAGCATTAAGGAGCACATTTCATCTATATTTACTTCCAAATGGTCTTTTAACTAGGTCAGCTAACTAACGGAAATAGACTGCTGTACACAGTCAGTGAGGTAATCAGTCCTGACATCTAGTGGTGGGAAGTAGGAAGTGCAGCCCTGTTGAATGAGTGTCAGACTGTATATCTGGGGGAAATCAATCGTTTTTATTTTATTGGTACTACGCACAAATATATATCTATATCAAAAATAACATGTGCAGACAGTTAGACAACAGTACAATGGTGCAGAGGATATGTGAATAAATAATCCATGTAGCAGGTTGTTTAATGTACATAAGGTGTGTATATACAGTATGCACAGCATGTGTAGATTGTGTATGAATCATGACATTTACAAAATGTCTAAAAAAACCAAACTGAATTTGAAGAGTGAGAATAAATCATTTACAGGTACAGTGGATGTTTGATTGTTCCTGACACTGTGTGTCTGCTGTTAACTGTTCATCACAGCGAATGCCTGTGGGAAGAAACTATTCTTGTGTCTCTTTGTCTTGGTGTTCTGTAGCACCTCCCAGAAGGCAGAACTTGGAAGAGGTTGTGTCTGAGGTGTGATGGATCTGTTGTGATGTTTCCTGACTCCGGACGTGCATGAGTCCTGAACGGAGAGCAGGTTGACACCCATGATTTTGCTGACCTGGCTTCCTCCCGTTGCTCAGAAAGTTTGTGATCCACTGACAGGTGGAGGCTATGTGAGTTTAGTGTGGAGGATTTCAGGGATGATGGTGTTGAACAGCGAGCTGGTCCACCAAAGGAATCCTTGCATGTGTCAGTGAGGAGCCGAGGTGTTGCTTAATATAGTGCAGTCCCATGATGACTGCATTGTTCACTGAACTCTTTCCCGGGAGGCAAACTGCAAGGGGTCCGGCAGGGGGCTGTGATGTCCTTCAGGTGAGCTAGCACTGGCCTTTCAAATGACTTTATCCGTATACAAGTCAGGCCAGCAGGCCTGTAGTCATTCAATCAGTAGAATATGATTCTGATGTTGCCTTTTGATGTATTTAGTGTATTTTCCCGTGTGTATGGACTCTGGAATGATTTGTCAGTGAATCAGATTCATATTTATGGAGCAAAAATGCCTGGCTCCAGCTTCTCACAAATGACGATTTGCTGCTTTGTTGTGTTTTACATATTTTTCAAATGAACATCTGGATTTCAGACTGCTGTTTGGACAAATGGAACTACTTGAAAAACATCAGCGTGGGCTCTTGTGATTGACATTTTATAGGTCGTGATTAATCAATAAATTGTGCGCGATTAATCACAGTTTGCCCCTAATTACATACCTGTATGTGTGTATGAGTTGTCCATGTGTCACTCTTTCATGTGCTTTCTCTCTCTCTCTCTTGCTCTAATCTCCTCTGCTCACTCCCTCCCTCCCTCTTTATCTCTCCCACACTCCCCCTTTCTGCCCTTCTCTTCTCACTGAAACAACCTCCCACCCCCTCTCTCTCGCTCTCGTTCTCTTTTGCTGCTTGTAAGCGGTCTCTGGGCGTGCAGCCAGCTGGCGTGTGTGTGTTTTTTGAATGAATACCTGATGAAGTTGGCCGAGCAAACCGTGGGAGGGGCCCTGTGTGTGTGTGTGAGTGTGTGCGTAGGGCAGACAGTGTGAGAGCTCTGGCTCGCATTCAGCCCCTTGCATAATACACGTTGGAGCTCTGCATGCGGGACTCCCTCCCTGTGGGCGTGTGCAAGTGTGTGCTACCAATTTTGTGTGTGTGTGTGTGTGTGTGTGTGAGAGAGCGAGAGAGAGAGAGAGAGAGAGAGAGAGAGAGAGATCACCTGAGTGCTGTGTATCAGTGGTAGTGAGGGAGCTTCCTGCCTCGCTGTCAAGATTTAGGAGAGGGCTGTTGGCTGTGTGTGAGTGTGTCTGGGGAGGTGGGGAGGGGGGTGAGAAAGGCCGAGAGCAGTTTGTAGCACAAGTACACTGAATCTGCTCAGGATTTTCAACTTGAGGGGGGAAAGAGGAAGACAGAGAGAGAGAGGGAGAGAGAGAGAGACTCAGGGTGCTGTACAAGGGACACGGCAGAGGAGAGGAGAAGAGAGAAGTTAAGGAAGGAAAGGAATGAGAGGGGGAGAGAGAGCATGCTGCAGAAGTGGGCTACTCCTGCTACCCTGGTAAGTACACTTCACACAGTTTTAAGCTTGCTCTGAATGAAGTGTGTGTGTGTGTGTGTGTGGGAGAGAGAGAGCGTCAGCGTGTGTGTGTCCTGAACGCTTGTCTCGTTGTATCACAGTATGTCATTTGTAAGTGCGTACTGCGTCTGCCCTAGTTTTTCCTACAATCGTCGCCGCTTGTTTCTCCCATTTGCTCGTCGTCCTGAAGTGTTTCCCCTCCCTGCTTCTCTTCTTCTCTCTTTTCTTCATCTCTTCTCCTCATGTCACTTCTCCTCACACATTTCTCTCATTCCTCTCTTTCTATTGGCTCTTTTCTTTTCTCAGGCTCTCCCTGACTGTCTGTCTGTCCCCCTTTCCCTCCCTCCACCCCTCCAACCACCCACCAAACCTCAGGGTTGTTGGAGGGGTGAGAAAGTGCAAGTCATGCAACACTGCCTAAGTGTTTGTTTTCTCAAAGAGACTCTCATTTTTTCTCACAGTCATTTGTTTCTCTCCATCTCTGTCTGTCTTTGTTTGTGTAACTCTTAACCACTCTTTTCCTCTCCCTCGTCTCTTGCTTCTCTTTTTCTCCGTCACCCCCCTCCCTCCTCCTCCTCCTCCCTCTTCTCTTCCCCTGCTTCTCTAACTCTCTGTCTCCATCTGTCCTCCATTACTCCCTCACTATCTGACCATACTCCCGTGTGTGTGTGTGTGTGTGTGTGTGTGTGTGTGTTTGTTGTTGTTTGTGTGTAATCACTAGTGGAGAGTGGCAGCCTTGTCAGAGTTCCCAGTCTGGCAAGAGTCCCTGTAATGTGCACGCACATATGCACACACACACACACGCAAACACACATCCACACTAATGAAAAACCACATAGGCAAAAAGCCTCCGAAGGACAAAAAGGAAGAAGTGGAGAGAGACAGAGAAGTATAAGCCTGTAGCAACACTACAGTACTTTCCAGTTGAACTATATTTAGCAGATAACAGATAACACATCACGTTGGACTTATCCCTTTGATCATGATTATGATTATGGCTGGGCAATCATACACACACACACACACACACAGACTCAAATGCAACAGACATATGCAGCCTGTGCACACAGTTTATATGTTAATGTAGCTTTTATATAAATCAGTGATGCATGATGATATAGATAAAGATGAGTATTTCTGCCTGCCAGTATGACAGATCAGATGACACGAGACACATGATATGCCGTGTGGAGATTTTTGGAAATAAAACCCAAAAAGCAAAGTTACTTTTTTGTACTGATTGTTCAGTGTCAGTCATGCGAGAAAAAGTGAAATGGCATTCATTCAGTATTAAATATTACATATCTCATCTCATCTTATGAGCTGTCATGCTGATTGTTATGATGAATCTGATGAATTCCAGGAGAACAAAGAAACAGGAACCAGTTATAAAATACTGTCAGCAGTAGTTTTCTTAACTTTCCCAGTCATTGTGTACATTTTAATAAACATTGTATCTTACGTCTGCATCTGATAGTGAGTCATAGCAATAATAATATGTTCATATTAGAGAGAGACATGATGTTCTCTGTAATTATGTAGAAAAAATGTCAGATATCTGCAAAAATCAAATATTGTGCACTCTTAAACTAAACACTTGCAGACAAAATGGTAGCACGTTGGTTATTTGATAGTGAAACAAAAGCAATGTTTCATATAATTGTCTAGTATATTATATTCTGAAATGTGAATCTGTAATTCATCCAAAAACAGTAGGCGGCAACGTTTTCTGATGAGATGCCACTCCTCAAGATTCTTTATGGTTAGACACATGTAAAAAACTTTCATGGCCATGCTAAGTGGCTACAGTATAACCACAGGGTCATTTGTGATTTTTCACGTGAGTAACTATGAACCAACTTAACTGTAGGTTACAGAGGTATGAAACCAAAGGCCACACATTTTGTTCTGATTTGATTGTAATACATGGATCAAAAGGATGCTGAAATAATGACATCATGATGGCACTTTAAGAAATTCATACTTTATCACATCTGTCCACACAATGGAAGCTGCTATCACGTAACAGACACATTTTCACTAAGTAGATCAACCTTGCTTGCTTTCTTGTTAATTTTTCTCCGGGCAATCTTCTTTTTTATCCGATCTCTGTATAAATATAAAGTCATATCACAGAGCTCTGGGGTCCCACAGATGGCTACAATAACAGCAGTGGATGTGGAAGATAATACCACATTTTAATCCAAAGTCAACATAGTTCAGTCCTACAGTGACTCACCGTTGCCTCTCGATGCGAAGTGGTATTACAAGAAAGTATGAGCCCAAGGTAATAATTCAGCAACTCTGCAACACAATGTCTTTGACATAACATCATGATTGTTGCCTCTTCACACTCTGTTCATAATGTCCTTTATTTTTTAAATGGTTTTAACCTTCTTGAACTATAATTCTGGCCCCGTCATATCAACCAGCATATAATCAGTTACACATTGCTCTTTTAATCAGAAAGCAGTAAGTGGTTATTGTATGACAATGACAAACATTAAATGTTCCCCTACCCACCTCGGTGCCCCATGAAACCTCTCCTGCTCACTGTAATTGTCATTACTGACCCTTGACATAGTTCTCCAATTTTAGTAATGCACTGCATTGTTCTCCTTAACATCCTGGGTTGAAATGCAGAGTTGAATGGAGGTTCTTGTTTTTATGGATTTTGTTTATGGAGCGGACATACCAGCATATAATTATAGATCTTTCTGTTGCTACCAACAACTGAAGCTGGATGCAGGAGAGTTGATAGAATCAACAAAAACTACAACAAGAAAACTAGAGTTAAGCGCTGTATTTATTAAATGGAAAATTGAAAAAACATAAATTGTTGCAAGTAAAATGTTGCACAGTTTGTGATTCAATTCAGTTAGAACCATGAATGTCATCACAATGTCTTCTACTGTTCCTAAGCGTGTATAGAGACCTCTGGGGCAGATATGTCACTAAGTTGAAAAGAAAATTTGAATCCAAAAAGTATTTTTGTGTTGGCTGTTCAGGGAACTTTAGGAAGTTGCTTCGAGACCCAGTGTTTGTGTCTTTGAAGGTCTGTTGTAATAATTTGTAATTGTTGCAAATGACAATAGTTACAGTTCTGTTGGCCATACCACTGCAGCGCTGGCGCCATAACCACAAAGCACTCCATTACTGCTCGAGTAAACTAGGAGGATTTATAAATTATAGATTGTGATATGAGTTAACTGCATCAATTAGAGAGCAGGGTTTGATGTGTATTACTGTAACACGTTGTTTTTCATAGAGAACTGATACATAAAAGGTTAGTTTAATTCAGTCTCCCTGCAGGATTTTAACCACAAACATGAGACAATAGCAGAAACAACTCCATAAATCCAGATGTTTTGGTACCAAAATAAGCTACAGTATTTACTGCATTGATTTATGAGAAAGAAAGAAAGAAAGAAAGAAAGAAAGAAAGAAAGAAAGAAAGAAAGAAAGAAAGAAAGAAAGAAAGAAATGGTGACATCTGCACCGTTTTCACTGTAGAAGGACAATAGTATAGTGCATGAGTGAATGATTCAGGTTACTGACTCTCTCTCACACACACAGACTTTGGTAAGGTGGATCATTGTGTTTGTGTGTGTGACAGAGAGAGAGAGAGACTGAAGCACATGGAGGACAGACAGCTTAGGTTACAGGTCATCTGATATCCACACGCATTCACTCACACACACACACACACATGCTGCAAACTCAGCAAGATTCAGGTGACATAGCTTTTCAGTGAATGTGTGTTTGAGTGTCAGTTTCAGTGAAGCAATACTCTCTCTTTTTGCAATGTAGGTCAGCTGAGCTCGCCTCTTTTCTCTCTCTCTCTCTCTCTCTCTCTCTCTCTCTCTCTCTCATGCATCCCAAGCCTTTCCTCACTCTCATACTCAGGCCCCCACTTTCCTGCCTCTCTTTATCCCCCCTTTAAATCCCTTTGTCAATCCTTCTCATACTCCTCCTTCGTTAATTGTTGCTGTTACAGAAAAAGTTTTTTTTTTCTTTATTCAAAAATATCAAAGTTTCCCAGGCTGCGTTCTGGAGGGGTTAATAAGGAGGGAGTGTAGCCCTCAGCAGCGTCTCAGCTGAGGAGTTTACAGTGAAAATGAGTCTTTTCCTTTGCTTTCTTCTCCCTTACTTCTTGTGCAGTCTCTTTCTCCCTTTCACTCTCTCACTAACACTGCAGGACAAAGTAGAAGAGAGAGGATCCAAGCTGGAAAGTTCATGTTTTTCCCCAGGATTGTAGTGTGTATGTACAGTATCTTCCTGTGTTTTAATCACAGCAGCTCTAGTCAAGATTTCCATATTTAACAGTGAATCTAATGACTGTAAAAAGGTGTTGCTTGTAGTGACAAAGCCGCAGAGAATTAACACACAGTTGTGTTGAACAGAGCTGTAGTTGCATCTTTCACCTTTTTTTTATTTTTTACCAGTGTTGTCTTTATACACACCTGTTATCAGCAAAAAGGTTCTAAAATGTCACTCCCTCAGCAGGCAGACAAAACCAGTGGCTAACTAGTGAACATTGTAAAGTACAGTAGCAGCTGAAGGGCCACGTGTTTCCTTCAGGATCTGGTGAGGAGGGTGAAGTGGTCTAAGATTGAAGTTCTGTAATTCAGCAGCCAATAAAGACGACAAATCACTTTTATTGTAGTAGTGGTTTACATCCCTTCTTTTGGTTGCTATAGCAATCTGACTGTGATATGTTGCTCGCCTTAGCACACAGTTATCCTAAGCATTAGCTGCCCAGCAGCTGCAGTATCATACCGCCCTTTATACACATACTGTACGTAACAGCAGTATGATATATCCCATTACACAATGCATATAATATTTCAGCTTGAATTCTCAGAAACCCTTTTCACCTTCCAGAGTTTGAAATGACGTGCATCGCTCTGAAGATGAAAGCTCTCAGAGACGGCAGCGTGAACAGATCTGTGGCTGGATGTACATACACTGTTTTTATGTGACAGCTGATATGAAATGTTTCTAATCCAGGAGCTCTCAGCCACATATTATTCCTCTTGTATCAAAGTTTTAATTTGAGCAAGAGCTTTTTGAATAGGAGCATGAAATATAGTGTCGCTCATTATTAAAGAATCTGTCCATACTGACTGTATTTTATGTCACAGCATGAACAGGAGGCCGAATGATGTGTGGCACAGCAGAGAGACAGAAGACGAATATGTAAGGATGCCAAGAGACAAGAAGCATAGACATTAGGAGACAGAAGATTAAAAACATTAAACCATTAGATGGAAGAATGATAATTGAGAATGGAGTTATGAAGTAGGAGAGGTGGGCAGGCTGAGGCAGGAGAGGCGAGTAGAGGGTAGAGTGAAGGAGGGAGATTGTATCTCTGTGCTAGAAACTCACCGATCAACAGTACCTTTCAGAACACCTCTGAGTCATGCCTGCTTGATTGAACAGATGGCGTGCACTTGAGAAAGCATGTGTATGTGTATACATATATATATGATGTGAGTCTATGTGTGTGTATATGTGCACGTGTGTCCTCTTGTACTATATGTGCATGTGAATTTGCACGTGCATTTACTCCTACGCCTCTGCAGTCGTGTTGTAGTAGCACTGCGACACCTCTTAAATCACAGGAATCTGCTTGAGATGCAAGATGTCCCTCATCCCACAAAACACACACACATATACACACAGTGGATGCAATTAGTATCACTCTGCAGGAATTAGCAAATAAGCCTTAGGTGGACTGGGAGGTGTTGACCCAGTTATTCTAGTTGAAAGATTGAATCTTTTGTGGCTTGGCAGCTACAGAGTTTAGATAGTTCAAGTCATCTCCAATACAAGAGGCCATATTATGAAGTCTGCTGAGAGTACAGTCAGCAACAATTACACTCTTATATTGAGTGATGTGACCAAACCAGTCGTATGAGAGGCCATTTTTATTGAGATCTACAGAATCTCCAATCTCCAGTTTCCAAATGCTGGAATCTTGGGCAATGATGTTAAGTAAGAGGCTTCCATTGTTATGTCAAGTATGAAGATACATTTCCCATGTCTCCGCTTGGTAAAGTGCAATACCCTTCTATCAGAAGATTGATATTGCTTCTTCTATAAATAACAGAAAGCTTGATGACAAAAACTTTAATAGATTTTCCACATTTTCCAGTCCATCATCTGCGTGGTGGATAGGCCTTCTCTTTGTTTATTATATGATCTTTTTTCATAGATAATCTTTTAGTTAGTTTATTGTGTTTATTTACAGTAACAGATGAAAAATATTGCTACTTTTTGGCTTTAGTCATTTACTGTAGCTTTTCATTTTATTTCCCTTTGCAGTCATTCTTGCATAAAACACACTCAGCCTTTGACAACTCAAACTCACTGACTTTGCAAACTCACTGTGGAAATAAATTGACAAACCTTGTGTTGCAGTCAGCGTGTTGTTGCCGTAACAACAGCTATGCTAGCAGTGCATTTTTAGTGCAAGTTTGTGGTGTGTTGGTCAACTGATCCGCGACCCGAGTGTGCAAATGTGAAGTCTTTAAGTTGTACAAACACTCGAGCCAGTGTATGGGCTGCTTTTGTGCACTAGTTGGTGAAATAGAGTGCATGTTTGTGTGTGAACTTGTGCTGTGTGTCAGGAAAAAAACGTGTCAGCATAATTTAATATGCCCAGGTGTCAGTGTTTGAGTAAGCAGGATGGTGTGTCTGTGTCTGTGTGTGTTTGTGTGTGTGTTGCGGGGAGGTATGCTTGAAATTCTCGTACATTATTTATGAGATTCACACCAAGCTTTCCATCTTTTGCAGCAGGGGGTCCTCACTAACAGATGGCACATGCACATGTGGTATACACTCACACATATTGAGAACAGCAGAGGCTTGTTATCAGAGGTCCAAGTACAGCAGGTGCTGGCAACTTCTTGGAATTGTTCAGATTATTATTATGAGGAGTGTAAGCTTCTGGAAACCCATAGGAACAGCATGGATTATTTTTATTCTGCTTCAGTTCCTTTGCTCAGACTGTTGAAGCACCAAAAATCCACATTGACCAGCCACCAGGTGGCACTATAACTACCGATATTATATTACACAGAGAAGCACAAGGAGAGCTTTCCTTGTTTCTATTTTCACCATCTTGAAACATTTGGAGCAACTTTTTTCACAGAATATTTTGGCTCTTAGCAGTGTTAAAAATGCAAATTGTTTAATGGAATGTTGACGCTGCCTTCTGTATGGACACAGTTTATAATTATTTAACTTCATTTTTGTTCATGCACTGCACATAAACTGCTTTTACCCATAACTAAACGAGCACATGTTCACATGCCACCTGCAAGATCTGTGGAGATTTCACTTCAAGAAAATGCTGCAAGTTAGTTGACCTCGATTTCATCCTTCAAAACTTTACAGTTCCCATCAAACACTCTGGCTCTGGTGTTTTTGTACTCCTGAATTTGGTGTTGCAGAGTGTCTTTGTGTTAGTCCATGGTCTCTCCATTTTATTTTGGAGAGGTTTTTTTGGGCTCCTGTTGTTGTTGTTGTTGTTGGCTTATGAACTGTTTGTCGACCTTTGTGGCAGCAAGCATATAGCTCAACACATCATCATTTTCACTTCCCTATGCCTTTTTTCTAAAAGTGTTCATGTCCTGTGTTTGCCAGAACCTTGAATTCCTCGCACTGAACTTGCTTCTGTTTGGTTCTAACCAAACAGTGAAACGTTTAGATTTACATTTAGATTTATGACACTGAAAACCTTACTAAACCTTTTTCATTTTCATTGAAAAACAATTACTTGTGCAGTGTTAGGAAGCTGGAATTTGAGGATCGATCTATCATTACAGTTGTTGTCCAGATAAAAACAAACAGTTTCAAACCTCTTCCTAACCGTCTGTCTCTGTCTCTCTTCCACAGGACTGTGCTGGGTGTCAGCAGGCTTGCTTTTGCAGGGAAATGATTCCGCATGAAGTGCGACGCACTCGGCCCCCCGTCGTCCTCGGCGGCAGTAGCAGGTGTGACGTCGTGACACTCTCCCCTACCACACTGAGCTCACCCTTCAGCCGCTAAAGATCCCTGGACCAAACAGATCGCCCTGCCCCCTCCCTCTCTAACCATCCCTCCATATCTTCATCTCCATCTTTAATCCTTCCTCACCTGCTTGTTAGGGCCTGGATTTTCTTTGTTATCAAGAAAATAAAAGACCTGATTTAACGGCCTTGGGTGAACTGGATAGAGAGTGAGAGAGAGAAGAGATTGGGAAAGTCAATTCATAGTTAATTAAGGAGAGACAAAGAAGACAAGGAAGTGAAATAGAAAGTCAGAGAGAGAGAACAAAAAAGAAGCAATAGTCCAAAAGTTAAGGAAACGCAAGTGAAGCTGAGGGACGTGAGGCGAAGTCAGCATGAAGTCCAACCACGAACGCAGTAATGAATGTCTGCCCCCAAAGAAGAGGGAGATCCCCTCAAGTACATTACCATCTGAAATCCGCTCGCCCATCATGCCACCTGCCAGTGACAGCCAGCGCACTGAGAACATGGCTTGGCTTGCCAGTGTGGCGGGTGGGAATGAGAGTAGCGTAGGTGGGCATCGTAGCTCCAGTCAGTCTGACGGGCCCCAGTATAAATCGCTCTTCTCCACATCAGACTCTTCATCTTCCTCTTCATCACTGAGGCTAGTCTCATCTCTTCCCACAGTGTATACGTCCGCCCTGTCACAACCCACAGTTGGAGGAACTGTCCATTACACCCAACTGCCACCCAACCTGCAGTTTATAGCCTCACCCTACACTGCCCCATATACAGGCTACATCTCCCCTCAACTCCTTCCACCCCCTCCCCCACCTCCTCCCCTCTCCTCCTCCTCTCTGGCCACACAGAGACCCTCACACACAGAGACAGTCTGTGCTCCTTCACAGGCCTCCAAACATGACCAGCAGAGAGCATCCATGGGGCGTACCTCCATGCCTCCACCTTCTACAGACCCCACCCCTCACCATGTTCAATTGTCAACCTCCCCACGGACTGTGCCATCGCCTCATCATCAAGGAGGTGTTCAATTTCCTCACCAGTCACTGCACCCCCACCATACCTTGGGACATGGGATGTCCCAGGTTGTGGTGCAGTACACGGATGGACCGACCAGGAAAGAGGACATTTGCTCCAGACCTAGAGAGCTCCACAATGGAGAGCTGGAAAGGGGTCGGCGGTATGGAGCATCCCCAGAGTCCAGCCTCTCCAAGTCAGGTAGCAAATCACGAGACATCACTTCTTCTTTGTCCTCCTATGAGGCCCGCCAGCTGGTTCTGCCATCAGAGTACTCTACTCATGATCCCTCAGGGCTGAGAACCTCTGTAATGCTTATGCCTAACAGCCATGGGGACCACCAGATGGTACCACCCAGAGCCAGCCCTGAGAAGCTGACAACCTCTGCCTCTACACACCTGGAGAAAGGTGGCATCATTCTGGGCAAGCCTGTCAATCGCACACCCTCCTCCTCCAACACCACCTCCTCTTTCACGTTTCCCCCACCATTAAGTGTCAACAGCCTGAAAGCTGCTGTCAGCACGCTATCGCCCCAGACCGTTATCCAGACCACCCACAACGCTACAGAGTCACTGTCAATGGGGCTGCCCTCCACCAGTATCTACCCTCAGCCACCTATCATTGGTTACATTGCAGGGGGCAATGGGAGCCAGCATACGCCAATCAGCTACCACACCAGCCTACAGCAACACTTACTCATTCCTGGCACCCAACCAGTCATTATCCCTGTTAGTGGAGGTGGAGTCACCACATTGGAACCTGTAACCTCTCATGTAACATCATCTACACAAGCAACGTTTCCCACCACACTCCCACACACATACATTGCTGCCACTGCCCCCAAAGGAGAAACTCTGGAAACCTCCAGCGGCTCGTTTCACCAGGCCGCTTCAGGTGCAGTGGTCCACGCTCAGCTTCATCTCCCTATTGTTCCTGCTCCTCCGGGGCTGGTCGCTCCTTCTGCTCCTCCTCCTCAATCCAATGCGGTGGTGCCTCCCTCACTCCCCCCATATTTCATCAAGGGCTCCATCATCCAGCTGGCTGATGGAGAGCTGAAACGGGTGGAGGACCTGAAGACAGAGGACTTCATCCAGAGTGCCGAGATCAGCAGTGAGCTGAAAATCGACTCATCCACAGTGGAGCGCATTGAAGGGAGCCACACCTCACCCAACTTTGCTGTGGTTCAGTTTTCTGTTGGTGAGCACCGTGCACAGGTGAGAGGCAGCGACCTTTATTAATCCTTTATTAAGGGAATAGTTCAACATTTTTGGAAACACACTTTCTTGAAAGAGTTGTTTTGATATTACTCTAATGTCTGCATATTCACAATGGAGCTAATTAGCATTTCGGATAGCTTAGAAAAGGTGTTGTATCCATGCCGTTATCCACAAGTTTCAGAAGAGCTGTTGTGTAGCTCACAGTGTGGTGGCTCCTGAATAATCTGAAAACGGGCAAAGACTAACGGTAACATAATTTGGGCTGAATGATGCCTGGGTCCTCAAACGAGCCACGTGTGACAGCGCACACCTGTTAGTCAAAGGAGCCACGCTTTTAAATATACATAACTTTAAGCCTTAATATAATTTGAAAAAAATGGATTCTGTAGCCAGCCTCAAGTGGCTGTTTCAGGAACTGAAGTTTTTGGCACTTCAATATAAGCCTCACTTTACAGCCAAGGAGGTTGCCACTTGGATACAGCGTGGTAATTATTAAGCTTTAGAGGTACTAGTAGGTAGCTAGCAGTAATGTATTTCACAAGTTTAGAGCCCAGCTGTGTCCTCTTATTTTCTAGTCTTTATACTAAACTAAGATACTCAACTCTCAGTGCTGTCTCCAGTGTTAATGCACAGACATGAGACTCTTATTGATCTCTCTACAAGAATGTGAAACTATTCCTGCAATGCCTGATCTTGGTTTGATTTTATAAAGTGTGATAACAGTTTTGTAATATCTGTTTCTATTATGACTCATGCTCAAACCATGGTGAAACAGTAAATTAACTGACAACAATGTTTCAGATTTGGTTAATTGTTTAAATCCAATCAACTCTTTTTACAGTCAAACAGTCAAAGTATGACACAGGGCAAAGCTAATCAGCCCAGGATCTCTAAGAAGTTATTAATGTTGAATGACAAGTGTTGAGCTGCTTCCTTATTAACGACTCTATAACTGTGAATCTCAGAGGACTCTGTAATTAGGTTCAATGTACGAGGATGTCATGTAACAAACATGTTGGACTGTAGAGCAAGTTCAAAGAGTTGACTCATCATGTTCTCAGTAAAGCCAGGAACACGAGGCCTCTGATACAGTACTACTTGTACATGTAGTACTTTGTGTTTGAAGTATTTTTTGCTGTGACTTAAGTCTGTCCTTGTAAAACACCTAAAGTACTGATTTGAAATCCGGCTTAAGTTACAGAGAATGTTTTGTGCTCGCTCACAGAACTCTTTTATAACTTTGATCTCTCTGTAATCTCTCAACATTTAATATTATGCTACAGTTTATCCTTCTATTTTCTGTCTCTGGTTCTCCTTTCAAACACGCTCACACATTCACCCTTCTCGCTGTCTTTGAGGGTGTGCGTTAAAGCCAGTTAATCTATTTCATCTGTCCACGCTGTGACTTGTCCACCCACACAGCACATCTCCAACCATCTCTCCCGCCCCCGGCTGCTCTTTGATACTGTACCCCACAAAAGCTGACAATCTTTCAAAGACTTATCTTTCTCTCTTGTACTCCATCAGTGGCTCCTCGTGCTTTTTTTTTCTTTTTTCTGAGAGGTGGTAGCAGCTTTGAGTCCACACTCAGAGGAGTTACTCTGAGAAAAAATTATGTAATACAGGAGGGAAAATAGTGCCTGACGTTTGCCTTGAGAGGGTGTTTGATGCATCTTACACGGGTATTGTTCTTGACACTGACACTCACTTCCTCACTCCTCCTCTTGTTCAATCCATCCTCCCTTTGTAATCTCGCCTTTTCATCTCCATCTCACTAACTTTCTCCACTCCCACCTTCTTCCTTAACTTTCTACAATATTTCAGATATTCCTTCATCTTTTTTTCTCCTCTGTTTTATTTTCTCCCTCCCTCTATCCATCATATCTCAAAGCTTCCTCTGAAGCATCTCTTCATTCTGTCATGCATATAAATGATAATGCAGACCCCAGAGTACAGAGATGAATTCAGAATTCAGACATAATAATCTCTTTACGTGATCTCTTTACTGATCTCATCCAATGGATCACAAGCTCCTTTGGCCAGAAAGACATTTCCTCCTATTAGAAGAGTTTGTATTATTTTGCTACTGCTATGCACCAATATCCAGCTGTGTCTCTAACCAAACAATCAGAGTTATTACATAATTGTCTTCTTTCTTTCAGCTAAATTTAGACAAAACTAATGTCCTTGTAGTTTTTGACAACCAGCCTCCTCCCTGTCCTTACGTATGAACAGCCAAAGTTAGAACGGGTTTGTGTGTTTGACATGACAAATTTATGTATTTTATGTGGGGATCAGAAGAAAGAACATGCTTCAATGCACTCGTCGGGATTTAGCAATATTTTTTGGGGTGTAAAATGGTGTAGAGTTTAAGGCGCATATCATATAACTGCAACATCCTCAATCTCTCTCTCTCACCCCGTGTTTCCTGTCTGCCTCTCACTCTCACTGTCCAGAAAAATAGCAACATTAAAATATGATCCTTACTTACATTGGATTCATATTCTTCAGCTTCTTACATGTCAAACAAGACCTAAATTATGCATATAAGCCTTATCGTTAAGAAGCTATTCCTGATTAATTTTGGCTGGGAATGGCATGCAGGCTTAAGAGAGCTTTAAAGCAAAGAAGTGTATTTGTGTTGATGTGTCTTCCACCATTCCCTCTCCCCCAGGTGAGCGTGGAGGTCTTGGTGGAGTACCCCTTCTTCGTCTTCGGCCAAGGCTGGTCTTCATGCTGCCCTGACCGGACCACTCAGCTTCTGGAGCTGCCTTGCACCAAGCTTTCTGTGGGCGATGTTTGTATTTCACTCACCCTCAAGAACCTGAGGAACGGATCCTTGAAGAAGACTCAACCCCTGGAGCTGGCAACCCCTGCCTCCAGCTACGGGCACCTCAAATCCCACAGAGCCGTCTTAGACGCTCCTCAAAGCTGCAGTGGAGGAGGCTCCAGGCACAGCGAGCGGGAGAACGGCATCAGCCAGCGAGGGAAAGGTGGAAGTGGAAACGGGAGTGGAGCGGGCACCAATGTGGAAAATGGGGATCTCATGTTTGGGGAAAGAGGGTCAGTTTCTAAGGGTCAGGTCAGCGCAGACGCTGGCTGCAGTAAGCCATCAGGAGGCAGGAAGCGGAGATGGTCTGCCCCTGAAGGTCGAAAAGTAGAAAAATCAGAGGAGGAGCCGCCCTTGACCCTGCCCAAGCCTTCCTTCATCCCTCATGAGGTGAAAGTCAGCATTGAGGGAAGGTCGAATATTGGCAAGTGAAGGCTAGCAGGACTGTTAAATAACCATTGGGATTTGGACAAACATGAAAAAAACTGCCCACATTAATGTTTCATTTGTCTTGGTTTTAAAGTTTTGTTTTCTGTTTTTATTTTTCTATCTTGAATACTGTACCGTTGAGGTAAATTTACCCTACATGGTATCACCTTACATTAAGTCCATGTAGTTTATAACACTTTTTTTATAGATGGATTTAATATCACACAAGCAATCGGTGCCGTTTTGGTGGTTTTCATGAGATGACTTATGGTGAGGGATTCATGGAGCGTGCTACTTGTTTATTGGTGGCTGTGTGGCACACAGGAACGATGCTTGATGGCTCTTCTTGGCTGGCTACGCATTACACATTATGTAAATCTGAAATTGAATTAGCTCAAAGTTAACTTGTTGACAGTGATTTCACTCCCTGTGCACTGGATGAAAAACACTTCCACCTCTTGCCACGCCAGTGGTTTTACACTGGGTCACAGGGGTGATATAATGTCACCTGATCCTGCACTATTTGCCAGAGTTGGAATTTGGAAAAACATACTATGTGTTACTCACAGTGTCATCAGGGTGTGCCAGTGTGCCACACAATGGAGAGGGAACAACACTTACTCTGTTCAGTTTGATGACGGTGGAGTCTTTACTTTCATCTTGAGAATCATTTTTAATGATTTTTTTTCTTAAGCCCCTCGTCTTCTATCTCACCGGATAGTTGTTTTCAATGATTGTCAAAAACCTTAATCAGGGGTCATTTAGTCCTAGATTGAACCTAGGTGGGTCAATGTTGATGTATAAATGTGAGATACCCTAACCTAATACAAACAAGTGCAAACACACTGGGTTGGCGAAAACTTCACTTTTAAAGAAAATGTTAAGAGGAAGACTTCATTGAATCCTCGTCGTTTTATTGATGAATTTCTTTCTATTTTTTTAAGGAGAAAGGCTGTGTGAGAGGAACCGCGAGAAAATCTGCATGTCACTTCTGAGAGGGTCAAGATGTTTCAAAGCACTTAACACACCTGTCACACTCACCGTACAGCCGACAAAAATTATTTGTTGTCTCTTTATTTACGCAGTACTGTATGTTTTTAGATTTGTTTTTTAACTTAGACAAGGGTAGAAAGTAGCAACAGCACTTTGGATGGTGAAGCTTTTAGAAAAGTGAAGTGGTCGGGAGCAGATGTGCCATGGGATCACAAAGAAAGGGATGATCGTGAGCAGGTATCGGAAAAAACTGCAGTTAGTGAACAGTTAGAGAGAGAAAAAAAGGTGGTGACAAAAGGAGTTAGAAATATGGTGGGTTTTCAGCATGTGTGCTCGTAAAGGTAGGGGGAAAGTATTGGAATGTGTTTGGAAAGTTTGGGATCAGGCATAAGAATTAACAAGAAAGAAAAAGGCTTTGAAATATCCCAATGATGTTCTGTACTAGACTGAGAGAGTGTTGGTTAGAAGCTCACGCCACAGAATTTTGAAGGGTGTCATATATTTGTAATGTATGTGTGCGTGTGCTCAAGTGTACATGATGCTGGTCTGTGTCTGTCCACACACACACACACACACACACACACACACACACACACGCGCCTAAACAAATACAAACCAATACAGATCCTCCCTGAAACCTATAATGTATTTGTTGTTGGCTTAAAGATGCTTTTCGGTGCATACTGTCCCCCCTGCAAAGACACTAGTTGACTGACATTGGATTAATGCACACTGCAGTACAGTACAGTTGTACAGCAAGTGTTTGTGTATGTGTGTGGGTTTGTGTATGGGTGTATGTATACTGTGTATAGGAAAAGGATATACTCATTTGATATGTAGACAGTGCTAAATGTCCAGTGTTTCTACTTGGAGTCGTACTTAAGAGAATCTTGCAATTTGCACATCAGGAGGAGGAAGAAGGGTGGAGACATAATTTTTTTTAAAGGCCCTGTCCTGAAACGAGCCCTAGACCACGTAACACACTGGAGGAGACCAGGGTTTTTGTTCCTCAACAGGCACTTGTCACATTGTAGAGGAAAAGTTTCTACATTTACACAGTCAAGGTCAAATTACATTTGAGTTCAAACATAAACGTAGCTGTAAGCCAGAATTTTAACATGTGCCTGCCTACTGAATTTACTGACTTTAGTTAAAGATTTGTCGTGCGTGAAGGAAAATTGACTTATTCTTGTCCACTTTTCCTGCTGTTGAAACCAGGGTGTAGGGACTAGGGTTCAGTTTTGAACATGGCCTGTGCTTTCAGCCAGCTGAAACCCTGTTTTGCTAAGATGTAGCAGTTACCTCAACAGATGTGCTTGCTTGGTTGTCCCCAACATTTCGAGCTTTGTAAGCAAAGCTTGGTCAGCTGAACATCCTCAGAGGCTATTTTCCTGCACATGACAGCCCGAGTTCTGTTGGTTTTTGAGGTGTGATGTGAAGTGTATGCCACCACGATCCTTTGATTATAACACAGAAAATATATAGTCTGCATTTTTTCTGGGACATCAGAATAACTGACATGCACTGATGTTTTATAGTTCACATTTTCCATTGATTTGATAAACCAGCTGGCAGTGACGGTGGACATGTGGTCTGGGATTCAGTGTGTTCTTATTGTATGGTGCCATTCAACATGCTGCATGTAACAGTACAGTATGCTCATGCACAGTAGTCAGATTAGCGCGCGCGGGGTTGCTGGCACAAACGTCTTGTTAAGGAGGTGGAGAAGAGGTGGCGTCCTGCAGGCATATCTGTTGAGCTTTCTACTCAGCCTCTGTATTTAGGTGTTGTTATTATGGCAGAGATATCGTTTAGCCCGGCAGCGTCGTATTTTCACCCCCACTCGTCATGTAGGTTTAGCTGTGTGGGGCGGCGCTGTGTCAGGTTGTGGGAGTTTACCAGGGTGATGGTTGCAGGATGGATGTGTGCTGAGATGGATGAGGTATGTATGGATAGGTGGTTGAGTAAATGGGTAGATGGATGGTAATGGTAATGGTGATGGTGATGGTGATGGTGAGGGAATGAGAAGACCCCGTATGAGATTTGAAAATGCTTTATTTTTTTTTAGAATAAAACAGGGTTTCTCAGATCAACACCACCACAGCAGTGCATTTTCATTTCTTCCTTTTCCTATTGAAACATCATGAGTAGAAATTGTGGTGTGTGTGTAGGTGTGGGTGTGTGTGTGTACATGTTTTGCCATTTCTGTGCATGTGTGGCTGTTTTGTAAATGTATGTCCATTTCTTTCTTTTTTTTTTTTTTTTTGGTCCAACCCCCTTTTCTGATACATGAAAAAAGCAGAACCACGACATCTAAACAAATTTATCAACCACTCAGACCATCTGAACTTTTACTGTCAGGTTAAAAACAAAAAAAGATTTTTTTAGCCAAAGCCAAGTGATGCTTTTGTTGCTTTGGTTACTTTAGGAAGCAATAGTTTGACAATATTCAGGCCTCTTGTGTGAGTGGAAGCCACTCAGATCCTCTGCAATAAACATTTAATAATGATCCTCTAGCATTACAACCAAAACAACTCGTCCTTTCTTCCCATAGAGAAAATCTTGTCACATACTGGAAGATATTTTTGGAAGCTAACATACCTGAATACAACTTCAGTTAACACTATTTCCCTTCTCATAAAGTACATTTGAACATAGGATTTTGCAGTTGCAACAACAGTTGCTAGTTTTTTCAGGGATGTGTCTCATATATGCAGTAACTGAACATAACCCCTAAAACCTCCACTTTTCCAGCTGGTCAGAGTCACAAACTCTGTTTGTCACGCTGCAAGGTGAGCAAACGTCACCTGAAGTAACCAGCAGACGTTTTCCTGACTCCGCCCAGGTCTGCCTCTTTGCCACGACTCCCGTAGTGACCTCGTTAACTTTGTTTCAGGTACCCAAGCATAGCCAGCCAGCCTCACAAGCACCTCCTCCTGAGGCGAAGCAATCGATTAACCCTCAACAACCGTTAGCTACCTGTCAGTGTGGCCTGGCCTGGATTATAGCAGGGCTTGGCCTGGACTGCCTGTCCCCCCCTTGTAACTTCATCTTTTGATATTCGGTCTCCTTTTCACTACTAGCTTATACAGGTCATTGTGTTTATACTTAAGTGGAAATGCATGCTTAATAATAGAGTATGAAACAAAGCAATTTGAGATGTAGACACGTTGTGAATGCAGGAGAGAGATCGGAACATCATAGCAACATTTTTGTGAGGGTTTGGCACAGTTTTAATTTTGTTAAGATGATCCCAAGTTGAACCTTTTTATCACCTTGAAATGTACCACGATGTGCAATACTTACATTTTGTTTTCCCCCCTTTTGCCGTGCCAAGTGTATGTAGCATAGTCCTACTCCAGTGTCTCGTCCTTGTTAATAGCTTGTGTATTTTACTGTCTGCTGATGTGTGTCACATCTGTAAAATGAGAATCAGGATGTTTGTGAAGTGAAACAAAACCAACAAGAGTTTTCCTGTACCTCTCTTTCCCCTTTGTCCTTGCGGCCTTCCTAAATTTGAGCGCGTGTCTGTGAGACTCATGTCTCCTCGGCTGTGTGTCTGCACCGTATGTCGCGTGTGTATTACGTGTGCTTAATGTACACCTGGTGTTCGAATGTATGAGCGTGTTAGGGTTTGTTTGTGTGTGTGTGACGCGTCTGTATGTGTGCGCGCATAACGGAGTGTTTTCTCCTCCTAATTGTCTGTGAGATCGTAAACCCTGACCCTCAACGGTTCTCGGTGAGACCCACAGAAAAAAAAAAAGAAACCTCATTGCTAGTGGGGACCACTTTTTGTAAAAAAGAATAAAAAAAAAAAAGAAAAGAAAAAAAAAACAACCAACCAACAGAGATGCACATGTAAGTAGATGTAAAAGACTTGATAATGTTTCAGCACTTTCTAATCCTAGGATGGGCTTGGTCTAACCCCTCTGTCTCAGACCGATACCTTCCCTAGGGCTAACATTCATTCAAAACAGACAGAGAGAATGAGAATGAAAAAAAGGGGGCGATAAGGATGAAAAAGAGAGATGGCTCAGTTTAAGTTTTTGCACATCACCTTGCCGTGACCTTGTGTGTATCTGTCTGTGCTCCATCTCGCTTGGCGCCCGGCGCGTTCTTGGGTCCAACGGGCCGAGGTGTTAGGTGGTTCCTTGGTTCTTTTCTACTAGGAAAACCTTTTTCTCATGGAATGCATCCCTTCTTTTGTTGTGTTTGGGGTTTGTTTTGGAATCTTTTCCACTCTACACCATCCGGCCTGTGCCATTAACTTGTCACATTTTGAGTTCTGATTCGCCCAATTAGGTTTTGTAAGGAGTCTGGCACAGTTTGGTTTGGTCATGGTGCGAAAACGTTGCGTTCAAACCTTTTGCTTTGTTTGCATTATCTTTGGTGCAGGAGCTTTTTCTGTGTTTTAGGTCTCCTTGTAGCACTCAATATAATGTCAGGGGACTTAAAACTATGTAGAGAATGTGTCATTGTTGAGTTATTATGACAAGCTTCCTCACTGGAGGAACACTGCTAATGTCGTCTTTTTTTTTTTTTTTTAAATTGGCTTCTTGCACAATTTTACAAATAAAATGAATGTTGGTGTGTGAGCTTTGACTTTTCGATCAGAAAAATAAGGCATGTGTGCTCTTTGTTTCTTGATGTTTGTACTTTCTTTTTGCAAAAAGGATGTGTTTTTGGCACTTTGTCGTGTTTTAAAAGTGAACAGAATTCGATCAGGATTCCTTTTTTTTCTTTCATTCATTCTTTCTTTTTTTTTTTTGTATGACGTCGTCAGTGTCCATAGCGCTGGATAACCAACTCAGGCAGAAAGAAAAAAAAACTTGTAGAGGCCCACTTAACAGTTTAGTTTCACCCCAATCAATTTACATAGTGGGCTGTTTCATATGGGTTATAAGATATGTAAATTTATTACATATAATTTGATATGATTAACAAATGTCATTCTTGACAATTAACTATTAATTATTATGATATTCTGTGTATTATGCTGGAGATGGCTTGGATTACTCTTCAGTGTACTGAACGTCTTTGTTCTGCATCTCTGTGCAAGGCGACAAACACTTCAGCAGGGGACAGGCTGTACGGTTTCATGACCTCTGACCCTGCCCACTGCCACGGATGGGGTGGAGCTTATCTGTCAGCTGTGGCTCATCTGATTCCTCCCCCCTGTTCTGAACACTCAGCCCTGAGGCTAGCAACCAGTCTGTCTAGATGTTTCTCTGCTAACGTGTGACTTCAAGTACTGAACTGAAACTTTTTGGCCCATGAGACGGTGGCAGAGAAGCGGACATCAGCACAGACCTGCACGGACAGTCTGGCCTGCAGGGGGCCGCAGCAGTTCCCAGCCAACTTGTTTGTACTATATTGTACTCACCAAGTCCCTGTGTCTCACCACCCCTTTCCTCTATAGCAATGGAGAAACCCTGTCGGTGTATGTATTGATGACATCTGTACAAATGCACCTCTTTGAAAAAGAAAATGAAACCTTGACATATCTGGAATAAATGAGCATCTTGTGTCTTTATTTGAATGTCAGCACTACCAAACTGAAAAACAGAAACTCTTCAAGTCTTACTAGCTATGACGTGTTCCCTCCATTGAGTTGGCTGAGTGCTGCAATTGAGCAGAAAACAGCTCCATCTAGTGTTCTATAGCCTGCATGACACCCAATGGATAGGATGCCAATAATTTTCAAACCTCTAATAAGTGGTGTTTGTCACTCATGTTATCCATCCATTCCCTTATAAAGATCCTGCAGTTATTGTGGGCGGCAGCGTGATGTCACCTGGTTCTTTGTCTCTATGTGCCTGCCCTGTGACTGGTCCAGGGTGTACCCCTCCTCACGCTCCGTCAGCTGGGATAGGCTCCAGCCCCCCGAGACCCTGATGCATGTTCACAGTTACTATAAATAAAGAATTTTAATCTTAAATCTCAAAAGAAAAACTGAAGTCAGATCAAAAAATGAATTAACTTTGTCCTGCAATGTCCCAAAGATCCTGACATTTAAAAAAAGCCAATCCAGTTTTAAGTCTAGAGAGGAGTCACGCTGATCATTCACTGATCATTTGGGTTTATTAACAACGTTCTAACAAAGAACTGCTTTTACAGTGTGTATATTAGAATCTAGAAGCTACAAATCTCAGTACGCGCTTGATCTAAAATATCAGGCACAGTGGAGTCAGTGAATTGCAGAGTAAATCAAGCATATTTCAAATATGTCGAATGTTTGGAAGACAGAAACCCAGAGGTCTTCATGTTCATCTGGCTCAGTCTAATCTTCCTGACACACCCAAAACACATGCACAGAAACACTGAGGAGACATAGTCTTTGTTGCCTGTCATGAAGAATATGATTTGCACACCTCTGAGAAAAATTCACAGAATGATCAACACCAGCGAGGAAATTAGCAGAAGGTCCTGCATGCAATTTATTGCGATGTGATTTCTCCAGTGACAGTTAAAGGCCAACGTCTCTGAATCTTGCATATTGATTTGCACATTCCATCCGACATACGGTTCAGCAGTTTTCCCAAAAGATTTGAGCACGAGTATCAGCCTCCCCCACTAATGAGTGTGTTTACATGCAGTGTGTTAGCTGACTTTCTTGTTTATTCTTGATATGCTGTTGATCTGGAAAGATGCTGACTACTGGAAATACACAAGTTAAAAGAGTATTTTGAAAGACACACATGCCTCAGTATTTTAGCTCTCCTCTTCCCATTTCCAAAAACTGAGAAGGATTTATCCAAGCTGTTATAAGTGCCCATTCAAAAATAAAATCTGTAGCATTCAGTAGCATATTATGGTGAGCATGTAAACGCACTCGCTGTAGGATTAAGTTGACGAAAGCGCCGTGACTCTTCTGGGAGAATGTTTTCAAGTCAAACTTTGAGTTTATTTAATCACAGCCTGCAGGAAACTTTCAGGTAGCATGTATCCTGAGAGAGAAACAGGTTGGGCGATCATGTTAGCGGCTCTTTCTCCTGTATGTGTTACACCGCTTTCCTCCTATTGCACATTTAAACTCTGCGTAATACACGTACGATGCATATCATGCAGCCTCTGTGGAGCATAGTGTGTGGCCCTGCTAAGTGAACATATGGCTGGACTGTTGTGTGACGCGGATGAAGGTGGTTCTTCTGCTCAGCTCTTTGAGCTTGGCGGCACCGACATATGTGCAGGTGGAGCGGAGGCCCCCCAACACATCACGGATGGTGTCCTCCACGTCTCCTCTGTACGGAACCTCCACTGTCCTCCCCTCAGACGCCCTGAAAGCAGAGAAGAAGAAGAGGAAAGTAGGACATCAGAACAGAAAGTTTCATTGATAGAAAAGCGGAGTGTGTGCTGCACCTGTTGTTGCCGTGAACACAAGCACACATTACTGGGCAATTTTGCTCTTTAAAGGTGTAATCAAACAGAATACTTATCTGTAGTGCACTCAGTAATTATTATTCACCCCTTGATAGAAGTCTCTCACCTATACTCAGCAACTCCACCCACGTATTTCTTCATGGCCGTGTCAGAGCTCATGCCGTAGAAGAGTTTGTATTTCTTCCCATTCTTCTCGATGACCTCCCCTGTGCACTGATCGTGCCCTGCCAGCATTCCTCCCATCATTACAAAGTCAGCCCCTGCTCCTGAGGAGCAAAGGCAGAGATTTGTACAACAGTACAGTTACAGTCACACATGACCCGGATATGTGACTCACTGAGTATGAAAGGAAAAAATATTGTGGGTTGAATACTTACCAAAGGCCTTCGCTACATCTCCTGGGCAACTGCAGCCACCGTCCTGGGCAAAGAAAAATAAACAGCTTCACGCTGACTCACAGGTCAGATAGATTTTCTTCTTATTCTACTAGCCTTGGAAGACTGAGGATGCCCTCTACTGGCTGGAAGTATTATTATTAATATTTGAACCCTTCTGCAACAAGATATGACAGCAACCAGCTTAAAATAAGCAAATAAACCTCTAAATCACAAATTATCAAAAGTGATACTCATCGCTCAGGCATGGATTAGGAACTATAAGGGGCTTGGATAATGTTTCCTCTATATCTAAAGCATATTTTGCTGTCCAGTCCAGTGCATCCATGACAGCCCCATTAAGGATTCCCTCAAATAATTACATTTTTGTTGGACTGCTGCCCACTGACTGAGACAGTTACCCTTTCCCACCAGCTTTAAAATAGCTTTGACAAGTACTTAATATACGCTCTGTGTCGAACTAACTTCAGTAAGTCTGCTGTCCCTTGTTATTTCACTGCACCGTGATGTGTGACTTACGGAGATAATGTGTCCTTTGAGGCCGTGGGCTGAGTCTGCACACTCTATTACGGCACTGAGTTGTGGGTAGCCCACTCCTGTCTTGATCCTCGTCGTGCACACAGACCCTGCAACGCACAGTGCACACATTAGAGAAGTCCATCTCCATGTAACTATCCCCGTCTGTGTTTAAATGCTGCTGCTGTCGCTACAGGAACCTGTTGATCTGGTGCTGTCGGTTCTGGTCAGAAAACAGCAGCAGATGATCTAAGTGATCAGACTATCTCATATGGAAGAAGGTATTTAATGTAAGTAATGGCAGGAGAAGTTTTCACTGGATTAACAAAGGTTAATCTACTCCGAATAAAACTATGATTTACTCTATTCAAAGTGGAGCATGCAACACTGACTCTATACATGATGAAGTTAGTCTAAGTCTATAGAGTAAAAACAAGACAGACCTTGCTGTTTAAAGTATGTCTCTGTGTCATGCCTCAGTTGTGTCTGTGTTCATGTATGAGGCCTGTGCAGCTTTGTGTTTCCTCAGAGGAAGCGCTCTCCTCAGACTATGTATGAGCAGACAGTCACACCCACCCACCTGGCCCGATTCCCACTTTAATGATGTCAGCACCGGAGAGGATGAGCTCCTCCACCATCTCCCCTGTTACCACGTTACCAGCCTGCAAGGCAGAACGCAACTAAGACAACACATCTCACAGCAGCAGCCTATAACTGGCAGTCAAGGTGGTGAACCATCCACTCTTACCATGATGGTGTGTTTGGGGAACTTTCCTCTGACCGTCTTGACGAACTCCACAAAGTACTCAGAGTAGCCGTTGGCAACATCCAGGCAGATGTACTTGAGGGCCGGCACGGCTTCCAAGATGGCACACAGCTTCTCCAGATCTGCGTTGCCGCTGCCGGAGCTGGCAGCTACGTGCTGTGGAGAAAAGCCACAGTTGCCTTTTAGGAGAAGATTGTGTGTAATTATGTTTATGTTGGTAATGAGGAGCAATCTATTTAAAAAGGACAAACATGGTAACATTACCTCAAGGCAGTCTGGATGATTAGCAGCAAAGTTTTTCCAGTCTTCTACAGAGTAGTGTTTATGAATGGCTGTGAAGAGAGTGTGCTGAAAGAGAAGAACACACAAGAGAAATACACACAGTGCAGAAACAGATCTTGAAACCAAACAAACTAAACATTAAACTCCACATTCCATTTTTTTGTCTATTCATGTATGATATTTTTCCTATTGCTCATCATGATTTCAATGATGCTGGTGCTTATATTTCATCCACTGGGCCCCGTTAACTCACTTTGCTGAGGACTTGTGCCATCTCAAACGTTCCTGTGGTGTCCATGTTGGCAGCGATGATGGGGATGCCAGTGTAGGTCTGTTTGGAGTTGCGGAATGTGAAGGTCCTCTGAAGGTCCACCTGCGTTGAGATATTAGTAATACCTCTGGTGTTTCATGAACATTTTAATCACAGTGTGTTTGATGGGACTGGTGAGTTGTTTTGTCTCTAAAGCTGACTGACAGACACTTGAGATTTTTTTTTTTTTTTTGAAAATGGGAGCAGCTCATGTGGCTCATGTTCTCAGTCTGTGTGGTCTTTATGAGGATGCACTGAATCATTTAGACCCAATGGTTAGCTTAGCCGGTGCTGCTGTAATGTGATAAGCTGGAGCACATGGTGACGCACTCGCTGCTCCCTTTACAGGAAAGCATTTATCTGCACTGATGATGCAAGTCATAGCTATGATTCCTTTCAAAGCGATCCATAATACACCTTATACCAGTGACTGTTAGATGCTTAGCATGAGTGGACATGAAATGAAGTGACACACAGAAGAACAAACACATTTATTCATTTTACACAAATGAAAAGTTGAATTCATAAGCTATAAATATGAATATGTTCAGGGGGTTTGCTGCTACTCACCTAGCATGACCAGTTAGCTTATGCTGGCTAATGTTAGCTAACTTAAAACAGATTTTGCTACCATTTGTGCTACTGTTGCATTAATTCTTAGTATTTATCATGATCTTGTAAATGTTATTTCTTACTGTAGTGTCTGCCATTTCGCAAAAGTCACATAGTTTCCCTGTAAAAATCATTTAAAGAAAGTTTATTGAATTATCATGCTATTAAGTCAATATTTCAACCTATTGTGCCAAACCGGAATGGATTTTAGATTGTTGTAAAGTGGGTTCAAGCTAAATCTAAACCTTCAAATAATTCCATTAACTTAGACTAAACAGTCCCACAGAGCTGAATGTTTTTGCTGACTAGAGCCAAGACATTTATTATGCAAAACTGCTGCAGCTGTGGAATTAGGCTAACAGTACAAAGTGTGCCATAACCTTGACGGTGGAATAACTTTGAGAGCCACAGCAAAAATGAGGCTATAACTCAGAGAGGCTGGAGACAGAGGGAAAGCGATGAAAGGAGTATGAATGAGGAGGGAGGAGCGTCTAGTCATGCGTATCCATCATCTCACTGCTGCAAATCAATACGGGCCTCTTCCTTTCATACATCAGCGCACTGACTCAGGAATTTCCAGTTGATTCACCAGTAAATCATGATCGAGCATGACACATGGATTCAGTGGCCTCGGTTATGAAGCATTCTTAGGGTCTCTGCTTTGAATCTAAAATGACATTATTAATAAAAACAAATGGCATTCATCTGTCACTATTTGTGTTAGCTCCAGATACATTACATATTTACTGCAGATAAAATCTGTTTCCTCTTGCATTAAATCACAAATCCCCCTTAATGTGATTAAAATGTAAACATACATACCCTCTAATATGTACTAATACATGCTGAATACTAATGAATTATCTTTTACAGAAGGAGGTTAAGGAGGAGGTTAGGCTAAGCTGATGCAGATGTGCAAAGACTTAATTACATTACATTCATTTTCATCCTCTATCTGCTGACATGCTGCAGATATGTTTGCCCACAGAAGGCATGCAAGTATCTGCAAAAATCTTGGGTGAAGTCCAAATAGAAGGGACATGTTTGTGCCCTGTGGTGGGGCATCAGTGCTTGATTACTGACCACCTTACTGTGTGGCCCTCTTCTTATTGATGCGTGATCCATCACCCATGATGTTCCCTCCTTTAAAAACAATGCTGTGGATGTCTGGTTAGCCTAGCTTTGGCAGGAGGATTTCTGCTCCTGCTAAATGCAGCCATAATTCAAACACACGCAGTATGAATGTCAACAGATGGATGCTTTCAGAGTGCATGGGCCATTAGATTTGCCTGCAGTATATCGGCTGCAGCATCCACTGCAATGAAGCCATCTTGAGTAGACTCACATCTGAAATCATAGCAGTTCTTTTAGGTGTTTTCTTTATTATTGGGTTGCTGTAGGGAAAGAGGATTTGATGAAACAAATGTGACGAAACATAGAACTGGCGTCAGCGCACGTCGGTGCAGTGAGCTTCTGGGTGTTCTCTGTGCTGTTATCTGAGTCAGTGTATAGCTAATGTTGTCCTGATAGCCCTGTGGCATATGGAATGTCCTCTGCCTGACTGTAACACACAGTACTATTTTTAAACAGGTTTTCTGAGAAGTCTCCTGTGTCTCATGTTTCTCGCCACCTGTCAGAGGCCAGTTCCCTCCACTTATGCCTTTCACCCTAGATCTAATGCCACCACACCAGTATCATAAACTTGGGTCAGTACCAGACCCTGATCTGGTGACACATAGCTAAGTTGAGGAAGTTGTGAGGATAAAACAACAAGGAGATGGTTGTGTTGTCCCAGAGAGACAAATCAGTGGATGCTTCACACACTGTGCCCTGTTTTATCTGTTTACATCGACAATGACTGATGACACATCCATCAGTCTGATCCCAATCTGATATATGAATCTCTCATCTCTTTTTTCTGTTGTTGTTTGTAGACCGTTATTGTTGATAGCTCAGCACAGCACAGGTCAGCCTTGTTTTGTGTCATCTTTAAGAAGGTCACTCAACTGTTACATGCTCATTCACGGTAGTAGAAAGGCAGTGTACAGCTCCAGGCTAACACAGAACAGAAGGCACAAATATAGAATTACACTGAGCGTGCGTTTTTCATCTTTAGTGAGACATCCTTTGATGCTAAGTATGTCATTGCTGCTGCACTGTGAATAAATATGTCCAGTTTTAATCTCTAATCATGATGATAATTACAGAGGGCTATTATTGTAGACCCATAAATTAAACACATATATAAATAGTTAACATATCTCTATTGCATCACCCACCATGGAGGCGTGAGCGTGAGTGTACTTCCTGAATGCAACAGTGAGCAGATTACCCTCCTCCTGAGGAGTATCCTGCTCTGATGGCTGATTGAACTGGAGCTGTAATACTTAGATTACATTATCAGAGAAGAACTAATTAACAGCACTGACCTCTGAGCGACTCTTAAGGCTGCTCCTCTTGGGTCTGAAGAGGACATCCTTAAAGTCCAGCTTGAGGTCTGCATCCACGCGAGGCATCTTGGACGGCCTGAACACTGATGACCAGGATGAGGATGATGAGTAGGTGGAGGAGAATCCCCTGAGGAAGGCTGCTGCAGCAGTGGTGGTCGCTGGTCCAAAGCACCAACCACCAAACCCGAACCTCCAGGCGGCCAGCGTATTTATAGCAAAAGGGGGCCCAGCCCAGCCCCGGCCCCCATGGCTTTATTTGGGCCTGGACTCCCTCTCTCTCTCTCTTTCTCCCTCTCTCTCTGTCTCTCTTTCTCTATCCCCCTTGCTCTCTTTCTCCCTCCACTGCTCCAGCGTTCTCTTTCTCCCCCCTCTCCTTCAGCAGAGTGGCAGCAGCAGCAGTGGCCAAGCTGGCAAGCACGCCTTCCTGACGCATATATACACACACATACACACTCTTCCACACACAGACATGGCAGCACTGCAGTGGGGTATGTGCTGCAGTGTGAAAGAGCACACCTGCTGTCCATTTGGGGCATTGCTCCCTGAGACACTGACAGGCAGCACAGAGGGAGAGAGGGGAGACAGGCAGAGGGAGAATGACAGCAGAGAAAGACAGAGGAAGGCAGACAGAAGTGCACTGACAAGCAAAGTAAAAAGGAAAAATCATTATTAGTCATGGTGTGCAATGAATATGAAGCTGTGTTGTTTCTTTGTGCATGTTTTTTTATGTTTAATGCATCCATTGATCTGCCTTTGCTTCTGTTGTAGTATTATGGCATGCATGTACGTATACCAAAGCAGAGAGAAAGATGGAAAAACTTCACGATTCCAGATACAAGATTTAACCATTTGATGCACCAACAACTCTGATCCCTTCTGTTGGATAAAGGCTTTAGAACTTTAGAAAAGTTTAGAACATATTAGATGTTCTGTTATTGTATTCTGTGCTGTATTACAGCAATATTATATAACTTTTCTACCGTAAAATAAAAGATTTTAAATCATTTTGTGCTACACTGACATTTAATCACGTGATTTACATTCTCCCACATATCACTTTACACAACACATCACTAACTACGTCACTGATTTTGGTAAAACTGGATCATATTTTAAATCTACTTTTGGAGCTTTTGAGCTTTATTTGACAGATACAGCTGAAGAGTGATAGGAAAGAGAGAGAGAGTATGGGGATGACATGCAGCAAAAGGCCACTTGGGCTGCTGTGGAAAGAACTGAGCCTTCGTACATGATCACACACTCTATTAGGTGAGCTAACCGGCAACCAGGATCATATTCTATAGAGAAAGTGTTTCCTGGTTTTCCCTCTGATGTCGTCTGTCTGCTCCACATCAACTCTCTGTGAGTTTCCTGATGGACAGTAAAGTAAACCACTGTAAACTGTAGCTGCTGTTAGCTAATGTTAGCTCAGTGTGCTGGGCTGCCGGTGTTTTGGACCACAGGGAAGAAGAGGAGGTTTTCAGGCTCAGGGTGCAGAGATTTACTGACAGGAAGCAGAGCCGGTGCTGTGCTAGAAGTTGTTGACTCGCTAGTTTTTGATAATAAGTGATGTAATAATAACAAATATACATGTACAGCTGTCCGTATTTATGACAGAGGTATTGCAGTCTGAAACTGGAGGCACTAAATCACAAAAATACCAATTTCTACACAGTGTTGCTAGTGATTTGGCCTGAGGTGCAGAATGATGTGCAGAGACTGAAACCAAAAGTTTGAACATTCATTTGCTGGAAGGCAATATTCCTCTGTACTTACCACATTTCAATTTCATGTGTCTTGAAGTATTGAAGTCTGTGTAAAGGCAATTCTGAGATTTCTTTCAAAATACAATAAATATGTTGGAAAATAGATGCTGAAAACGCATGAAAAGACGTTGATGGATATATTACCGAAATGTGGAGTTAGAGGACCAAACAGTTTTTCACCAGTTTTTAGTCCAGGATTTCGCTGAGGCCGCCCTGATCAGAGAGACAGAGATGAATTCATCTCACTCATCTCAGAGTGTATCAAAGTTAGTTTCTGAACTCATCTGACACATTTCAGTCACTTCAAAATGGCTGCTTGACTGCTCCCACGAGTGGGCGTGGCTTCAGTGCATTCAGTGGCTATGCCTCCAGTGGACGTCTAAATGGACCTAAATGTAAATGTAAAATGATGTACACACAGCACGGTCTGTAACAAATACAAATCATAGCTCACAAGACCTGAAAAGTCATTACGAAGACATAATTCTAGTTTAGTAGAGGACCAATTGCAACCACGTCGCAGAAGGATCAGTATGAGCAACTTTAAGTCATTTGTTTTATTACATAGTCATTATATTTTTTTATTTAATCTAATCTCATTTTGACACCATGTTTCATCTCTTTCATAGCCACAAATGTAATACAAGCCTCCATAGTACTGATGAGCTTCAGTTTCCCAGCACGTGTTTACTGTTAGTACAAAGTGAGACCAGTAGATGTCAGCACAGCTGAAGAGAACAGCTGGTAAACAAAGAGCAGACTGAATACTGGGGTCAAAGCTCTTGTTAAAGTGTTTCCTGGCAACAAGAGGTGCCTTTATGAGATTTCTGTGCCTATCTGTCACAGCCTATATAGCGCTGTTACGCACTTTCTAACTCGGGTTTATTGTACTCACTTCATGCAGGAAGCAGTTAGTCGTGAAAGCGTGGAAATTGTAGAAAGATGAACTGTTTTTCCACAAACATGCTCTCATTTCCTGCCATTCAAGCCTGTAACAAAGACTGTGAATGGAGTTCAGTGTTCAGTGTAAACTCTGCATTTCTGTAGGGATAAAATAATTACATGAAATAAAAGTAATTTGATTAAATCCAATTTGTAACGCTGAGCTGACAATAACATTTTATTCATCATATTTTTTATACTAAAGTGCTTTACAGCCTAACAACAAAGCTTGACCTGTATATTTCTCTGAGTAATAATCAGAATCATGACTGGCACTGATCCCACTGATATCATACTTCAACAGATGAGATCAGCCTTTACAGCTGTGAGGTGAAGCGGTTGAAGCTGGTATAGACATACTGCTCTTTAACCCCTTGTACATGTCACACTAAACTGCATTGATAAGAAGGTGCTGAATAAGGTCAGCCTTTTAGAGCCTCAGTAAAAACTGATAAGAAAAGAACAGTATGGCTTTAACTTTGTGTACTCCGCGTATCTTGTATCAGCTTGCCGTGGCCACAGCTGGAGTCTCAGGTGTTCGTCTGAGTTATAGGCTGTGGTAGGAAGTAGGTGAAAGTGCAACGGGTAGCTATCTCTGTATGCATGTAGGCTTTACTGCTTATATGACATGAGTCACTCTCACTGTGTGAACTCATATGCAAGATCTGTAATGTTTAAAGGAGCTATGTGTAAGTGCTGAAGTCCAAAAAGATTCAAAAATAACTAAAATTAAAAATGTCACGTCACAGGTCACGTGACGTTGTGTATGTATTGTGTTGAAGAGTACAGTGAGCATTCCAGTCAGTTAGGCCTGGACTGTCCTGTTCTGTATACCATTTTGTACCTGACGAGGTGATAATAAGCCACTATCGTCCCCAGTAATTTAGTCCAACACGAGAGGAGGAGGAAGTAGCACTGCAAATCGAACTCCTTTAACCTGATGTCCACAAACTGTCCTATAATTTGTATAATACTTTGGTTCATGACCAAATATCTGCATAGTTAATGACATCAGTCTCTTTGCTTTTTAATTTGTGTTTAATGAATTCACTAATGTTAGCATGTTAGCGAGCTAAACTAAAATGACAAACGTGGTAAATATTATATTGTTTAAACATCAGCATGTCGCCAGGTCAGATGTAACATTTAGATAAGAGCAAGCACTGATACGCCTGAGTACAGCCTCATAGAGCTAGCTCTAGCTAGCAGGAGTCATCATGTTCACTGCTCATCATTTATGCAGGTTTATGCACTGGGCACGATCACAAAAAACTCATGACTTATGGGTACTGCAGGTGTTTTTGCTGACTTGTATTTGTTCAGGTGAACACCCGGATATACAAAAAAAACCTATAGTTTAGCCTCTGGATACCTCTAAGTTGTAGTTGTTGTATTTTTCTGTTTGTAATTTTGATAAAGAAACAAGTTGCACTTTATGTTAATCTTCACAACTTTGGAATAAATCATTAAAAGAACACGTCTTCACAGGTTCATTAACATCTTCAGGCTATTGGTGTCTATATTAGCTCCATACTTAACATAGTGAAATGGACATGCTAATGACAACAACTCTCTGCATGGAGAACATTGTGCAGCCTGGCACCAGCATGCTGTTGACACCCATCTAAAGATGGAAGCATGCACACACACACAGATTAGACTGTCTCACCCTGTATCCAGTTACCAGCTGATATCCGGAGGTGAGCTATGTTTGCCTTGAGGAAACTACTCTGGTCAGTGAATTATGGCCGTGCATCATGAATCATCATCTTTCAAAGATTTATTTTAGCTCTCTCTCTCTTTCGGTCAGCAAACACTGTGAAAGAAAATAATAAAAAGGTTCAAATAGGCAACTCTCATAGGCAAAACTAGTATCCAGTTACAGGGCCACGTTAGCACACAAAGAAATGTGATGGAATCAAATAAAACGGATGAAAACATAACAGACAGTGAACGTAACAGCACATCAACATTATACACAAATTAAAAAATGTAGAAATTGTCTTAGACCACATGCAGGATAAAAGGTTAATTTGGGGCCTTATGTTTCCTCCAGTCGCATGGCCCATTACACTGGGTCCTATGACATTCCACTTTGTTTATTTATATTACACGTTTAATCATTTCTAATGACTGTGTGAGCTCAAATAAACATCAATTTATGACAGAAAACATCAAATAAACATCTAAATGAAAGATGTCTCTGAGTCAGTTCACACATTCGGAGGAAGCAGCGTTTCCCCTGGCAGTGTGTCACTGGGCTGAGCAGATGTGAAAACCACATGGCAGTGGGTGGGAGAAGTTGGTGAGAATCTTTGAAGCTCCTTTTCCTGGCATGAGTTGAAATGAGAAGAAGTTAAAAATTCTATTTGTTTTCCATGTGAGTAGCTCAGGTAACGAGGATGAAGAATTCCCACCGGGGGGGGAATGTGCTGCCACTCGGTGTTGTGAGGGTTTGAAGTAATGAACTAGAATTTGAAGTCGGGAGGCGACGTCAGGAAATGTTGCAGCACTTCCTCTTCTCAGTCCTGGCTTCTGTACGGACCAAAGTGTAAAAATAACAATGACAAGCTCAAACTCCTGAGATGTGGGTCATAATGTCATCCATGGCAAGTCTTCTCACAGCGGCACACAGAGGAATGTAGCAGACTTGTTTACTCATAAATCTGTTCCCTGCATGCTCCTTTTTCCTTTGTGTGTGATAAACAACAATATCTTGCCTATTAAAATATCTATTATATTACTGGAGTTGTGCCTTGATGAAGGATTGGACAGTGTTCATCAAGACACAAGCTTTACATCAGTCACTTCTGTCTGAATTGGTAGGAATTCAAATGATGGAGGCTTACTGAGTTCTTCTCTTTGTCACTGGGCACATGGAGTAAACACCAGCCAAGTTGCCAAGTCAGTCTTGAATGTAGCAGATGTTTCCATGACAGTCGCTCTCAGCATGTGACTGCGAAGTAATTCAACACTGATGGGAGCAGGGCAGGCCTTTTGGAAAACCTCTCTGTCTGAGTTTGACAGTGCCCGTGGAGGAAGTGCACTATAAACACACGCGGAACACTATGCACACACCGTTGGATATAAATCTGTTATGACAGTAAGAGCAGAGATCGGGATTTCATAAATTAAAACATTTACAACAGGGGATTTATTGAGAGGAAATGGCTGACGGCGCCTGCGTCATCCCTACACGTTACTTCCAGCTACAAATCACGTCCCACCTGAAGCACCTTCCTGTCTCTGGCCTGATGAACGCTGTTTCCCATCACTTATACTCACACAGAGAGACATCCTACCGCTCATTTTCAAACAGCTTTGAGAGACTGAATATAATACAGCAGCTCTCAGTATAGTATAATCACACATATCTGCATGTTCTCCAGATGAAAATGGGTCACAGAGCATGCCTCTGTCGGGTTTATTGACTATTGCTCTTAGCTGCAGCCACACTAGAAAAGGGACATTTGCAGAATAAAGCCAATAAAACCTGATACAGCTGGAGGAATGGTTTGTGATTATTTGTTTGGCAGAACATGAGACGATATGGCTGAACCTGCTGTGAGCTTTCTGCTTTTAAAAGAGAGATTTACATATTGTTTGAAAATGGGGAACCTATCCTTTAATTGTTTCAACAAATCGTTTTATTGAAACACGATTCCAGGCAAACATAAATATGAAACGGATTAGGCAAATCCACAATCCACATCTCCGATGGAACCACTCAGCCTTTTTAGTTGTCTCTTTCTGTTTTTCTGTGACACATGGCTCCACATGTCACCTCCCACTAAAATCCATATTTCGTTGGAAATTTCTCAACAAGAGATTCGTGCAGTTTTGGATTAGTGTGACAAAAGAAAAATGCTGTCACATCTTCAAAGAGCTTAAGATCTCTGCAGCCTCTTTCTTTAGCCATATATCATACTGCTAGAAGCTCATCCACCTTTTTCCCGACATGACTGATGGCTTTCCTGTTTGTGCGCTTCAGCTACATGTCACTGGGTCAGGGCAAAGCATCAAACCCTGTTTGTGGCTACACGTGTATGTATGATCGTGTGCCAAGAACGCAGTCTGAGCTAAAGCGATTGCTGATGATGTTAACAGACAACATGTGCCACTGTTCTGTTCTGCAGCTTGTCCTATTTATAGATGTTTTTCTTCACTGTACATTATGGTTAAAGTTTAACCTTTATGTTGAAGGTAGCTCTGTTCTTGCTCATGTTGCTGCAGTTATTGGGTTGTTTTTATTTTCAAACCTGCAACAATACTGAAGTTCTGCATGGCTGACTGACCAGAAATCAGAGCACTCTTCCTCACTGTCATCACTGTCCTTGGAGTTTGTTTAACGGCAGTGATGCCTGAGTGCAAATAAAAAGAGATAAGATGAAAGACAGGAGAGAAAAGAGAGAAGTATTGTCATCCAGGGGGCCGTGACATGACACAGGGGGTCCAGAGAGAGAGAAAGCAGGATGAAGGCTAACTAATCAATAGCTGCTGAACTTCACTCTTATTTGTGCACTTCATAATCACAGTCCAGTAGAGCTTGTCATTTCTCATCAACACAAAAAGCCTCTTTGCACCACTGACTGTGCAACTCTTAAATCCCTTCCCTCGCCTGACAATGACAAATGACGTGCTGACCTTTCAGTGTACGATATACCTGGGGTGCTGGAAAAGTGAGGACTCCACATGACATGCCAAAACATTTTTTGTTTTTTTTGCCCTCTCTTCTCAACATGTGTCATCTGAAATCACCAGGCCTGATTTGTTTCAGGACAGCAGGTTTACCGATCTATCGACTACTACCAGGAAAACTAAAAATAAAAAAGGTCTCTTGGCTGATAACAGATTTATTTCAGGGAATTCCAGGGTTTACCGTCTATCACTGAATCTGCCTCTTTCAACAGAGGCCCGATATAAATGTAAAGTGATGTCATGAGGGAGATGGTGTCAGCATAGATCAGTTCAATATTTTTGCTTGGTCATTCTTTGAACTCTATAGGTCAAGTGGACATGCTTTATATGGAGAGATTTTTCCTGAGTCTTAGAGACGTCAATGTATTCAGTAATTTAGGGAAAGTAAGAAAATTCCTTTTCCTTTAATCATCAACTTCAGTTTTGGTTTTACTGCGGTCTTCTGAGGGTTCAAGTGAAGTGCTTTCAGATAACATACAAACGTGATAGATGTCCCACAAATCCAGTGCTTGTTTTTAAAAAACAACTTTATTAATACTTTCTTTTGTTAAAAACAGAATATATAAAAATGATTTCATTCTAAGAGTTATTTTACAGAGCATAGTGGCTTTTGCTTCAGAAAACAGAAACAAATTGCTACTTGTATCGTGAAAAATAAAAGTCCTTCCCCTGCAGTGACTGAGCTTAAGCGAGTCAGCATTAAAGAAATAAAAGTTTTCCTTTTCTTATTCAATAAGTCTGTGGAAAGTTTATCATAAACTCGGTGGTGTTGCTGCTACATTAAGGCCAGACTCCCTACAGATGTGGAAAACTTTCTTGGTAAAGTGACAATGTAGTTTTTTTTTTTTGTTTTTTTAAATAGTCTTTGAAATTAAATAAAACTTGAAATTGAAAAGCTTTTCAAAAGCAAGCAAGTATTGCACGGACAGATCTCCTAGTACCCTTTAAAAATATCAAAAGGAACTCACTAGTACACCCCAGAGAAGAGATTTATAGAGGAGGTTTTCAGAGGAAGCAGCAGCTGCTGGACAAATTCCTTTTTCTTCAAATACATATATATAAATATATCCTTGTGGTTCTTGTCTAGTAGGAGAACATACTGCTTGCTTGATTTCTAACTTTCTGTTGGCATGGAGATAAAGATGTAAAGGTGCAGCAGTCCAGGAAACTAGGCTTGTTGTTTTGGACGAGTGGCAGTAAATCAACAAGGCCCATTACAAGGTGGAGGAGGCTGTGGGAGTGTCGGCAAGATGGCCTACTGCATTTCACATCCACGGTCAAAGTTCTGGTGGACTAAAAGATCCTCAATTTAACCCACAAGTCACAGTAACAGAGCTGTGGTGGCCTTATTAATATGCAGTACTATACCCAGAGCAGTGCTGCACAGCCTCTAAATACCTCCTAATTGGCATGAAAAACATGGAACATGAAAAAAAAAAAAAGAAATAAAAAATAAAAATGCAATTCACTCTGTTACACCATAAGATCCTGTTCTCAAATCAAACAGATGAGCTTTAAAATGTCAGGAAGCATTTAAAAAAAAAAAAAAAAAAAAAAGACTCAACCAATGTGTACAGTGTCCAGCTAGTCTAAAACACACATGTTCATCATATTCTGGGGCTACGAGCCAGATATGAAAAACTATAAATGCAAAGACTAGCTCAAAAACAAACCAATGCTGCTTTTCTGTATCAGGTCAACTGATGCAATAATTTAAAAAGGACAATAAGATCCTGATCTAAAATCATGTGGTGGTAGAGGAGTATGATGTTTAAAACATACACACAGAACAGCACACAAACCAGAAGCAACAATACTTAGAAGAGAGCAACAAGAGAAGAAACTGACAGTCCAAAGACACATGAAAGAACAATAAAAACAGACACGAGTGAAGTGTGTCGATCTTTGATTATGCTCGTATACGTTTGGTAGTCCAGGCAGGAAACACAGTTGGACGAGAAATGTTCCTTCTTTATGAGACCTTAATCTGGCTGGTTCAGCTTCAAAGTGTTCATAGTGGAGTTGGGGTTTAGTGGAGTTGTCTTGTCTATGTGTGGTAGATCTTGTGTTCGTACTCTGTGGCAGAGCAGCTGTGAGGGGAAGCCATCTCTCTGTGGATGGGTGCAGGGATGCTGCTGCTCCGGTGCTGGTGGTTGTCTGTCAGCGTCAGGTTAAGCAGGCTGGTGCAGGTGGGCAGGTAGATGTGCTGCACGTGCTCCACCTCTGACCGACACACAGGACACAGCTGAGGGAGAGGAAAGAGGAAGTAATTAAGCAGAGAGTTTATTTTCTAACGGCTTGTGTGCAGCGATCATTGGCTAAAGAGGGGAGTTCACACACTTCCTGTTGAAGGCAGAACATACGCTGGAAGTGGTGGGCTACGGGCTGACTGAAGTGGTTCAGCCCTTGTATTAAACTTGTGAAACCAAGAGGTGTCTGCAACCACAATCAAGAGCGTCGGAAACCTGCTCTCTGAAGAGAGGAGCACTGCTACCACCACCCAAGCCATCTTGACTTGAGTTGTGTTAAAACTGCAGGGTGTGACCTAATATCTGACAGTAAAGGTCAACCCGAGTTGAATCATGAACCAATGTAACTGTGAAAACAGCTTCCACAATCAGTCTGAGAGCTGTCATCTTGTGTTTCTACTGACTCATTTACTCGCCTATTAGATGGGTCACATTTCTTAGTTGAGTTAATGGAAGTAAGACTTGGCTGGCTGCTATAATCCCTTCATAAGACACACACACAGGCAACATTTAGCTGATTAACTGGGAGGGGGTGGGCATTCAGGTCAGCAGAGTGTGAGCAAAGCTTTGGATGTTGTTTAAAGGACCATAAAGTGATCAGAAGTTGGAGCTAAAATGTAATTAAAGAGCTTTAAGCATAACTGGAAAATTGCAAGCTAAAAACAAAGAAGCTGTTGCCTTGTTGTCTCATTTTTTTAAAGTACTGCTTCTAAAAGGTTGTGTTCACATCAGCATTTGCAGTATAGCTAATGCCAGCAGCTCTGTCATGTTTCAGAATATATGCCTAAAGAAAAGCCCTCACTAACTATGGCTGTTCCAGAAAAAGTCTCACCTCAAGCTGATTTGCGCAGGTCTGGCAGCACACCATGTGGCCGCAGGGGCAGAACGCGGCGTCTATTTCCTCCTCGCAGCACAGCATGCACAGCAGAGCCTCTCGGAGCTTCTGCAGCCGCTCCTGCAGGGCTCTGCTCTGTTGGCAGCTGCTGCAGTCCAGCCCCTCGTCCTGCTGGCCGTCTCGGCTTGGGGAGCGCGGCGGAGACGAGCGCTCACCGCTGCCGGAGCGCGACACCAGGTCCACCACACCTGAGTTGTAGAGGGCGCGGCGGGCGTGGTCGTAGACTTCCTTGGAGGTGCGGCGGATGTCAAAGACGTACTTCTTGCCCAGGTTGATGTTTTCGTTGAGGAAAAGTGAAGCCAGGTGGCCCTTAAAGTCTCTGCTGTACTGCATCATCACTGCGTTAGTAACCGTGTCACACCTAAAAATGAAAAGATAAAACATGATTACCAATGTCAGCAAAATCAGAGCATTCAACCCAACAAACCAGTTCCAAAATGATCTGCAGTCAGACTCTTCTTCCCCTCACAGTTTATTTTAGCCACACAGACACAATGTTCTTCCTGCTCTGACTTCACTTGGTGAGATAAACACTGTACACTTGTTTCTCAGCAACTCGAATGAAGACATGCCCACAAAAAAATAAAAATCTGCAGACTCAGGCTAAAACTCATCCCTGAAACAAAAAGGACAGCGCTGTCTTTTGTACTATTGTGACTGACAGAGGACAATTTCATAGCTCAGCCATTTGAATTGTCCCTGCTCACTGCACACACACAGTCTACAGGAAGGAAAAATGCCATTTTTAAAACGCACTGGAGATTGTCCTGTAAATCTATGTTTCTATACACACACTCATTCAGGTCGAGGACAAGTTTCATGTGGCCACATGTGTCACCTTGCCATAATAATAAAGGGTTAAAAAGGGAACAGGGGCACATTTAGTCAATGTGTACAAATGTGAGAGTGCAGTAAGCACTGTATGCCAAGCAGAGCAGAACAACTCTTTACAGGACACGTTTTAGGTCAGGTTTAATAATCTACTAGTCTGTAGAAGGACAGTGAACAATAAACTTCTATTCCAAGAAAACGTGCCGTGTACAGTCAATAAGATGGCTCCAAAGCAGGTCAGATTTGTGAGTGACTAACAGCTGTAGCAAACACCACAGACAGACACCCAGACAGAAACAAGCAGCTGAGTTTAAAATGAATTTGAATTGTTATCTCGGCTCAGCGCATGAGGTGAGCTGCTGTCGAGAATAATTTAAGGCAACATTGACTTCCACATCTATTAAAATCCAACGGCACAGCTATCCAGCTGCAGTGTGTGTGTGAGTTATTGATCTGGGATGCTAAATGCTGTACGTTTCTGGATCTCACCTGTAGAAGGCGTGGGTCTCTGTAATGGCCCGGTACAGGCCGCTGGCTGCCCGGTTACTGATGAGCTTGAACAGAAGCACCACGCTGTCGTTTGTATCCTTGGTAACTGTCAGGTACACTGTTTTTCCCGACTGTGTGGCAATCTGGATGACTGGATAGCTTACTCTAAGATGAGACAAAGAGAACAAACTGTTAGATTCTGAATACTTAAACATACCATCACATCACTATAAGAATATATAGAGAGCAATCTGCAGATATCTAGAACGTACCTGTTGACTAAGCTGAAGTCCTCCTTGCAAACAGCGATGCCCTCAGGGCCGACTCCTATAGCCAACCGTTGGCCATTTGCATCACGAACCCAGTGCCACTCCACGCCATAATGCTCGAGAGAGGAGACCAGCTGCAGGGCCTGATACTCCACTGAACCCTGGCTCGAGCCTTCCAGAGCCTTGTGTCTCGATATAATGCTGCGGGAGAGACGAAGTTGGGAAAAGAAAAACATTTTAAGTTTATATAGCTCTGAAAGAATGCTTCTTTTAGCCTGTCAAGCTGTTTATTTCTACAGACAGAAAATGATATATGGCCTCTATATTTAGTGTTTTAAGTTGTTTTATGTGTACTTGTACTTTAATAAATAAATTGGCCATATGTAAGCCGTATTGATCCACAGCAGAGAGATCAGGCTAAGGGTGAGTGGATAATGTATTAATTTAACACATTATCCATTTAATTTATTTAACAGCAGCTGCAGGTGGGACAGACATCGCTGTGGAAGGTTTAGTGTGGCATTTGCACTGGACAAAAACTTGAAAAATGTGAAATTTATGTCACCCTCTTCGTGTTTACTGTACTGTACAGTAGTCTTGTGTCAAGTGTTCTTGTTGGCTGATCTATGTGTGCGTGTGTTTGTGTGTCTAACTGTACACACTGTAGGCTGTATGCACTCTTTTGCCTCAGATGAAGTTACTGAAAAAACATTTCAGTATATAATTTCAGAATATGATATAAGAGACGGCACTATCATTGCAACTCAGTGGAGCTTTTGTTTGTTTAAGATTTAAAATTAATTTACTTGAACATCAACTGCCATATTATATAATATCCTTGGCTCACTGCCAGGACCCATTATTTACTTTTCATCATGTCTCGTGGGGAGACATTGAGGGAGTGGAGCTTCAGTGGTGCTGACACAGAAAAGTAAACAGGTTTAAATGATTGGCCAGAGCTTGTTAATTTATACTGTATGTACACGGGCTATTAAAATGATCGTTCAAATTCCAGCTGTCTTGTGTAAACTCTAACTAAACCCCAGCATCATTAGTGGTGGTTTCGGGTCAGGGTAGGAGTTTTTATTACAGTAAGATGCGGAGAGAAAACATAGTGAGTGTCAGTTAAAGCGTTTTCATCTTGCTGGTGTTGTACCTGTCGATGGTGGCGGTGCTGGGCTCCTCTCCACACAGCTCGGAGTACCAGTACTGGGCTGTGTTTTGATTGTAGTCACCAAACTCGGCCTGTGCCAGGAGCGCACTCAGCTCCTCCGCCTGCTCCGAGGCCATGCGTAGGTGACCGTTATGGAGGTCCTCCTTCACGTGCATGAAGAAGACGTGTCTGTTGGACAGGAAGACAAGAAAAATGTGGTTAAATGAGTAATCTTGGCAATGTGAGATGGTACACATGGGTTAACTGAATAATTATATCAAGACTAACTTTACATCTTTCCAGAAAGAGGACAAATCATACAAACAGTGCCCACTTTCATCTTTCAGCTGACTTTCATGTGTAAGCACTGAGGAGTCAGGATGTCTGGGGAACACAGCCCGGAGCAGGTGGTCATTACAGGGATAGAGTTTCATCACAGGCGGCAGGTGTCTGTGTGTGTTTGTGCGTGTGTAGCAGAAAGGGAAAAAAAGCAACTGTCACATTTGTTAAGTGCAACTCACAATGACTCACTTTCCCTTTTTCAGTCTCTTCGTCAAAAACACACTACAGGCACTTCCTTTAAGTGTAAATTTACTCCAGGCTTTAAAAGTGGAAGTTGAGGTGGAATACAGATACAGGACTGAATGGAAGTTTTATCATGTAGAGGAAGTACTTGGACAGAGTGCAACAGTGTTTATACTGTATCTGCTGCTCCAGTGTTGTCCAGTGGCTGGCGTCTCTTACTCTGTGGTTCAATAACTGCCAAACTCATGAAATGTCTTTTTAAAAGACAAACCAAGTTACCACTAATGCCGTTTTGGCTGACATGAGTTTATGTAGTGACAATTTTTGATGGGTCAAAGATTAATACCGGTCATAAACTGCCACAGTTGTTATTGTTTAGGCTGCATGATTAAATGAGAACATGCAGTGCTGGTGCGGCCAAGGAAAACAGTCATATTATTCTAAACACAAACCGCGGCTGGTCCTTTCCATTGTTGTGAGCAGAAGATGTGAGGAATTCTTCCACTGTAACAACAGGAGACGAGATGTCAGGGAGAAACACCCTGACCAACATGATCCTTTCAGCACGGAGACTGCTGAACTAAAGTAACCTCAACAGTTCCTTCCTTGAGATGACCTATGGCACGGTAACCGTAAGAAGATTGTGTAGGCACACACACACACACACACATGCGGCAACCTGCTTGCAGTCACCTGCTTCTGACGACAAACAGGTTGGATGGCTTTCTGCTTGTGATTGTTATTGACTAGCCGGGACCCAGCTGACTTCACCGTCATGACACATTTCTCCCCACATTAAACATAACTTCATATCTCATTTCTACCACATGCATGAACGCTACCGTGGTGACCTAATGTAACCCTCTTAATTGTACACTGTTCGCTCTACAGGCCTACAGTATGTAACCGCACCTGTACGCCTGAAATGAAAGTATGACTTTAGCATCCTGTGCTGACAAGAGTTTCAACAGTTTAACAATTCAAAGTTTAAACCTGAATGTTTTGGCCGACTGCAGCTGACTAAAAGCAGACTCCTGAAACTCTGAAACTGTTATTGAGTTTGGAAAAAAAAAAAATCTCCCCCGGGTTACAGCCCTCTTTGAAGCATGATGCAAAGGGAGACATTTTGTGTAAATCAGGTCAAACTATGACTTGAGGGCATTTAAGGTTTAAAGGGATGTTTTGAGTGGATGGCACTCATCGGCCCTTTATTACCTTTCTATGAGTGCACTGTTTTGTTTATGAAGAAAAGCATCTTGCTGAGCTGTCTGGCGGGAGCCACAAAGGACGAGGGACCGAGCTGGAGGTGATGCTTCCTCTGTAATCTTGTGGGACTGGAAAACAGACTCTTGTGGGAGCGGCTATGTGACTGGTGGCACAATATGCAAACGTGTGTATTGCAAACGCTCTGCTATGCAATAACACAGACACACCTCGCCTGGCACATGATCGTGCTGCTCCTGAGGAGCAACAACGGTAGCGAAAAAAGCAGCTGTGAGGCACACAAACATAAGAAAAAAAATATATCGGCCTACACCGCCCCTGATAAAGCCAGACCATAACAACGGAGCCCCTGGAGCTGACTAGCCTCAGGCATAACAAACAGTGCTTTGATATGGTGTTAAACATCCCATTCCCTCCAACACACACGCACAAAAACACTGCGCTCTATTGTGTCAGGCCCAGCAGGCATCATGTGACGGAGCGCTGCTAGTGAGCTACCTGCCCGACGCCAAACAATAGAGCAGACTTTTACTTCAGGGTGCTGACAAAGGGTTACTATAGGACACGCCGCGGAGGTTACTCTAGTTCAGGCGGGGATTGGCGAGGGGTTAATGTCAGTCACTGTGTCAGTGAGCAAGGCATCTCATATGTAAAAAGCTTCCTTCGGGACAGGTCCAGGCCTGTTGGTTTGGTCTCATCAGAATCAGGTTGATTGAGTTCACTTTGGTATGTTGTCAAAAAGCATACATAGAAAATAGAAATAACGAAATGAAAGCTGCACTGTAACAACGGTCTGCAGCTTTTTGGCCACTGAGCAACACTTCTGCTTTCAAGTGTTGTGGGTGCACACGTGTAAACAGGTGTGCGTGCTTTCCTGAGCTCAGGGCAAACATTCCAATTATCATTTTGAAGAAAACAAGAGCCAAACAGCAGAACAGGTAACAACAGTTCACTGAGAGCTCTTCCATCAGATATGCGCTCAGCCAAATACCATAAACATTACTTTAAAAAAAACATAACGCGCCAATCTTTCCCACAGAGGCCCCTGTGAAGCTACGCTGCTACTCTATCTGCACTAAACACCAGCCCTGCACGGCCATGAGAACTCGCTGGTTATGATAAACAAGAGCAGAAGTTTTGTACAGATTACCCTGAACACAGTCTGGCTTTTCTATCAACTGTTTCAGTCATACATTTTTTTTCTTTGGCCTTCTCAGACAGCTGTCCTGGGATCGGTCTTCTCAGCTGCTGTGGTGCTGCCTCAGCACATGTCAAGGTCCATCCTAAACTCACGGCACGGGAGAGACAACAGCCCATAAATCCACAAGATTTAAAGATGTGACCGGGCTGGATATGTGGGACACACCTAAAAGAGGATGTCATTCTCTCAAGCTGATAAGGCTTAAGCAGGGTGTAACCAGGGTAACGAGAGACAACAGAATGGACATGTGACGCCCGTGCTCAACCAAACGTGCTGAGCAGATGACAGAGTTTAAAATCACTACGGGGCCAGGCAAAATTGACAAAACTGAAATCTGTCTTGCTGGTTTCCTCTGAATGCATCAGCTGTCTGATTCACCATGTCGGGGAACAACACACATTACTATTCAGACACATTGCACACGTGTCATCCGTGACGCATGCAGCACGGCATTGCCTTGTTCTTTCGACACAGGCTGAATGCCAGGAAGTCGACGCAGAGAGTAAAGTCTCTTGCCCCAGTTTTACCTTCTTAGATCACGTCGCTCATCGCTGTTTTGTCCTTCATAGAGATAAACACATAATCAGTCTTTAAGAGGCTTACTCATTTACACTTAGAATTCCCCTGCAAATGAAACAGCACAGGAGAAACACAATGCACATCAAAACAGTGGACATGGAGTGGAGAGGTCATGTGAAGACTTGATTGCCTTGCTGGAATAATCAAATTAAAGCAGGCCTGAACCCTCAAAGAATATCACAAAATAGGTCAGTGGGTACAGAGCCGAGGGGACGGAGCTAAGATAACTAAGCTGATTCTTGAACCTTTTTAAAACACTGAAATACCCCAAATGCAGCAGTTTGTGCACTTTAAACTCAGTGGTGAACTATTTGGAGTGTTTCATGGGATGACTCTGGTGCTGGAGGGAGAGGAAAAAAAAAAAAAAAAGAACCACAAAGACTTTTTCTACTAACTCATCACCAAGTCAACCAAATTCTCCAGTCCATTCCACCCACCCATAAAACCATTGTCTCATTTTAATGTTTTCTGCCCCAACTCCAGTGTCTATTACCCCGGCCGACAGAATGTCAGCACTGCACAGAAGAACAAAACGTCCCCACCAAAATGAAACCTAACACCTCTGCCTAGAGACTGCGCCCCATCCAGCCAATCACCAGTGGAGTTTCAGACCTCATCGCTCGGGCTCTCAACAATGCGGTTTGTGAGCTAGTCAAATAACACACTGGCAGTAGCTGTGTGCTCAGAGGTTACTATCTGTCAATGAACTGTAGTAAACTCTGCTGAGCATCTTCTCCCGAGGTGTAGGCTGCATGGAAAGTCACACACAAACGCTTATTGTAGATTTAATCGTGTAATTTACCAGAGGGTTGCAAAATAATCATTTCAAGCTCTAAATATAAACACATGAGCCTTTGCTCTGTTTTATTGCTGCATAGCATCCAGTTCAACTGTGCACAAAGAAGCTGTTTGTATGCTAAATGCCTTGGGTTACAGGCCAGTGCTCTGTACTGGCTGGTAAAACAGTGATTACAGCCCAGCGTCCATCCTAAGTTCAGGCGCCAAAGAAAAATAACGACTTGACTGTCATTCTTGGACAAGGGCTAATGTTTTGACTTGAAACAAGACAAAGCTGGGCTAGGTTACTCGAGTGCACAACAATCTGAGGGGGGGGGGGGCAGAAACTCAGAGGGAAAGAAAAAAGGTCTAATCAAAGACGGTGGGGCATGCTGATAAAAACCTCGGGAACATTTGAAGACTTGCAGGCGTCTTGTGTGATCTTTGGCTTGATCATCTCTGGAGCCTGCCACAGAGAACTAGAAATGATAACTGGTGTGTGACCTGAATAAATTACCTCAAATTGTTTCTGCAGAACGATCAGCTGAAGAGGCAGTGTGGCAATTTTGTCTGAGAGATGATGATCTTCGTTTTCATAGGAACTGATGTAAGATTAAACTGCAATTTCAGATTTTGTAAAAATTTGTAAGAAATAAACATGGAGAGATGGAGCTCTGCCTGCTCTGGCAGGGCGGGACCTGTAGCGTGCTGTGACTTATTAATGATTCTTGTAGATGATGGCACAACCATGCAAAGGCATGTTCTTTTAGTAAAAGTCTTTTTCTTTGATCGGTTCAACAAACTCTACATGCGGTTGGAACCTATCCCACCATGCACTGGGGCAAAGGCAGGGGAACACCTTGGAAAATCGATATTCTGTCGCAAGACTAACATAGAGGCAGGCTACACTTTCACTTTTACAGATTTGGGGTTCAATTCCCTGACCAGCAGGTCTTTGCACTGCTTGAGATTATATAAGAATGAAAGAACACTGCTCCATTGATGTCATTGCTTTCACAGAACAGAGTCCTCAAAGTTGAGTTAAATATTTATTAAATGTTTGTGTAATACTCTTCAATGTAGAGAATTATACATTAAAATTATATATTTTAAAACACTGCATATAGCACCATATCTATTTAGTCTCATTGTACATGCGTATAGTGACAATAAAAAGGTATTCATTCATATTTTTAGCCTGGAGGTATTGAACACTGTGCAGCATTAGAAAAAAAGTTTTTAGATTCAACTCCTAGATTAGTTAATTAGTTTGGCTTCTGGTTTGGATTTAAGTTAAAGATGGGCTCGACTCCAAAAGGGGTAAACAGGTTAACAATCAGAACCTCTAATAGCTGTGTGCAACCAATCTCTGCCTGATCAGAATGTTAAACACAAGAGCTAATGAAGGGGAAACATTCATATATTTAAACCAGAAACACCCCCTAGCAAGTGGTGTTTAATGGTGCAGATAACACAGGCTGTTGTTCAGGCTTTTAGGTCGGTCTCTTTTAGCCAATAATAAACTGCTACTTCCTTTAAGTAACCAGTTACGTAAGACCAGTTGATGAACTGCAATGTAGATGTTTTACAAAGCAACTGTATTTTAGGGAACTGAAAAAAAAAACAACAAAAAAAAACAACACAGCACCACCAGCTGCCCAAAACAGTAGCTGAGACATGTTATGTATTTGCAAAACAGATCCAATTTGCAAAGCAAGCTGGGAAATGCTGTATTTATAAAAGAGAATCTGAATAAGATTTTTAAAAATGGTTTCAGCAGAAAGGGAACACAGCTGCCACAGAATCAAGCTCAACTTAAGCCTTGCAGCCCAAATAGACATGTCCGGCACTCTGGTGCATGCACCTTCTAAAAGTAATACAGGTAATGCATTACTGAGTGGAAGAAATTAGACCAGCCAAGTGTATTATGAGCAGCCCGTATCGACTCTTCAAGATTTAAATACTTTAAAATGTAGAGAGAACATTTTCCAGCACTAGTAGACAATGAATTAAAACACAAAGCACCTCAATGCTCATCTGCACGTGAGCATGAACGCTCAAGTGACCTGCTAGGCTGTTCTTTTGGTAGCAGAGTACACGGCAGCTTATATAAGCAGCTCTGCATGTTCAGTCCAGTGCTGGTTATATAATAAAGGCCTATAAGAAGGGCGTAGGGGAAAAAAAAGAGGCCCACCCCTCAGCTCAGCGGAGAGTTGTGGTACCGTAATGCTCCGATTGCTGTGTTCATACACTGCTGAGAACATTGAGTCCAGCTCACGTACGCGTGCTGCTGAAACATGCTGTGTGTCTATAAAGCATGTGTGTCGAGTCCTTAAACTTGTTTACTGGCTAATGTCGTCTGTTTTTGACAGTAAACTCAGCAAACTTCTTGCGAGGCACGGATCAAAGTTTTCTGTCGGCATGTGAGTAACAAATGTACAGTACGGGGAGTTTTTCTGTGTTTGTCATGATGAGGTGTGCCCACAGGCAGAACAAGATGAATACTGGCTGTGGCAGTAAGTAGGTCAAAGGTGACAGCACAAGAAACGAGTGAAATGAGATGGTCTGCTTTTTAAAAGCACTAATTAATCAAACTAATCAAAGTACAGACATCTCCCCTACAGGTTTAAAATGAATATGCAGAGGAATTTATTGGCATAGATAATAGGAGGTATAGCTGCTAGTTTCCCCAGGTAAATGAAGCCTTGCAGATTCCCAGTCCTGTGTGCTGGTCCACAAAATGCCACTGCTGTGTGGTGTCAACACCTTGATCTCATTTCTAAAACCCGATGCCAGTGTTTGCTCCCCCGCCACTTAAATCATATCATATGAGCAGATGGATGGCATGAAGGGTGGGCAAAAAAAAAAAAAAAATTAACACATAACTTGACAGCGTGTTGGTGTGTGTGCCATGTGCGAGTATTTATTAGCAGCAACCCCTCGTACCCCTGCCTGCCATCTCACATCTTTATCTCACCTTTTTTCCACAACCCCCATGACCCCCACCCGACGTCAGCCATCTGTTGATAACCCCTGCTAATCTGGTGGAGGTCAGAGCGCAGGCAGCCAAGTGTCCTCCACATTCACCCCCCTACTGCCTTTCGCTTTCTTTTTTTTTTCCTTCAAAGGGGTTTGCCAAATATGGGCCAGGGTGGGGGTTGTGGGTGAGTTGGGGGTAGAGTGTGAGTGAGCTAGACTGAGGGGAAGTGTGTGTAGTGACAGTCTGAATCTGACAGGGATAAAATATAAATATGGCAAGAGAGCAAAGTTGATATCTTTCTGTTTGATCGAGTTCTGTGACAGGAGGGGAGAGGGAGCGAGAAACAGCTGAAGGGTGAGCAGTGGGTGAACTGGGGAACAACTGAGAGCTTACTGGAATGCCACACGAGCCAAAGCAGATACATGTCAGTTTAATGAACAGCTCTAGTGGCATGCTGTGTGCGAGTGTGAGAGGGCAAGAGCAGCGTGGCGGCTGAGCTTAAAAAGACACCAAACAAATTTATCCTCCGCCATCCGCGCTTCCAAACCCCGCGGTATCAAAACACTCAATGGCAACGCCTGGGGCGAATATAACATCCTCGGTATCACAACAGACACTGCATGTGAAACAAGTTCTTTGGACGGATTCCGAGGACGGCGAATGCACTTGCTATTTATAACTTCAAATGAAACTGGGGCTGGGGAATACTGAGCCGGGATCTAGACTTATCAAGGCTTGTTACTTTGTTCTGTACTCGTGTTTTTTTTTTTGTTCCAATCTGGCACAGGAGAGATAATAAGGGGAACTGCTAATATAATAATATTTGCTATATTAAATGTTTACTGGCTGTGGCATTTCTAAAATGAAAATCATGTTTTAGGTTTATGTGATTAAAAATCACTAAAATTTGTTTCCCATATGTGACAGTGACTCATGATGATGACTTAATCCAGAGAAAACAAAAGCCATGAAGAAAACACCTACACTGGCCTGTTCGAACAATTTCCAAACAGCATCTGCAGAATTGTGAAATGGTGTGGTGGAGGGGCTGTGCCTTTTGTTCAGACAAAAATGGCCACAAACAATTGAAACAAAAAAAGCACAACAAAAGTTATTTGAAGTTGAATGGGGGCAGTGACAGAGGTCCTGGCTGCCACACAGAGGGTCCCTGAGGGCAGGCGCACATCAACACACACAGACCCAGAGCTGCTAGATCACATTTCCTGCCAGAATGAACTCTAATAACCCCTCGAGCTCACAGGGAAGAGGTTACTACAGGGCATTTCACTGTATTAGAAACAATGTGATGAGATTATGATCAGTGAACTCAGCAAGCATTGCTTTTCCCCCCGCATGTGCTCAGAAAGCAGATTTTATTGAGAAAAAAAATATTTCTGTTAACTTTTTTTAAAAGATGATTCACAAATTGTAGAGAATGTGTCAAACAAAAGTGATTTGTACACAGTCCACGAAGTGCCGAGTTGGTTCACATACCTCGTCTGTTCCTGCAGAATCAGATGAGGCTCCACAAAGAACTTGACGCGTAGCCGCAGTCTACAGGGCGCCACATTATCCATCTGCTGGCAGATGCGGTTCCTCAGATTCAGCCACAGGTTCTCTCCTTTGCTGCCTGTGAACTGCAGCCCAAAGTAGTCCACTTCAATTATGCCCAACTTTCTGCAAACCTGGAGAGATCAAAGAAATGGGTCACAAAAGTGGACGGAGAAATTAAAAAAAAAAAAGGATCTTTAAACCAACTTTGTGGGGGAGAATATTGGGGGATACTAAATCATTTAGACAGGGGAAGCTTTACAGGTTTCGATGAATTTTTTTCTTTGCTCTTAGCAGAACAGTATAATGTGAAGAGAGGGCTGAGTTTGACTTGTGACAGAAGGCTAAAATGTTCTTTAATAAGACAATCCATATTGGCTTCAGACTCCCTGCGGAGGGTGTGAAGAATCAAGAATTCCAACAAGATTTGCAAGTCCTTTTATCACGTTGTTCTTTGAGATTTTCCTCTATCCCCAGTGCTTCTTTCACACAGATAAAACCGCATCAATATTCCAAAGCCTCACGATAGGGTGAAGTGAACTTGGAGGGGGCTCTCGCGGGGGTGAAAAGGGGGCTCATCAAACCCACAATCCCACGCCCCCTTAGCGGCGGCGGCCATGAGGTTCTTACATAACTGCCGGTAGACGTCTGCAGGGAGCTCCGGAGGGGCTGGAGATGAAACTCATTCATCATACCCACGAGCAAATTGGGGGATATGCCACGCATGTGAAATAGCTTTGCATTCTATTGGTGCATGGGGAGAAAACAACTTGAGGCTACCGATGAAAGGGAAAAAAGTTCACATAGTCCACTGTGCGTGTTCACTTTGGAGGGAATCTTAACAACTTTTAGTGCACGCTCAAGTTTCGCTTTGACTGGAGCGAGAACGCTGAGAGCGTGCAGAGGCAGGATGAACTCTAGTAACCTTGACAAAGCCATCTGCCTGTGGCTAAGCCGTGCAGGTATAGAGGCGACAGCCTGCAGCTTCACACCAACTTTCCTGCATGTGTATTAAGTCATATGTTGAGTCTCTGAAACTACATGTTCACATTTCATTGTTACAAACAGATGTGATTTTTTTTTCACCCCGGCGCGGAGCAGAACATTTTGTTTCTGCCGTCACGACGTGCAACAATGAAGCAGATGTGTGTAATGTGTGTGTCGACAGTTTGGTTGTTCTAAGTTAAACTGAGAAATTGAAATTGATTATCAAGTCAAGAAGAAGAACACATTTTCTTTAAGTATTCCTCGTCGAGCACCGGCTGGGCTCAGCCTTTCTATCTGAATATTTGAGTCGCACATAACCGAAGAGTCTTTTTAAGTTGAGGAAAACAGATATTTTGAAGTTCCACGGGACAACCAGAGCACTGCTGTCCTGCCCGACGACGACAGTGTTCATTAAGAAAGGTGTCACAATAACACAACGTGATGTGTATTCCACCACAGCCTACCTTATTCAGACAGTCTTCACCGTTCGCCTTCGCGTCAACTTCCACTTCCATCACCACCGAATCCGGACGAGTAACGTGGCAGAGCATTTTGGTTGTGAGTCTTTGGTGTGCCACTCTTTTTTTTCAAAAAATAAAAGAATAAAACAATTCTCGTGCCCTCTTAAAACCCCCTACATGAAGCCTTCGTCACTTTCTCAGTCCTTCCACTCTGTGTGGCGGATCTGAAGCCACCAGCTGTAGCCTATATCAATGAAACGCCACGCGCAGCACCGCCTACTCGCAGCCGTCCAATGGCGGCCGGTTTGACACAGCCGCTGCGAAGGACTAACCAATGCGAAGTCGCTTTACATCCGCTTAGCTGTTGGCTCGAGCTCACCTCCCGTGCAAGGAAGTGTGAGGAATCCATGGCGCCCTCAGCTGGCTCGCTTGTTGCTGGGACCTGAAGTGGCTTTCACAACTAAACCTGCTCCTCCTGATGAATTAGACATTTCAGCAGAACTTCGGTGGGCCTTGGGGGTGAGTTTAATGGCTTGTATACGGCTCTCTTCCCTCGCTGTGTGTGAATAATGTATGGGGAATGTAGTCCAGAAATAGCCGTGATAACAGGAAAACATCCAGCCACGTTAATCTGCACTTCTCAAAGCTTTTATGAATTTTTCATGATGGCGGCCCCGTTGTGTCCCTAACTTAGTTCCACCTTTCCTCACAGTCCTCCTCCTCGTGTAACCTGCTGCCTCTGTCCTTGAACTGAAGACACGTTTGTTATTGAAGTAGTTACGTCATCAAGGTGGGAGACAAAGAGCAAACAACAGACTTCCCTGTCATAAGTGCTGATATGAAGTGTAATCAAATCGTAACACACACGTTTTTATTTCAGTGATAGAGAGCCATTAGATTACATATTTATTCAGCCTAATCTCTTTCACAACACATAGTATTTTATGGTATCTATTTAGAAACAAAGCCCTGTAATTCCTACAGAGGGAGACAGCCTAGGCCTGAAAACACTGCAGAAAGCTGCAGCCACACACACATGCTTTACACTAGGGAGGCATGGTGTTAAGCCAAGCTCTGTGTCTGTCTGCCAGGGGACATTTTAGAGTAGAGGCAGCGTGCCTCTCCATATTTTCTGTACTCTTCCACCACTGCATTCCTGACGTAGCATCAGTGACTCAGATAGAACAGGACCCAGAAGGAGCTGCTAAAGACAGTCACTTCATCACCGCTGCATTGATGCATTCACTTAAAATGAGCGTGAGATAAGATTCACATTTACATACAGCGTGTGTGAAGATTGCTTTCATTTTCACATCATTTCCTTGACCGGTTGATGAGTTATTTGTCTGTAAAATGCCAGAAAATTGTGGAATATATTGACCACTGGCCACGACCCAAAGATAATCAGTTTACTGTCATAGAGGACTAGAGAAACCAGAAAATATTCATATCTGACAAGCTGAAATGTCCTTTAAAAAATGACACAAAAAAGTTGGCGATTAATTTGTTCGTAGACAACCCATTGATTAATCAACTAATCTTTGCAAAGATGCACTGGGTGTGCACCTGTCTGCGTGTCTCTTTATCTGGATGTTTGCAGCCATGATAAGAAGAATGCTGATAAGAGCTATACAGACCGACTGACGCACTTTGATTCACGTAGAATCATTTACAGGAAGCCTCGTTTTAGTCTATATGAGTAAAAAAGTTGTTCAGGCTTATGGTTCTGAGCAAAGGGATGACGATTTGTTTTTGCCAATGCAACAAGCAAAACCGTGACCTCATTCTCACAAAGGGAGGTGTTTTGTGTTTACAATTGAGTCGGTTCAAAGAGTGACATATTAATAGGTCACACAGCATTTGCTGTGAAGAGACAAAGAAAGTAAATGACAAACATTTCCTTGTGTCAGCGTGTGAAATCTGTTCGGGAAGGCCTTCTTGTGTCTGAAAATGATTTGGGTCCATTCCAGGGAGTTTCTCTCCGTCTCAATGACCTGCTGCCCCCTACGCACAAAAATTGACTCAAAGGGGTTTTATCTGCTGCAGTGCGTGTGTGTGCGTATGGTCAGTCAGTGGCCCGTGTCCTTTTGCCCTGAAGTGATGCAAGAATGTGTACAATGAATGAACAGAGACACGCTGTCTGAGTAGACCTCATAACCATACATGGGAAAGACAAGGAAGATAGCAAGTGACCTAATATCCAGTGTCGACGTGGGGGCCGGAGGTACTCAATGAGCTGACAACACACTCACACACACGCACGTACACTCGTGTACTATTAGACAAAGAACACCTGCACAGCTGGTGGCAGTCTGTTTTTCTTTCCATCTCTCGCTTTCACAGCCCTCTGAAATACAACAGCACGCAAAAGTCAACAGATTTTCCCGTGAATATTGCATCACAAGTCAGTTTCCTTGAACTTTTTTCTACGACTCTGTCTGTATTATGCATTTTTCAACAATCATACATACTTAATAAGCTTCTTTTTACGCAAATTCAGTGTTTTCTTTTCTTCCCCCTAACTCTTGGCCATTGTTCTATGAGCTCTTTGGTTGTTTTAACTGTGCACTGTTCTAACAGGAAGAGGCTTAGAGTAGTGAAGTAAAGCTTTTGTTCAGGTCTTCACCTCGTCCTTATCCTGTCCGATATTTATTAAGGTTATAGTTTAAATAATAATCAAAACTTTGTTCATATAACAGTCATTCAGTTTTCTTCACAGAAATGATGCGGTTTAAACCTACTCTGTATATTACTATTACTACTACTTTCACCCCTTAAAATCAAGAAGGCCTTGTGACCCTTAGTCAGGGTTGGGACCTCCAGGTTGGGAACCACTGCTCTATGTTCACATCACTGTTTGAAACACTACTGTTTCTAGATGCTCACATGCACCATCACACTCATAAACAATGATTAACAGACAGAAATGTATATTATGGAGAATTGAATACTAAGCTCTGCAAAAAGAGCTAGAGGAAGATGAATATGGGAAAACAAAAATAACATTTATCTATTAAGACTCTCCCTTTGCACATCTAGGTCATTTTTTCAGGGGGTAGGGCATCTTTTGTGCCATCTGTGCTCTCACACAAACACAGACCGTTTGCAGGCTCCTGGTTTGCTGCGAGGTATGACATCATCCAAAGTGACATCACTTCCCTCTGAGGCAAGTCACCGCTCATTCGACTGGAGCGTGAACACATAACCATGCAGGGGTGTGTGTGTGTGTGTGTTTGTGTGTGTGTGGGCACATGACATCACAGCGTCATCACTGCCCATCTCAGTAGCCAAAGCTGTGCCTCTCAAAGCAGAGATTATGGCAGAAAGTGCCATGCTAGTAGAGCTGCTGCGGCTGCTGTTGTGGCAGCTTTGATTACATTACTTCATTCCTTTTTTAATCTGTCTGTCGTAAAGCGAAAAGAAGAGCAGCTGACAGATTAAGCAAAAGGAAGGACTTGGTTACCCAAGTATGAGGAAAGGCCAGGCGACGAGCAGCTCCTCTGAGTCCGAAGAGAGTCGAGGGCCACGGTCAAAGGATTCCAAAGATCACTCATCACCATGTGGACTCTCATCAGATGAAGACTTATCATCCGATTCAGATATGGAGGCAGAACAGGTGATCAAAAGGAGCAAAAGGTTCAACACCTCTTTCAGATTTGGAGTAAATCATCAGCTACAGACAAAAAGCGAGGACGGAGTAGAAGAACTGAACTCTAATGGCATACCCGTCACCGAGCTGGTGGAGGCAGAATTGGATGCAGAATGTGTGCAGCCAGAGAAACGGGACACTTTTTGTGACACAGATCAACCTTCGAGGTCAGGTTCATTCAGGCCTCAAGCATTATGGCTGGCGATGAGGAGATGCCTCTCCCTCCGATGGCCTCCTTGTCTGTCCATCAACAGACAAACTAGCAGGAAACTAGCCTACCAAGTGAACCTCGACCATTTGGAGGACACGCATTCCTCCCTCAGCTCGGAAACAACCAATGAGAGCTCTTCAAGTACATCTTTAGACGATAGAGATGTGATGTTGGCGAAACATAAGGAAGAGGAAGTCAAGGAAGTCAAAAACAGAGGGGTCAAAAGTGGTCCACCCCCCTGCCGCTGGGTATCTCATTCCTCTCCCAGACTGCAGAGAGCCAGACAAGCTGCAGACTCGGTGTTAGCTTCAATGATCTTGGAGAAGGAAACGTTCCTGAGGATTGAGCTGATAGATTCAGGTGATGAGGGGGAAGATTTACGCTACCGGGCAGAGTGGAAGCTGTCAGAGAGAACTAAGGAACTGGCAGAGGGAGTGTGGCTCTCTCGAAGCCAAAAATTAATGGATTGACCAATCAAGCTGGAGGTTTGGTTGCCTTTTGATGGGGAGAGTCTTCATATTATTCACCCATTAAGGTAGCTGGGTTATCACAACCTTCAGTAAATTGGTTATTATATTCATCTCATCTTAGTTTGTGTGACCGCTGATTAGAAGTGGCCTAGATTTCAATGAATAATCAGTAAGATTAGTTTTGCATGACGGCTGTGTAAACCGCTGGGTGCTGACACAAACTGTGCTGATACAAATGCAGTGACTGTAGCTAACTAATTAGAAAGGCTATTTTCAGAAACGCAGCACAGTCACAGTTAATGTTTGTTTTTTTCCGCCTTTCTGAGTCTCTCAGAACGTTTTATACATGGCTGGTTCCATGTGTGGGAGTTTGGAAGGGAGACCTAATAGAGTATGTCATGCATTTATGAATAAAAGACTTTTTTTGTGGTATGGCTTTCATTTTTAATAGGAATTTATGGATAATAATACAGGTAATCTGAATCCAGTGATGCTGGAAAGGGCCAGCCTGCAAGGTCACGCTCAGATTTCCCACAAAAGATTGATGTGAAGACAATTTGGAGCTTTTGCTTTTTGATTTTATAAACTTATTTGAATTTTACAGCAGAATAGCATTTATAATCATTGTGCATCAGAACAATCAAATAAAAATGTGGGTTTTATACAGGTAGACACCAAAGAAACACAGATTGCTCTAAGCCCAAATTAAAATTTCATTAATTCTGTGATTTGTGTTTTTAAAAGTCTCACAGCATGTTAAATGTCTTTGGGGTTGTGTGAGTGAGAGCATGATGGGAATTATTTAAACGTCATTAATGCCAGACTAACGGCATTTCCAAATAGCTTTTAACAGTCTGTCAGCTGAAGAGAATTCTGAGTGTTTTTCTTTTAATCTCAGCTCAAATCTAACGGCCTCTCATTACAACATGAAACAAAGGAAGTGAATATAATGCGGTTTCCTCCCATTCTCAGTCATTGAGCCACCATTTGTTTGGCATCACATGCAATTTGACAATGTGTGGCTGCATAATTATGACTTTACATGGAAAAATACTGTTGTTATTGCACAAACAGGAGCATCCCTCTGTGCTTCTGTGCCTAGCCGTAACCTATTTTCAACTGGCACGCGTAACTATTTTTACATAACAGAGCAAAGGTTAAGAGTATGTACGGCATGTGTTCAAGCTAGCACCTTAAGCAGCAGTACAGCATCTGACTATGGTACTATAGAGTGTAAAGACCTCACTCCAACAAATGTATTGTTTTCTTTAGCTTTTTAATACGCACATATAGAGTAGTATTCTCACCGTCATTCATTTTTACCTTTCATTTTTACCTGTAATGTTTGCACTTCTTCCACCGTCACATCACAGTCATTTGTCTACACACATTCATAACTGGCATCATGCAAATTACATCATGTAACTAAACACACGGAACAAATTGTTCTATCACTGGAACATATTTAGTTTTTCTCAGCCTTGTGACTGATTATCGTGACAGCATGAAAATGGAACATATTTGCATCGAGGAGCTGGCATGTGGGGTGGAGATAGTTGCTTGGCTTGACTGCCAGTTACCCTCATCACTGTAATGAGGAGTGCTGTGGAAATGGGAAGGTGAGAAAGGAGGGAGATGGAGGAGGATGACAAATAAACAGGAGTTTAAACACAGTGGCATATGAAGGCAGTGAACTGGAATTATCAACCACTATTTACAAAGAGCATTTTTATCTTAGCCAATAATAAATCATCTTGCACTACTACTCCAGACACTATCAACATGTTTTTTTGGCCTTTTTGAGGTTTATTTGACAGAGATAGCTGAAGAGTGACAGGAATGTGGAGAGAGAGAGATGGGGAATGACATGCCGGTCAGATTTGAACCCTGGGCCGCCACAGCAAGGACTAAGCCTTTGTACATGGGGCAGACGCTCTACCAACTGAGCTAAACAACACCCCGGAGCCACATGTTTAGCAAACACACTTGTTTATACTGTATAGGAATAGGGGATGAAAAAGCACCTTGTGTGTGTGTGTATGTGCATATGTGAAAAGGTTAAGGAAAGGAAAGAAATTAGTCTCATCTGTTGTGAATGTGGATTTTAATCCCCAAAGCCACAAAACTGGCAACCCATCACCACTAATGACTGCCTCATTAGGCAAATGATACATGTAGCACAGACGATGACAGAGTCTCAGTGATAACTCCATTCCTCTTGGGTAAAGTATGATTAAATGCTGGATGTATGACTCCTATCTCGGACTTATACTGTGCTGAAATTAGAAGAAATTTACATGACCAATAGGTAGCCACACTATAGCTTCTTAAGGTTAGTTTAATGTACTGTATGTTAATTAATTCAGGCAATTATTAGTTACTTTATAGGACCAGTAAGTAAGATTTAGGTGGCTCTATTCACACAATATGGCAGAAAGAGTATATATCAGAGATGTGTGTCAGTTGACTTCTAAACATTGCTGATAGACACCACCAAATACAGTTCTGCCCAGAGTAAGGTAAGTAAGGATGACATTAAACATTGAGAAACTATCACAGCACAGACTAACTAACATTTATCTTGTTTCACGACTACCATAGTTTCTCCTTCACGCCATAGGGAATAGAGGGTGAAACAAGGGAGCTGTAATCTGCAACTACCCTGCTAGATGCCATTAAATCCTACACATGGTTCTTTTAAAGAAGAAGCCAGGTCCATTGTTACTAGGTGGGACATTTTAAGATATATACAGATGAACTGAGTTTATTGATCCCTGTAGAGAAAACCTTCCAAATTTGATGCCATTTTAGTTTTATTATGAAACTCCAATGTGTTGTCCATCTCCTGAAAGCACTAAAGACTTAACAACTTTAAAATGATCTAATCTTCTTAGTGTAAAAATTGTGTTGGACAGCATCCGAGACGAAATAATGAAATTTGATTGGAAGTTTTTTGTTTCAAACCTTTAAAATGTATCCTCTGAGGCTCTAATTGAAAATCTTATCTTCTCTAGAGCCAACAGTGCATGATTTGAAGTTTTTTAAAAGTTTTATTTCTTTTTGGTTCGGCAGAGCAGCAGTCATAAAACATTAAGGTTTGTGTGTTTTACATTCTTCATATGAAATCAGTGATATCTGCAATCTGTTGTGGCACTGTATGCTGTTTGAATCAAGTGAAATCAATGTGCAATATATACCAGATGATCTCAAGTCACCATTTAATAACCCGTGGATAGTTTAAATTATTAGGTCACCTGCAGAAAGGTGTTTTTAGTGTCAAAGTCTTTTCCTTTGTGTTCACTCACCAACAGTTCCCCACCAATTTTACTTCTGTACATAAAATTTTTTCATGACTTTGACCTTGGCTGTCTATTCCAAAAACTCTCAACAACCTGACCCCCCCTGGCAGGAAACTGAAGATTGTAAGGACACCATCATAGCCTAGCAATCGTCAAGATTAGCAGGAGTGCAAGAGGCAGTGTTTCTCATGAGAGGGACACAGTATGGAACGCCGAGTTCCTCTTTTGCAGTTCATCCTCTCAGTCATGGAAGTGTGTTAGTAAAGTGTGCTGGAAGGAACTGTCCCCAAAGATAGTTACATAACAGGGCGAGGGGCTGCAATTCCCAGCAGAGGACACGCGTTCCAGCCGCTAAAGGACAAATGTGACTTCCTGGAAATTTGAGGTCTTAGGAGGCTAGCCAGACAGTAATTGCTCCCTTAGCATTTTAGTTATAGTCTATTAGATTTAAAGCTTTCTAGAAAAGTCATTACCCCCAAATGTAAACCCACTGCTGCTTTTCAAATGAATTTAGACATTAAACAACATTTAAACACTTCATACCCTCTCGTCAATGACCACAGTCTTTACATAATCTCAAAAGCAAATACCATCAGCAGTCCTACACACTTATATAATATTATTATACTAATATTTGTCCAGGTCTTTCACTGAAATCTAAACATCTTGAGGAAAATGGGAACTGAGCCATGATGAAGACACGATTGTGACTTAGCAGCTGGTGCTGTTACCTCACAGCTACCAGGTCCCAATGTCATTTCCGAAGTTTATGTGGGTTTCCTCCCAGGCATGCAGGCCAGATGGAGTAGAGAAGCTAATATATTGTATATTCTGTGACTCCAAGTGTATTTGTGTAAGGCCTGTGATGGATCGCTTATCGCTTGGGATTTTCCCCCATGCTTTTTCTTAGGCTCTCAAACATATTGCACTTTCTGCCTCCACATCTGAATCTAACGATAGACCTGAATGAGATAAATCTTGCAGTTAAAAAAGTATTGCCAATCACCAAGTGATTTTCTCACACAGTTGTGATAAAGATTTCCTTCCTTGCCATTTTTAGATTCATTTTCACATCCCTACTGCATTTTTAGACAATGCTAACACCCTGCAAGAAAGAAGACATATTAATTTAGTACTTCTCAGGAGGATGAAGACATTTATGAATTAGGAAACTGCTCACATCTCTAAATATACAGGCTATATTTCAATAAATGCACATTTTCACCAATATAAGCCCAGGCACTTCATGCGGTTGTGTATTCTGCAGGATAATTTGAATAGATGTAAGAATAAAGTGTGGAGATAATTCCCTATTCACATCTGTGTATACATTTTTAACCAAGGCAAAGTGTTTCACTTGTGCTAGTAAATGGAGGTTAATCCCTTCATCCCAGCTCACTTTGCTGCCTTTATGTATTATAGATGGATCTTATCATTTGCATGTGAATGTGTGATACAAAGCATGCAGATGGACCTCAGCCTCTGGTGTGGACTTGCTGAAGTAAAATAATACTGATAGTGGCACAGAGGGGCAAAGGGGACAGTTGGCAGGTTGAACACTTGACTCAGGATGATGAATTGGAGTTGGAAGTCGATTGTGTGTGTGTGTGTGTGTGTGTGTTTATGTGTGCAGTGTGTGGGATGACAAAGAAGAGTGTGATGGATGATTCCAGCGGGGCATTAGTCTTGATGGCCAAGATTAGTCAGCCCTGAAAACACACACACGTGCACACTCTCACTGACAGGCTTTACAGATGGCCAAAAGCAGTCAGGTGACGTCACTGGTGGCTGGTTTGGGAGTCTTATGAGATGTGTTCGTCCTTGTGCGTTCGTAGTCTGCTGCATGCTGACTCTACGGTGTGTGTGTGAGTGTGTGTGTGCACAGGTGACAACAGGAGGGAATACAGAGGGCTCTCATGATAGTAATCTATCAGAGAGTCAACCAGCCCTGTGCTGTAGCATAATGCCACCTTGGTATTCACACACACACGCACATAGATGGACACAGTCGTGTCTGACAGTGGTACTCTGCGTATTTTTCTGTTTTCCATATAGTACTCAGGAGATGCACAGTGTTAGGTGGTTAACGTTACCAATCTGCAGTCATCACCCGAACTTCAGCTGGGAGTTATGTGTCTCAAAGCAATACCGTGCCTTGCTGCTGAGAGGGATGGGCCTTTCACTAATAATTCACCATTAATAATCCCTATGTTTGGCGGTTTAGTCAGTGTACTTGTGTTCATGTCATGGAATCAGGTTAAAGTTGAACACTTTATCAAGCATTGAAACGTTTACTCCAAGGTCTTTAGTCTGATCAATGGAGGGCAGGATGTCCTTGCTGTCTGCAGTGAGGCCTTCACACTCCAAATGGGAAGATTATTGTCTTTGCATGTTTATTTACAACATGAACACAGAAGAACCAGCAGCTTCTTCTTTCTGTTCTTTCTGTGACGCTGCAGGGATCACCCAAGCTGTTGGTTGGACGGATGGTTGATGAAGTCCATGGTTGTGGAGTAGAGTTTATGTGTGAGGAGGCAAGAAGGGAAGGTGGGTGGAGAAGTTATTAGAAAGGGGGAGAAGGATAGGGGAGAAGAGGGGAGAAAGGAGAAAGGCAGTAAGGAAAAAGGCATAGGAAGTACAGAAGAGGAGAGGATAGTGGGGAGGATAGTGGCTAGCTTTTGACCTCCTTGGACAGGCCCCGTTGCTCATGCACAGCTACCTCAAAGAGGCAGACCTTTTCCTCTCTCTCCTTGACTCACTCGCTCATCTTTTTTTCTTGTTGGGAGGTGCTCGCTCTCTCTAGAGCCTGCTGGAGTCTGCTCTGTTGCCCAACTGCATCGATTTGCAGCCATCTCCTTGCTCAGGGCAGCGTTGTGTACAGACAGTTCCTTGTTTATTTTTTATGCTCCCTTTGGGAGTTTTTAAGGGAGTCCAGCTCTTTTTTCTTTTCAGAGCTTCCTGATCCTGCAACATTTTAGCAATGGTGTCCTGCTTTGGGTCATGCTTGACAGAGACTTTACCTGTCTTTTTTATGTGACTGATAAACACAAACAGTTCCATCTTATTTTTGAATACATATAAAAAAGAGTCCAATCCAAATGCAACTATACACCACATATCATTTATAACAGGGCTGAATGCTAACTTTTAAAAATTGGACCTCTTGAACCTCTGGCCTCTTTTTAAATGTCCATTGAAATGGACTGTATTTACTGTCCATGTGTAGTCCAGCTTTTAAAATACAGAATGACAAGGTTCATGGACCTTTATAATTATATCTATTACATAGATGGTGATCTTCTGTCTACCTCCAGCTTTTGCTGCAGAGAAATGTTTATCTTTGCTCTTTTAGTAATATTGTAGTATTATCAAGGGAAACTAACTGTTATATAATCAAAACAGTGAGCAAGGTCAATTTAATGGTCAAAACCTCCCTGTAATCCTATTTTGATTCTATTTTGTGTATCAGTGTGAGCTGAGGCGTGATGATCAATCCTGGTTAGTAGCTCAAAGAAGGCTTTTTTAGGAGACTGAATACGGTTTACATTGATGTACTTGGGTGATCATTTACAGGTTCCTATCAGACAGTAGTCATGGTTTTCTTAGTAATGCCTCGAGAGGGTTTCGCAAGAAGCGGCAGTGAAAAATCAGCCCTGTTACACTGTGACATTACACATGTGGGAAGGGAAATACAAGACATCACTGAACCTTTGCACGAATGTTCCAAAATCCTTGAAACATAATCAGCAGCCTGTTTTAAAGATCAACTAATCTCTATTTAATTGGATTGGATAGAACAGTAATAACAGGAATGCTAAAGTGTTTGCAGTGAGAACTAATCTGACTCTTGCAGTAAGTTAGGTAATTAATCCTTTGGTGTGGGTCATCTCTCTAAGATATAACCCCAGTTTTCCTCACAGAAACTACACTCATCCATTCCATATAATACTGTAACTCCAATCTAGTCAGGAAAAAGAAAGGATGTCAGATTACAGACTTGTAAGTAAATGATTTAACATTATACAGAAATGTACACTTTCCCCATGTGGTTATGTCCATTTTAGTTCCAGCATAGTTCACAAGCATTAAGATAAAAAGGTCAATAAAGAAGGTCATTTGTAAAGTAAATGATTACAGAGTATACACAAGCACAGATGAGTTAAACACACATTGTTGCAGCAGTTGCAGATCTTGGGTCAGTCCTCCTTCCCTGATGCTCATTGCAGTGAGTGTGTGAAAATCAGTTTGTGGGGTGAGTTCAATGTAACTTTGAGAACCTTTAACCTGTAGTTCATTTTTAACTCCCACATAGAAACTCCTTGGATACAGCATGCAACAAGTCAAAGTACTGTAGCGGCCATTGTTATATTCATGAACATTTACACCAGCCTCATGTAACTTAAGCATTTACATGAGCAACCATAGACTTCACCTCAAGAATAGACAAAGCATGATTTGTAAAGTAGCTGTCTTGGACAGAAATAACCTTAGTATCTAATAAATATAAACAAACATAAAATATGAACTAACTGCTGTACTGTGCACGAGAGCACAGTGTTCTTCTGAAGACAGAGAAAAGACAACAAACAAGTATTTGTTTTAAGTTTTTTGCAGGTTTTTCAGTCATCTGTGTTTATAGTGTTTATGGTTTAAAGCCCATTTATGTTCCTTATAGTAACTCTTCATCAGTTCGAGAAATAATTGAAATATTATTTTTCAAATCAAAGTTACATTGGCTGACTCTATTTGATTAATGTTAGCAGAACAGAAGACACCCATGAAAGATGTGAAAAAACGAGGCTCTGTATCTTATCAAATGTGCCTTAAATATAGCTCGCCTTCTTGAAATGCAAAAGAAGACCTCAATTGTCTGCTTATCTGCTGCTTCGAGAGTTTTCAGTTTGTCTTTGCCTCAGGGCTAACTGCTCGTAGAGGAGGCTAGTGCCGGTTATGTGTGTGAGAGTCACAAGGTCAGACGTGGTTAACCCCGCCTGTTCCGAACAAGATGCCCATACATGTCTAAAGCTTCTCAAGCACAGCATTTACATCACACTTGTCCATGCATTTTCTTTATGCTTATGCTTGTGTGTGTCTCCCCCCTCCGTGAATTCAGCTGGGGCTTGTTTGGACACACTCACATCTGGCCCACTGTACCTACTCTGTACGCCTCAGTGATTAGTTCAGAATATGTGACATGCACTGCCCGAGGAAGATTCTGGCATCCAAGCTGAACACTTTCAGTAGCAGCCATAAATACAACATAACAGTGAAATACATTATTTTAGTGAGATGAAAGAGTGAATGAAATAATGGTCACTGTCAGTTCACCCAATATCACTTTATGTAATGAGAATTCTTCTGTTTGCAAGCTTTAAAAACATGTTTCATCTGATTACATAAGGAGAGACAACACTGTTAGTTATTATGTTATTTTTAGGTGGAGCTGTGTCATGTGTTGTCTTTCTGACTAGGATCAAATGACAGAGTGATAGAACATGTGGATGTCTTCCAGTGAAAAGAGGAAAAAGACCAGATGGGGCCAAATGACCTGGCAGATCTGCCTCATTTGATGGGCTGCCTTCTACAAGAATATGGCCAACAGAGGTGCAATCTTCAGAGAACAGGACATGACCAGACAAGTAGGTTCACTCTGTGCTGTATATCCCAAATGAGGCTGCGTACATAAGATTCACAGTAGCATCTCCAGCCTCCAACTGCCTGAAGTTCTATGATACAAAATGGGTTATGATGTTTCCTTCAACACCAGTGCTCCGGGTTAATGATAAACACATCTATATAATTTCAATTTCTTTATTATGAATGATTGCTTTTAAGATTGCAATCTATGCCTGGGCTCCATTATTTATACATTGCACTTTTTTCTTTGGCCCATTTCATGTGATGTTTTTACTATTTTACAGAAACTGATGACAAGCTCAAACACCTCGTGAATCCACCGCCGTCACATTTTTCTCAACTGGACAAGGTAAGTAGAACTACCCAACACCTTTCCAAGAATGTAGTGATGCACAATGAATTTGTTGATTGCAGCATTAAGGGTTGAGATCCAGACAAGCAGGAAAACAGAAAAACAGAAAAATGCTCATATTTGGTCCTGACTCTATTTAATTCAAACTTTGATATTGAAACTTCAGAAACAGGAATGACAATATACTTAATGAACAATATTTTGTCTAACCCTGTTTAGCTCCAATTAATAGTAATAATAGTAATAGTAATAATAATAATGCCACGAGTTTTTGGTAGTGACCGAAAGAATGAGATCGCAGATACAAGTGGCCGAGATGAGTTTCCTTCGCAGAGTGGCTAGGCTCTCCCTTAGAGATAGGGTGTTCCGGGCATGTCCCTCCGGGAGGCGGCCCTGGGGAAGACCCAGGACACACTGGAGGGACTATGTCTCTCGGCTGACCTGGGAACGCCTTGGGGTCCCCCTGGAAGAGCTGGATGAAGTGGCCAGGGAGAGGGAAGTCTGGGCCTCCCTGCTGAAGCTGCTGCCCCCGCGACCCGCCCTTGGATAAGCGGAAGAAGATGGATGGATGGATGGATAATAATGCTTAGTGTTAGGTGACTCCTCTGGTTCTCATTCTTCACATGTATATATATATATATGTATATGTGCATACATATGTGCATGCTTTGGCCGACAAACAGAATACTCAGGCAAAATATTAGCAGAAGAACCAACAACATTTATAAGACAAGATATAAAACAATAAAAAATTAAGAAGTTACACATAATGATAAATTACATAAAACATTAAAGTATAGAATGATATAAAATAGGTAGAGAACACACACTGTGCGCGGCCCATACACATTCACACACCACATTTTAATAAAAAATATGAAGAAATAAGCCATGAAACCAGGTACTGTAAAAAGTCACTGTAGTCTTTGCCATGCTGACATGAATGCTGCAGCTTTATCTCAGTGTCAAAGAAGGAAGTGTTCTTGTGAGCATCAATGCTGTGAAATCCTGTGCTTTGGTCAAAATGACCCATTTGCAGTCATTTTAGTGAAGTGGATGTTTTATTATCTGTATGTTGCATTTTTGTCCTGTCCAACATGTTACAGAGAGACCTGTTCTGATTCACAAGGCTGGAATCATGAAAAAACTGATTCTTACACAACTCAATTGTGCTGATTGTCAAGGTGACAAAAGAGCAAAGCGATGGGATCATCAAAGCTCAGGACACTTACCACTGTATGCATAAACTTGGTTTGAAGCCTGGAATATTGCATTGGAGGATAAAATGTCATAAATACTGTCAGGATTCTGTTTAGCATAGCACAGTTGTCACTAATTCACTTGTGACTTTTCAGCAGTTGCAGCACATCCCTTCCAGTATCAGTGCATGTGAGTGATAAATATTGTGGGAATATCATTTGCACATGTGCACATACCTACCCACACACACACACTCAGCACAAACAGTTTTGCTGATACGGTCTATTATTAGGAGACATGTTCCCTTGCCCAGGTGTGCGGTTGAAAATGTCTCCGTGTACGTTCACTATCTGAAAAATACCTCCGTGCCACAAGAATAAATGGGGCTGTCACCACACCAAGTCAGATACTGTCAGCTAAGCAAGGCTGCGGAACGCTGGAGGTAGGCAAACCAATCCATATTTTGTGTTGTTCCCTGTGTAGTTTTTGTCCATTTTACAACACTTTACAAATCTACACGTGTACGGTAATTGGACAGCTTTGCTGAATCTTTTAGAAAAACAGCAGTGTGGTTGTAACAGGAGGTAAGAATGAGCTCTGTGAACTACAAAGATAGATTTACACATGCAGGCTGAAGTAAGGCGCACTTTCTACTGACATCAAAAAAACGCATGCGACAGCTTTCATGGTACTGGGAAAGTGAAATCTCCAAGTGATAGCAGAGTGCTTTTATCTCTAAAGGCAACCGTGGTCCAGGCCTGAAGGCTCTTGGGGAAATCAGTCACTACAGTGTGTGAGTGTGTGTGTGTGTGTGTGTGTGTGTCATAAAGTCATTGTAATAAGTTTTTCTTTTTGCTATCTCTCCCACTCCGACGTGCTCTCCCACTCCTCTCTGCCTCTCTCTCTCTCTTCAATCAGACTAATCATTTTCCTTGTTAATTGCTTCTTTACCCCGCAGAGCTGTCATGTCTCAGACAGACAGACTGTGAGGAGAATACTTCAGAGGTCTGATGTGTTCTGTGCTGCATCTGTTCCAATCTACCAACGTGCATCCTGATATATCGTTTTTATTTGACAGTAACAGATAGCAGTAGCTCGCATGCCTGCTCCAAGTTGTAGATTTGTAGTTTAGTTTTTTTTTACCTACCTCACACAAGTTTTTGGTTATGAGCAGTACAGCACATACTACTGTTACGTAACTACATCACTCATGTACATTTAGTCCACGTGTGTTTACCCTGGATAGATTAGCCACTATCTCTGGCACACTGACTTGTCATCGATGACTTATGTAACAACATCTGGCGTCCAGCCACAGTCGCAGATAAATGTTAAATCCTGCTAACTGGTGTGTGTTAATGAGTTTGCATGCACGTTCATTTCTATCTACTGATTATACATGAGACTGTCCATTATGTAGCACACATATGTAGCTATATACATAATTGTTGTTAAATACTAGAAATTGACACGATGCTTGATATTCAGGAAGCTCACCGGCATTTTTCGGCATCGTTCTCTGTCTCAGTGGGTGTTTTGTATCATATCTTCATCTCCAATCCCCTTATCAATAAACCTGTTTTGAAAAGAAGCAGAAATCCATGGAAGCACATTAGCTAAAGACACGATATCATAAGTAAAGTGTAGATTCCTTTGAATTGTGGAACAAATTGTCACTGTAACATCATGCCTGAAATCTAGACACTGCTGTTCACTGCCGTTTTAGAGGCAGCCATCTTTATGTCATTCATTCAAATACTCATAGGCCTTGACACTTCTGATACTCTTTGTCAATCTTGTGTGAATCTTTTGCTAATGTACTTGCAAAATCAAGAAACTTTGATTTGAACTTGACAGTTTTATTTAGCTGTCAAGGTCACCGTGTTGCCCAAGGACTCTGTCACATCACATTAGTCATCAGAGTTAAACCTGAGACCTCTCAATCACAGGTATCAACCCAAACCATCACAAAATCATCACTTTCTTTTCCAGTGGCAAGATCAGGAAACACATCTGCTTAAGTGCTGCCTTCACACTGGGTAAGGTGCAAATCCAGGATGTGAACCTCTGCCCTGCAGCTGAACAAGACATCACTGTCATCTCTCACCCATTTTATCTATCACCTGCCTCTTGCCTTTTTTTCCTCACATGCCCTAAGTACTTTTCAATTCTGCTGCCAGTCTTGGCATTGTTGTCCTCGGCCTTCCTCATAGATCTTTTGGAGTGCAGAATCAATTTAGGATAAGAGTTCTCTAGCGCTGGCTGATGGGCATGGAGAAGATGCTCAGACAAGTATAGTTCAAAGCCAACAAGCTGTGTCTGGATACGCATTAGAGCTCATTCATTGCTTTCTATGTCACCTTGCCTTAGGATAGAGGGAGAGAAAGAGAGGGAAATATTCATGACTGGATGAGCATCAGGCAGAAATGGAGCAGGAAATAGGAATGGGTGATAGAGGCAGTACATAGCCTGCACACTGTAAGATATATTTGTTTTATCTGTGACTAATAAGCATTTGTGTAATTTTGTTATGCTTACAGGCCTTCTTTTGATATTTTTAAACCAGGGAGCTGTATCAGTTCACTGATTAGCTACCATACAGCTTTTGGTGTTCTGTGTGGGTCAAAACAACGACAATCATATTTAGATTGTGACCTCTGGATGACAGAACAGTGGAATTAGTCTGAGGGCATGGGTGTGTTCAAAACAGTTGGTGCAGGAAGCTTTGTGATGCAGACTTGTCTTCTCGCCAGACAACTTATCACAACCCCCGTAACGGAATCGTATTGTTCTGATGACTGACTGCAGAACATGCTGAATATCTTTTTGTATGAAATGAAACGATCAGTTTGTATGAAACTGGGTTCAGCACGGCTTAATATGAATGCTTTGTCCATTTTAGACTCTGGTTCTTTCCCAAAGGTCAGCAATGTTGAGACGCTGTTTGCACTGTTTACAGTTCGTCAGCAGCAGATTTGCATGCCAAAGGTCATACAATCTTTGCATATGATCTTAAATATATGCAAAAACTTGCTTCAACAAGAAAATCCATCGAAATGAATCCATTTCAGTTACAAATGCTGATATGACCAAAGTGTGTTTTTCAGCTTTGGCAATCATATAATATAGAGACACATACAGGCTCTGCTTGTCTCTTAGTTTCTTGAGAAAGTGCTTCAAAGGTATTAATGCAGCTGTATCAAAAAAGTAAAACATGGAAAAGGATTCTGCAGGATTACTTTAGAATCTAAATGAAATGTTTAAGGAATATGACTGTTTCACATTGTTAACCTAGCACTGGACAAGTAAAACTTATACATACTTATACATACTGCTGCCAATCTTCATGAAACATGAGCTAATAACAGTTTTAATATTATCTGTGTTAAAGAGTAGATAATCAAATGTCCAGGTTGGTTGCAGTAGCGTTAATGTCTCTGTGAAAGGAAGAATTATGTGACTGGATAGATGAATGATTTACCAATGAAACAGAAAATAGGAATTTATTGACATATTTCTTATGTGTAGATGTCGATGTTGCGGATGTACACATGTGACAACTTGGTCACCTTGTATTTGGAGACAGGGACAGTGGCTGGGCTGTGCTGTGCTGTGCCGTGCCATGCTGTGCCGTGTCTGTCCGATGTATTGTGTTGGCTCAGGTCCAAACTGGCATACCTCCTGGTGGCTGTGACAGCTGCCAACACTGCTGCCCACAGGGGTACGTGATATGTGATGTGGACTTCAACAAAGCATAAGGCCACATATCAATCTTCTCATATTGTGATAAAGTCCCAGAGCACATCGCCCCTACGGAACACTTTTGTTTGGCATATCACAGCTACAAATTAAACTGGAAAGGCTATGCTAATTCACTGGCAATTAAAAAACAAATGAAAGAAATGTGATGCAGTAGATTTGATTTTCGGACTGATGGCTGTATAACTAAACGTGTTTAGATGAAATGAGTTATAGAAGGTCTGCAATAAACTGGTTACGTGTGTTTATTTGCCTTTCCCGAGTGCATGCTGGGATAGGCCCCGTGAGCCTGAACTGGGGATTCACAGCAGGGACGTAAGCGACGCAGAATGGCTGCCCCACAGCTCCGCTGTCCCACAGAGCGCGTGACAGCAGCGTAGTGAGCCAGCCGTATTTACGCGAGATCACGTGAGAATCCCGAACGTACACGAGACCCCGCGATAAACTATGTATAAAGGAAACAACAACAACAAACAGCTTACTTTGCTTCTCTGACGTGGAAGAGATTATAAAACGGATCTGTGGTGTCATAAATTATTGTGTGTTGTTCCACTTCAACAATTCAACAACAAATCTCTCGTTGTTCATGTTGAGACTCTTTGATCGATTCATTGCTGACCTGGTGCCACCGGTCATGATGTAATATTGATGTGAAGTTGTGATAGGCTACATGAACTGCATATAGTGTTCTATTTTGAAAGGGGGTGGAAGTGTATTACATTGATTCTGGGACGCTGCTGAGATGTTCTGCGGCGCACCTGGTTTCATTGTAGTACCGGGAAGTTTGACTCTTTTGACTGACTCGGATCTTTTATTCTTGGACAGTAAATTGAACGAATCTTTTGAGTCATTCCATTCATTTCATTCATTTTTACAGTGGGTGGCGCTGTAGCCCTCTTGTGGGCTAGACTGTGGTTCTCAAACACTTAACAATGAAGGAAACATGGTTTGCTTCAGCTGACAAAGATAATAAACAAAATGCCACAAGCAATTCAAACCATACGAAAACCTAGGAAAGCCTGAGCGGCCTGGCTGTCATGTGACAAATGAACATTTCTGTTTCCTGTCCTGCTGACTCAGCTTATGCAGCTGCCATGTGGCGAGGGAAGGTACTACATGAAAATGAACGAATCACTCACTGAGGCGACTCATTACTCCAGAGTCATATAAAAGATTAGTTTATATTGAATGAATCGTTCATGAATGACACATCACTATTTCATTTATTAGAGTGGTAGTGATCAACTCCAGTGACTGTGGCGCTTACGTCCCCGATGTGAATAAGTCTTAAGAATGTGTAAAAAATTGATGGATAAATGGACCACAGAATATTAAAAGACTGAGTGTGTGACAATCTTATATCAATCTGCTAATCTGTGAAATAATGAACTATTCATATGTCTGTCTAAAGCTCAATATATCAACTTAATATAATAATATATTGTCAAAATATTGGAGAACATGTTGAAAGAATATTCCCTGCCTGGGATCCCTCTCAGGCTTCTTTATTCTTAAATACGTTGGGTACAAAGGCAGGAAACATTCTTGATAGGTCAACCCATCACAGAGCTAACACAGGAACACAACTCATTGTACATTTACACTATAAATAACTTCAACCACAGGAGTCCATTTTTTTCTAATGTCTAATATTTAGTACACAACATGGAGTAAGGTGACTGTGGAAATGTGTCAAAAAGTTTTTTTTTGCAATTTGTTGTTGTCCCAGAATAGCTGTATCCATCATATGAATATTAAGTGAACATCAGTCTATCATTTGTTTTTCCTGTTTAATTTCAAGTGATTGTGTATAATGCCACCAAATCTTTGTATTCCCATCAAATACTCATGTCACACAATTCAAACCTTTCACACCGTCATTGTATCACTGGACTGAACCAATCAAATCAAACAGTGTGGATGCCTTCTCATCCTCACATTCATACTTATTGCTATTTGGAGTTTTCCAATCCACAATACCAGTCTAACCATAGCTCTTCTTCAACAGTGGGGAATTACTATGGCCCTAATATTTAAATCATGCATCCATGCAACAATGTGTTTGTAGCTTGCAATGTGTCTCTGACTTAGGTCGCATTGTTGCTTTTTACTCATTGTGTCTAGCAGCAGAACAGTAGCAGGCCATATGTGGGTCAAAAGGTGACCAACAGTAGTCAAAAATCTTCCCCAACATCCTTTGTGCGTGAGTGCGTAAGGCAGCTGTCAGAACCACCGGGCCTCTCCACGAGCATCCACACCGTTAATATGTAAAAGTTTTCTTTTTTGAAATGTGAGTAAATGTAGCTGAGCGGCTACATCTGCCCCATATCCCTCAGAATAAGCACAGAGCAGAAGCACTTTCCGACAGATATGGAGTAAGCTTCACGTCGGATCCGAGTTCACTGAGTCAGGAGGATATTTCTAGGTCAGTGAAACAGACAAGGAGTAGTATACATTTCAGATGTGCTGTAGATTTCACCCCTCTCTCAGAGAGAGCGAGGATGTGTTATGCTTTATTTAGCTGGGTTATCTGTCAGCTCATTGGAGCAATCCTTGTGTTTCATCATGTTTTATCTCTTATTCATGACCAAAACCAACATGCCAGTGTTTAATCTTTAATTCTCTAAATGAGGAATTCAGAATGAAGTCTATTTTTAACAGAGGAAACATGTATGAGGATGGATTTCCTGTGGGGGGAAGAGAATTCTTTCACCGTACATACAAAAAAAGAACACTTACAATTGTACAATTGTATTTAATGACAGGAGACATGCAATTATTCTTCTCAACATGTCACATTGAAGATAAGAGCTCTTTTATGTTTTTTTTTTATTATTTCAGAATGCAGAACATTTTCTTAACACATTAACATATTATACATTCAAACCCTGCAGATGGAAGTACATTTTCTGCATTTTATAGTGAATATGTATAAGATGCTCACGCAGAGACTGGTTCAGAAACAGAAGCATTTGGATTACTTGTTTTTATCTGGAGCCAAACCACTGGAAACATCAGCCTGTCATCACCGACTTCTGTCAGTACCACACTAACCATAATTAATTAATCCATGCAGGGGCATGATTATTCTGATTAACAGACCTGTGTTATATATGGAAACGTGAGAGAGAAGGAGAGAGAGGAGCAGAGCTGTCGTGTGAAGTGAACAGGTTTTTCGGAGCTACACTGCCCTCATCAGGAATCCACAGCAAACAGAGGTTTGGTCTTCAGTCTGTGAGCAGTGTTCAAAGTATGTCATCTGATCCTTAGAGCTTGTCAGGGCGCCAACGTTTTGTGTGAGGTGGTTTGTTCAGGACAACAGACTTGTCGTACTGAGAAGGAGTAGCAGCAACATCAATACATCCATATAGCACCACTAGTGGTCAAAAACACAAGAATCTATAGTTTTGTGCAGTTATTGATAGAATCTAACAATCTTACAATAGTGATTGATTCCTACAAACCCATGTGATTAAATAACATGAACATTATAACATAACAATAGTATGATTTTTATTAGTAATCATTATTGATGATTGGGACCTCTCTGTGTGGAGTTTGTCTTCTCTCCATGTACTCTGACTCCCTCCCACAGTTCAAAGACATGCATTTTAACTGGTGACTCTAAATTGTTCATAGGTGTGAATGTTAGTGGTGTAGGCTTCAGCCCCACTGTGGCCCTGATGAGGATAAGAGGTCACAGATAATGGACAGATGGATGTTTTCATGCAAATCACTACAGTTGTTTAGTCTTCTTCTCACAAATCAGACACAGCAAGATACTAATGGAGCTGTTGCCTGCTGTACATGTTCTGTACTATTAAAATATCTCAGTACAAATCAAGGAGTTATGGCATCCTGTATTTATCTATTTTTAATCGTTTGGATTGTGTGGAGACAAAAATAATAATTGTCTTCATTTGTTTCCAGACAGATAAAAGACACACGTAGCTTTTTATCTGTATGCTGTAGGGTCATAGGTTCTATGACTGCAGTTAAGATTTATAAGACAATATAAAGTATTCAATAGTCGATAAAATAAACCACCAGCCTGCTCACTAAACAAATAATTTCACTAGATTTACTGAACTTTCTACGTCTTTGCTAAACCTTCTCCTACTACTACATCAAACCACTAGATGGAGACATTGATCTATTTAATATCCAGTGATCCACCATCATCTCTGTTCTCACTGTGACTTCTTAGTTTCTACTTTAGTAGGAAATAGATTTTTTACATACATTTTGAAATAAAAACCAGATTAGAGGCAGTGGAGGTCTGTCAGGCTGCCTTTCTCAGTTAAGTGCTCTGGTTTTACGTGGCCCCATAGTCCAGAATTATTGCTAAAAGCACCTATAAAAATGTATTTAACCACTGACATGAAGTAAGATTTCTATTTTTCAATCAGAGGTCTTTGAACTTTAGCTGAAATTTAATCATCTTTTGACTTGAGGCAAAAATCCAGCCCAAATATTATTTACTTAATAAAGATGGTGGATTGAAGCTTAATTAAGAAGATGAGTGATGACAGGAATCAAGCTTGACACGAGAGGATATTAGACAAAATTAGAATATGAGAATATAATTGAATAGCATTTTCCACGCAAGAGCGCAACTTTCTGTCATTATGTCCAATGCTGATTTTGCATTGTGCCAATTAAATTGTCACATTAAAATATAACTCCCAAGAATGAATGAGCTCTCTTTCACTGCTGGAGCTGTGTGTCAGAATCCCATTAGGTATAATTAGAGGGAACGTGTCTAATGGCACTGCAGTGGAAAAAGATTTTAATAGGGTCAAATAAAAACATTACACATGCATAGAAATATCACTCAAGTCTATATATTACACTATAGATACAGCACAACAGTCATGCTACACGTGCGCATCCTCAAACTCTTGCTTCCTAATATCGTCCCTTGTTTCTTTCTGTGTGTGTGTGTGTGTGTGTGTGTGTGCGTGTGTGCGTTACCCTGTGGAACTTGCAGGCTCTCAGTGGAGGCTCTCAGTGGAATACATTGTGACAGACTGTCTCCGGCTGAAGGAAAGATGGAGTCCGCTCAGACACAAGGGACTATTTTTCCTATTCACTCCACTCTTCTTTTTTCCTCCTCTGGTTTTATTTTGCTTCATCATATTGCTCCCATACTCCGCCAGAGTCTGTTGAACAACACTTTCTTTCCTCTGCTAATATAAGAGCGTGCACAGACAAAGACACACACACACATGCACACACATCCAAATCTCTCTCCTGCTTTGAGCGCTGACTTTATCCCATCAGACTGAGTGAATCTTTACACAGCCTCTCTGCACAGACTTTGGGGATAGTTATAGGAAAGAGTTGACTTCCCTGGGAGCTTTCTGAGGCAATAGGCGGAGTGCGTGTGGGGAATATACTGTCTGTGGATGTAACGCTTCAATAAGCCAAAGACATGAATATGAGGATCTGATTCCATGCCTCCAAAATCCACCTCTCTTTCATTTCCCTCTTCTATTTTCTGTCTTTGTCAGCCGTATTCATACATTTACTCTGGTGAAACGGGTTGGGAATTGCTTTGTTCACTTTCATTTAGCTTCACCATTAAACAGTTTGACTAATCATTAAGTGAGACCTGCACAGGGCAGATTTCACCATTTATTTGGTTTACTGTTTAAGAGCATTTTCAAGAGCAAGTGTTTCTTATTCATGTAATATTAATGGATGATATTTTACTTAACATTTAACCAGCCATTTTTCTCAGGCCAGTGCATACCTGTCGAACTACAAACCCATGTCTTGTTGCTATTTTTCCCTTTAACAAGTTAAGATAAACCTCATTCAGTCTACATACAAAAATGGGTCAAAAGCACATATATGTCAGGACAGAGACAAATGGAACCTTATCAAATTTCATTAGCATGCAGCAATAAATCACGAGAAGCCGGGCTGTCCTCGGATCAAATTGGTTGGACTATCAAAGCATCCAGAGGAAATTAAGTGCAGCTGTCACTGTGTGTAGTAGAGGCATGCGGCTTCTTGATGTGGGTAATGTGTCTAACCAGCAACATGTGATTGATACCAGATCTGACGCTTTACCGAGTGTCTCATCACATGCCACGTACATAAACAATGTCATACATTTGACAAGTGCTTCTGTCCGGTCCAGAGGCAGAAATAGAACTGAGATTTCAGTTTGTCATTCCTGAATTCAGAAAAAAGAAAAACGCACAGTTTCAGCCGAGGAGTTCATGCAATCTCACATCCACACCTGCTAACTGCTGTACACCAGAAGGCCGTCCTACACTCTATGTAATCTTTCACTGTCCAGAGGACTGAATATATATATATGAGCTTCTGGTGCCCACACAGGAATTAAGAGAGAATTCTGCTGAAATCCTTTATTGGATCACACAGCGCCTCAAAACTTGTCAATTTGAATATCAAACAGAAGAGAGCTGCTCCACTTTAAATGAACCTGCCGCTGCTTTAGAGATAAAAGTGATGTTATATAATATTGAATCATGTCAGAGGAGAATATCTGTATCTTAGACGTGTGTGGTATGTTTCCAGCCATGCCTTCTGGAGGAGAATATATACAGAATATAGAATATATACATATGTGTGATGTGTATCTGATAGAACTGGGCTAATGAATGAATGAATGAATGAATGAATGTGAAAGTATTGGTAAAAGATGGATATTTGTGTACTGACAGCACAGTAAAAAGACCACAAAGCTACAAAGCCAGTCATTATCTAATCCTCATTTTGACTGAGCTACTGGCAACTTAGCCTGAATGACAATGCTGCATTTGAAGGCCATGGCAGAAAAAGCTAATCAGTCGCTCTGTTCTGTATTCATGCCACTATCTTCCCACAGTTGTCTCTCTTGCTGTTGGCGTCTTCTGTCAAGTGATATTCTCTTCTCATCACAATCTCATTTAACAGTTTCAGGGTAAATTGTTGAGATTTGTTGAAGGTTTTATTCATTTTAGAGCAAAGGCATTTTTCAGTATATGCTTTGGTGCTTTTTAGCTTGTGAGTTATGGTCTGAAAATCAGCTAACATGAGCTTGCTTGTAACCCATCACTGTGGCCATGCAGCTAGAATTGATTTGAATACTGTTCACTGCGTTTCTGATGATTATGTAACCTCTCACAATAATAAGTGGACATGGATGGATCTTCTATTTTGAGCTTCAAGTCTCCTCACGTTTGCTTTCACTCTGTCCTGTTATACTCTGTTATTATATGTGTTCCCTCAGAGGACCTCTCTAAGTCTTGGAGGTACAAAGAGAACACCTGCTCCAGCTGTTCACTGGCCGAAGCCATCATCTCCACAGCATGAGACTTTTCCATTCCATTTAGATGCAGACACCATGTTCTTTGCTGTCCCTGTCCAGTATGATATTACTGAACCTGATCGGAAGAGGAAAATACAACAACTTCCTTAGCATTTATAACGTCTGTACTCTGTGCTCTGTGCTGAAAGTCACCTTTCTAAGTTGGGCTGTCAGAGTAATTTTGTTAATAGTATGATATATTAGTCCCCATTGACCCTGTTCCATAATTATGATACTTGATGCATAATTATGATACTTGTGCTGGTCTCACTCTGATTTAGATACTTACTAGGCCGGTGGTGGCAGTACCATACCGTTGAATAGAAGTCTTTACTGGGAGAGGAGACATTAATCATGAGCCACCTTTTCAAAGAGAGGTGACATGAGGGGGAAGGAAAACAAGTTAGTTTATAAAGGGCTATTTTTTGTGATCTAATGCATCTATCAGGAAGGCTCCCTGTGGTATGAAATGGCAAAAATTCAAAGTGATAACACAGGTCAGTCATTGCCTGTAGCAGAACAGAGGTCACTATACTTTACACTAGAGAAAGAAATTGGATGCTCAGGATTGAGTTTAGGTTGAGGGTTTGCAGGGACATGGCAGTGAGTGGCAGCAACTAATGTGAAAAACTTTTAAACTTCAATGCCGGCCTGTTCACTTGGCAGACCATGAGGCCAAGAAGACAGTCGCACATGTTCATTAGACAACAGAATCCAAGTAGTGTTCTTCACCACCTCATGCTAGGGTAATGTAACTGAATGAACCCAAGTTTCACATAAAGAACCCTGTGTTAGCCTTTTCCTTTATTCTATTAATGCCTGAATTCTTCACAGTCTATCCCGCTGTCATGAAAATGGTCTATAAAATGTTGCTTTCTTGAACAGATTGTGAAGAACCGACTGTCCCCACTTCCCCCGTCGCTCAGTGGCTCATTTTCAATGCAAATGACGAAGGCTGGTGATTAACATGGGAGCCATATTGCATCCTTAATGATTCCTGAGTTTGTGTCTCCTCGAAATTGGCCAATGCCAGAACAGATGGCCCCACGGGTGGAATCCAGACACGCTGACTGTGCCTGTGACAACTTCGAAAAGTAAGCGCGCTCGTGACTCAGTTTATGTCTGAACATTTTGTGTGTACATGTTCTCAGTGTGTGTGTGTGTTAGATTTCTCTTCCAACATTTGCTCCTTCAGACCGCTGCTCTAAATAAGAACGTGTTCTTAGTCAGCCAGTCTGGTTACATAAGAATAAGAAAATCCAATGTCTTCTCGTGGTTTAAGAGGTTTTTTTATTCGTATACCTACACATACCTACTGTATACTGCCTTGCCACTGTAAAAACATGTCTGTGAAATTTACCTTGGGTATTGGAAGGATGTCTACACTTCCTGTCAGTAGATTTTTCCATCTACATCAAATGTAAGTGAACAGGCACAGGGTTCCTGGTTTCCTTGCAGTCTGCTAGCCGCTCTCCTGTGTTTGACAGAACTATGACTGGCAGATACAGTTACAGGTGTTGTGCAATGTGTCTTTCAAGCCTCTAGCTAATACCCCCACCAAGATGAAAAAGACTTGTTGACATGAGAGAGATCAGGCAGGATGATGACAGGAGCTAAAATGTCGACATCTGAAGACAGTGTCTTTTACCTTGTACACCTATTTTTCGACTTTCTGTCAAGTACACACACACGCACACATAAAAAATTATACGCACTGGTCACATAATACTCGCACTGGATAATAAAATGAACCAAAGAATATTTTAAACCACTGGGTCTCAAAATATGTGCGTCACTTGAGGTTCGCGACCTCCCTATGGTGGAATTTGGAGGAATCTTTGAAGGTAAAGGTAAAACAATCCCCAAGATGATTGGTTCAAAACCTCTGCAGTAGTGGCTCCAGGTGGGAACTATATTGCCTCTTGCGTAGACTGTCCGTAGCTGAATAAGGCAGGCCTATGCATTTTTATTTAAACCTCTGTCATAATGGTGGTACTTAGAGAGCTCAATATTTTCTGAGGTGGTGTAATAAGTTTGACAAACACTTTTAAACAAAATTATCGCTTTCAGATGTTGAAATGGTAACGTACATGTAAAATCTTGCACTGTTTTAGTGCATGTTCAGACAGGGAGGTGGTGGGGGAATGCGGTGTTGGGGGGGTGAGGGGAGCTGAGGTAGGTTGCTGTGGTCTATACCCGCTGAACGTAACCGCCATCCAATTTGCCTGTCCCTGTCTGAACGTGCACTTATTTGAACACTTTACGAAAAGTCTATCAAGGTTCTCTCTGACTTTCCTTCGACCATTCATCTCTTCTCTTATCTGTCCCTGGTCCCCGTTTTCAGTCTCATGTTCCCTGGATCTGATACCCACAGTCCCTGACAACTTTCTAGGCAACTCCCTCTAAATCCTCTGTCTTTTTTATGTTTGACTTCACTGGCAATAAGATGCTCTGGGAGTATGAACAAGCATAAAACTGCTCTTATTTTGTGGTGATGTCAAAAAAAAAAAAAAAGTGAGCCAACAGGGGAAAAAAGGAAAATAAAGAGAACTGCCTGAGGTGTAGAGTTGCCTGGCAACAGCTTCCCACCTTTGTGCAAGTTGGCCTTCATCAGATTGCAGCGAGGACGTTTTGAAACACTCCAGCATATAAGTTGGTTTACACACACTAGTGAAAGACAGGAAAGTGAGAAAAGGAGAAGAAGAAATGAAACTGATTAAGAAGAAAGTTGACGGTCAGGGTCGGACATACCGTGCAGGCCATGGCCTTCATGTCTCCATCTTCTGGTCAGTTTGTTCTTCCATTCATCTGACTGGATTTAACATCATGGCATTTTATGTGCCCACTTTGAAGTCTCACAGATGAGTGTGAGGTGGATCCTACTCCACATGTTGGACTCCCCGTGGTAGAGTCTTGCTGCCCAGGAAGTAGTGTTGATGCGTATGGCCAAAGCTAAAGAAGGGTATATTCAAGTTCCACAAGGAGCTAGTCACAGGTTATGTATCTGAGTCTATTTTTTGTGGTGAGGCAGAAAGAGAGCTCAGGCCTTGGGTCCAAGAAGGGAAACATTTCAGGACCCTATTGGTGCTGGGAGGCCTCCACGGACATCTGGGCTCAACTCTTCCCATCTTAGGCCCTTTTATATTTTTGTTACAAGAAGCCTGCAAACTTAAAATAATCTTTAGTCTCTCAAAGATACTGTTTAATATAAATAATATCATATTATACCAATATCAATCATTATTACATGAGATGGGTCTGATCTTGTGCACTTTATTGCTGTCCAGACTTTCATACTGACATTTGCTATCACATTTATTGCTACTTTCACCCCTTTAATCACGCCATCAGTTTTCTCTTTAATTAAAATTCCCGGTGCCACCCAGGAGACCAGCGCATGACTGTGGCACTTGGGATCAGATTTTGTAGTGTTTTGATTCTTTACCTGCAGGTAGGAAGGTTACCTGTAAGACTATGAAATTGATTTACCTCCCATTGGCCCTCAACCAGATTTTTTTTTCTTAGTGTTGAGGCATACTCTGTTCCTCCTTCATGGTTGTGGTTGTTCTGATCTGACTTAATGTGTAGGCTTTCCTCCTCCACATGAAGGATCATCCTTCCCTCTTGCTGGTTTCTCCAGAACTTATGGAGGATTTTGAACACAGGGATTGCAGCTAGATTGAGGTTGGTTATTCCCTCTTTGGAGAACGAGCAGGAATATCTCCTTTCTTTCTCAGTTTTGTTGCCTCACACAGAGCACCATACATACAGGCATCACACATCCCTAGGGCCAACAAAATAACAAGGGACTCTCAAGGCACAGTCAAATCACGTGCAAGATGCTTTTTTTGTCCTAGCTGGTCATTGTCTCAGAGCCTCTCTCTAAAAACAGTTAAACAATTTATTGGTTTCTTTTTTGACCCCTGCATATTTGATTGTTACAATGTCCAAAGGTGAAAAGCTAAGCAGTGTCTGACTCTTTCTCTCCTTTGATATAAAGGTGATCTTTGTATAACCTCTCACATGGGTTCCTGGTAAGTGGGCCTTGTTTGCAGAACGAGTGCATATATGGTTATATAGCTCAACATGGAAAGCAGTTATATATATGTAGTCATTCATGTAAATGATGAAGGCGAGTGCATATATAGGTAAACGTCTCTGTGAGTTTGTGTCAATAACCTTTGTTGCTTTTTCTCCCTCTGGCACAGCCTTCTCTGCCTTTCCATGGAGCTTGTTATGCTTTAAAGAGCATGATAACCAGTCATTGGCCTCAGTAGGAAGTGCAAGAGTGACATACATGTGAGTCCATACATTATAGGATAGGATATTTACATATCTACATATGTTTTTACATGGTATACATATCCTTAAACAACAGCCATCCATGGCGTTCTATTAGAAAAATATGAAGTATTTTAGTAGTACTTTAGTATTTTAGCAGTTTGTTTGCTGTACACTTTTTTTTCATGGTTCAAAGATAACCAATAATTGTTGGAGGTCCCCCTGTAATCATGACCCTTTTTTTAAAGCTGCTTCCAACAACACCCACACAAGCAGCTGCAAAAACACAATAGGACAAGTGAGAGACACCCAGGTTTGGTTTCATGAGGTCACCAATAACAATGAATACATTTAGTGATGACACTAATAACCTGCTATTGTAATAATAGTATTCACAAGCATACATGAGATGGACACCTTTCAATATAAAATTAAATACTACAAAAACACAGTGAAATAAGATTTAGGGTGTTGTATAACTAAATGTAAGATATTGTTGGAAAAAAATTCTAGACAAAGGCCTGTATTCTTTCAGATTGTGAATGATTTGCCTGACGGCAAAATGTCCCCATGTAATTGTCCCCATCAGACACTAGCTGGTACCTTACTACAGTGTCAGCCAACAAGAATTGTATTAGTCCATCCAGTTCATCAAGTCATTAATCCAGATCAGGGTCATGGTGGCATCAGAGGAAGTCGAGCAGCATAGATGAACTTTTCCAGAGTGATGTCCCCCAGCTCCTTCTGGCATTTGAAGGGCAGCTGGGATGTGTAATCCCTCTGGCTCTGCTCCAGGGTCTCTTCTAATTCAGTCATGCATGATCTGAAAAGGAAGTCCCTCGGGGGGCACCAGGTGCTTGAACCACATCAAGCGGCTCCTTTTCAGTGTTAAAAAACAGTGGCTTGACACAAAAGTCCTCCCACATTGCTGGACATGTATTTATGATAAAAAGTGAGAACAGCTAACCTGTGGAGGAACACCAAGTTGACTCGCATCAGTAAGTTAAAACACTGCCACTAAATTTGTAGTCAATTTCAAGCTCAGCTTTTGCCACCACCACAGCTTAGTACAATGCCAACATCACTACACCTACTGTTGGTGCTGTCAGTCACAGTGTTCTCTACCTTTTCTTTGGCACCCCACCAAACCTCTGGCTCTTGGAGTACGGCTGCAGATGGTGAGCAAATGGTGGATGGATTGCAAGCTGGATACTGACATCAGCTGCCATCAAGTAACAGACTGTCAGTATTCACCTGTTGGCTGCCTTGCCTGATAGTTTGAGTTAAAATGTCAGTTTCTGAGTAATTCCAATTCCAAGATATCTGGAATTTATGACAGCTACAATGTGTCCCACTCGGTGGGACGAAGTATATCAAATATCTTAACAGACAACTGTCAGACTGCAAAGCTGCAAAGCCAGCATCACTGGCACTTACATCTACAGATAATCCAATGTTAACACAACTTATGTGGTTCATTTAAAAGAAGCCATGCAGCGTTTGTAGCTACAAAAGTAGCTCATGCATGTATTTAAATGGTGTGACGACAGGGCTCATAGCGGGGCTAAAATAAAGCATGTGTTCCCTTCCATTCTGCTGACATAGCAAGAATGCAGCATCAAACGTCTTAGTGCTACAAAATAAATAGAATAATTTGTGTTTCCTATGAGCCTAGCTCTCTTGGAGTACTGCCCTCTTTTAGTACAGTCTGTGATTTCATGCCTTCTATTTCTTAGTTGGTAGGTCCACCATTCCCCTCTTCATTCGTGATGAAGTGTCATTCTTCTGTGCAGTCAAAAAATCAGGGCAGTGGCCATAAAGTCTCCTTTGACTTTCAAGCTGCCTCTGCTGATGTACGGTTATTACATTATTGAAAGCAAGCATGTCCAGGTCCAGCTGTAGCATTATCCTGAGATAATGTTTAGGTTACAGTTCTCTGCAAAGTAAAGGCAGTGAAGCTCTGGGGTTGGATTCACAAAACATCTTAGTGCTCAGACTAGCTCACTAATCTGGGAGAAGTAAACATATATTTTGATTGTGAATTTATAAGGATCCAGTTAACTGAGAAACCCATTTAAACAGTCTAATAACACCAGAGATGTTTGTGCAACACTGCAGTATTTGGACGCAGAGAATTCTGTTTGCAGCGTTGATGAACTTGAAATATCTCAGCCTGTCAGTTATTCATCAAAGCAAAAATATGATTTTCAAACACCATCATTACTGAATGATCTGTTGAAATTGTTCATCTGTGCCTCCTGTTCTTGTATATTGATTAGTAATTTATTTTATATTCACTGATAGGAAGGCAAGTTGAGGTGGAATAGAAATGTAATTAGCCCGAGGCTGAAAATGGAAGTTTGTAGGGAACCAATAAAAGTATTGACTAACATGTTTTAGTTATAGTTAGTTAAGTCTTAGTTTAAAGTAAGAGATACTTTAAGAGAGATGAATATTCCAGGCAATTATATGCTATCAATAAAATGCCAAAAGAGAACAGCAACATGTGTTAAAGAAACAAAAGAGTTTCAAAGTTTATGGGTGGCCTGGAGAATTTGGCTCGTCTCTGCGTAGATTACATAAAACTGGACTGCAGAATGTCAGTTTCCAAGGCAACTGTATTTTTGTGTCTTTGCTCTCATTCTCATCTGTCAGTTTTCTCAGTACATTTGGCAGTTTTCTGTCAATTGAGGGCTCTGTGTGTTTGTAAGCTTTAGTGATGGTTGGTTAAGTGTCAAATGGAAAACGTGTTTAACAAAAGCTGTGATTGCGCAGGAAGGAAGGCATGGAAAAGTGGAAATGACTTCACTCTACAAAAAAAGAGTGATTCACAGAAAAGGACTGAGAGAGAGAAGAGGAGGAAAGAATGTTTAATTGCATTCTGATTTTGGCATATACTTCTCAGTATGTGGGTGTGTATGTAGGCATGTGTGCATCTTCCACTGTTATCTGACTTTGTATACAGGCCCGAGATAGTCTGAGCTGTTAACAGACTGCTGGAAAATCTCATTATCTGCCAAACAATGCTGCTTAATTACCTGACCAACAACTGTGACAATCTGAATTATAGAGGGAGGGATTAAAACTGAGATTGATAAGAAAATAAATATTGTTCAGCAACCCTGTACAGTGTTTTTTCTGAGCACTGGAAACTAGCCAGTAGTGGTTGTTGCTGTAATGCAGCCTTGGAAGTGCAATTCCAAATGAAACTGAACCTAAAATATTGCATTAGAGTAAGCAGGAACCTCTGTGGCTGTGAAGTAAAGCCAATGTAGGCGTGCCAAAAACTGCAGTTCCTCACATGTCCACTTGAGGCTGGCTACAAAACAAGTCAATCTCCGTAGGTCCACATGTTAAAATGTCACAACAGCAGAAATAAACATGTTTACAGCCAGGAACAAAAAACAGTTTTGGTCTCTATAGCTAATTTCCCCGTTCATGACAACTGTACTGAGGGTGAATTTATATACAACTCACCTGTTCAAATGATATTAAGGAAGCAAGTTATGCAGGATTAACTGTATGGACACTTTGAATCACAGTGTGTGCCGTTACAGGTGGCTTGTTCTTTCTGATACTCTGACTTTAAAGCTTAAAGAGTTTAAACTCAGAATTCTGACTTTGAAACTTATTAGATTAGCTGGGAGGAGGCAAAGATGACCAGTGCCAAAACTTTTTGAGCTTGGATAATGTCATATTTATACTGTCTTTGTATCAGAGCCCTTAAACAACTTCTAGATGACTTACTTACTTTTTCATGTTTCTGTATGGCTCAAAGTTGGTTGCATTTCACATTTAAGACATTTAACTGACATATTTCTACCTTATCAGCTATATGTTGCAACAAATAGAACAGCATTATAACTAATGTCAATAACACAGGGTCGATTGATACTCTGTAGTAATCACAGAGGGCTTGTTTGCAGGTGGAGAGGGATATTTGAGCAGATGTGCACAAAACAAAGATTAACAAGGTTATATAGTGACTTAGCATTTTTATACATGTGTCACGATTGCAGTAGACTTGTTAGCACTTCACACTGTATATGTACTTTACATAAGTGACATATTCAAGTTTACAATGCAGGGAAGTTAATTTCCTCTGTACACCCACACTTTTTCACACCAAGATTGTTGTCTAGCTGAAACCAATAAATATAAACTCCTTACACGTTCACGTGAAAGTAAAAAGTATGAATGGTTGAAGAATGTTAATGTCAGAGGAACTGAACCATTTTGATTGGCTTCGTTATTTTCACAGTCTATTGGGTGTTTTAGTGAAGCATCAGAGCAGCTGCTCTGAGTCCATGTGTCAAGGGTCCTTTCCCCAGCTGCACTTTAAATAGTGAGATATGATAGAAAATGCTAGTAGACGGTGCTATCAATCTCAGACCAATTGGCAAGCAAATATGAAAGGTTACTCTCCTGGGAAATTAGCTTCTCTCTCCCTTCATAATTGTCAGACGGAGCTTGAAATTATTCCTGTAATGTAAGCACTCTGCTGTCTAGTCTGCAAATGTCTTTTTTTTATTATAAAATCCTCTCAGTGATTGCAGTTATTGCACATAAAAATTATAAATGTAATCAAATGAGGCTTTTTGTCAGAGTAGAAAAAGTGCGACGCCGGTGGCCGATGAATCATACATTTGCTGCCCACCTCTTCGCTGGACGAGTGAATAGTGGATATGGAGAGTGTCACTGGCTTCATGAGAGATTTGTGAGAAAGCCACAGTTAAAACCTTGAAACTTTATCACATGAGCAACACACCACTGTGCTGAACAGAACAACTACATAATTGTTCTTATTGTTTATTGTGAAATAATTACTTCTTGAAGAGGCATCTAAACAAAGTAGTTGCTAAGCAACACATACTTGTGGAAGTATTGTTGATTAGTGTTTTCTCTGGTTCTTAATGTGAACTGAGCACTCTAATTATCTGTTTGATAATCTGTCGTATGATGTCCATCCCAGTCCGGCCTGTGCACTTTTCACCTCTCCCACAGCTCATTCTGTGGCACAGTGATAATCACCCGTAGCTAATTAAGGAGCTTACGATATTTCCAGTGAGTTCCCAGCAGTGTGACTTGTGCAGCTGCAGCCAAACATTATTGATCGTGGCTGCTTGTGGTGTTTGTATCTTATTTTTCCTGCACAGCAGCCCCCCTCGGGCATTGAGGGCTGTGATGTCATGAAGATGAAGACTAGGGCTGATGTCTGTGTGTGTGTGTTTGTGTTTTTGAGGGTGTAATTTCTCTTCAGAATGACTCACTACACTCAAGTCATATGTTGTTTGATTGTTAGCTGTACTGATGATATTTCTCCAATGCGCTGATTCTAAATCCACAATGCTCTAATCACCTTCATCAGCAGGTCTGCAGAAGCCACGGGTGTGTCTTTAGCGGGTTCCCATCAATTGCACTTAACATTCATTGGAAAAGAGGAGATATCTCGGGGGGCGGGGGGAGTTAGTGAAGGACATGAGAGTAGGAGACAGAGCTAGGTGGAACTGTGCTGCTCTTCACAGCATCATGCTAATGAGGAGGATTATTATGTCCCTCCCTCAGGCGGTGGAGGCGGACCGAGTGGGTGTGGGTGCAAGTGTTTTCACTTTTGATGATGTGATGTGTGTGTAAGGCTGTGTACCTGATAAAAGCAGAGAAGAGGAAGCTAACCTTTTCAAAGTGTTATGTTATGTCGCCTTGACATCTTTACTCAGAATCCACTTCATTAGGCACTCATCACTATTTATGAAAACAGCTTGCTCCTGCAGCCACTGAGTCATATCAACAAAAGGAGGTTTATAAAGTATGCAGGCTGGGTTAAGAAGCATTAGTGTGTGTCTGAGGCAGAATGTGTTCATGGGTTATAGAAACATACGCAGCCACACACACACACACACAAACTCATAATCATCGGTGCTCCTTTTTCCTTCGTCTTTATACGCACACCCTCTTTCCCACCCCCTCTCTTCATCTTCAACTCCCCCCCTCCTCACTGCCTCGCTCAGCAGCACTCAGTGGTACGCTCCACTCATCTTCACCCTCCACCCCATCCACCCCACCTCTCTCTCTCTCTCTCTCTCTCTCTCTCTCTCTCTCTCTCTCTCTCTCTCTCTCTCTCTCTCTCTCACATCCTCGGTAGTCTCCACAGCGGAGCTAGACACTGGTGCATCGTCGGTCCACACACGCACCCGTGTATGTTTCATGGGCGCCGGGCTTTCTCTTTCTCTTGAGAAGGCTCACCGTTCAAGTGTGTGCAAGTGTGTGAGCAGATGATCTGCGTGAGAATGTGTGCGTGAGTGTGTCCTGGAGCATATTTTGTATGGAGGAGCATGTGTGTAGAGTGAGAGACAGCAGCGTGAGGATGCGTGGTGGGCAGGTGTTGTTGTGGTGATCAGTGGAGTTTTCGGTGTACTATCGTCGTGCAGTCTGCCTCCAGTTCCCATTTGGTTATCTCCTGAGGGCAAAAAACATCCTGCTGGGATGTCCACCTCACCTGGTGCAACAGACGGGAGCCAACGGAACTCTTGTAAGTGACTTTATTTTCTTCTTCCTCTGCAATTGGGAGTGGTGATTGTGTGTGTGTGTGTGTTTCAGTATGTCAGATGTCTGCGTGGGGTGTTTGAAACCAACCTTTCTTCTGTCCATTCAAATGGATCAGGACAGAAGAAGGACATAACAACAAATACATTTTTATTATTGATGAGACAGCAAGTGAAATAAAGAATGCTGTGTGTGTGTGTGTGTGTACAGCAGAAACATGGTGAGTAGGATTGAAGAGTTTGATTATGTAACACTACAGTTTGTATACAGGAAGATGATACGTACAGTAGTAAAAAGGGAATCCTGCCTGTTTGTGTGTGTGTGTGTGTGCATACTTGTATATGTTTACATAATGTAAAGGAGAGCCCGGGGAGGTGTGTAATGTAGGAGTGCGTGTGTGTGTGTGGGAGCATGCGTGAGCGTGTTTACATATTCCCCGGAGCGCCTGCAGCTGTCGAACCATTGGAAAGGTGCTGTGCATCGATTGACAGCCGGCCAGCTGTATCTTTTCAGACAGGGGAAGAGATCAGATGACTTGCTGGTGTCATTCACGACGGTCAAACCGTGAGTGTTTCTCTTCTTTCCTGGAAAGACAGCAGAGTCCGTTAACCATGACCAGGATTAATTTTCAGTTTCTGTCTTTCTGTTTAGATAATGAATGAATGAAACTCTACTGGCTGCATTTGTAAGTGTGGTGATCTGTTGTATGTTTGTATATGTAGCAGTAACTTTGCAGGGCACTGTAAAGTGTGAACTGTATCAGTATGTGGGACTTTAATGTTTGACTTGACCCACACACACACTGACACACACACACACACACACACACAAAAGCAAAGGATTGCTGTACTGTAAGTGGGTGATTGATAAAATGATGTGACTCATTTTGACTCATCTAAGAGCTCAGTGGAAACATACACTCACAAATCTCCTTCTCTCTCTCTGTCTCACACACACACATACTCACACACACATTGACTGCTGTGACTGAGGCACAGATCACATCTGGGAAAATGGGTTTCCTTTTATTGCTTTCATTATTATCCCCCCCCTCCCCCTTCTTCTTCTCGCTTTCATCCCCCCCTTGTTATTTTCTGGATGTTATTTACTGCCCAACCTTGAATATAACTCGCCTGGAAACCTTTTGTGTGTCTGGGTGATGTGTTAATGATCGCACACTGACACATTCACCCACACTAGGCACCTATTGTGTGTTTATGACAATGGGCTTTCTTTTTTTTACAGTTACATTATTGTGTTCAATTATTTGGCGGAGAAATATGATAGCTTATCGTTGTATAACTCCCACATTTCCTTTGCATGTTTAGCTCTGGCAGCTTTTTTTTTCTTGACCAGTTTGCTCCTTGTCGAGACACATCCATCACATTACTTCCTTACAGAGCAGTGCCGTCTAATGGAAATATCAAGTTGCCGCAGGCTACGATTACTGATTTACTAACCATAATGTTACATAATCAAATGCAGCATCTGCAGAAACAAGTCAATATTCTTGGCTTAATAAGAGCCTTTTAGAAAAGAAAAATTAACATTAGAGTAGCTGACGATTGAAGAAATGAAAAAAGGAGTCATTTAATCAGGCAGGGGCACATTAAAAAAACAAAACAAAACAAACATATTTCCATTTCATGAGTTGTGAATAGTGGTGTAAATAGCGGGGACATGTCCAAACAATACCAGATTAGTTCTATCATTATTTATGGTAGAAACTCATTAAAACATCAAATCAAAGGCTCACTTTGCTGATTAAAAATGGCTGCTAATATGATACTGTAATGGCATCGGAGTGAAGCCTATTTATGGACTATTTGTAATGCAGTCATATTTTTTAGATGAGACAATAAGTAGCGGTTTTAAATGTGCTATTATCACAGTGTAATACTGCTGCAGAGATCTCTTGCCCTGATAGTTTGTGTCCTCTGTAAAGGAGCAACAGCAGGCACCTGCCACTGAGATGGATGTGCTGTGTCATCACTTCTCCTGCCAAATGATTCCTCTCCTCTCCTCTCCTCTCCTCCCCTCTCCTCTCCTCTCCTCTCCTCTCCTCTCCTCCTCCTCCCTCTGTCCCCGCCTGGTTGCTGTACACATCTGCTCTCTCCTCTGCTGGTGCCTCATCTGTTCCTTAATCTCCTCTCTGTATCCCACAGCACTCCTCCTCCCCTCTCTCTTCCTCCCCCCTCCTCCTCTCTCTCATCCCTCTCTCCTCTGCTCTCCTCCTGTCTGGTTTATCTGGGTTCACATGAAACTTTAATTGCATGTAAATCAAAGCGCTGCAGATGTGATTAGTCTTTTGTGCTGCTTTAATGAGTGGGATCTGGACTATTGAAATATGGTACAGTAGCTGGCTCGTGCACTGTCTAAAGCCATGGGCAAACTCAACTTTTAAAGCTGCCACAAAGAGCCTTTTTTTTTGAAGAAGGAGTAAAGCTTTCGGGAATAAAATGTAAAACAAGTATTGCAGAAAAGTCTGAATGTGATCATTCTTGAAGGTTTATTGCTCTTGCATAAAATATTGTATAAATTCAACTCTCTTTATGTATGTATATACACATTGAGTTGAATATATGTGTGTATATATATGTATGTATATGTGTGTGTGTGTGTGTGTATGTTGGCAAGCTAACGCTATGCCAAGAGAATTGTGTTTGGCTGACATTTTAAAATAGCAATTAGCATTCCACCCTAGTTCTGATAAGAAGTAGACAAATAATGAAGCAATAGAAAAGTTAGTTTTTGCTGAAAAGTTGAAACACTTACTGTAAGTGACACTTCCAACTGAATCCCGTGTAGCATTTCCTGCAACTGAGAGGCTGTAAAGTGTGTGTGTGTGTGCACGTGCATCGTTTCATCTGTGCATGCACACATTTCTCCGTGCACCTCCATCAGTCGTAACCACAGTGCAGTTAGCCTGCTAATTAGAAGATTCAAATATTACTTGCATAGCATGTGAGCACACACACTGTGTAGGCAGACAGACACGTCTTAATTTGTCTGTTCATTTTCAAGAGGGGACACTCCCTTTGAAGCCACTGAAGACGGTTAATGCTGGGAATGATGGTAGTAATTGTCTTTAAAGATGGATTTTAGTCAAAAGATGAAAGAATCTGTGCTGTCAAAGGACAAAGAGAAAGGCAGACTACAGCTTGATTTTCATAAGACATAATAATCACAGTGTAGACTCTGTATATCTGTGGCCTGAAGTGTTTCAGTTCTATGTAACAATCTTTGTATAGCATGCTCCGACCGTTGCATAAATGTCATGTCATGCACATGCTCATAAATATGCATACATAAGCACATAACCAAAATCTTTTTCCACGCAGTGTGATGATGCTAATGGCAGACTCTTACCGGGCATGTCGTGGCTGCGACACTGTTTTGGTCTGTTCTCCATGCAACTTCAAACTCCACCAGGAGCGTTTCAGTGAAGCCTTTTGTCCAACACTTTGTGTACTTGATCTTTCCTTGGTTTATGTGCTTCTACCATAAGTAAATATGTAAATATATATTACATTGTTTCCCTTTTGACTGTTTTTTACAATCGGAAGTTATTTATTTAAAGATATTTCTTTGGCCTTTTCAAGTTTATTTGATGGAGACAGCTAAAGAGTGACAGGAATGTAGGGGGAGAGAGTTGGTGAATGACATGTGGCAAAGGGCCGCAGGTCGGATTCGAACCCTGGGCTGCTACGGCAACGAGTGAGCCTTTGCACATGGGGAGGATTCCCTACCAACTGAACTAATCGACACCCATGTTTTATTTTGAAATTCGACCGGATTCTCTATGGCATTGTGTCTGACTTCCAGCCTGAAACGCTTCTGAAACAGACACACTGACAAGAATGGCTGTTGTAAGCTCCGGCACTGCAATGTATGAGAGCGCGTCACATCCATCCCCGGTGGGATGCAGCTGTAGCCCATCCATCCTTGGAATGTCAGCCATGGATCAGGAATATACCGTCCTTTGGGATGGATGACACATTATCTCTCACTTTACTCCTCCTGCCTTGTTATTGCTCTTTCCTCTCTCTTCCTACTACTTGCTAGCTAGTCCACCTGGCTTAACAGGTGTTGTTGGCAAACCCTAAGCATGTTGTCTCCTTCTCAACACTCATATTGTTTACTCAACTGTACTGCTGCCAGGGTTTCCCAGCAATCTCTATACTAAGATCATCCTTGTACAATTAGATTAGGGGGGAACTGTCTCGCAGCGAGGATGCTTTTGGGATTCAGCGTGTCACAAAGAGTGCCACACAGACGGAGAAAAACAGAGAGGAGACAATGGGAGTAAGGCTAAAAGAGAGGGAAGGGTGGAGGAGGGGGAGAGCAAGGAGGTGGTTCAGAAGACAGAAGTAAAAGCACACAAAAATGAGGAGATGAGACAAACAATGAACGGGGAAAGAAGAAGACAGACTAAAGAAAAGGCAGCTGAGGGAGAAGAGAGCAGAGCAGCAGAGGGAGGGGTAAAATTGAGAAGGCAAAGATAACAGGTGGAGGATGAAGGAAAGCGGGTGAGGAGACAGAGAACGAGTGATTTGAGAATAATAGAAAGAGAATATTGGTAAAGAGGAGGAATTAAAATGAATTAGCCAATCCAGAAAGCACATTACAGATAATGAAAAAGAATAATAAAAAGACATAGGAGAGTAAGACAGCCCTCCACACTATCTGGGAGTCTGCTAATTGGTGGTGGTGGTGGTGGTAGGAGGGAGGCTGCTCAGAGATCACAGACTGCAGAAATGGAGAATTTTCTAGCCTCTGCTATCTGGAGGACAGAACATGTCATTCCTTTTTAAAAATTAATGACAATGGAAAGTAGGACCTCGCCACATACAATATGTGCCTTCATTATTTGATGACATTGGTTGAATTGTTGGCTCTCTGCACTTAGTAAGGTTAAGTGCAAATTAGCACATTTAATATGGTGGGATTTTCCTGCAATACATTTGTTGGCAAGTTTAGTACAAAATATCAATTAAGATCTATTTTAATAATATGGGATACATCTAGATCTATACGTAACAAGTGATGATTTGATCATCAAGACTACATTGTGCAGCTTTTCCACCATAAACAAATTTTAAGTCGTTTTGATGCTACACTGATCAGGTTTGACTGATTTAATCAGGTGAATGGTGTCTCCCACTCTGCACCCTGTCTCCAACTTTGTGCTCCGGATATGATCACCCGCAAGAAGTACATAAATCCTTTACAGTTTCCTGATAGACAGCAAGAAACTGCTGCAAGCTATAGCTGCTGTTAGCTAGTCTGTTGGCTCCGTTTGTTAGCCGGGCTGTCCGTACTATGAGCTCAGAGCACCAGGAGTGTTTATACCGCAGGCATTTTGGAGAGGTTTTTAGGCCCAGGGCATCAGGGAATGCAGATGGGTAGTGATGCCAGAATGGGCACCAGAGCCAGTTGGCAACATAAGTGGACTCGGCACAGTCAGATCATGGCAGAGGCAAAGAGATCGGGGAGGATGACAGAGTGGATGAGCACCAGACAAGAGTAAATCTGGGACTGACTTTTAGTGGCTGGTGAGAGCTTGGAGAAATAAAAGGGTGAAAGACAGACGCTGAACTGGGCTGACTGCTCTTGGACTAGTAAGTAATATTAACTGGCTGCTATGTCTGCTGTTGTTGACCTTGCTTGATGTTTGAATGTTAGCAAAGTTGTTGACTCCCTAGTTTTTGAACAGAAGTAATGTAATCAGTAAATACAGGTGTACAGCTGTCCATATTTACCACAGTGGGATTCTTGGATCTTACAGTTACTTACTGATAAACCCCTCCTCCAAACAGCTTGTTTTTCAACCATAGCTTAGCAGAAATCAAACTGATGGTTCATATCTACCATTGTCTGAAATTAAGAGTCTATTGATTTCCATTATTGGTGGGAGTGCTACCAAGTAGTAAATATGCCACCTACCATTGCTTTAAAAGCATGTTTGCTGTGCTAGAACGTAAAGCCTAACACCTTACTGGGATTACTGTTGATTGTCCAGTGATAACCGGAAATGCTTCACTTTCATCTGTCCATTAATATCACCGTAATGGTGTAGAATCTGTTACCTTCTATTTTTCAGTATCACAGCTACAAATGAGCTCCCACTTCTCATCATGCCGAGAAATTATATTCTGAGCTGTGCAGCATGACAAAAAAATAAATACTTGGACAGATCCACGAGGGGCATAATGATTGTAATTAAAGGGACGATAGTGACTGGTATGTAATTTCACACACACAGTTGTGGCACTTGTTTTGTGTGCCTCGGTTACTTTAGTGGTAAAGTAAGCGTCAGAGGGATGAATCTGAATTTAAATGTGTCAGACTTCAAACGCCCCCTCAAATGTGCCTGTGGGATGATGTAGAACTCATTGCTAACATTGCAAAAACACACTCGCAAATGCACGCGCACATACACACACACAGATGAACGAGGACCACCGTGTATCCTCCTGCAGACATCTATCTGTCTGTCAAAACACAAAACGTATTTTCTAGTCAAATAGAGGCAGATATCATTGGTGTTTTTGGTCACAGATGGTTTGGAAATTGCATTTTCCATCCTCGTGTGATGCACCTCAGCAGGTGGGTTATCGCTTTTTTTTTTCTCTCTCCTCTCCTCCCACTCCTCTGGGAAATGGAGAAAGAGAGGATCGAGAAATAAGTAATAGTCTGGTCAGACAGCCAGAGAGTTGCTCTAATTAGGTCCATGGTTGAACAGACAGTGTTTAGAGGCACAGAGGAGTCTGTTATAAAGTTAAGACTTTAAGCTCCTGTGAGTTGAATGTTTATGTGTTTGTATTTGCAGCCACCTACATCTTCACACAGGTGTCGTCTGTGTATTGTTTGAGTTTTTCTGTGGCTGTCTACATGCTGAGGTCATCAGCACTCCTGTGTCTTGCTGCTCGGGTTCCTATAGGCTTCATTCCAAGGCTTTCTTCTGCCTGTACTCTCCTGCTGTCCTCCAACCCCCCAGCGGCCTTATATAAGGGTAAATAACTCAGGTCAGGCAGAGACAGATAAACCCCTCAAGGACCTCTCATTTGGACCGGGGTCATGGAACACACATTTCCCCTCCTCTATCTCCCGGACTCCCCATTTGTCTCTCTGTCTCTGTGTACCTTACTCTGCAGAAAGGTGTTCGACCAAGCACACATTTGTGTGCGCACGTGTATCTGCATGTTAGGGTACAGATATCAGTGAATGAGTCTGCTGGTTTTTCTCGAGCGTGTTCGCAGATTTGTAAGTGGCGTTTGAGCGAACAAAAGGAGAGAGCGAGACAGGTTGCCATGGGGGAGGGAAGGATTTCCCGCTGTGTGCCAGGTGACTGTGTGTGGCCCAACTTCAAGTCCAACACAACAAAACAACAGATGGATCGACAATACAGCATCATCACTGGGCCAGTAATCAAGTGTTTTATCTCAAGGTGTGATGCTATTGCTAAAACCAACAAGAAAACACATCCACTACTTTACGCTGGTGTTAAACATTTCAAATATATAAATCAGGAAGAGAGTAAGTGAAGGACACAGAAGAAATTAATTAGCATTTCAGTACTGGCTGCAAGGTTTTAACATGCAAAACACAATTGCTTTTTATTTGGAGGTGACAACATACACAACATGGCGCTACAGGGACATAGGCATATCTATTCAGACCACAGTATTGAACCACATGATCACGATGCAGCAGGAGTACACTCACATGCAGTACTATATTAAATAGTGCTATAATACAGGAAGAAATGGAGAAAGAATGGAGCACGGTATGCTTTTTACAATTGATGCCGGGGCTAACATGAGGGTAAACTCGGAGTGCAGATAAAAGAGGGTGTAAATGAGGAATGAAGAGAACGTGAGAAATCCACAATGACAGAGAGGAGAAGAGGAGCTTGGCAAAACAAAGAGGCACCGCTGATGGCTTTTGATATCTGTGTCGGGGACTAACAAAAACACTTGTGAAAGATTCAGGGGAAGACTTCAGCACAGATGAGAAGAACGCGCTCACTTCTCAACAGTGCGAGAGAGAGCTGATAGTTTTGAGTTTTCAGACAGCGTTCGTACAACTCGATGTTTAGTTTCAAGTCATTACTATGACACCTCTGTGCACGGAATGGAAAAGTACAGCAGAACAGTTTGTCAGGCTGAACAAGAAATCTTTTGTGCAGGAACATTCTATTTTGCGTGTGGGGCCTGCCTGCAGCAGGAGGAGCCACAACCAATTGTTGTGCTAATAAAGCGGGCAAAATACTGAGAGGATTTGTGATGAAGATGTCAAGTAGTGGAGTTTGGTTGCTCTACAAACTGAGGTTGCCATGACAAAATGCTACTGTATGCTTGTACAGTAGAAAACATTTAGATTAATGGATTTTGTGACAGTCTCAGTTTGTAGAGCAATGAAACTCTACGTGACCTCTTCATCCTACAAATCCTCAACAGCCTGGTTTATTTAGGCAACATTTGACTCTTCCCGTTGTAAAAATTCTGCTGAGAATTTTAGCAGCATTTAAGTGTCTTGACTCAATGGTGTGATTGAGCTTCTGAGGATATTTCAGCCATATGGGTAATGTTGATCATCCTGTCAGCCTCACCTTGAGGCGATGTGTCGAATTGATACATGGGAGCTGTGCAGGACATTGGAGACACATAAAGTCTTTTCTTGTCTTCCTTGAACCGCCTGGAAAATACCGTAGGTGCATTTTCCTGCTGGAAGTGGCAATTTAAAAAAGATTAGTATAATCCCATGAAAGGATCACCTGGTTAGCAACATTTTTTTTTTCTGGGGCGCTGAAATTATGCAGTGCTTTTGACAGCAGGCTGGATGGACCTTTCCAGTCTTTCCCTTGGCATGTGTCTAAATACACCTGGGATATATTCAAGTTAAAAACATTTTTCCAGACTTTAGATATTTTAATAATTATGTGCTCATCCTAGCCACATTGTTAACTGTTGTGCCCACAACACTGGAATGTGTTCAGCTGTTTTGCATCATTTTTGGTAAACTTACATGAACTTGCAGGTCACTGATCACACCATGTATAAAGTAAAATGATGCAGCATGACTGCTGTAATGATTTAACAGTAAGAGAAGAATAATACCTTGAGGAGCTGTGCAGATTTTTCAGATTTTCTGAACTACAAGTATGTAATGATGTGGATTTATCAAGGTCGTGGACTAAACATTTAAACACACACAAAGAACATCTCAGTCTCTTCCTCTCTCCCACTCACTCTCCACAGGATAACCAACTCTTTGGAACGTGAAGGAGTCACATTTGCAGATTCATGCATTAGTTCCATTATTCCACTTGACTGGCTCTTAACCTAAATCTATAGACACACACTCTAACCGCTGCCCTTAGCTGGAAGCTTCTCCATTGTTGCTGAGCCACGTGAGCTGAAAATGAGGTTACTAAATGAAGGCAAAGGTTAGAGATGATGAAAGAGATCAAATCAGACATGAAGAGCATCTACAATAAGACGGCAAGCCTGAGAGATAAAATATGATCTAGCTCAAAGTGGTTAAACATTATATCCAACAGACATAGTTTTTAATACAAGAAGGAAGAAGGAAAGTATATAATGTTGCTTTTAGTGGACAGATTGATGAGAATGTTTAATTAAAATGATAAAACAAAGCTGCCTCTTCCTTCAAAACTGAACAAAGACACCGTCTCTTTGAGACTCTTTTAAGATTCAGATTAAAAAATATCAGACCAAAGTAATATTCTTTCAAAACCTAGTTCAGAAATGAATATTTAATATGTTCACAGATGGCTAACCGCTCACGGGAGTATAATTCTTCATAGGTTGCGGGCCCAAAATCTCTGCAACTGACTTTATAAGTTCAAGAGTTTAGTTATTTTAGCAGTAACCATGGGTTTAACATACATTTGTGGTTTATTGAGTTATCGTTGGTCCACCTGTAAAAGTTTTAAAATACAGAAATCTATTTTTAAAAAATCCACATGCTGCGGAATAAACAAACACCAAAAAGCGACACACTGTAGCTACAGATTGCAGCGTTACTTCCCAGCCATCCTCAAAGGCCTTTTGACTTGTTCCAGGTGATCACAGAAAAATACATTTGTCACCAACCAACCCACCTGATTCAATTAACTTTAAATAATAAAACAGCCATATTGCACATATGTCCAAACACCTGCTAGAGATTTTTTTAGTCTGGTTCAACCAGACACGATGCATGTAAACTAATCAATCATTTATCAGCCTCGCTAAATGAAAAGACCGCATACGATAGTTGTACTCGCCCGTTCTGCTTCTTGCTTCGACATGAGTCCTGATGAAAGATTGATCAAAAGGAACATATGTGTGGGCCTTCCATGCAGGGTGTGCTTACTCTGTATAGAAACACATGTTCTTAGCTGAGATGATGTGATATTCATGCACAAGGAGACTCAGAACTCTTCTTCTTTGGTAATTCTTGAAGGATGAACACCAATCCTCCACCCCCGCCACTTCCCATCCAGTTGTTTTAGCATTTGTGAAATAAATGTTTCTGTTTTTGTCATCCCACAATGTGCATACGCTTCCTTGGACCTTTGCTCTGGTTTTCGCTGCCTTTGCTGTGCTTGTATGACCTCGCAGCACTCCACTGTATCTCACTTGGTTGATTGAGCTTAAGAAGGTGACAAGCAATGGTACCAAACCTGATCTTCAATAATTTGTCATTTGGTGACAACCGCAGAGCTCTGTTATGATTCATCACATACATATGAACAGCTGAATTCTCTGGTCTACTTGTGTCAAAGGTTCTACAGTGTTGGAGGTTGAAGTTTGGCTTCACAGCGTCAGATGGATGCCATCCCACAGCTCTGTCTTCTGCATCTCTCCCATCTCTCTTCACTTCCTTCTGCTTAAATAAAGATAGGAGTGGACAGGTCATTCTTGAGAGGCGTCTTCACCGAGAGTGTGCAGTGGGTTGTGCTGATGTAAGGCTGTATTTGTTGTGGTGTAGGGAGGAAAGAGGAGATTTCTGCATAATGCATCAAAGCCTGCGTGAGAAATGTTATTCCTGAAGATAAACACGGTGCATGCATGTCTTTTGCAAATACCAAGTTCACAAACCCTTGACACGTTTTCCAAGTCTTGTAGCTGACCATTTTACCCGAGCAACAGTAATATTTTTTTGTGAAGAGCTTCCGCCTTTCCAAGACTGCCCAGCTGCTGGAGTTAGATTGCACAAAACACCCGAGGGTTGTGAGCACTCTGCTTTCCTTTTTCTCTTCTGTTTTTGTTGTGTCTTCACTGCGGGGCCTTGTAGATTTTCACTGCCTCCTTGTTGTGAGGATCAGATTGGCCTGGGTTTCCTAATTTAGAAGCCAGCACACAGTCATTACCACGCTACCCGCCGTTAAACAAGACATCACCCTTATCGGTGCAAGTAAAGCTCCCTTCAAGGCAAGCAATTAACCTGTTAGAGAATGCCTCTCATGCTCACTTTTTCTTCCTCTCCTCCCCCCTTTCACCTCCACGTTTAGCACCTATTACCAGTGCACAGAGGTTTTGGTGATGTAAGCTTTTTTAATTGTCTCCTGGGAAGCAGAGTAATTTTTAATCTGTTTCCAGCAGTACAGACATGACATAACTCTACTGTATGTGCATATGGTTAAAGCCCTTTGCCAAGGTGATAAACTGTGTCAAGCTGCACCATACTTTGATTCCTCGTTCTCAGGCTCTTAAGCCCCATTGGTTGAATGCTGATTTATTTGGCAGCCCAAGGATTCTCCTTCTCCCATATTTATCTCTGAGTACAGGAAAGAGTATGGGAAATTTAATTTTTCATTATTCATTAAGAACATTTAATCCCCGTTTGAAAGGATGGGTTTAGCTGCATTTGAATGGCAAATGAAGCAGGGCCTGGAACTGCAAAATTTTGATTAGCCCAAGAATTCAATTTCCACACATTAGGTAACATCATTTATCACCCATGCTTCAAACATTAGTTACAGTAGGTGCTCAATTTAAAGTGCATGGCAGGTTCAGTATCCTTGTAGGAATCACAGAGTGCAGCGGGATGCAGTCTAAGCCTAAGGCGGCGCCTGTGAACACAGAGAAGGTTCACGTGGGCAGCACATTCTGTTGGCAAACAAGAGCAAGGTTTTTTTTTTTTGAGGAGATTGTATAAGGTGGGCAGTTTGACAGGCTCGTGAAGAGCTGAACGACCTTGGAGAACATGTAGACCTCCCCTTGATTCCTCGTCTCCTTGACGGATGGACCCTCCGCTTGACGGCGTAGTTAGGTACTGTCAGATAAAACAACCTACCCTCCATCTCTCCTGTCTGTCTTTGTCATCAGTTATCAAACCACAGGTTCAAGGCCACAGAACCGTATCAGACATGAGTGTTAAGTTGGATCATTTGCATGTGACCTGAGCTCACAAGGCTGCTACAGGAAGTGTCTCTTTAAATTTCATAATTTCAACCAATAGGCCATAAAAATAAAATAAGCATGCCACATATCTTTAACAGTCACCTAATAATGTCACTCCAATGCAGATATAATGGATATTGGTAGCCTGATTTCCTTCTGAACTTCCACCTAAACAGCTACACCATCCACTTGTCTTATCTGAATTAAGTTGGATTGGTTGTAGCCACTAACTGTTCACCTGTTTTACAAGCCTTTATCTCCTCTCTACTGACCTTTCTAACCATCTGGCCCCTGCTGGTGTAAACTGCGTTTCCTCCCTGCCAGGCTGTCCACACTAGCATACACTATATATATACTTTATGCTTGAATTTACACATTTCAAAAGGGCCAGATGCCTCGCAGCAGTGGAACAAAACAAACAGGCAGACATGGCCACTGATCGCAGATGATAATGATAAGATAAGATAATAAGATGATAATCTAATAATTCAGGAGGCACTTATCATTATCTGTGGGAGTGTTTGCATTTGCATCCAACAGATTTAATATATATATATATGACATATGTATATGTCACCATCTATCTATCTGATTGAGCTCTATACAATTAAGTGAGGCCAGTAGCAGCATCAAATGTTTGGTAGAAATGAATACAGGTATGTTTCAGGAGGAATATTTGGTTTCTTTGACCTAAGCTGCTGTGGTCATTCAAGACTTTCTAACCTAAGCTGTGGTCATTTCTACCAGCCGATATTGCTGCTGCTTCGATTACTTTCAAGTCAAAATGCTCTGTTAGTCTCCTGGCCTTTATCAAACCTGGCTTTAAGCTCTTTAGAAAGAGACCGAGGCTGCATTTAAATCCCCTGCAGTGCATTCACTGTAAAATTGCCGGACTCTCCCCAGTGTTCAAGCATCAGCAACAGTAGAGCCCAGAGAGGCCAGGGCAATATAGACTACCACACATGTTTTCATCACCGGGCTGATAAATGAGGACTTTGATATAGCGGTGAGTGTAAAGTTATTCACTAGCAGCCATTGATTTCACTTTGCTCATTACATTCACACAGTCTTTAGGACATTTTTAGAAGAATGGCATGTTCGCTGTCCTCCAAACACTCACACTTACAGCTGTGACCTTCACCCCCCTCCCCTCTCATATAACTGGTACATTCGCAATCCCTCTGTACAGCCTTCCTACTGTGAATGGTCGGGCTTCTAGCTAACACTTCTGATTTGCTACAAGGCATATTCGTGACCCATCCTCTATCTATTCCTGTGTGTGTGTGTTCATGTGTTTTTGCACACATTTCAATCCATCTATTTTCAGTCTTTTCTTAGTCAGTCTGTCGTATTTCTAACTATTTGTTCTGTTTCTGTAGTTGATTGACAGACAGTAAAGCAGATAGCGGCAGCTTGTTGTTTTGACACATTACTTAAATGTGCTCATATGTGGAATTGGACAAAAAGAATGAATGTAATCACACTCATTTCATACGGGGCTCTCTGAAGCCCTGTACGCTATCTTGTAACATAATAATTCCTCATTTGTAATGAAAAACGTTCCACCCTCGGGTGGTGTTCAGGCTGTGTAAGGCCCTCCCACTGAGCTTTGCCTTACATGTTGGTGAGCAGTTGCCTGGTTACATGTGTAGTTAGCAAAACTGGTTAAATGTGCATTTTCACTCCCACTCAAAGTAGACGATGGTGACTGAAAAAGCTTGATGTGTGCAGTCATGAAGCATGCGCATCAGAAGGAGCTCCTCACCTCCCTCATCTTCATCTTCATCTTCATCTTCATCACAGCTTCCAGCACAAAGAGTGTATGAAGTCTGACTAGACATCTCCGCTCAGTGTTTCTAGTACAAGATATGATTCCAGACTGATCCATGACTCAAAAATATTTTATAATTAGCAGAAATAATCTCACTGCAGTATTGTCAGGGTTTTTACTGTGTTCATCTCCTACCAGTTAGCCCCCTCATTAGATCTCCATCATTGACTGCTGCATCACTGCAAACACTCACATTTGATTACAAACCAGTGCAAACTAGTTTCTGCACACTGCCAGCTGTGAATGCTTGGCAGCAATTTTCTGCACAGCACAACACAGCCTCATTAGTAGGCATGAGTTTACTGGAAATGCTTGAAATGTTTGTCCTGGACACTGTGCTGTGTTTCAGCACGGGGAAGGAGACAGGACACAAATAATAAAATAAGGTTCACTGTAAGTTGTAGTGACCTATACAAGGTGTTTCATTCTTGATAACACTCATAACTGACAGCCTGACATGCACTCACTAGAAGAGATCAGGGTAACTTTTTATATTATATTTTATTTTTATATTCTCACAGTACAGAATCTGAAGGTAAATGCATGTTTTTATGACAAGTTTTGAAAAGGAAAAAAAAACCCAAAGCCACAAAGAAATCAATGCTCTCTGCTGATGTGAGGTCAAGGATAACTGAAGGGAACACAGACTGTTCTGGTAAACTCTGTTCAACACCCACACTGCATGTGGTAGCCACACAGCGCTGCCTACTCTGTAACACAGCCCACTGCTGCATCAAACACCACTATTTTAAAAGCAACAGTAATATGTACAGGTGCCATACACCTCACATCCATATTCCACCAACCTCTCACAGCCTTGGCTCCTTTAATTCACACATGGTTTCTGAATTTTACAAGAAAGTTCACACAAGTTTCTCATGAAATTGTTTCCATGTAAAAATTAGAACAAAGTAACGCCAGCAGCTAGTGTGGAACTTAAAAAAAATATATATATATATATATTGCAGAAAGATAGCAGAGATTCTGTTCTTGAAAATATCACCATATTGAACAAAGAGTACAATAGTTCTAGGAACGGTTTCAAACTTGGATCCCCAAGGCAAGAGTTCATAAGTAAACAAACTATAAAGCATAACAATAACACTAAGATGCTGGAAGGCCGTCAGAGACTTAATATCAGGTTTAAAATGTGCCAGGGAAGTAAAAAAAAGCTAATAATACTGTAGCCTGATGCTTTTATCTCTCTTGAGTGACACAAAAGTGGCACAAAAGGGCCAAACACACCAGCATCCAGCTTCCAGCCTCACAGTTCTTCCCGAGCGATCGTGTGAGTGCACGAGCTCAACAGCTGTTTTTGTAGCCTGAAAGAGACGAGACAGAAATCTGACAGAGCCGCCACTGCTGCGGTTCAACAGACAGAGCGAAAGCGAAAACAGACAGGTGTTATCGATAGGAAAGAAGATACGCACCATGTGGGGGAAGTTTGAGCTGAGAACATGCACCACAGTATGTGGTGTCTGTGTGTGTGTGTGTGTGTGTGTGTGTGTGTGTGTGCGTGTGTGTGTGTGTGTGTGTGTGTGTGTGTCAGTGAGCCACAGAGCGTGACGATGATCGGTTTGAAGATGAAGTCACTGCAAGGCCAGCAGAGTGTGTGTGTATCTGTGCACATTTACACTAGACTATCAAGCAGCCAATAAAAGCCATTAGTACTCATGTATATAAATGGCTGCGTGACTTGTGTGTAATGTACTTCATCACCTGTGCATGCTTACGCACGTCTCATTCGCACACACACCCACAAAGTTTATCCAGTACACAGTTTCTGTATCATGTACATTTTGTCACTTGACATGCAAGTAATATTGACGGGTGTGTGTGACAAAGGAAGAAGTGTGTGTGTTATTTACAGCATGGGGGCTGCCTTTGGCAGAAACCTGAGCACTTGAGAGATATAGCGAGGCGGACAGAATCTAAAAATACCACGGCTGAGTGAGCAGGGGCTTCAGAAGAAGCAGCAGAAGAAGAAGAAGAAGCAGTGGCTGCCTCCACTGTCAGGCCTACCTCTTGGTCTTCAGGGCTGCTCGCTGCTGTCTCCGAATGAAATATTAGGCCTTTATAAGCAAGCGGAAACAAATCTGTCTGAGACCAGACAGCTCATTTAAAGTGACGAGTAAGACAAGGGAGTTTTACATCAGATATTGGAACGTTTGATCTGTTTGGTGATGTAAAGTGTATGAAACAGGGCAATAATCAGAGTAGGAAGTAACAGCTAATTTGGGCTCATAAGAATATTAAAGGTTTTGTTGACAAATTGAGAAATCATTAAAATACTGAGCAGGTTTTAAATACATGCAGCACAGACCTTGACAACATCACATAAGCCTTTCACAGTTTCATATTTTGTGACCTCCTCAGCCTCGACTTCAGGGTCACGCCCTGTGGCCATGTCCCTGTCCGATTGTCACTTCCTTCTACCAAGAATGACACATAGTTGAAACACATGCACACCCCCCTACGCATCCTGCCTCTCACCACCCATCCCACTTCCCGTCTCTACATGCCCCACATACACAAACCGCCTCAGAGGACCATTCACATGTCTGTCTGCACACAAACACTGGCTCTAGTCTCAGGCCTGTGCGTGGTCATTAAAGACAAACTGGCCACCAAGCCCACTGATGCTTTCATCCGTCCGCCCAGCCGTCCATTCATTTGTCCACAGAAGCTTCAAACATAACCTTTCCTCTCCATTGGCACAGCCTATGGTGGCACCTGATATGTGAAGTACACTACAAAGTGTAAATGACTGTGGACCAGGCAGCGGTGACTTGAATTGGCTGTTGATGACTCATAAAAAGATATATTTCCATTTGAAAGGGGAGCTGATAGTGTTACTTGTTATTTATGGTCAATTAAATGGGGCCTGCCTGTGCTCTGAATCAATATGCTTTATACCTAAGGAATCTAACTCAACCAAACTCTGAAAGCACTCTAATTAAGATGCTTAAAAACTTAACTGCTTCAAAAAAAATCTCATTGAAAATGAGTGCAGAACGCCCTCGACGAAATAAAATTAGTTTCAAGTGAGCCCAAATTAGCATTGCATGTACAAAAGAGTGGTGTGATGTGGTGACCAAGCTTGATAATAAACACTTAACTCTAAGATCTGCATTTTTGCTCTGTGAGCCAAGCTGTGGGAAAATGACAGCATTTAGTCAACTCTATAGTTCGAGTTGTATCCTGAAGATTTGAATTGCCCTTCACGGCGTGCTTCCTCGCTGCTTTTCAGCTGCACTTCTATGCTCCTTCTCTCGCTGTACAATTGCTGCAAATAAAAAGGCGAAGCTAGGTTTGATCTATGCGCTTCTATATATGGACACACATTTACATGCCACATAAAAGAACATTCGCAGTTCTGTTTCGGTCGCAGACACAAACTTGCACACTTTGCAAATAGAGTACATGTTTATGCATGTTCATGAGAGTGAGTAAATAGCAAAGTTAATCAGCAGGTACATGCTTGTTTTATTATGTCTTCAGACAGAATGGGTATATTTAAAAATACACACACGTGCATGATGAACCTAACATCCATGTAAGCAAGCTAACGCTATCACACACACAGACATACCAGCCTTGTTTCCTGTGGGTTCTGCTTCCTGCATTTGTTCAGATGGTTTTTCTTTCTACCGCTGAAAACAGATATGAGCGTAATTACATTGAAAGTCTTGATTCATATTGATCTGTCTGCACAAATAGCCATCTGAGCAAGCAGAACAGGACTATTTGATGCAATTTATTTATCTCCCCTGAGTTTTGGGTCACACGGTGGAGAGGTGAGAAGGAGAGCAGACAACACTTTGTGAGTACACGGTGTGTATTGTTGCCTGCTGTGTGTCCGAGTAACAGTCTGTGAGGGGACAGTATTACTTTTTTTTTCTGGCCTTCATGATGATTGCGGGAAATGACGCACCAAGTAACACAGCAAGTACAAACTCAGGTAGTACACTATCATTTTTCAGTTCATGTGTTTCTTGTAGAAGTTTTTCATTTGGAAATTCATTGCTAAAGACTCTGTGTTCATATCAGAAGAGGTGCTTCAGTGTTAGCTTGTAGCAGCTTATTCGCTTATTCTGAGAATCAAGAAACATTTGACTTTGTAATTGAATAAAATGATGTCATTTCATTGGACATCATCTCCTGTGACTAAGATAATGCAATTGCCTCAGCTCCTATGAATCATCTCCGCGTGTATGTCTGTGTGGTTGTGTAGTCACTGTTGTTCATATGAATCATGTCGCACGAGCGTGCAGTAGTATGTTTTGTGAGGCTGCGTGAGTGTTTGAATGTGCATTTACATTAATCTGACAGTGTCTGTGCAACTGTTTAAACAGAAAATGCAACACAGCCTGCAAGATGGAATTTGTTGGACTTAATGACTTGCATCTTACAATAAAGTCATCAACACAAACTTAATCCTGCAGGCTAAATATGGGCAAAAGCTAAAAATAGACCCCATAGATACATGCGTAGCAGGATATGGTTATCTTGTAGATGATAATGAAGAAAAGGAAGTGGGAGGAAGGAGAGATTAGAAAGATAGTTGCATAAGAAGACAAATTCATACGACAAGTGGTTTTATGTCCTCAAGGAGCCCGGAAAGGAAAAAAATCCTGTCAATAAACAGAAAATCATCTGAGAGTTTGAAGTCAGTGCTGACATAAATCATCCCCATCTATGTTTAAAGTTGTGCTTTGGTTAAAACGGCATTTGGAATTCATTTAAAACATTTTTGTTCCTTTTTTTTTGTACTGCTCTCAAATGGTTTAGGTCATAGCTAAAAGACAGGCGTTTCTGCATTGGAATTGCTGATATAAGGTCAAATGTTGTTTACTGTGAGGTGCCTCAGGGCTCAGTGCTAGGTCAAGTTCTGTTTCCCATTTACATGCTCTCTCTAGGTCACAGTCTTTGTAAAAAATAATATCAATGTCCATTTTTATGCAGACGACACCCAGCTCTATCTAAACCAGCAGATCACTTTTAGAATGCTGCTAACTTTCTCATCTGCCTTCAGAGAATCCACAAGTGGATGTCACAGAATTTGCAGCTTAATGCTGCGTTATTAGTCATAGGTCAAGGTTATCAAAAAACTTCTAATGCTCTGTCCTTTTCCATAAATCAACACTGCAGAAACCTTGGTGTTATTTTTGATCAAAATCTCAGCTTAGATAAACATGTTAATTCAATGATTCAATTCTGCTTTCATCACTTCAGAAAGATTTTAAGGATCAGATCATGTCTGTCTGCAAAAAAATTGGAAATTGTCATTCATGTATTCATAAACAATCAGCTAGATTACTGTAATTTCTTGCTCTCTGGCATCAGTAAAATAAACTTTGTCGTCTCCAGCTCATCAAAAGCTTTGCTGCCAGTATTTTGATTCAAACAAAGAAACATGATCACTTCACACAGATTCTGTCTTACTCACAGACATGATTTTAAGTTGATTACTTATAGGCTCACTCCTGTTGTTCCTCGGTTCAGATTGATCAACTTTTAAATTGCTTTCAAAAACACACTTTTATAAAAGGGCCTTTAGTTAATTATTTCATGTTCTATGTCACATTTTATTGTAATTTTTATTGACTTATTGCTTTTAACTTGTTGTTGTGGTTGGTTTTATTGTGTTTCACCAAAACTGTTTGATTGTATAGATTTCGTTTAAAGAAAAGATTTTCACATACACTCAGTAGGCACATAGATGGTCTAAATAAATAGACAGCTCCGGCTAATAATGGATAGTGAATATGATTAGAGACAGAGAGGTAAAAAAAGACATGATCTAGCTCTATCATTAATGCTGTCTGTCTGCAAACCCTAATTATAACTAAAAGCACTGCCCTCTTTCTCCCTGGCCCCTCTCTATCTAACCCCACACAATGCTTGACAATCTGAACAAAGCTTCCCTGAGGCCCCTAATCTAATAGAGCAGTCTCTACAAGACATCCACACACACACATACACACCAGCCAGCTGAGAGGGTAGGATGGAGTCAGGAGGGAAAAATGAGGGAGTGATGGAGAAAAAAGAGGGGTAGTCAGATAAAGGAGATAAATTGGACACTGAGTGAGGAATGACACAGAAAAAGAGAGAGAGCTTTTCTTTTCCAAGTCTCCAAGGGCTCTTGGTGTGATGTTTATCATGAGGGAACTCTGGTGGGACCTCATTGTTGCCTTCTTTGTGTGTGTGTGTGTGTGTGTGTGTGTGTATGTGTGTGTGTGTGTGTCCATCTGCTGCAAACCCCTTTAGGGCCCAGCCTATTTTATCAGGATTCTGGTCTCCATTAGGGTGCCCCAGCTCTGATCCTGCAGTAGAGTTAACACTCCTGAAGCAGTGTATTGATTTTGGGCGTGCTGGTGAACACGGAGGAAAGGCAGAGGATGGTGCAGAGCTATGTAAGACAGGCAGTATAATATGACCTGGGATGTAAACACAAACAAGACCAAACAGCAGACAACCACTAACCTCTGTGCAGCCAGATTCTTACAGCAAAGGTGAAGCTTCAGTGGTAACAACGATAAGAATCTATATAAGTAGATGTTTACATCACCAGATTTTAGTTAGGCTCTCACCAGTGGAGGATATACTCGCAGAAAATATGAAGAGAAGTTAAAAAAGGTACATTTTAAATCATTCATGTTTTTGTTCAGCTTTTGGTGCTGCAGGGCCGGTTGTAATTGACCACCTCACCCTCTGAACACACAGTATTTAATTGGTTCAGCTCAGACCTCCTGCATGGAATCGTCTCCATCACTTTTACCCGTTGACTTTGCTCAGTTGCTCAAGTATAAAGTTTAAATTGTCTGTTTTCTATGCTCCATGTTTTGGAGTGTTCCTTGTCAGTGTGTCAGTAGTAACATGTATTTACCACTGTCACAAATGAACAGAGTGCAGCTCTCAAGAAAAGCCTCAGTCACATGGATTGCTAATAGACTAATAAAGACCTGTGTGGCAAAAGCCAGACATTTAAGTAATTCTTTACAGGCTTACAAAAAGCTTTGAACAGCAGGGGAGAGTCTGCAGTGTACTTGATCCACATGTTGAGGACAGCTGATGTCAAATAGAGAAAGAACAAACTTAAATGTAAGCTGGGAAGATGTTTTTGAAACCATCATTCCCTGAATTGGATGTTTTTGTCCATATTAAACCAGGATCAAAGATACGGGACACATCAGACATTTTATATGCTGCGGCCTGGATCTTGCCACAGTGTCAGCAAGACATTTTATATAATGCTGCCATCTATCAAAGAGAACTAAAGAGACAGCCTGTCAGACACTCCAGGCTGCAGCCCTGCCCACACACACACACACACACACACTGAGGGTTTCTCTATCCGCAGGGCCAAGCTTTCTATCACCCCGTCTCTTCAATATGCTCCTCCCTCTCCCAGACATCTTAAACTGCCAGGACAGGGCCAAATGATCTGTTCAGACCAATCAGAGTCTTCTTTTCATAAGGGATGTTTGTTGCAAAATAATTGGATGTTTTTAGGAGGAGAAATGCAAAGCCTTTTTAATAATGTAAAGCCAAACATTCAGTACCTAACAGACCCCTTTAGCCTAACCCCTAATTGATGTCAGACTCAGGGGCTAAATAATAACTGAAGGGCCTCTTTCGATTCAAGAATACAACAAACATAGCAGACAGCAGTGATGAACGTCCTCCTTAATGCCACAGCGTGACTGAGGATACAGACAGCGGGAGATGAGTCTTGGTTTATTGAAGTGTGTGTGCAGCAGAGGGGGTTGCATGCGTGAGACTTCAGTGAGTGGGATTCCTCCTGTACAACACACGGGAGACAGAGTATTGAATTACAGATGGTGGGTTGAGTCGCAGAATGCGTACATGCTGCAGAGCATCAAGCTCAACATCGCTCCGCTTCAGTAAAGATTGTCTCCTGATTTCTATCTGCTGTAGCGTGTTGCACAGAGAAATGTGTATAGAGGTAACGTTAATTTGTGTTTGAAAAATAGGGGATGTTTTCTTCTTCTTGCGTGACATTTAGTGGACAGCAGCTGGACCATGAGCCAAGTAAAAACTGATTAGATTGTTCAGGTTTCCCTGCATCAGACCTCTAGAGATTCCAAATCTCAAGTTTGCTCAGTTTTGGTGGAGGTTTGTGCTCTTCAGATGCTCTCTAGTTATCCATGTTTTTGTCTTGTGTGCAGCAACCAAATAACCACAAACTTTAAAAGCTTTCTTCTTTCTCTTTCCTAGTGGAGCTAGATGCAGAGCATGCACAGAGAGTCCCCGGGGCAGAACAAGGAGTCCCACCCCCCCAGGTTAAACTGAAAGAGAGGCAGAAGTTCTTTGAGGAGGCATTCCAGCAGGACATGGAGCAGTACCTGTCTACCGGCTACCTGCAGATCGCCGAGAGGAGAGGTGAGAAGCACGGAGCGCTGAGGTCAGGCGTTCGTCACAGATCGTAGGCATGCTCTTTGATGATATTTCAACAGCTTGAAATGTAACATTTCATGGTGTCTGAGGCCCGCAAAGGAGAAAGGAAAATGTTGAGGTTTTGGTTGTGGTGTGTGTAACTCATTGGAGGGTGAACCCAAAGCCATCCGGCATTCAAATGAATTAATTCCAGCATTCTGATACCGTCAGCCGAAACCCTCCACACACAAGTGAATATCACAAGATTGAGTCATAATAGCTTTCTGCAGTGAGGCTCCACACTCTGAGTGCCTGTCGCTAAACACACAAGTAGAGCCATTACTTTGAAAAATGCCACTGTGCCATATAAATGTAGTCTTCCACTGGGATTGTAATAGAATCCTACTGCAGTTTACCCCATGTATTACTGCCAAAAGCCTGTGCAAATACCCAAAGGATGTGCTGAAACGAGGGACTGCATGAGATATGTAGCCTGCACTGAAAGATGTATTGGACTCTGCTGGTGCAGAGTTTGTGAAGTGATTTTTCTTCTTCCACTCATCTATCCTGCCTCCTTAATCCTCTGAAATGGCTTATTAAAGAGGATTGTGGAGCAGTTTGGAAGGAAGAGAGATGGAGCGGAAAGGAAACAGACTTCTGCTTTCACTGTCAATCAAGACTGTTTTTATTATTGTTGTTTTTTCTCAGTGCACTCTTTTTATGATGGACCTCCATGACAAAAACAACCACCAAGTGCAGAATGAAATATCCAGAGCTCATTATCTAAATATTATTCAGAACCTTCTGTATCCTACATTCATTCAGGATGAGAAAAAATGTTTACATTTAATGATTCACAGTACAAAGGCAAGCGTGGGCAGCGCGACATAAATTCACAACCACTGAATTAGAATCGACCGGCCATAATTGCTATACAAATATTTGTAATCAGCTGCTGAGGAGGCTCACATCATAATCCTGGTGAAACACATCTGAGAGTTAAGGCTATGGTGCGAGAGTTGAAGCAAATAAAGCACACGATGGCTCATTATTCTTCACGCAGCTACAAATCCCCACAGCAGGGCGGCGCCACTGAGGAGCGAGGATACAGCTGGAGACGCTGAAGAGGAGAGACGCAGAGAATAAACTGAAAGGACTTAGTCAAGAATAAGAGAGAAAAAGGCTGCGGATGTCATAAGCCACTGAGCCATCAAAAGCCAGTCTCAAGAGTCTTATACACACACACACACACACACACTTACTTTGCAATCTCACTGCAAGCAGAAACAGTCCATCCCAGCAGGGAAACCTTTTAGGCAAGGTCATAGTAGAGCTAAAAGAAGAACATGTTAGAGGCAGTCACATGGAAATGATGCTCTCAATGCAGTACTTTCTGTACCAAGACTTCCAGCACAGCCACTGTGTTGGTTCAAGTGTGTGTTTTTGTTTGTGTGTGGGAAAGACAGCTCCATTTGGGGATGTAAACTGAATAAACATCCTCCATACCATGTTTTATGAGGATGAATGGCTGCTATGTGGCGGTAATTGCGTAGCTGACAGGCGAGATGTGGAAATGCACGTGAAGAGAGGCGACACACTGAGAATTCATTAGCGAGCATTTAGACCCTGAGTTCCTCCAGACGTGTCACAGAAAGCACAACTGCTGTCTGCACAGAGAGACAGAGGAGGAGAGGAATGTGTATACCTGTGGATTGATGAGTAAAATGTGTGAGCGGGAGTGATGCTGCAAAAAAATAATATACATTTTCATTTGTGTGTGTGTGGGTGTGTGAGTGTGTGCCTGTGCATTCAATTCATCTGGGTTTCTGTGTTATATCATACATCAGATTCAGTTTGTGTCAAGTACATACATGAAGATAAATTGCCAGAGTTGAGTGATATGAAAATGACATGTGTTTGGTGAACCAAATATCTATCTCACCTTTTCACTACTAAGACTATAAAAGTTGTCAGGTGGAATAAACGGGAGCTATTGTTTATTCAACTGCCTACCTGGCCGCACAATGACGGTGACCTGGGCAGTGTCCTGCTGTCCTGATGAGTCTGTCACAGTCAGCTGGAAGGTGTAGTCTCCCTCCTGCATAGCAGACAGCTGCAAGATCGGTGTCCGTATGCCCTAAAGAGCACAAAGGATGCCACTGTTAGCCATGATTCTCTTATTGTGTGTGTCTGTGTGTGTGTGTGTGTGTGTGTGTGTGTGTGTGTGTGTGTGTGTGTGTGTGTGTGTGTGTGTCTATTTAAAGGACTGGGAGACTTCTGGGCCAGTCTCCACGTGAAATAACATCCCCCTTCTTTCTCTCTCTTCACTCTTCTGCTCTCCCTCCCCTGTGCCGCCCTCTTCTGCTCACCTCATTTCCTTGAGGTACGGTAGTCAATGGCATCTTCTCTCACTGCTCTTCGCCAATCACCTCCCTCCTTCCTCTGCTGCTCGCAAAAGCTGACCCCCCTTCACCTCCCACCCCACCACACCACACCTCACCTCACCCCACGCTCCTTCCATTCCCACAGTGCAACTGACTGGCTGTTTGTGACGCATGCAGCACATCATGATGGGGCGGGGGGGTTGTACCCCTGCAAGGTGGTGACTCCAGGACAGTCGTAGCCAGCATGTAGGCTAACAAGCTAGTTTGCTGGTTCAGCCACATTTATATTGAACATCAGCACAGACATCAGAGCCTGTTAGCTGTGTTGATTCACCTGTTTATTTTTGGTGTAACATGACTGTTTGCCTGTTGCATGTCAGAAATGATGTGGACAATATAGAATCAACTGCAATACAGTCACTGTTATGTTTGTTTGATGTGTTGTATTGTTGTTGATCCTAAATGGAGTTTGTCCGATCTTACTTAATGTACCCTTAGACAACATTTAATCATGTGACCAGGTCAATCTTCAACTCCACTGTACATGAATTTAACCTGAAATATACACAAGGGTACCATGAGGATTAGCATCATTCACCTCTTAAGGTGGAATTCTCTTTGCTTCTGAGCCACTTAACAGAGCGGTTCACATATTTTCCCTCATACTCACGTGTCCACATGTGCATTGAAAAAGATATCTTGGCTGCAAGTGTTCCTTCTCTACATAATGGCTGTGAAATTAGAACTTCCTAGTGCAATATCAGTGCAAGGCCCGATTCACGATTCCACTAATGGGAGCGGTGCATTTTGACTGTGGCTGTGCAAACACAGTGACTGAGCCAGGCTCAACTTTTGAATGACAACCTGACATCACAGTGCAGCAGCCAATCAGATGATCAGACCCCGCGACCTCCTCCACAGTCAACTTAATTCATAGCTGTTACACACAGCACCAGCAACCCCTCCCATAATTCCCCCACCTCACATGCTGCCACATAACCTGACCCCAACGACCGCAACACACTTTGGTATATGAATATGGCCCAAGTGATTAGGTCAGCAGGTCTTAAAATTTTAGCCTTAGTTAATATGATGCTTCAGCAGTCTAAAATGACATTAACTTCAGAGGATTACCCTTTTCCTGCTGAAGCTTGAGCGTGAGCGTGCGCGTGTTACATAGGTGGAAGGATTACAGCGACTCTTTCGATGTACATATGGGCATGCAAGTATTAAGATAAACCTGTGAACCTTAACCGATGTTACTGCAGGTGCTGCTTGTCTCCTTCATACACAGCTTCCTTCTGCCAATCCATTATTTGTTTTAATGCTTTGGATCGTACAGTAAACAAACTGTGCTGCATACACAAGCTTATCCATTTCAAATGCCATCCAGCTTGAATGTGCCCATTCGCTTCTTGCTTGGCAAATTTTGGAACAAAAAAATACTCAGAGTGTCTCTCTTCCTGGACTCAGATCCTTGCTGCTGCCCTCTAAACACTTTGTCCTGTGTCAGGCTAATATCTCACTGTCTCATGTCGTGTCCAGAGCCAATAGGAAGCATGTCGTCCATGGAGGTGAACGTGGACATGCTGGAGCAGATGGATCTGATGGACATGTCTGACCATGAAGCCCTGGATGTGTTTCTGCACTCCGGGGGAGAGGACAACAGCGCTGTCTCGCCTGTCACGGGTAGGTATCTCACTAAACCATTCAAACAGCAATAATACACACAATCACCATATCAAGCGATTTGTTGAAGAAGAAAATATATGACTTGCAAGACTGACAAGAACAATGTCAACAACACCATCTGTCCACATCTGCCTGGGAAAATTCTTGTCACAGTGAGGAAACTACAGCGTCTAACTGACAGCTCATCATTGACTAAAAATAATCTGATGCATGCAAATCTGTGCTGCATTTGATTTGCCTGGAGAGGACTGAGCCAAATCTTTGCAAGTTTACACCAAAGATATGAAGTAGTCCAGCAAAGAGAGCAGATCCCTCCTTTTATTTGTAGCTGCTGTTCAAAGATAGGAAATTTAAAAAATGAATAATAATAAATAATAGGGTTTTACTGGGTATTCAAGAACAGAATGAATCTACAAAATTGAAGGTTGGCCCTTACCTGTGGACTTAAATACAGTTGTGGAAAATATATTTTAGCATTATCTTGACTAAAACAACCAGATTGCATGCAGGTACACCTGAATATCTGCTATTCCTCAGTCACATGCACATGGCACACTGCTTACTGCTGGGCTATTGAGGCCACGCCTTATTTCTTATTTTGCATGTCTGCTTCTGACAAAACAAAATGTTTAGATTTATGTTTGGATATGATACAGTTTGTTTAAATTACACCCAATTTACAGTTAATTCCCATACATTTCCATAATTCCCATGACATGTTTCCAGAAAGTTTCCAGAAATTTAAACTTTCCACTCCTTTGCAACCCTGGCGGTCACCAATGGACCTATTATCCACCTCCTTATCCAAACGAAGTCTGAAACTATCTTTGTGACTCCTCTTCTCTGCCAGGTCCAGATGTTGAGTCCTTCACCACAGAGATCAGTCTCCAGGTCCCCACCCAGGCTGAGCTACGCCACAAGCTCTCTTCCCTCTCATCCACCTGCACCGACTCAGCCAGCCAGGACACAGAGGCCGGGGAGGAGGACGACGAGGAAGAGGACGAGGAGAACGAGCAAGGAGGATCTGGGGGAGGAGGAGCAAGGAGGAGAAGACCCCCAGTGGTGGTGACACTGGATGAAGAGGAGGTGCACCCTGACACAGCACTGGTGGACCGAGAGGACCAGAACAGCAAAGACTGCGAGGAGAGCAGGCCGAAGGTTTGAGGAGGGACGGACTGGATTTCACCGCAAACACAAAAATCAAACATAACTATATTGGCTTCCTTCTCAACTCCTTTCATACGGAAGAAACACATGAAAGAAACACTGAGGTTGCACTAACTGCCAAATGACCTTGCCTTAAAAGATCACTGACGTGAGCTTTTCAATTCTAATTGAATCCTGTAAAATAAGTTTGAGTTCCCTTTAGCTTAAATAGCATTGAATGGCTTAACATGCACATAAATAGTTTGACATTATTTAGAGAATGCTCTAATATTTTTCTGTGTTTGTGCATGTTGAGGCCAGAGGAGGCTGAGAGGTGATAGAGAGAGGTATACACTAAAGTCATCCAAGTGTTCCCTGTTTGTAGTTCTTTGTTTTCGTGCTCCATGCTAACACTTAGCATTTGAAATGCTGCCAGACTGTAGCTGCTGAGCATCAATAGTTTTGTTTCAGAGTATAAATATGAGTATGACAGTGTTTTGTACCAAAAGTCAAAGACATTTCATTTTTCAAACTTACTGCAGGTCACAAAAGTGAAAGAGGTTTTTAATCATTAGAAGAAAATCTTCTTTGGAGTTGTCACACACTTACCTTTAGTGGCATCCAGCCATGCAGATAGTTTTCATTTTATTTTGGACATATCTGTCATCAGTGCAGCCACCCCAGTGCAACAAGGTGAAAGGAATATCACGTTTAATGCAAGAAGCTTCCAAAAATGACATTAAAAAAGTTTAACAATGACATGTCTTTCCAGAAATAACTTCCTGGTCATATTTAATAATTCACATTCACATTCATTGTCATATAAAAACCTGTGCTAGCGACACCTAGCATGACTAGATTTCTTCTCTTATTTTTTTTTAAATTGGGTGAATTGACCTTTAACACTGCAAACACTCAATCATTTGACAAGGAGCACATGGATGAATTTTTTATGACTTAGTGGATAAGCTGAACCCCCAAAGGTTGTTGTATTTCTTTGACTGGTTTATGATCTAGACTGCAATATTTTAAATGTTAACTACCAATTATATAAGACTTTAGTACCACTGGCTTTGTTAAACATGGTGTAATAACTGGCAGTCACCTGGCAGTGGGTTAGATACCACATAGTACTGTATAGCTGACAGACTGGTGGAGATCAGTGATTTAACACACACACACACAAACAGAGGAGAGTTACCCATTGCCATTCCTTTGACCAAATAATATGTGGGTGAACTTCTCTTTTTGAACGAGGACCAAATCTCTGTTTGGACTGTGTGCTATGCACTGGACATGACCCAGAAGGTTTAAGTGTAACCAGATTCTTTTGTACAGAAATGTTGACATTTGTGCGATGTGACAGCATTACTCCTTCCTTTCTTTTCCCCTGCCTACAATTTCTGACTTGTTGGTAATAAATGTTTCTCCCCCGACGTTGTTTAATTTTCATCTAAGCATTTCAGGAGCATGTTAAAGGATGAAATGTGAGCAGGATTTAGAGTCTGAGCATGTTAACAGTCCCTGCGCGCTCACTTGTGATTTACAGCCCAGCCTGAGCTCTGTACGAATGGAAAGCTGACACGGTGAGGAATGTATGGATGGACAGAGAGACTTCTGCAGGAGAGGAGAGGGGCTTTGAAATATAGGGTGTTTTCTCCTGGGGGTCAGTATTTTATATGTATATATTCATTATTACTACACCTTTAACTGAAAAATAAGGAAAACCGCACTAATGTCATGTAAATAGCTGGTGCTGATGCGTGACAGCAACTCCAGTGTACTTTAACATTATGAAGAACTACAGGGTCCTCCAACAGTTTGCATATGCAACATGTGAATAGAGTTATAAGCTTATTGTTGAATGAACATATGAGACAATCTACATGCCTCACTGTAAAAAGTATTTTTTTTAAAGATTTTTTTTGGCCTTTCCAAGCTTTATTGATAGAGACAGCTGAAGAGTGACAGGAAAGGTGAGGAGAGAGATGGGGAATGACATACAGGGCAATGGCCACAGGTCAGGACTCGAACCCGGGTCAGCTGCAGTGAGCGTTCACATATGGGATGGCCGCTCTACCAACTGAGCTAAGCACTGCCCCTGTAAAAAGTTTGAATGGGAACATTGTTCTACCAAATAACTAGTTCCAGTAAAGACTGTTTACAGTGAGGTCTGTGGTCACGCAGATGATTATGGCTAAAGTAGGCAACTAATCCATCACAAGTTCCCAAAAGAGGCCAAGGTCATCTTCAGATTGCTGATTTTGTCTGACCAACTGCCTTAAGCCATTGACAGAAGAATAGACATCGTATCCAGGATGTCATCCACAGGTTTTACGGAGAACGGTTCTGAAGCTCAGTGTGGTGGTGTTGACCGCCGCCATGATGGAAATTCTGCCTTTTCAGCCTCCTGACTAATCGAAAAAAGACGTGGATCGATGGACATGAGGCAGGTTTAATGATACCTGTGCGCTAAAACAGTTGTATAAAATTCACCCTCAGTACAGTTGTCATGAACGGGGAAATTAGCTATAGAGACCAAAACTGTTTTTTTGTACCAGGCTGTAAACATGTTTATTTCTGCTGTGAAGTTGGACATTTTAACATAGAGGCTGACTTGTTCTGTAGCCAGCCTCAAGTGGCCGTTTGAGGAACTGCAGTTTTTGGCACTTCTGCAGATTAGCTGCTGACTCATTTTTCTGTTAGTCCAACTTATCTTTTCAGTTTTAGGCTTGTTACCACAGAAGTCGAAAAAAGGATCAAATTTTCCTTAAAAGACACCAGACACCACCAGATAAGAACTAGAAATCTAAATTATGAAATATAAATAAAACTTTTCAGGTCAAACGTCTGCACAAAGAGACACAAGCAGGTTGGAAAGAAATGACAGTGAATTGTCGGTAAGTTTTTATTAAACCTTAAGTACAAACTGCAAAAGTAAAAAACTGTCAATATAACCAACATGAGACTCTCTTTCCGAGTGGAGGGAAAGGCCGAGATGCGGCACTAATAAATTAAGTTACCAGAGACCCCACCGTGAGCAAGTAGTTTATACTGTAGAAAATGGAAGAAACGAACAAACAAAAAAAGAGAACTGAAGAACAAACAAAAATCCCATCAGAATAAAATATATCGTAAGGCCATAAAAACTTGACAACCACTTTTTATTATGTTGAAAACACCCGACTTGGTATTTTATTAAATAGTCCTACAACAGTTCAGTCTTCTGCGAGGGACGACAACCAACAAACTGGATTATAGGATTTTTCCTTGACAGTCACCACTGGCAAGCTCAGTGCAACATGAGTAGCTACTACATTTTTGTTGAATTTTCAGTAATGAAAATGTAAAAACCCATTTTTTTTGTGAACATATCTTTTTTTCCCTTTTCTTTAAAAAAGTAAAGCTAAACAAACAAAACTAGGTTGGGGGGCAGTCGTTGGCTACTCGATATCTTCTTTCTGATATAAGCAGCACTTAAAATTTTTATACATGTTTACCAGAGCAACCCTGTAAGCATCAAACTCACATGGATGAAGAAAGGTAAATGTAAGGCTTTTTCTTCATCAAGCATCTCCTCTGGAACTTTTTCTCTCTCTCCTCTATTCCTTCCTTCCTTTCTTTCTTCCTTAATCCCAGAAAAAGGCTCAAGTATTTAAAGAAATTTACAGGATTATGTACAAAAAAAGTTGATGTTTTGTTTGTGTTGGACTTTTTCCTCTCTAGAAAAAAAAACACTCAATATATCTGGAAAAAGGGAAAAAATGCAAAAGCCAAAAAACAAAACAAAAAGACAATTAAAAAAAACAAAAACTTGGATTCGATAATTCACATTTTACACTCTTTGACTAGTGGCTCTACTTGAGATAACACATCAGATCAACAGAAGTAAAAAACACAAAATAATAATAATAATATAATATAATAATTAATGTTTACTGGTACAGATGAAACAAGAGGACTGGAAGAATGGAATGTTAACACGATTGCACATCTAGAACCAGAAAAGCCTGAAAGCCTTTCTGCCCTGTGGGGTGGGGGGTGCGTGAACTAGCCGATAGTTAGCTGATAGCAGGCGCTAACCCCCCAGATTTAAAATTTTTGTGTTGTTATACAGTAATTATAACCAACAGCACCAATAAAATGGATCTCCTCGCTAAGTTTCAGGCACAGTTTTCACTTGCTAGCGAAGGAGGGATCCCTCCATACTACCAGGAAGTGAGGTGAGCGATGACCTTTCACAGGTCAAGCAGCTGTAGCTCTGCCCCCCTCTCACATCCACCAACGAACAGAAACATCCACAATGACAAAAAATAAAATACACAGAAGACTTCTCGCAAAAAAAAACCTAGCAAAAAACAAAGCTAAAATTCAAAATAGAACTTGAAAAAACATAGCCAACCAACAAGAAACCAACATCGTCTTTCAAGTTTTTACCTCGCATCGCCACCCACCCCCCTTCATTAAAAAAAAAAAAAAAAAAAAAGAGAGCATCGAGAGAATAAAATCAATAAAAAAGGACTCCTCTTCCTCAAACCAAGGACAGAGAGAAACTTTGGGTAACTACTTGATGTCATTTTCATTTCAGAACACCGGGGGGAAAAAAAAAAGGCCGCCTTTTCATTTGTCCCATGTTCACAGCTGAGTGACGCATGATGAGAAGGGATGTGGGGGGTTCAGTCTCAGGGGCGAGATGAGGGCAGGAAAGAGTGATGCAAGAAGAAGGTAACAAATGTAACCCATTTCAGTTAAGGGAAGATGGAGGTGTGGAGGTAAAGGGTACAACAGGGCCCATCAAGTCTTCTTGTGAACGTTACACTTAATGCTTGTAATGTTGTAAAGGACGACTTCAGGAGGGAGGGAGGGAGGGAGGGAGGGAGGGAGGGAGGGGGGGGGGGGGGGGGGGGGGGGGGATTCTAAAACCATCCAGAATAAAAACAAATTCTTCTTTCACACTAGTGCAAAAAAGACATCTTGTTTTTCTTTTTTCCGTTTCTTTTTTTTTTTCTCCATCTTTTTTAAAAGAAACAAGCCTGTCATACTAAGGGGGGAGGTGAATATTTTTTGGAGGGGGGACTGAGGTCAGGTGAGGGGATTTTCAAAGCTCAAAAAACAATCGCTCTTAAATATCGGGTGGTGGAGGAGGGATTGATAGTGACCCTGTTTAATGTAAAACAAAAAAACAGGGGAGTTCAGGGAGGTTCGGGTGGGGGCAGGACGTGGGCACAGCGCACCGGGCGGTGATGTCAAGGCGTCGCCCTCAGGACACAGCAGCGGCCTTGGGTATGTGGCTGGAGGACAGGCGTGCCAGGGACACCTCCACGGTGGCGCGCTTTCTGGGGCCTCGCTTAGCCGGCGATGCTTTGGCGGGGCTTAAGCCGTGGCAGGGGTCCCCCCCTCCTCCACTGACGACAAGTCCTCCACCTCCACCACCAACGCCGCCACCTCCTCCTCCTCCGCTGCCTCCGTTCTTCAACATGGCCCGGCCACACACCTGGTTCACCAAACTGTTGATTTGCTCCTGATTGAAAGTCACAGAAAAAAAAAACACAGATTAAAAATTGATTTAAGAAATGTAGATTTTTCATTTTTCACCTCTTTCATCATTTTGTTCATCTGTAACTCCACACGCAGCTGAGATTACAGCACTGACAGCACATGATCATTGTTCATGCTGAATTATCGGCTTCCCAGAGCGGTGTAAATCTGGCTGATGTCTCCCCCGTCTGGACAGACAGAGAACTGCGTCACAGCAGGAACAAAACGGCGGCAGCTCACCTCGTCATATCGGTACATCATCTTAAGGCCTCTGCATGACTTGTGCTTCTCCACATAGCGCAGGGCACACTCCAGACAGAAGACCACGTTGTCAGTCTCCTGAACCACCTGCACCGGCAGAAATGAGTGTAGAAAGCAGACAGTCAGCTCAGACTTCTCTTATTACTGCGATAACGAGAACCCTGATAAATCATTTAGACGTCTTCCACACTGACTGGATTATGCCACTGGCAACTTAGTAAGTCTGCATATATTACAATATTATAGCATTAAGTTCAGTTTGAATGCTGTTATAAAAGTTGATTAAATTTCATCATCTTGATATTGAGCAATAAAAAGCAACAAAATGTATATAAAGATGTTTTTCAGGCCAGAATCCAAAATAAAAATATATAGCCACTCTTGCAAGATTGATGATTCCATGAATATAAATATTTATGACTTCAAACTTTCTTTAAGTATGTCCTTGGTTGACAAAATGAGACCATGTTATTTACCAAAAATGTTTTCAAAGCACAGCATCTTCTAAGCATTATTCTGACATAATCGTGTTAGGCCCGTGCCGCCTGCTCTCACCATGGACAGGTAGCAGAGATGCTGACAGATCTGGCAGCGTCTCTCTGAGGACTCCAGTGCCAGCCATTTCCCGCGGGGCTTCTTGCGTCCTTCACCGGGCCCCAGGCTGCCGTCGTGGGTGCCGTATCGGGCAGAGGAGAGCAAACCTGCCTTGTAAAGTTCCTGCCGTTGGCGCATCTCTATGTTCCTGTTGGACGAAGAAAGATGCTCGTTAGGTCGGATGTTTTTTTATTGGAAAGAATACAGAGAGTGCGAGAGAGAGGGACATCCTATTAGACAATAAACATTAAAAAAGAGCAGTATTTGCAGAGTCATTAAGATCATATATCACACATAAAGGAACCTCATCTGACCCTTAAGCCACTCATCTAAAGGAAACAGAGTCTCTGCTGCATCCTACCTGAGGTCTTTGAGTAGGGCGGAGATGGTGGTGAGAAGAAGGCCGTTGTCCCTCTTGGATTCGGCTGTGGCAATCTGGTACAGTAGCTTCTCCATGGAGAAGGGTTTGGCTATACGACGACACTTCAGGTCCTGCACACAAAATCAGACGTCATCAAATCACGACTCTAATTAAACAGCAACGGGCTGTTTTAATGCGAGTTGTGCACCAAAATAAAAAAGGCAGCACTGTTCCGTCAACATCGCTCATTAATTTAAATTTATTTGAGTAAACCGAGTTGACAGCGCCAATAATGTTCAGACTGGTGTAGCCTCAGACTCTGCACGCTCGGATCAGTCAGACTAGTCCTGTGCTGTTTGTCGTTCTCGTGTAAAAAATGAGCATTCACCATTTGGAAGAGAATGTTTCAGGCAGTGCAACATACAGTGCGGCGCATGAATGTCATATTACCCTTGAGAGCAATCTTTGCTGTGGCTATGAACACAACGGCATTGCTGAAGGTATACATACTTCCATCAGCGTAATGCCCATAATGACAGTAAAGAGCATTTTCTTCTCTTCTATTACTGCTATAATGAGGTCCAATGGTCCAAAGGCTTGCTCATGATTACTGGAAAAAAATCTAAATACACTCCCCAGGGAGGCTTACAGCTGCAATTACTCCGTAAAGTTCAGCACACTGGCTGATTAGAGAATCAAGCTCTAGGTTCTAAGTTCATTTATCCATTTCACTTTCAATCAAGTCTCCATAAATCAGAGCTTTAACTGCCAGTGTCCACAGGGGGCCAGTGTTGTGAGACATTAAACACACATCATGTAAAATGTGTAATACACAGGCCAAACTATTCATCGCAAAGACACCTCAGAGGCATTCACAGTTTCTACTTCATCCCTTACTGAACATTTTGTTTGTCACATATACACGGTTCAACATCTGTCCAGTCAGATTCATGCTGACCTTCGAGGCCTGGTAACCCAGGTTCATCCAGTGCGGTGTGGCAAAGTGCACCGTCTCTGACACGCTGTAGCCACAGCACACTTTAGAGACAAAGGCACCGGGATAGCAGACCACAAACTGGCCGCTCCGCTGGACCGTACGGTAAACCTTGATGCCTTCGCGGCACAGCACCTCTGGAGAGATCTGCAGGATGAAGGAGGGAAAGAACAGAGTGTTACATTGTTCAAACTGGATTTTTTTTTGTTTGTTTTGAAGTGAACTGAAAACACCTATTTTGCACTGACCATGATGTTCTTCTCCAACATTTCTAGTCCTGGGGTGCCATTGGCCTGAAGCAGTGTATGGACCACCTTGTCCAGCTTAGCCTTCTCCTCAGCAGGGACAGAATACCTGTGGGAGGATCAAACACACGCACGGACATCAGTCGATCGTACACCTCACTTGGTTCTCACGATCGTGTGCGCGTACTTACCAAATGCAATCAGCACCAGTGTGTAAGTAATCAATATATGGAAGGCGATTTTGGTCTCGAGACCAGCATGAGGTAGAAAAGACCATGCCAATGTTAAGCCAGGGAATGGTCACCCCTGGGGAGAGACACACACACGAGAGTAGAGGTTAATACAAACTGCAGAGTGTGCAGTAACAATGTCACAGGACCTGGAGAGATGCAGCTTAAAAGTCATTTATGTGCTATATATATACATTTACTATGGAGCAGCTATATAAGCCTTTTTATGTCCTTACCAGGCACAGCACCCAGATGCCTCAGAATGGATCCAGAGTTATTGGGGAGGACAGTGAGGTTCCATCCATGTCTGAGGAGAAAATAAGAGCAAATGCTCATTTATATGTTTTATACTAAAGAATGGCTACAGAAAATAACTCAAGGGCACCTCTGTGGTTACTCTGCAGGCGTCTCAGCCTCTGAGAGTCTTTCAACACAGGCGTGTGTGCGTGTCTGAGAGCTACTCACTTTGAAAATGGCTCTGATTTTCCTGTGGGGAAACCACTGCCATGTGTACTAGTGTCCACCTTCCCACAATGCACCGCCACGTGGCAGTCTCTCTGCTCCACGATCCTCCAGTACTCTTCCTGCGAGAATACAGAGGAAGGAGAGCCGATCAGTGCAAGAACACACCATCAACGGTTCTGACCTTTATTTTACAGTTAAAGATGTTGGCAACAATAACAGTAAAGACGTTAGCATGCTAACCTCGACCTCAGCAGCCCCTGGTTCCTTGTTAAAGCACATGGTCATGGTGTTCCGGGCTATCCTGAAGAAGTTAGTCAAAGACACCGATTTCCCCTGCAACAAAGAGGCGTTCACATGGTGAGTCACAGCGTGCTAAAGAGTCCAGACTTACTGTGGGATAAACGAACTACAGGGAATGTGAACCATGACTTCTTTTATCATCACCAAAACATGAGGAAAGAAAATACTGCTGGACGCCAATGACCTGAAGGCGGTGGGAAAGCCTTCCCACCACATGTTCGTACGTGTTGAAAGCAATGTGTCGAAAAGGATTCATGTGCTGTGTGAGCGCAGACATGTATCAACTGTACGTGTACATGTACTGTAATGTGCCTCCCTTACAATCCCCGGAGACGTTTTCCCCTGGACTTGATCCTCTCTCCCGTGGACACTCCTGCTACAGGGAAAGCTTTGAAGGTTACCATAAATCTGCCCGCCCCGGGCCTGGAGATGCACAGACCCTGCTGAAAAATGACCTTGCGGAATTCTTATCCTCGCTGTGATACTTTGACTTTCCTTTTTTCCCTCTTCTCAGGTGTCCAGATGTTTTTCAAAAAAAGTGACTGACCTCATTCCACATTCCTATTATTACAATAGCTACGGGGTTGTTAAATAATATAATGTAGTAGTGACCTAGTAAGAACTGATGAGATGTTCTTTAGGCGAGTCGGTAGCGGCACTTATCCGAGCATTTCCTGCTGTAATTAGAGTTAATTATACCATTGACATGCACTTTGTTCTCTTGATAGAAAACGTGAAATATAACCTCCTCTGGGGGCCCCTCGTGATGAAAAACGCATACAAATCTGGGCCGTGGAGAAAAGTGATGGGTCATATTTAGACAGGGCTGTCCTGTCAGGACGGTGACAGCCATTCACATGTCACTGCGCTGAATTGTACTTCTATAATTCAGAGGTCTACGGACTGTACTGGGTCAAGCCTGCTGACAATATCTCAGTTCTTCAGAGGGAGGTCGTATTGAGGGATTTAGTTACCAAAGGAGGTGGGAGGTGGGGGGGCTCAAATGGGATCCACATTTTCGATGACTGGAGTGTCGAGCAGTGTGAGACAGAGAGGCAACACAACAAACTTATCTTAATTACTGAAATTATTGTTGCTTCACCTCATCAAGCATGACGTGGCATGGAGCTCTTTGTAAATAAATATTGTCTATCAGCAATATTTCACACAGTGTTGTGAAAAAGAAATGAGATGTGTGTGTGTACACATGGATATCCACACACACACACCCACACAAAGAAGAGCCAGCCTTTGCACTGATTGATTGTGTGTGTTGGGGGGCAGAGGGGCTTGGCAAGAGCACCGGCATGAAAGAGAAAGAGAGGGTCGGCAAGAGGACTGGAGATTTGGGGGAAATGGCTAAGAGCAAGGGCATGAGCTGAAGGAGAGGAGCCGTGGGGAGGGGGCTGGATTAAAGGAGTGAAGGGAGGAGAGAGCTGGAGGAGGCGGGGTCTGAAGGAGGGGCGGGGACAGGGGGTGAAGGGCTGGTTTGGGGGGGCTGCCTTCTCTCTGACCTACATTTCAGCCAGCCAGAATCAACACAGCTGCCAGCAGGGCTGAGGAGGTGGGAATACATCTAATGTGTGTGAGCGCACACACAAAAGCAGGACTACTGACCACCTTACCACACACACAGCTGCACAGAAACGTTCGACAAAACCGCAAGACGTGCGAGCTACAAAAGCTGCCGTCGCTCTCACGGCGATAAAAACCAACGCAGCTCCGTGTACTGCTGCATGAAAACAGGTGTGCAAACCTCTTATGTTTGCCTTTATAAACCACAAACTATGAGAGAGGCGGCAGCACAATAGGTATTAACTTCTTTGCAGTTGACACCACAGTAACAACCTCCGTAAGAGCAAAAACACAGTCATAGCGCGTTGTGACACTTCATAGCAAGGCTTAGCTCCTCCTGAAGACAGGATGCATATTTTCTCACTGAGATCTGGCACACTGACATGGAAACACTCAAATTTTGGTGGTGGGACTACGACGGGTGTAGGCTGTTTACACGTCACGTGTGACATCAGTCTTAGTGCGATGGCAGACATCTGGCTGAGCGATAATAAGGCTTTTGAAGACGCTCAGGCGCTGATGGCGAGTTACAAAAGGTCTGGCATTCCTCATACGATGGAGACAATGTGTGTATCATATTTGACTGTAGCGAAGGCATGCCATTAACAGCTTGTTAGATTAAAGGACTGAAACAAACCTGATAATTGACGCGCTAATTAACAAAGTATGACAGCTGGCTTTTATTTGTCATGCTGGTAGCTTTAAATTGGCTAATATTTGAAATAAAGTTAGATGACAGAGGCTTCTTTTGTGATGAGTCATGTTTGAACAGACAAAAATGAAAACAAGGGTAACCATGACAACATGGCAACATCCAGAGACGTTTCTATAAAGATGACCTCCTGTACATGGCGGTAGTCGATAACAGCATCAACAGTAAATGTCTCCTTCATCCTCACCTTGTTAATACATTTGTGCTGGTCACTGAGAACGCCCCTGTCCTCCTCTTCCTGCGGCTGCTCCTCCCCATGCTGCCTGTCCTCTTTGCCTTGTTTTTCCTGAGCGAAGAGCCTGCGCCGGCCCGCTTTGACCTGAGCCTCCAGCTCCTTCAGACGGTGATACACTCCATTGGTGCGGTGGTGCCCTGTCGCCCCTCCCACTATCCCACCCACAAGCCCGTTCTTGGGCTCGTAGCGCGGCAGCACAAGTGCGCTAGGCGCAGAGGAGTCCGAGAGGCCCTCCAGAGGTCCCCGGCGCGTCTCCAGGTTCTTTTTCTCCTGCAGCACCTCGGCCAGCAGTCGGATGCGCTCCTCTGCGCTGAGCGAGTCATAGGAGAGGATGTACTGGAGGTAAGCCTCCTGCAGCTTGGCCAGCCGGTCCTGCGCTGACTTAGGGATGCGCAGAAGATCGGCCAGCTTGGTCCACTTCTTCAGGTCCATCACCTGCTGCATGCCACCCATGTCATTGATGAGCTGGAAAAAACGTGACAGGTCCACTTCACAGCCACCTGTGTGGAGCACAAGGACACAGAGAAGGTTCACTCAGGGAGAGATGAGCTTAGCATGGTTAAATTTACACAGTTTAGACAGCTCTGACAGGACTATGTTAAAACCAGTCAAAGGTGAAATTGTTGCTCATAATCTTCAATACAGAAATTCTGGCCTGCCCAGCAAAAAGAAGAAATTGTCCATTTTCACTTGTCTAAGCTAAAAAAATGTAAATCAAATGAAGACGACTGCCATCTTGGAGCATCTGCTCCTTTGGCTAAACATGCCATTTCATCCAGGCCAGTTCATTTGATTTCAAACGGCCAATTGAGCCATCACCTTTCAAAGTGATACCATCGTTCTGCCAAACGGACACAAATTCTGCTAATCTACAACTGATCTGCTGGGCACAGTAAAGGAAGTCATTTGGAACCAGGGGTATCCTGGCGTGCCGAAGCCACTCCACTGTGGCTTCACTGGCTGCCAGGTCTCTCTGGCTAACAGTCACAGACCAACTGTATTCACGCTGATTCTATTCCATCTGAATGCAGCTGTATGTCACACGGCAGAGCACACGCGCGACACAAACCAGCGCACAACGGATAGGATCCAACAATCACATATGTGCATACATACAGAAAACTCCAACATGTACAGTTTGTGTCTAAACTGGGGCCATTTAAAGGCTCATAACATGCAGAGAAATGGAAGGTGACAGGACAATCTGGAGTAAATATTGTTTCTGTGGCCTGGCCAAGTTGTTCCACATTGTTATTGTCATCCATAAATGCGAAGATAAAAATCAGGCGAAAAGCAACTGAAGCTTTCAGGGCACAACTGATACCAGTGAAAATAGCGATATTTGTGAAGCGTGCTAAAGCCCAGCGTGAGCGGCAAAACACAGTTTAAAAGCTGCAGGATGCTGAGGAGGTAAACAGCACTTTTTTGTCCATTTATCTTGTTTTGATGTATCTAACTGGTCATTTTCTTATCTTTACATTCAAGAGAAGCTGAGACAGAAACAACCTCAAGTAAGGAAGGGGCTGAGAGGAGGCCTCACTTTGGAGTGGGTCTGGCTTTAATTCACTCCTGTAAAATCGATAGCTCTGGTCCTCTGTGCCAGGCTGCAGGAAGAAACCTGTAGCTTATTGCTTAGCTAATTGAATCAATTCCGGAAGGAGTCCTGTGCACTAATTTGCCTCGTGTACATTAACATATACATATGTGTGTTAGTCTGTTTGGCTTGCTTACCAATGACAGGTGGCTCATCCATGGTAATGCCCTGAGATTTGAGGTGCTTGCGGATGCAGGCCAGCCGCTGCACGTTGGGGCCCCAGCGCCGGCCCAGCATGTGGACCCTCTGGACCTGTGTAACAAAACGCATCTCCTCGCTCAGCTTGCACTCCGGCCGCCAGTCTGGTGGCGGCACCACTCGGCACATGCCAGCCGCCTCGGCCTGTTCCCTCACCGCGTCCAAGTACACCAGGGGGTCCAGGAACTCCCGCGGCGCTGGCCGGAAGATGGGGGCTTCACCCAGCGCTGCCCAGCCCTCTGGCCTGCTCCGCTGGCGCTCCCACTCCTTCTCCTGCTCGCGTTCTTTCTGGCGTGTCATCTCTTTCTCACGCTCCCAGTCCTTGTCGCGGTCGGCAGGCCGCAATGCCGCTGGTTTCAGCTGTCCAGAGTTGTTGGTGGAAGTAAGCAGAGAGGAGGCGGTGGAGGAGGACACAGAGGTTTGTTGGGGGTCTGAGGTAGTGCTGGCACGACTGGGATTCTGTGGGTGATTCTGGCCTGATGAAGGGGAGGAAGAGGAGGAGCTCCGACCATGAGACCTGCTCTGCTGCTGCTGTGCTTGTCGAATCAACATCAGCTTGCCGGCCGATGCCCGCTTGGGTCGCTGGTTCACCGGCTCCGCATTGGCTGCTGGTGTAGAGGGAGTTTGTTGAGGAGGGGGGGTGGGAGGTGGAACTGGGGTAGCAGGAGAAGTTTGTTTAGGAGAGGGTGGTGTTTCTGATTCATGTCCATTAGAAATTGGAGTGGTAGGGGTGGTGGTGGTTTGTATGGCAGCTTTCTCTTGATTGGCTACCTTCTTGCTGCTGCTGCGTGTCTCCAGAGGCGTGGGCTGAAGCTTGGCCTTCTTGGCCTCGCTGCCAGTGGTTTTGGCTTTCTGTTCAACAACCCCCGTCCCCACTGAGTTGAGCACCACCTCCAGACGCCGCTTGGAGTTACGCAGTCCCTCTCGTCCTGGGCACTCCCCCTGGCCCTGCTGGCGCTGGCACTGTCTCTGTCCGTCCTCCTTGACCAGGGTGTTGTGCCTCTGTCCATTTAGCCTGCCGTTGAGGCGGACGCCGGCAGCCACATTGTGCAGCCCATTGGATAGTAGCACCTGTTTGCGGGTTTTTGCATTGCTGTGGTGGGCTGGTGCCGCTGCTTTTCCTGAGTTGGCCAGCCCATTGCTGGCTGCTGGCTGGCTGTGCTGATTGTGATTGTTCGCTGACGATGTTGCCGAGGCGGCGCTGTTGTGTTTGTTGCTGCTGCTGAGTTTGGTTTTCTTGCCCAGTTCTTTCTGTTTGGCTTTGGTGTAGGTGACGTGGCCCTTGGACACGGTGGCTGTGTACTTCTTCACAGTTTTGGACGGCAGTCGGAAGTCGCGGCTCTTTTTGGCACCACCAACAGCTTGTGCCGAGCCCGCCCGCGTCAGCCCGTTCACTTTAGAGACCTGAGATCAACAGGAAAAGAGGGAGAGGGATGGTACGAATTAGATGAATCTTATCAGAACGCTGTGGATGAATCAATGTGAAGGAAAAAAACTGCAAAGGAAAGGAGGAGGTATGCTGACACTGTAGGCTCAAAGTATCAGATCTCTAAATGTTGTAAATGTACGCATGCAAAATTTAGATAGCAAACACTTCCCAAGATGTACCCACACACAGATACAATTCTATAATCAGAAAGTACAGCAAGACACATGCAGGGACGTGGGCGCACCCACACTCCACAGTGAAGAGGACGAACACTCAGATGCTAGCTCTGCAGTAAAACATTTGGCCGGTCAGACCAAAGCTATTTGTGGAAAGCCTACGCTATTCATTAGAGAACCAATCAACTGTCTTGATTACTATACTTTCAAATGCAGTAGACTTTTGTAAACTGAAGCTCAAACTGCTGTCAACACAAAGGCTGAGATTTAGAAAAGGATATGTGCAAAACCAAAACCAAAACCACGACATCCCGAGATAAACAACAGTTTGGAACGGGTTGGGAAAAAAAAGAGATGGTAGACATGAGAGGGAAAGCAGGGATGGTTTCTCCTAGCAGATGGCGAGACAGTATGAGGTAGGAGGTGGGGTCATTGGAATGGAATAAAATCCCATCCGGGCACATAAAAACAGCCTTTTATTTGCCATGGCTTTCCTTAAACGCTATAATTCAATTTTTGTGCTAGGAGTAAAAGAAAAAGCTCCTGTGTGTGTGAGTGTGTGAGTGAGATAGAGAGAGGGAGCTAGTGTGGATGTGTGTGTGTGTGTGTGTGTGTGTGTGTGTGTGTGTGTGTGTGTGTGTGTGTGAAGTCTTTGAGGCCCCCAGCTGTAGATCAGAGGTTTGGTACAGTGGTGTCTGGTTCCACGGCAGGCTCACTGGCTACAGCTGTGGGAACAAACACCCTCTCCCTCGGAGCGCAGAGCTTTACAGCGGGGTCAGCGCATGTTAAAATCCATTGAGTAAAAATTTAAGTGTGTGAGCTGTTTCTCCTTTCATTCCACTTATATATTTCCACTGTATGCATTTCTAAGAACGTCCATTTTTCCTCTCTTGTTCTCCCTCCGCTCCACCTTCATATTGTTTTCATGGCCCACTTTCAGCGCCGCCACAAGTTTCTCATTCCCTTCCCTTCCCTCTGATTGGTCTCTGAGTGTGTGTTATAGTTAAAACACTATAATCACTATTTGGTTGCCAATATCTGAACGGGTTAAACTGGGACTACTTTATCTCATCACATGTGGTTATATTTTAGCCCCAAAACATCTTCAAATCTGCTCCTCCTTATGTTTAGAAATATCTAAACGAAGAAAGTAGGGCCATCACAGAGCCCTGATTGTCATTGGAAAACACACATTTGCATCTTTTATCATGTTTTACAGCCATTTCTCTACATTATGTGTGTGTCTTCCTGTCCAGAGCAGCTGGAAGTGAATCACAGGAGGAAGAAAAGGAGGAGCCATGGCAGAGATGGAGTTATCAATCACGGCCGGGGCGCCACAGGAGGGAGGTGACAGCCGGTCCATTGACAGGTTTGTCTTTGAAGGGCTCTCGTGTCACGTTAGTGTGCACGTGTGCGTCTGTGTGTGTGTTTGTGTGTGTATATTGTATTGTGTTTGTCTCAGGCGGCGGGGGGGCGACACAAAGACCAGGCCATTAAAAGATAAGGGGGGACTGAAACCTAACCCTGCCTCCGTCAATCATTTTCCCTCGAACACACACACACACACGCGCGCACACACGCACACACCTCCCCACAATGGAAAAACACAAGGTGACAAGGAGAGAGGGAGGAAAGAAGGCGTCGTTAGGAGAGGAAAAGGATGAAAGGAAGACCGAACGAGAGAATGCAGCAACAAAATGAGTAGAAGAAGAAAGGCCGTCTTCATGTGCGCTCCTCAGAAACTCACAGTGACTGTGAGTAATCTGACACAGTCCTCACGTACTCATGTCATTGTTTTATTATTACTAATCACTCATGTCATTGTTTTATTAGTCAAATTAAAGCAAAGCTCCATGTGGCAGTTTCAGCGTTATTCCGACATACTGCTCAAGCGTTTGTTGCTCAGATAGCTGCTATATTTGTCCGGCCACAGTTTGCTGACAAAGCCTCCAATCTGAGAGACACTCTGTCATGACCGCTTCCTGCCACAGGAGGGCTCAGCAGACTGGCTGTCTTCAGGGGGAGGAGGTGCAGGGGGTGGTGTTGTGTATGTGTGGGGGGGTTGGCAAGTCTCCCTCACTTTTCTCTCTTTGATTATTTGGTCTGGTGGAAGAGGCGGATGGCAGGAGAGTGATGATGAGAAGTGTAAATACAAGGAAGAGTAAGGAGACAAGGGCTAGATACTTTAGCTGGGGAAGGGAGGAAAAGAAAGGAAAGGAAGGGAAGGATATGGAAATTCACTCGCGCTAACAGCCACTGGCAGAGAGAATTCAGGCTGCAATGAGAAGGACGATGAACAGAACAAGAAAGACACTGAAGCCAAAGGGAAAAAATAGAACACACACATACACACACACACTAATACACACACACACGCAGGCAGTTCTGGAGTGGATTTCGGTCGCATGTGAGCAGGGGGAAGGGGAGGGAGCGGGAGAGGGAGAGGGAGGTGGGTCTAGATGACATCATGTGTTGCTATAGCCCAGCTGAGGCCTGGCAGGAAGATTTTTAACAGGCAACATCTGCAAGAGCGGGCCATGAGAAGAAAAGGGGGGAGAAAGAGAGCAAGAGAGAGATAAAGACAGGCAGCGAGAGAAGGCCAGCCAGAGGACAGAAGAAGACAGGAGGAAGTTTAACCCTTACAGCCCTGCTGAGCGACAAAAGAAGGGGGGGGTGGAGAAGAGGTTGCGCAAGCAGCCCTGCACGCAGCATTGTTCTGTTTGTCAGGAACATTTACACACTTTTGTAATGTGTAACAGCTGAGCTTTGGCTATTTTGTGCTTTCTCCAGCATGTTTCTGCTGCTGGTCGAGACCAGCCCTGTAACGTCTCCTCCTGCTGCTCCTCCTCGCCGCGACGCTCTCCAACGCCAGAGACGGAGATCATGTAAACACCATAAATTTAGGCACGTAATGAATGCACGACACAGCTCGATAGCGTGTGACACGCATTCATCAAGTGTTGCGGTGGCGCGATGACAATCAACGGGTTAAATCCTATGCTGAACTATAAATCAATTCCTATGCCAGAGTCATTTACGGCGCAACTGCCGGAACACCTTGACGGCGAGGCATAAATCCGGCTTAAGCCTTCTTTCCCCTCTGCTGTCTTATTAGGGCGCGATGTGATGCGGCCCTGGGCAGGTTGACTTTTAAGCAGATAGAAAAAGGTCACCACAGGCTGGCACTAATAACACACACAATGCAAACCCTCTTTTTTTTTTTTTAAAGTCACAGGGAGAAATCTACATACAGCAACAGCTCACGTTTCTGGACAGAACAAAAAGAAAGACATTATGTAACATCCAGAGAGCGTTTAAATCTCATCGCGTGGCTTGTTATCTTGCAATGTTTTTCGTTGTACTCCAGGATGAGGTTAATTGAGGACGGCTGAGGACAAACAGCTAAACAAGAAAGTGCAGAGTCCTTTTCAAATAATGCCGAGTCGGCTAAATGGTTCGGCCCTGCACGCCCCACCTGCGCTCGCTGCTGTGTGCAGTCGCTTTGCTGACATCCCCACTTTTGTTATTTAATTAAAATGGATAGAATCATATTGTTTTATGGGGAAAAAAAAGGGTCCTGTTACGGCGCCTGTATTTTTGTTGATACAAGCCGCTATTAAATTTAGGAGAACTGAATCACAGTGAATTGAATTATGATAATGCCTTTACCCTCCGGTTTTACACACACAACCTCCACTTCGTTTTACGGCTACATAATCACTTAACCTTTTATATGGCTTAGCCTGTATTTTCACAGTTGGTCATGTGTATAAAAGTGTGTGTGTGTGCGTGCGCGTGAGTGTAAGTGTGTCTCGAACATACACACACATATGGTTAACACACATACTATTCATGCTAATTGAAGGGAGAGCGAGGAAGGAAGAGAAAGAAAAAAAAAGCACTAATCCTTCCAAACGATTGGAGCCATGTTGTCAAGGGCAAGATCTGTCTAAGAGAGACAGAGAGACAGAGAGAGAGAGAGAGAGAGAGAGAGAGAGACAGAGAGAGAGAGAGAGAGAGAGAGAGTGTGTGTGTAATGGTAGGTAGGATGAGAGCGCAGGGGAAAAAACAAATGCAGAGAAGGAGTCAAAAGAATCACGCAGGGTGCCAACAGTGGACTGAAAGAGAGGGAGAAAGAGGAAGAGACGAGTGAGTAAGTGAGGCTGAAGTTTGTCTTGGCAGGCAGTCACTCTCATTGAGATTCATTGTTGGTTTTACCGGACAATTCCAACCACTTTGAAAGCCTGAAGCATATGCCTGCGGAGTCTACATCGGCAGCAACACACTACTACAACAACAACAACAACAACAGCACGAGACAGAGGAAGGAAAAGGTGGAGGAGGAAATGGAAAAGAAGACAGGAGGGCAGCTGATGTGATCATTCCAATGTCACTTTTCTGACTGAAGCCACCTCCACCCCAAACTGCTCCTTCTCTTCGTATTCTTTCACTTTGTGGGGTTCCTTGAAACCTGCTTAGTGCCACAGAAAGGGAGGCAGGCTTTCACAGCCCCTAGCCAGCACTACTAAATATAGCTGCAGTCACGGCAGGCCAAAACACAATCATTACTCTCCCAGACACAATGGATGGAGGAGAGGAGAGGAGAGGAGAGGAGAGGAGAGGAGAGGAGAGGAGAGGAGTTAAAAAGGCAACAAGATGAAGAAGATAGGAGGTGCAAAAAAGGAAAGTAAAAAAAGGAAGAGTGTAGAGGAGGCAAAGGAGCAAATACAATAAAAAAAAGTATGGGAGGGAGACAAGGCAGGCGCAGGAGTTGTTAGGGGGAACAAAAACAGGATGTGGCTGATGGCTAAATGAAAAGATGAGTCCGGAGAGGGGAGCGTTTTAAATGGGCATAAGATCCAAACAAGCAGCTGCACCTCCAGCCTGATAAGAATATTCCAGTTATGAACCATTCAGCGAGTGTTTCCCCTCATGCTTCTGTCACAGTTTCCAAGCCTCCCCTTCCCGTTCTGTGTGACATCCAGAGTGTCACAGCTCAGCCATCTTACTGAAATGTCGCACGGTACCTGTTTGCGTAGCTCCTCAGCAGCTCTCCTCGGTGGCAGCCCGTTGGCTGCACCCCGACCGCTGGCCAAGGCCTGCTGCTCCCTCACGTGCTCCCGCGCCTCCGCCCGCTCACTGCGCTCCCTCAGGAGGGGCGGGGGTGGAGGCGGAGGAGGCGGCAGTGGCGGGGCAGGCGCATCCCTGCCGTGACTTCCCGCCTTGGGCCTCGGACTCTCCCTGGTCCCTGCTTTACCGTGGCTGTTGAACACTGGAGGGGAGAATAAGAGGCAATCAGGGGGTGTGTGTGATTCTTAAATTTATATGAGGGATGAGGATGGAGGAGCTGAATGAGGTTGCGACATCGTCCTGCTTCTTCACCAGTGATCGCTCATGAACGGTTTTAGTTGTCTCTGCTGCCAGCATATGAAACAGGCATGTCTTCACATACTTTGTAAATCATAGAGTCTTTGGGGTTGTGCACTCTGCTAGGACTGCCGCAGTAAAGCTCTGCATGATTCACTGTTGCAATTAAGCAATATAAATGGTATGTATGTACACAGTTTATATATATTTCTGCAGTTCTACAACCTAGTATAAATACCTAATGTGCACCAGTCAAAGCAAATAAATAACATAACAAATTAAGCCTCAGTAAAGAAAACAAGACACTGTGGAAAGTTCCTATAAGGTAGCATGGTATAAATACCCTTAATAGGACGTATACTATGCTTTTTCAGGCTACCGTGTACCTATGCCAATGCCAATATGTGGACATAAGTCTCAATGCCCCCCCCCTGTAGTGCAGAATGGCTTAGAAACCCTTGGCACTAAACCACAACGAGCGAAGTGGAAAAGCTCACACAAACATTGGAGTGACAGGCTTTTGGCTGACATATAGCCCCCCAATCAGTAAAATATGCATGATTTAAGGAGTGTATGAAAACCTCTTTATACTACATGTCAATGAACCTGTTCAAAATAGACGCAGACTACACAAACCCCCGGGGATGATGCTAAACGAGTCAAACGGGAGCGAGGCAATTAACATACACATTCAATAGCTCCCTCTTCAGCCTTTATGAGGCTCAATTTAAAGTTTCATGGCGTCTTAATATCAACCGGCGACGGGCTCGTGTGGAAAGAATGACAGCAGGCCTCGGCACGCGCAAGAACATTCGCAGTGCAGATGTGACGCAGAAAATATACAGTATACTCTGGTGTTAGATAATGTGTATGCACAGTTTGGAGCATCAGTTAACTTCTGTCTGCAGAGGTGTCTGTGTGTGTTGAGTGTCTGTGGGTCTCTCGGGCTCAAAGAAAATGAGAGAAATCCTGACATTTGGAGAAGTGAGCTAAGCAAGAAACTGAGCCCAATAAAAGCTGTTTAATTTAGCTATGTCAACATGGCACATGGCCGAGAAAGAAGAGAGAGAAGCAGAGAGACGGAGCGCTGATGAATGGCCTACAATGTAGGGCCTTTCCCGTCTCTCTTTACCTCCCAGAATAAAATGTTTCTCTCTCTTCCACTAATTCCATTTCTCCTTTTCCCTCGGCTCTGCCCCTCTATCTCCTCCCCCCTCCTTCCTCTCCTCCTCCCTAAGAGCCCATATAACCCTGCTCCTGCTGGAGAGTGGCCCAAACTGCATATTAAAGTGTCACGTTTGACACCAATCTTAATACCACAAAATGTACTGAGGTGTGTGTGTGAGTGTGTGTGTGTGTGTGTGTGTGTGTGTGCCTGCTAGCCGACACAGCATAAACACTGTCTCAACACTGTGGAGCAATGACCCAGTCTTGAGTGTGTGTGTGTGTGTGTGTACCCGTCTATTTCAGTGTCCTTAACCCTCTCATCTCTATTGTCCCCTGCACAGTATATCTGCCCATTTCTCTCTTATCTATTTATTTAGCATATCTCAGCGAAGGCGCCAAGCTGCTTTGCAAACAGTGTTGGTATATGAGATAAGAAAGGAGACTAAGCTGTCCTCGTGCACAAAGCAAGCCTGGATCCGTTCAAACAGGTCTCACTATCCTGCTGATACAGATATGTGGATATGTAGTTCATGTTTCAAGCTGCAGCTACAGATGCTCTTGAAACAATGAGAGAAAAGTGTGGACCTGAGTGTCGGGGTGAACTACACAAAAGCAGTGCACAGTAACTCAAGAGTTCAGCGCAAGCAAATCTATGGACCTCTCTCCCTCGTTCTCTCTTAATCCCAGCAGTCTCTCGCTCCTGTCTCTCCTCCTCCACATTCCACTTGAGAGGATGACAGAGGAAAGAGCTGAGCAAAGCGTTCACCTTTTGAACCATTCTGGCGGCAATTCCTACAGACTAAGGAGGGAGGGAGAGTGTCAGGGAGGGCAAAAATAAGGAGGGAACTATGAAATACAGCCCTTGTTTCATGAGGAAACGCCTGGCCGGAAGGATTGTATGTCTCTGAGGTCTGCCAGGGAGGGAGGGCCTCGCTCTGTGAAAAACTGGATTAAAACTAAAAAAAAGGTGAATATAGCATACAACCACCAAGCTGCATTTGATTCAATTTTATTCAGGATTGAGCCTTAAAAGTCTTTAAAAAAAGATTCAAAGTTTCAAGAACTTTTCATTTTTTCTCTGGAGAGCAGAAAACATGACGAACATTTATGCAGCGCACACGTTCTTCCAGTCATTGTTGGGACTGCAAGCGAGTCTGTTCTCATGGGCTCAGTTGCATGCACGCAGTTTCCTAAATCTTGTGCACAAGAGTGTGTATGTGCATTCATCCAAATGTCTATGCACACCCAAGGGGTGTACGTACGCTGTCACTGCGCTGTGTGTGTGTGTCGAGGGCCCCCGGCCAGCTGTTGCAGTGCGTGCATAAACACCTTGTTAGGGCTTAGTAAGCTAAGTGTTAATTGGGGTGGAAAGAGTTGATGTGCTGCTCCGCTGTCCCATGTGACTTACCCGGTCTCTGCAGTGGAAAACAAGAGTGCAAACTTAGAAAATTGCTCACGTTCACGCACAAACAGGGACACACACACACACACAGACGAGCACTACTACTCCGTCTTCAGCACCATGACTCATTCTCTACTCCTGTTTGGCCCGTGTTTCTCCCGTGCCCGTTGCATTTCTCCATCTCTCACTCTGACTCCAGAATTGATCTTTCCATTCCTCCCTAGTTATTCTGCTGGTGCATCATCCTTCGATCCCCTTTGCCCTTCACCTCCCTCTTCATCCATCTCTCTCTCCTTTTCTCTCTATTTTGTTTATCTCTGTCTGTCCTCTGACAGATCTCACTCTGTGGTCCTTGTAGAGATTCACACAAACCTGTTCCTAGTCATGAATAACTGCATTTCCCATCAAGCTCTGGGAATCTGTATGGAAGGAGTTAACTCTACGTGGGGCTCAAACTGACACCTAAAAGAAGTGTGTTAGTAATATTAATTCTAAGCTCTCATCCCGTCCTTACCGTGCCCGTTGAGTGGCTGCCTGGCGGGGAGCTTGCCCTTGCGGGGTGTCGAGTGGCAGGACGAGGAGGCCGACGCTTGGCTGCTGCTTCCCGCGCCTTGAGAGTGGACACCGCCTCCGTTCCTCACCTCCTCCTCCTCCTCGTCTTCCTCCTCCTCCAGGTCCTCTTCCTCCTGGGAGCTTCCGAAGTAGGCCATGTTGCTGGGCAGGGCCGATGAACCTGAGTGCAAAGAGGTGGAGGAAAAAGGGGGGAGAAAGGGACACAGATGAGATGAGAGGGGTGATGAATAATAAAGAAGTAGAGGAAGGCGTGAGAGAAAAGAATAGAGCTTCGCTGTGAATAGAGTCCAAAATATTATCCTTGTTGATAACCTCCAGCTGTTTCCGTGTATGGAAAAAAGGTTTTTCTTTCATCTTTTTTAATCTGACATTACAAATGAATCAACATCAATATGTAAGTGCTGAAATATTCATGTAAAAATAGAAGTTGCTCGAATGCTCGTGAAAAATGGTGACTGTGCTGCTGTTTTTTCCATCTCTTATTATCTCAGTTGGTGGCCTATTGATGCTTTGTAAACTGTAGCTCAAACTGTAGCTCACATAGTAGCTCCATTGTTACATGCGCACAGCCACACAAACAAACACACGTAATCACGGACATGCACGGCACAGTCTTGAAATGATTTGCGAGGCGATGACAGTTTCACTTTAGCAGCATTTATTCTGCGTCTGAATCAAACTAACCCTCCGTCGTCTGCTCGGCTCTTCCATCTGCATCTTATACATTTACCATTTGTCTACAGACCCTGACCTTTGCTTCTGGTGTTTGTGCTGCAAAATGTTTCTGTTTCTTGTTACGACATTTTGCAAATGCCACGAGGAAACATTAGCAGTAGTGGCGGTGATTCTAGCAATATCAGTGTTTATAGAAGGAAAGGGAGGGGATGACTTGCAACATATTCTGATAGCTAAAGCTAAAGCCAGAGCACTGGGAGTAAGTAACAGGCCGTCTTTCCACAGAGACTCTCAATGCTGACAGTTTTATTAAGACATATATACTGTACATGTGCTCAAATATCTAACTCCGCAAAAGAGTTACTTTACCAAAAGCGTCACTGCTGAGCTAATCCTAAATCTGTCGCTTTCACTCATCCAAACAGGATTACTGTCAATCTCTCCCCCTATAGGAGAAGAAAACCCGACAATCTCTCGCTTTCCTCTTTCTGTCGCACTCAATCACTTTCATTGTCATCTCTCAGAAATCTAGCTCAATACACGCTGGAAGGAGGTAAATGGTGTTTGGCAGTGGTGAGCCTATAATGTTACCTCAGTTAGCTGAATGTAGACACACACTCGCTCTCATAAAAAGGTCATAAAGCCCAAAGCTATGTTATTAAATCTCATAATGTTGCACTCGTAAATCAGTGTGCAAACAGCTGGTTCAGTCATACAGATGCAGGAATAAAAAACTAAGACTTGTGGAGTGCTGCAGCTCTGGCTGGCACTATATGCTTGGACAGAAACAGAATTATATATTCACACATAAGCACAGTTTCTTTTTCATTTTACTGCATCGAGTCTCCGCGTGCTTCCAGAAACATCGTAAAAATGTACGTATCGCTTCTGAATTGACGACCTGACTGGAGGCTTCCACCTCTCACTGCACGTAACCCCCTATCCAAAGGCCTGTCCCCCTTTGGATGCCAGATCTATAACTTCAAGAGGGCAATCAGCAAGCCTGTTTTGGAAACCGTGTGTGTGTGCGTGTGTGTGTGTGTTATTTCATACATCAGATTCACAGGAAGGTGTTACATCTGCAGGGCAAGTATGAGAAAGACAGAATGAACCTTCCCTATATACAAACAGTATCTGCATTCTGCAGTCACAGGAGCCTGTCTATGCCTGTGTGTGACTGGAAAAGGTGTCGAGACTCGAATAAAATAATTCTCAATCTGTACAGTTAAGCTTTGTTATTTTATAACTGTGTTTGTGATTGTCGATTTCGAGTGAACTGAAGTGTGTGATTATGCAACATCCTCACAGCTTTGATTAAATCTGGCTGTTTAGGAGCAGGAAACACTGCATTTTATGAATGTGCCGGTCCTTTGTAAAATCGATTGCGTTGCATGAGCGACTTGCTGTGGTTTTTATTACCCTTTTAGGGGCCACGGTGTTTAAAAGGGCGTCAGCGAGAAGCGATACGTGATTATACATCAATTAAAATAAAGTTAAGCCCCCGAAAAATAGGCTGAATTTAACTAGCCTGCTCTGAGCTATGCAGGGTGCTTAAAATGACACAGAGTGAATTAAGAATTAGCCAAGACGATTATTTAATTAGCACTCTTGTTTTGGAGGGTGCTGAATACTTATCTGAGATTTTACACATTCAGTCCGTTATTAAGTGGCTTAATAAAAAACACAGAGATAACACGAGAACATTTCCATTTTCTGAAGGGATACGTCTTAGGAGAAGCCACAACTTCACAAGCTCTCATCCACAGGTTTAGACTGATGAGCATGTCCTCAGTCATTAGTGGTCAGACATTAGTCAGACATTAATAATGTAATGTAACCCTGCATGTGCAATGTGACACACACAGACACACATTTGCACAGTCGATTGGACAATGGAGCTCAGCTTTGAAACACTAAACACTTGTTGATGTATGTTGACACCATGACTAAGCCCGGGCTTTCCTGGTGACAAAGGAGAGGACGGTGGTGCAAAGGCGTCGCTGGTGCTAACCAGCACCATGAGCAGACCAGAGCGCTGTCGAACACTGAAGCACGCTCCTGTAAAAACAGCCTTCACTGCAGAATGGAGTGAAAAAGTAAGAATAGAAAGTAAGAGTCCTTCAGGGAACACTTGAGCGTGAAAGCTAGAAAATCCTTCTTCCTTCTCTACCGACAAACTGCAATAAATCAGCTCCTTAAATGACGTTGATTTTATGGGATTGCTTTCTGCTTTTGTGATGAGAACATGAAATAATAAGCATATTGAAATCATTATTCCAACTTTATTTTCTAGAGTAAAAAGCTACGTCTTTGAACATAGATTAATTTTCGTTTTAAAGTGCGCTAACAACTGTTATTGCTATTATTGGCCAGTCGGGGGACCTGTGGTCACCACATGTCACGTTAAATTTATTTTGAGAGCTCAGTTTTAAAATTCTAACTCCGATCAAAGCTTTTCCAAACACTACAAAAATAAAGCCTGGTAATAATACATCTTGTTGTGCCTTGGATCACACTTTTCGCACAGCAGCCCTGCCAGTTTCTAATTATCTCCTCAGAGAGCTGGAGAGAGAAAAAAATGTGTCGTGGCAGCAGATTCCCTTAACAGATAATATTGGAGTTTTACCTGCTCGCTTTAACTTCTAAAGGAGGTCTGTAGGGCAAAAAGTAACTGCTCAACAACAATGAAATATGGCTTTTACATAATCCACGGTGACCCATGTGGTAAGGGATGGATTCTCACACCGCGCCTGGTTAAAGAAGTCCTCGTAACCCATGCCCAGTGTGTGTTTACGCTGTGGTTTCTTGGCATACAGCATCTGAAGTAGGATGCAGACAATTCTAAGTGGTTTAACCTGTGCAGCAAAGTACAATTTTCTGGCTTTCAACCAGCAGATCAGGCTTAGAAGCTTTGGTGGCTGCAGCACACATAACAACTGACCATTACAAAAAAGCCTCACATGTGCACTGAAAGACACACACACACACAGGCGCATGCAGACATCTCGTTTATCTTGGCGACAGAGCAAGCTCTCCTCTCTTAGACCAAACAAACACACCGAGGCGGCGCACACACTGGCCCAATCAGCTTCTAATGACTTGCTTCATTAGCTAAATGGCTGTAATTTACTGCCCCGGACAGGGGTCAGAGGGCCAATGGCAAACAGACCACAGGCGCACCCGGGGGCAGAACCGGAGGGAGGAGTGTGCGTTTGATTTGGGGGTGCAGGGAAGTGGAGACGAACGAGTAGAAATGTTGAAATACAGTAGAGGAAGAGTTTGTGTTTTTGTTTGTGTGTGTGTGTGTGTGTGTGTGTGTGTGTGTGTGTGTGTGTGTGTGTGCGTTTATGCCTTTACAGTTGTTCTGGCTGTCTGGGAAGCATCTTAAAAGGGTACAGTTCAGGATGTGGGAATAAATGCATTCAGTGGAAGGTTCTCAGAGGTATGGGAAGACAGTTGTTGATATGGAGCAGAAACTGACAAGAGGAAGAGAGATGGAGCAGACTGAAGGTGAGAAACAGCTGCTGACTGCAGCACACAGGCCAGAGATGAGACAGAAACAGATGTAACAACAGCACAACTGTATCCTCTAATATATTCAAGATCCCCAAAACAAGACGGTGTAGGATTTTGGAGAGACAAAGAAAGACAGACGCACAGAGCCAGCCTGCCAAAGAGATCGAGCGGTCCAGTACTGACCACTGGCATCCTGACTATGGGAGTGGCCGCAGAACCAGAGACCCAGAATCCATCAGAAAAACACACACACAAACACAAACACACACACACACACACACACACAAAACACAACTCAGTCCTTTTCCAAGACCTCCAACAGGGTTTGAGCCCAGTTCCCCAATTACATCGGCTTTTCATCCACCTCATTCCAACTGCAGACAAATCATAATTAGGTCTGAAAGACTCTATTAGGATTGTCATTTTTAACGGGGCTCTTGGGTGGGTGGGGGCGTAATTACAAACCCCCTTCTTCTCTGGCTACCCTTCTTTTGTCCCTTTAACTGGAACTGAAACAATGAAGACTATTTAAATAGTCAATCAGGAAGGTTTTTAGCTGCCATGGGGACGTGTGGACGTGCTGACTGGGCCAAAGTGCTGCATGTGTGCACAGGAAGTGCTGCTTTTAAGGGAAGGTTAGAAAGGGAGACAAATCTAGGCCCTGTGGAAATGTGGAGGGAAAGTTATCTACTACAGCTGAGCTCTGCCAAAACTCTTCATCACTCACTAGGGGAGAAACAGAGAGAACGAGAGAGAGAGAAACTGTGAGAGGATTAGGGATTACGTCTCAAATTGACATTCCTTGATGTCAGCTAAACCATTAACCTCACAAACAGAGGCTCCGCTCTTGGAGGAGAGTGCAGAACAAGTTGGCGTCGCACAACCGGCTTCTGCACGGCGACAGGAAAGTCACAACTCAACTCAAAACAGTCTGTGGGCTTTAATCAAATGGCAGCCGTGCATTAGAGAGAGAGAAAAGTTCCTCATCCCAGAGGGAAATTCAGTTGTCACAGCAGCAATGCACTTGAGAGAGACATGAGTAGCTGTTGGACTTGAAATTCTATTCCCAGGAGTGAAAATGTGCTTATAGTTAAGAGAGATTCTCAGACAATAAAAATACCATCGAACAGAATCAAATCTAAGAATCTAGCTACAAAGATAAAAAAAGGTCCAAAGCACAATTCCCAGGACTGGCAGCCTTTTCTTAAAAACCAGATGTGAAAAGTCCACATTTGTCTCACATGTGCAATCATGTACTAAGAATCTGAGGTCTCTGGTTCACTAGGTCAGGGCTGGGAGGTTATGTAAGCACAGCGGAGAGAGCTGGCCTCGCTGAACCTGACAGAGAGGCACCGCACACTGTGGCTGGCGGGCATGGAGGAAGGCCCAGAGGGCAAAGAGGTAAACACACAGCGAGCCCTGCACACATAAACTGGCAAACGCATGCACGCAGGCACACACTCTCCTGGAAATAAGTCTTGTGAAAGGGATACGTTTCCAAGAGTGTGTGTGTGTGTGTGTGTGTGTGTGTGTGGACAGTTATTCATTTACTCTCTAATCTATTCTTAACTCATCTATGTCTGTGTGTATACTGTGTGCGTGCGTGTGTGCACGGAGCAAACAATTCCTCATTTATAGCTGAATATTTTTCAGATGAGGCTTGCACAACAATCACTACCTCGAAGCCGTGCCATGTGCTTACACTGTGGGTCTCTCATTTTGAAATGAAACCCTTGGATGACCTGGAGATCCTGGAGCAGGCCAACATTGAGCGCTTCGAAGTGAATCTGTTATAGTTCAACCCTGCTCCACTCAGTGCTGCCCCCACCCTGCCAACAGCATCACTACAGCCCCTAAGTTACCAGAGGCAGACAGAGCCAGAGGCAGACTGGCTGGCTACCACCCAAATGGCTTTCTCCATGGATATAAACAGCCCGACTACAGGCCTGGACCACACATAAACACCATTCTGAGAACACAAGCAAGTACTGAGCACTCAGCTTATGTGCGAGGGTGTGTGTGTGTGTGTTTGCAGGAGATGAGCGGTGAGATAAATACAGAATATATGTCCTAGACAGTGTGGGTGGTGAGCATACTTCTATACAGTAGACAGAAATCTTGTGTTTTTTTTTTTTTTTACACTTCTCTGTCCGGTTACTCCCACGTTGCATCAGAATAATCGGGCGCCCTCGCTCCCCCCACCCCGGAGGAATTAAAAATATCTTTTCCTTGGATACAGCAACACCACCACCAGCAGCGGAAATAAAAATCCCAAAAGGATAAGATGTTGTCAATTAAAAAAAAACAAACTCCAATTGGATGCCGAGCGACACGAGTAATGAGCAGGATGATGGAAACGTGAGCTGTGATTTCACAATCCGGCCTGACACCAGAGTCCAGCTTTCACAACATGTCGTTCTCTTTTCTTGTTGCTAACTTTGCCGCTTCATGTTTTAACTGCTTTTATGTAGCTGTCAGACTGAGTGATGAATAGAAGCCTTTGGGGTGGATGTGTAATGTTTACCAGATAAGAAAAGCAAACACTGAAGTGGGTGTGTGTGTGTGTGTGTGTGTGTGTTGGGAGGAGGGGGTGGTGTTTACACATTATGAACGTTTGACCTGGGACAAATCCCAGAGATCTCCATTGAAATACCCCCCCCCCAACTTCAAAATAAATCTGGGAAATGATAGATTGGAGATTTCCATATTACAGCTGGATGATGCTGTCAGAGAGATTTTGGTAGCACATGAAATGAAGCAGCCTAATGTGTGTGGTGGTCACATCACCAGAGCGTCACGTATCACAATCTTAAAGGGGATTTGGGTTCAGACGATATCAAAGTCCCTTTGAAAAGATTAACCAGGCTAACGCGGCCCGTCCTCGTGGGCTGGGTCTCGTCATATACCCTGGATGCTGCATGTGTGGGGATGCGCACACACACACGCACGCACACACAACGGCAGGGCACACAGGAGATAAGCAGAACAGGCCACATCGGCGGTGAGCATGGATTTGCACCCACGCACACGCTTGGACACGCACAACCTCAAGGGCTCTGCTGACATTCTCCCATGTCCCTCTCCTGGTAAGGTTCCCTGCATATGGGTCATATGAGAGGCCAAGGGATAAACAGAGCAGAAGAAGCCCCACGCAGGAAAATGTCATCCTCACAGCATGGAGAGCAGACACACACACACTAACACACATTCATATACACACGCACACTGCTAAACTGGGTCTATAAATACAGCGGTAAAGCAGGGAGCGGCAGAGTGGAAAAAGCCCAGTGGAAAACCATTCAATCGTTAGCTTAGCAGCCTAGCTCTAAAATTAGCCTTGGTAGAGCTCAGTAGAGTACAGCAGACCCTGCACGCGCACATGCACACACACACACACAGACTAGAAATCAGCTTGCAAAGCACCATTTCTAACCTTAATTATACAGAGAGAAAGCAGCAAAACTGAGTCAAGACCAGCAACCTACACCTCATTAGTCTCCACACTCCACACACATAAGGGAGGGGTTAACTTAGCACCCAGAGCCGCAGAATAATCTCAACTTCAAAGTATATGGGACATTATATCATTAGCCTATGTAACATCCTGGCCTATATAGGCAAATCAAAGCCCCTCTCACTGAAAACGTCAGTCAGTTTTAGCAACCTCCAATTATACGTTCTTGAACGAGCCCTGAAAGGTTAAAATGACATTCCATAATGGGAGTATTCATCAGGATGGCAACGTATAGCCACGGCGACCCAGCACGCTTTAATCTAAATTTGGCTCTCCGGAGGCTTTAGCCTACTTTGTAAGACGGGCAGAGGTTAATAATGATAACGGTAAATTAATCTGAAGATTCTTTTTTTTGTCTTCAAAATGAGTTAATTCTGGTTGTGAAGACGTGTTTAAGAAAAAGATGAGTGAGTGTTTATCAAAGGGAGAAGTCAAAGCCAAGGTTGTCAGAGAAAATGGTGTGGAACTTTTTATTTTATTTTATCATCCAGGTCTGGAATGTGGCCCTCTCCCTCTCTCTCTTCATCTTTCAGAAGAAAAGGGACGATTCAATAGCAATGAATGGAAGGTAAATGAATAATGTATGATGATTTACTGAAGTGCACAGGGTCAGTGCACGGCACGTATTTTATGTACACGTCTGCCTACACACAAAACATGCAGTAGAGATCTGCACAGCTAGAAGATAGGAGATACACATGATGTCTGTTAGTTAGACGTTATTTACAGGATTATTATTTCCACTTTAACTTTAGAAGAACTTAAGAACTGCAGCAGAAACTTTCTGCAGCTTCCTGCCAGTGGACTAACCTCATCTGTTCGCTGGTCAGCAGAGCACGGATCATAAGTATGGGTGTGTGATGGGATCTCACTGTGGCTGCATTTATCCCAAATAGTTTTCCCTGTTAAGACACTCCCACTGAACAATGCTGCCGCATGTGGCACAAGGGAACTGCGTGCACACACACACACACACACACTAACTCTGCTGCTAATTACTCCACCATGGCTTTTACAGTTCATTTGACATCGAAGGTGCTACATAGTGTCGATGAACCTGTGTAGTATTTGTAGTGTTGGAGCATGTGTGACTGTGTGAGAACTATACGCACAAACAGCTGTTGTGGTAGAGGGTGATGGGCAAGGTGTTAAAGAGACAGATAGTTGTTGAAAGGAGAGAGGCAGAGATGTGTAAGCTGATGAAAAGCAGGATAATCTTAGCCTCGGGCAAGTACACAATTTGTAGTATGTGTGTGTGTGTGTGTGTGTGTGTGTGTGTGTGTGTGTGTGTGTGTGTGTGTGGAGGGTGATCAAAACTTGACTTCACAAAACTTACTACTTGTGAACTCCAATATCACTATGTGAGTGCATGTGTGTGTGTCTAAAATAAAAAGTGGAGTAAGTATTTAACCACAGCTCAGGTTTCACTTCAGACCTTTATATGAGAGGTGCACATACTGTATGACAGCTTGATTACTGGGTGCGTTTATAAGCTTGCTATTAGAAGTCTGCATAGTGCCGGTTCATCGACAGTTAGCTAAATGTTGTCCAGCTTGTGACTCGTCTAAAAAAAACTCTAATATTTTAAACATGTCTCTGTCCCCTCCTCCACTCGTTCTGCTGCGTCTTACCTCTGAGGCAGAGGAAGGTGAGGAAATCCTCCGTCTTGGGCTTGCGTCTGGACAAGTCCTGAATGGAGGAGGACAGCGACGAAGAAGAGAGCGACGAGAGGGATGACGAGGGCACAGTGGCCAGTCCGGTGGTCAGGTTGCTCGTGTCGGCCACTTTGACGGGCGTGGTGCTGGGCGAGTTCGGCTGCGACTGGGCAAACTTCCTCTGGGCTTGGAGCCGAGGCCTGAGAGGGGGAGGAAGGAAAAGAAGAGAGCGAGTCAATGATATGTATTACTGAAGCACAACAGCGGTGAGCTACCACCATACAGAGGCTGCCATTAATGCTTGAGATAATAAGTTAATACATTTTATCTGATTTTATGCCCTAAGCACTACAGGACTAATAAGTAAGACGATCGCATCGATCTAAATCAAATCAAATGTAATTAGGAAAAAGTGTGTAGTTACAGGACTCAGTATATGTTGTATCAGGTAGTCATCCCTTTTAGCAAAAAAACAAACAGTCTGCAGCTGATTAGAATCACTATTTTGTTCTTTTACATGCAAACACACACACACACACACACACACACACGCGCGCACACACACACGCGCACACACACACACACACACACACACACACACACACACACCTTTTTATTACTGTGGCTGTTTGGCTATCATCTGACTGCAGGGCGGATTGCTGAAACAATTACCCCGTGATGAAGAATTGATCACCTTTATGCGTGTGTGTGTGTGTGTGTGTGTGTGTGTGTGTCTGTGTGTTCGGTGAATGGGTTTGATCACTCTGATGTGCAGGCACCCACACACTCAGCTCACCAGCTGACATGGTTGTTCAGTCGTATTTGCGTGTAAATGTGTGTAAGTAACAAAAACTACACTTGTGTAGTGTCACACACGCACACACGCACACACACACAGTAGTTCCTGTTTCATTCCTGTTGACTGAGAGATAATTAAGCCATCTATAAAGCCGTAGCAGCAGCTGATAATAACCAAACACACACACACACACACACACCTGTCTGTAAAACCAAGCACAAACCGCCAGAGAACAACTCGTTCCTTCATCTCTCCATCTTTCTTTCATCACTTTTATTTCAACTTCTGAATCTTTCTCACTTTCCACTATTTTATTTTCCACTTTTTTCCTCTTTCACTCCTCCTCTCCACGCTGCGCTTACTTTCCTGTGTGCCGCACAAAAACCTTTGAGATGTCTCTCTCATTCTTCTCTCCTCGCTCCTCTCTCTTTATTTCACAGTGTGTGTGTGTCAGTGCAGGCGAGGGAAGGAGGAGAATATTAAAGAAGTGGATGTCTGAGAGAAAGCGATGGACTTGTCACACCGCCTCCTTTGTACACAACACACACACCAAGGTATGGACACACACACATACAAACCATAAAAGTCCAAGACTGTTAGGGGCCACATGAACCAGCAAGTGGCCTCAATCGATTAGTGCAGCTGTGTGTGTATGTGTGTGTGTGTAATGTTAAGGAGTCGTGATAGAAGCAATGTGATATCCTGGTATTATTTGTCAATTTGCCGCGGACCGGATTGAAGTAAGAGGAAGATAGGATCATGTCTGGAGAACACCCACAATGCATTTGGTGCACCGAAAAGGTGCAAAGTTCCGATTACACTTCAATCAGGGAACAGCGCGGTGTCAAAACGTGTCAATTTCCTGCCGTGACATGGGTGTAAGCTCGATATGTGAGAAATTGAGAGATGATTGCACGCGCACTGCTGGAGCGCTGCATTCGGACGCAAGGTGTGAGGAAACTGAACAAACAGCTGGCTGCACACGCCCAGCGTGTTTACAACCAAAACGCTCGGTGCACAAAGGCCGATGACTGTGATCAGCTCGCCACATTCAACAGTGCACAGAAGTGATCAGCACCCACACGAATCTAATTGTCTCCAAACAAACAGTGGCAGCCGAATGTTTAATCACTGAGCGTATTAAAGTGCTGCCTTATTTCGGCGTTCACGTAAAGGGCTACGTGCGCACAGGAGGTTCTGTCTTCCCCTGGTATTACAGAACAAAGAACACGACGATTCAATAGGCAGAACAACACAATGGGGACAGGTGTCACTTCACACAAGGCTGTGATTTACTCGCAAAGTAAGGAGAGAAAAGATTGAGGGCAAGAAGGCTGCAGATGCCTGAGAGCGCTGAAATAAAACCGAAGAATGGAGGAGAGAGAGAAGAATTAGCTGGTAAAGAGAGAGGCTGAGCTTTGCCGGTGTTGTAAACCAGATAAGATGAAGGCTGTATTAGTGCAGGGCATTAAAAGAAAGAGAGAGGGAAGGACGGAGAATAAGAATGGACTTGACAAAGACAGAAAAAGATCAGAAAAATGAAGCGTTGAAAAGAGAATGGACAAATGGAAAATCAAAACCCATTCAAGGCCAGTTACAGAAGAAGAGTGTGATAAAAAAAAAAAGCTAGGAACGAGCAGCAAGGATGAGAGAAGTGTGAGGGGTAAAAAGCACAGTCCTCTTTGTTTCACACATCCACATTGTGTCCGCTAGGCTGGCCTTTTGTTGTTGCCTGACTGGAGGGGCACAGAGAAACAAATGCAAACACATACACACACACGCGCACAAAAGACACACACAAAAACACACACACACATATACCCAACGTCAAGTATGTCCTCATGAAACATTTAGCCTCTGCGCGAGCAACACAATAAAACTTGGGTTGTGATCACCAAGGATGGGGCGTGCAGGGCATGCTGACAGAGACGTACAGAAGAAGCAAGAAAGTGAGAAGAAGGGAGGAGAGGGGAAGGAGAAGGGAAGACGGCACACGCAGAGATATAGCGACTTCAATCGCAAACACTCCACTGCGTATGTTTGGACACAGAGAGGCGCGCTCCCGCGTGTATGGGCAGTCTCTCTCATGGACAGACACTTAACACAACATGAGATGTTAAAGCAGAGACTTTGGGATTAAACACATATTTTGAAGTTTTGTTGCTGTGTAGTGAACGTGTTAAGGGCTTCATGAGATTCTCTGACAGTTTTTGGTAACAGTATTTGGAGAAACTTAATAAAAATGAATCACATGAATGAATTCACAGCCTGTTTGCTGTAAAGTCTGTTACCCAAAGCAGCTGTCCAAACACCACAGAGCCAAGAATCATTTTCTTCATATCACGGCCCAGCATATAATTGAGCATACTGCCTATAATGATTGATATTAACTATATACTGGGGAATCACTTCTGTGTTGGCTTCGTGTGCTGAACTGTGTTTTCTGGTAATAAAACTTCAAACTTTGTTTTCAGGGATGCTCTCTGTCACTCTCACGAGTGCATTCTTCGATCGTCATCCACGGTCTTTCCTTTCTACCACGCGTCTGATTCGCATCCTTCCTTCCTTCTTTCAATCCGTCCGCCCTCTCTTCTCCTCCATTTTAAGTTTGACAGAAGACAGAAGAGCTTGCAGAGTCAAGCATGCACGTAATGCACCAAACCATGTCAATAAAATTTCTTGGTGCTTTTTATCATGGCTATGTGTGCGTGTCTGTGTAGCTGTTAGCTATGCTAATGGTTCAAATGTGCAGCCGCCCATTCCTGCCCCGCCGTCCTACAAATTCAATCATCTACAATTTAACGTCGCAGACTGAGCTGTGCGATGAACACTTTCTAAATGGTGAGCATGGCACACACTGAGCTCTGTGTAAAAGCCTCTTTAGTACACTAAACCCTGGATAGTTTCATTGCTCTGGCTGTAGATGAATAGGATCCTATTTAACTATGTAAAAGTGAGAAAGAGAGACAGAGACAGAGAAGGGGGGAATAACTGACACACAAAAATGAAAAACAGGCAGCATGACAACAGAAGCAAAAAACACACACAACTGTGAAAAAGAATGGCGACAGAGACGGATGAGCTAATAAAGCAATGTGCTTACTACATCCTGTCTAGACAGTCAACCAGAGCCTCTTTAGACAAGCCTCAGGTTTTCCTGGGACGATCCTCTCTTATCTGTTACCTATTAACTAACATGGGAGATATGCTGTGGGGGCTTTCCCAAAGTCACTGGAAATACATCTGTGGCTGCGAGTAATCTCTAATAATTGGACTAAATCTCTCTCTGTATGTACATTTCTCTGTGCATTATCAGATGTCATCTCCTCTCTTTATTGGCATGCTAAAAGCAGAGGCAGAGCTAATAAAAAGGTAATAAAAACAGATCTGCTTCACTGATGATGTGATAATGCCAGGCTTGGCAGCCGATCCACAGGCAGAGGGGGGATCACCTTCCATTGTGAGACAGACTACAACTTCAGATTATTCTTTAAAGATGACAGACAGCTCTTGTCTTTGGAAACGGTGCTCGGGCGGCAAAACAAAAAAACACTGCTGCTATCACTATCAAGGGTGTTGACACACTCACACTCTTCAGAGTCCCAAAGATCAGGTAAATATTGAGAAATCAGCATGGGAACAATTTGCAACGACATGACTGTTTTTGTAAGTGCTGCCACTGTGCTGAGGGCTGAGTGGTAACATGAGCCTCTGATTTAGCCCGCCGTCTGCCCAGAGGAGCGCTGCCTGTGTGTGTGTGTGTGTCTGTGTGTGTGTGTGCATAAGCCAGGGTACACCATGTTCCCATGCGTGTTAAACTATAGAATACTGATTGGTACAGTGCCACAGTAGGTACGTGAGGCTTACGTAAGGCAAAATTAGACTGATTGACGGGGAATGAGAGGAGAGCTGGAGAGAGAGTGTGGGGAAGTAAAAGAGGAAACAGAGATCCAATAGAGGGAGAAAAAGCAAAGAGATTACAGCAGGATGTCCCCATTCATCCCTTTCTAATCCACCTTTCATCCATCCCTTCCTCCCTCCATCCTTTCCTGCTACCACCACCCCCCTCCCAGCCATCTACCCATCAAAGGGCTGCTCTAATGTCTAATATTACACATGCCACCGTAGCTGCGAGAGCATTGATTATCTCCGAGAGAGACAGACTGAGAACATTCTGACAACCCCGACAGCCAGCAGTCCCGGGAAAGGAGACGAAAAGGAGGAAGAAGAAGAGGAAGGGGAGAGGATAAAGGGCCATTTGTGATTTCCCTCAAACACATAAAATGAAGTAAAGATGAAAAATGGGAAGGAGGTGGCGATGAAGGGACAGAGTGAAAGATGAGCTGCAGCTAGTTTAATGGGTTTTACTCAGACCATAGATGTGGACAGCTGACGTAGATCCCACACGTGCACACAGACTCTGTCAATCAAAGACTTCTAGCTCTCGTCTTCAGTCTCCATCTTATATGTCTTATAACACTTTTCCAGCCATGGCCGTTTCCATGGGAACTGCAGTAATGGCAAGACTTCTCAGCGTGGTCAACGTTTGACTTATGGTTCGAGGGCATCCGCCACCGGGCACGGCTGCCAGGGCTGCTCACAGCCACTGTAGGTGCTGCTTGTGATTTCACCAGAGGCACAGAGGTGTCCCAGGAGAGCAGGCCGAGCCAGACAGGAAGCCAGACACAACCAGAAGTCAACCAGTCAGAGGATGTTTGACACCATGGATGACGAGGGGAAGTGGAAAAACACAAGATCTTACAGGACACCACAGATCCTTTTCACGGATCATTTTGCCCACTTGTCATTAACAAAATTGCGCCACAGACGCGACGTTGCAGAGCAGCGTCCGGTGGAGCAGCAGGGTTAGACTACACCCTCTACCAGCTCCTGGGATGTGGATTAGACCCTCGTCTCCCCTCCCTGTCTGGAGGAAAGCCAGCAAAAACTGAATTTCTCCTTCACACTCAGTCAATAACTCAATAACCCTCAGTGCAGGAGAAGAAAATCGCAAATAAAAACCTCCAACTCAAACTGGCTCCTTACACCAGTTTACTGTCAGCCAGAGCACAGCACATCAGCAGGGTGCATGGTGCAAGAAACTAGATGACTAAGCATGTGTGTGTGTGTGTGTGTGTTTGTGCACACAGAGCTGACAACAGCTGATTTATGAAACAGCAAAGCAACTCATGTGTGCATAAAACACTTATAACAGATGCAAAGGATAAATGCTCTAAATGCCAATTAGGCAGGGGCTGATTTGTTGAAAAAGCGTGTGCGTTTGATTTATTGAATAAGCTGTTGGCTCAGCAGATCAGCCTCTTTCAATACTTTACGTATATTTAATATTGATGAATGGAATACGTATAAGTACAAGCGATATATAATTTCGAACAGCAGAGGGGACAAATGAAGTGACTCGAACACTGTTGAGACGTGAACTCAACAGCACGCTATGGATGACTCAGCGTTAATTGCTCGAGCTTGAGAAAACATTTGTATTTGGCAATTGTGTTAATGGGTGAAATCTAGCTTGAAACAAGTAACCAACACCAAGCCTGTTTCTGATTCTAAAGTTAGACGTGAAGCCTGATACTGAGGTTACATTTTAATGTGAGGCCCATTCTCTGATTATAGGACATGTAAAGCCAGATTCTGCTTTCAGCTCCAGGTTTTCTATTTTTCCACCGAACAAAGCATCAGAGCTGAATCCTTTAACAAATTAGAGAATGAGTGACACGCTGAGCACCTTAATGTGAGAAGACATTTAATGACGTGTGTCTGCGGTCCTGAGGTCACATACTGTACACTGTGTGCCTTGTAGACGATGTCTGGGTCCTCCACAGGGGAGGCCTTGGCTGTTATGTGTGGCAGTCGCTGTGTGGTTTGGTTTCAGACCTTTGCTGTACCGCTGTAACCCGATATTTGGATAAGGCTGGCGAGTGGAACACGAGCTAGCAGTCCCCTGTGTTGATTTGTGCAAATGTGTCAGCCTCTGACTTTTAAAGCAGTCTGCTCTCTTTATACTGTGAAGTTCTTTGGATACAAGCAGTCACTAGCGATGCCAAAAATGTGGTACTAATTGGAAAATAATTGTTTGTCTTAATTGCATCCACTCCACACATACCACTAGAAGTAGAACGAGAAGGCTGAAAGCAAGGGAAAGAAGAAGAAGACAAAGAAAAGACAGGCCTTGATTAAGAAGTGCGAAAGTGTAACAGGCCAGAATAATGTGATTAAAACAGCCAATTATTCTGTTAATCTGACAGAAATTTCCAAAAGATACAAAAATAAGAGCATATGCTTGTTTCTTTGAATAATTATATCTTTGTATAATTTAAATGTGTTTCTGTCATTAAAAATGTTTCATGTTAATAAATGCATCCACATCAGTACAAGTGATTCTCAAAATATGTCAGACAGCCTAAACCTGGCTACTGCTTCTCAGGCTTTTGCAGAAATATAGCACATCTGAATCAAGCCCAAGTCTCGAGCTTGTCCGCTGCTGTGTCCAAAAGGTTTGATCGATGTTGGCATGAGGTTGGGCTCCAGTCAGACTGTGTGTTCCCTCCCATGGTAAAGGCTATTGTGTGAGGAGAAGAGAGCTGATCCAGAGTCTGTACCTTAGGGGTTGTATTAATTGGCTCCAGATGGCCCACATGGTCCTGATAAAAGACTACCTCACTGCAGCTGGCTCTGCGAGACTGTTTGTGTGCGTGCGTCTGTTGTGGTGTGAGCGCTTGGGTCCGTTTCTGTCCTGATCAGAGCAACATCCATGTATGTGTTTATGTACATAAGGGTATGAGTGTTTATACGCGGGGATTAAGCTTCATGAAACGTGCATGTGTTTAATCAATGTCTCTGCTCGTCGATCTGTATTTATTTCTGCGTGTGTTGCCTGGCAGTCTGCTCAGATCAAATCCATCAGCACATAAATGAGTGAAAATAAATTGTGTGTATGCACAATGATCACAATGTAACTGACACCATATGTATGGTGTGAATATGAGCATTAGCACATGTGCACGGAGGAGACCAACCAGCACGGCTACAGTGTTTTAGCATGGAACCTTTCAACGATCCACCAACTGTTCATTTGCTGTATACCTTTAAGTTGACACATTAAAGAGCTCCAATGAAATCAAATAAAGAAAATGAATTGCCTGCTTTTACAGATGTTACTTTACAGCCCGTGTCAGAGCAACTCCCTGGGTTGAAAGTGCATAATGATATATTAAGACCCAACACGGGCCTAAAAAGGACGATGTGTGGTCAGTGTAAACAGTCGTAACTGAACACTCAGTGTGTTTATTGCTTTTCTGTCTCTGTGCATTTAGGAGGACAGCGCTGCAGTGATCTGGCCCACTGACCTTGTGAGCTTCACATACGCAAACAACCTCCACATAGAACCCTCCGCCCGGTTGCACATATATGCTGAGCATATGCACGGCAAACACAAATAAACCCCACCATAAGTCAATGAGCTGAGGCCGCTGGGAGGACAAATGTGCACACAGTAGTCCAGCTGGGCAGGCCTTAATGACCGTGATAGTAACGTACAGTATGCATACAGTATATTTTGTCAACGTGCGGTTTTAACACTTAGCTGCTCTGCGCTGACAACAAGATAAATGTGGGTGTGTTATTCAGAGGTGTGATAGCGTGCGTCTCAGTTTTAAGCTGTGACAGCGTCAAGCAGTTACAATAAAGCTCATATTCATCTGAGATTAAAGATATAAAGACATAACAGGGCTGTGTGCATATTTAAATATAACCTTGGATTTTCAGTCGCCCACCCTCCCTCCTTCTTTTTTTTTTTTGAATGAAACAATGAGAGTGGAGATGGCCTGATAGGCAGATGTGGAAAGAAAAGACATCTTGACAATAGATCAAGCTTAGCTGTATCTCTGTGAATATATAAATGCTGTATTAGGTCAGGTGGAAGTCAGACATTTTCCCTTTTGTCACCTAAAAAGTGTTAATGTACAAAAGTGGCACTACACTTCGCCTAAACGCTGCTGGAATAACTTCAAAACGCTAATAAGAGCTTCACCCAGATGAAGCCAGCGGTTTTGAATTTGTGGTGAATTACACAGCAGGGGAAAAAAAGAAGAAGGAGTACTTCCTGCTCTGGTTCCTTTTCACTCACGGCCAGAAAGAAAAGATAAAAACACGGCACTTAAATGTAGGGCTTTGTTAGCAGTCAAGGTCCTCTGCTCAAGGCTATTTGCTACCCACCCTCCCCCACACTTACTACTCCACAGCACAGGCTGAACTCAAACCTTATGACCTTTGACCTTGCAGTTCTTCTTAAATCACCCCTGGGAGAGGCTGACCACAGCCAGGTTAGGTCAATAAACATCAGAGATGGTTCTCCATGTGCTTAGCAATCAGTCTAATTAAGCCAAAGTCCGGCATGTGGACCTTTGGAGACCTTGACTGGACTTGAGGCCTCGGGGCTGGGGACACAGGAGGGCTGAGGCTCAGACAAAGGATGGAGGACCAGTGGAGTGCAGACACGATAAAACAGGTACACAAATTGAACGCAGCTTTTTCTGCTATTTTAAAGATTTCTACTTTTAAAGTGTCTTGTTGTCCTGCGGTACAGCAACTAAGCAGACAGATTGCAAAGAACCTGAAGTACACACGAACAGACAAGCATAGTGATCTAAGTGCTAAACACACACACACACACACACACACACACACACACACACACACACACACACACACACACACACAGATTGCTCCCAGCTGATCAATTTCTCACTGGTGCGTTTCCAATTTACAGAAGATTCTCAGGTTGAGATGACAAGACTGACCCTTTTAATGGGTCGCTGCACTCTGCAGTGGAACACCTCTTGATACACTTTTGAAACATTTTTCTTTATACACACGCACACACACACACACACACATACACAACCTCCAACTGAGCTCCGGCTTTAATAGTGCAGCAAGCTGTAATGTTGCTCGCCTTTGGCTTTATCCAGCTACATTTAAAAAGAGAATAGTCTCACTTGAACACATAACTTCACACAAGGGTTGTGCTTCATCTCAAAATGAGATATTCTTATTATTTTAATATAGTGATACAGTATGCCGAGTCATCATAACAGCTTGAGTTACGACATATTTGAGCAGCTATGGAAAACTGAGTATTAAAAGACTTGTCTGACTGGCAGCCCCAAGTTGTTCCAGATACAAAAATAAGAGCATACAGTAAATCCTATGAAGCATTCAGATTCTGTTGCATTATGCCATAAGAAGCGTCACGCAAACCGGTTGCAACACGGTTAATCTGTGCAACAATCGCGGCGCTCTCGCACTCGTGTTTGACAGTGATTATGGGAGCGAGTCGGCGCACTGAGTGACATTATGTGCCATGGTGGATGCTTAATACTCCTTCGCTCTGCCATTTCAGCCCGGGCAGAAGGCTTTCATAAAGCTGCAAGCGACAATGAGAGCAGAGTTTAGACGAGATTTTTTTGGGAGACTGACATGCAGGGGTGACTCACTGACAGAGGAAGAGGCAGACAGTTTAAACTGTGCTGGGATGAGCACAGACAGTATTTTGTCATGCTGCTTCTTTAAAAAGCTTCTATCTGATTGCAGAAACAAAGACGGCATGCTAATTGACAGACTAAAAGCTCAGTGGACTGTCTGTCTAGCTCTCTAATGAGCTCAATTTGTCTGCTTGTTTGTGAGTCTGAGTACTATGTATGAATACAACAGTGGGTGTTAGTAGGACTAGGTGTTACATTACATATAGGTGTCATCACAATACCATCTTAAGAAAAATCAATAGGCACATTATGGCCCTCTTTTTGTGCACACATTTGCAGTGTGTGTGTGTGTGTGTGTGTGTGTGTGTGTGTGTGTGTGTGTGTGTGTGTGTGTGTAGGCCTGTGCACATGCATGTAATCCCTCATAAATGGAAATGGTGATTATGCATTACTGACAAGAGTCATTGGTTACGCTAGACAAGACAAGTGTGTGTGTCTGTGTGTGTGTACACTTGGCATTCATTAAGTCGAAACAAAACAAGCAGCAGCAGCTGAGTGTGTGAGTGTGTGTCTTGGCCCAGACAACAGAGAGAAAAGATTCAAAGAGAGCCAAAAGTGGGGTTCAGTGAGAGAGGGTAGGAGAAAAAAAAACAAAAAAAGAAAAGAGCGACCAAGAAAGAGAACTTCAAAATTAAGTTAAGAAGTCTGTTTAAGAGGGACACTCAACTTCAGGTCCACACACACACACTCTACACTTCCACGGTGCTTCATAAGTTCTTTTTAGACTCCACACAGTTGAACTAACAGCTGAGTCGCCGGTGGCTACGGCATGAAAACTCTTGTAAGCATTAATCGGATGGGCTGAAGTAGGATGCATCAAAGCCTCTTTTTTTCCTTCTGGTTTTGATTTCATCCAAGATTCTAATAACCTTAAATCACACCAGATTAATTATGTTCAACGCAAATTAAAAACCATAAAGCTGTACCTACATACTCCAATATATACACAACCAAAGCCACAAGAATGTCCTGATCATGACAAAGCTAGCCACACTGGAGTCATGTTCAGATCGTCTATTGTGAGTGTGAATGAAAAATATCAGAGAATGATTTACTCATTTCATTTATGACTATCATTATTGTGCTGACTAAATGCCAGAATTCTGACAGCTTATTGGAGAAGAGGCTCCTGTGGCAGCAGCATATTGGATGACTGAGCTTAAGTTTCTGCAGTTGTTCTACTTTTTTTTTTTAATCTTGTCTTATCACCACACATGCAAAAGGCTACCTGCAGTACTCTGCTAGCCACGACAACAGCACTGCTCTGGGACTTGTCTTGACACCTCAGTGACTCGTAAACACACAGAAACCCTTCAGCCTAAATCAAATGTGGGAGAGGAGCAGAATACAACTAGGTCAGTAAACCAAGGCAGTGAAGAGGAGACTGTGCCGGGCTGTGAATGCAAGTTTCCATGCGTGTATGTGTGTGTGTGTGCAGGGCCCACTTTTGGCACGGGAACCCCATTTAGAGAATATGGTCATGCTGGTAGGAGAGGGCTACAATGAGCTGGCATGTTTGAGGGGATGTGCTGCCAGTCTCCCGCACCAATCTCAGGAGCATGGGAAGGCAAACACAGAGTTGATCTCAAAGACTTCTAAAGGGGGCTGCTTCCTGCCAAAAATCACTCGCACCTGTCCTTCTGTCTCCTTCCTCTCTCCCTCCGCCGCTCCTCCCAGTCCTTCCCCTCTCTGTCTAACCGTCTATCCCTTCATCCTCTCTCCACAGTGTGAAACTTTTTCTTAACTCAAAATTGGAACCAGCTACGCCACTCGCTCCTCCCTTCTGTTTTGGCCAGTGCCAGGTGTAAAAGCTCCTGGCATTATCTCAGTTAGTCCTGTTCGGGAACAGTGCGGGGCAGCCATGCCAGGGCACTGGAGTCATCCTTCACACATAAAGCACACACACATGCACACACACACACACACACACACACACACACACACACACACACACACACACACACACACAAGTACACACAAAATAGGCTTTTTAAAAGAGGGCATGAGGCGATGCCAAGTACTGGCTAGGCTTGTGTTTCATTAGCATCAGATAGAGAGCCTTTCTTCATTCAGTCCTGCTGTGTGTGTGCACATTTGTGTGTGTGCATGTGCACTAATGAAAACCTCGGACCAGGGCTGGCCTCTAACTGAACTCCACTCAACACACACTGCGCTACAGGCCATCAGAGCGAAGAGAGAATAAAAGTGTGAGAGTGTCCTTGTTATACGTTATTCCTTCAGCGCTTTTCTTCCTCAGCTGGTAGAAAGTAGAGTGTTTACACTTAGCTATAATATAAGCCGCAGGGTCACTTTCAATGCAACACTTCTTTGGTTTTGTCAGTCAGTCCCCACTCCAATTATTCTCTTGTTTATAGAGTCCGACCTTATTTATTCTGGCTGACTTCAAGATCACCTGTTAACAGGATTTTTTCGGACATTTTTGTTCTCTCTTTCTCTTTTTTTCTTTACCTCAAATATTCAAGCATTTAAGTCTCTGAGGGAAAAAAATAATAATTTCTTATCAGCTGCTTCAGAAGCCCTCTCTTCTGTTTCGAGGCCAGGTAGATGAAAGCTTGTAATGACCGAGCTCAGATTTGGAGGTTACAGTATCAAATGACAGCTAGGAGGACTTAGGCAGGTGCTTGACACGCAGTGAATGGAGCCTGTATGGGCTGCTCATTACAGAAGGACATCTGCTGCTGTCCGGCCCCCCAGACTCCACCCCTAGCTTTACACTGATGCTTTGATGCCCTGTCAGTGTGTGTGTGTGTGTGTGTGTGTGTCTGTGTGTGTGAGAGAGACAGGAGAGAGAGAGACCAGAGGCAGAACAAAAAAAAACACACACACACACACACACACACAACCTACAGTAGCTAGAATAAAACGTTGAGAATAAAAATATAATAATAAATATAATATATAATATAAGAATAAAAGAAAAACACGAGCATGAATGTGAGTGTATTGTGCAGTGTGTTGTGTGTGTGGTTTTGTGGCCGAGAGAGAAACATCACAGCAGCCATTTTAATCTGCTGTACACTCTATAGAGCGTGATTATTTGTAAATCATATTTTCCAGCTTGTGATTTCAAAACCTGCTTCATGCTGAATGCATTAGAAGCATCACATTTTCCAACGATCCTTTATTCCATTCTCCAAGAACATTTGTCTCAGAGAGAGAGAGACAGCAGCGTTTCATACCAATCTCTGATTTTCTTTTATTTTTATGTTTTACAGACGAAATCCATTTCAATAATTCACTGGTGATATAAATGCCTTCTTTTACAACAAACAAAAAAACTAATGATGCAGGCTGGAAATGAACAGCTTATTGTATTGTAGTCTGCGACAAGTTCAATTTTGAAATGATTAATTTGGAAATGCATTCCTTTAAGTGGCTAATTATAAATGAGTGAAATGGCATTTGCGTTTAAAGATGAGGGGGCGTGCTCATTAAAAGACCTCCACGCCCTTTGCAGGGTGCCACTATTTACACTTCTCTGGTGACTGTCATCTCCTATTGCAAAACTAATGGGCAACGTGCTCTCTCGTCCGGACGAGGGAAGAGAAAGAAATGACAAAGAGTGCAAGCACTAAGTCTATAAATCAATGCAACGGACAAAGTAGCAGTGAAACATTTTGAATTGATTTTGCAGAGCGATGTTGTTAGAGAGGGTGCACGGGGGGGGGGAGTATAAGAGACGGAGAGAATGTATAACACAGAGAGAGGAAGAGAGGGAATTAGGAAAAGAGAGGAAGATAAAGTGTGTGTGTGTGTGTAAATATGTGTGCCACGCTGGTATCACATGACAGCTTCTTAACTCAGCTCAGGAAATTCATCACAGCTAAAAAAGTTTCTCATCAGCTCACACTCCTGCGCGCGCGCACACACACACACACCGAATCAGCAGCAGCAGCAGCCCTCCATATAAAGTACACCAATACAAGACTGAGAGCCCTATAAAGCTCTTTGATGACCCAGTGACTCACAAACAGGATTGCACACACACTTGCGCAGCAGACTCACCTTTTCTTTACAGGACCGTCCTCGCCGTACTTGCTGCCATCCAGGCCCTGAGAGCGTAAGGAGCCATCTTCTTTGTGGCTGCCCTTTGACCCCGAGCCGTTCAGCTGCCCGTTGGCTAGGGAACCTGAGGAGAGAAGAGCCAGAAGGGTTATCACATATCTGTCTTTGGTGGATATTTTATGATCCCGTGGGCTTAATGCTGCATAAAAATATAGCTCAAATCTCCGGGGAGCAAACAATGTTGTGTTAATAAAGCCTTCTGTTTCTCATTCGATGCAGTGCAGAGAGCTGAAGGCAGAGTAGATATATTTCTTTTGATAAGATTATGGTGGGTCTCTATCTGCCAGACTGCACAGCACATGGAAAATAGAAGAAAGACAGAAAGAGAGGAGTTTCATAAATTCAGACAGAACACAAATTATTCAAGCATCTAGACTTCACCAACACACAGAGAGAGATCCTGAGCCGAAAGCATCTGCAGTCAGTGTGAAAACAGTGACACAGTCTATGCAGTGAATGTGACACAAAGTCTCACACGGTTCTTCACATCACGTATTGCCACGTCTATGGAAGCATCACAGGAGGCTAGTTTTGGAGCGAGGAGTGATTTATTCATATTTGTCCACATTTTCCCTCGTCGAATGCAACTGCCGTTCCCTGCTGATGTACATGATGTGTGTCCTTTGACAAAGGATTAAGGTTAAAAAAAAAACACACAAGCCCGAGGCAGCGAAGAAGTGAGCAGATATTGCTGGACTTGACATTCTTAGTGAGCCCAATTGACAGAGCCTTAATTAAATATTTAGCAAGCAACTCAGACAAACAAAATAAGCCCCCAGACAGATTCTTAAATCAAAAGCAACAACAAGCACCGAGAATTCAAATTAGGTCAAACAGAGGAGAGGAAGTCAATGGTAATTAAGGGAGACAACCAAATTAAAACGATATCACAAAGCTTGATTTCCTCATGGGCAGCTCTTGCAATTCTTGGAATGTGTCACACACACACACACACACACACACACACACACACACACACACACACACACACACACACACACACACTTTACCTTTCCAGTGATTCAACAGTAGCGTGCAAATATGCAAACTTATCGGGGGAAACGGCTGGGGGAAGTTCAAAGGCTTTCAAGAATTATTAGTAAAAGAAGAATGCAGGAACTGCCGAAGAGGCCGACAGGAGACAGGGGCAGTCACAGGTTTTAAAACTGCCAGCTGAAATATCACTCTGCAGGGCTGAAAGCTGGAGATTTATATCAACCAGTGAGCAACACAGCAATCAATTTAACACTGCCAACAATTAATCAGATTTCACCCGTTCTGACCCGCTTTGATGCGTATTCATGCCTGACTGGACTTCGGTTTGGCAGATTGTTAAATTATTCACGTTCATTTTGCAAAAACAAAACGATGACTCACTGAACAGTCAAGCTTTCTCTCTGTGGTTTGTTTAACCAAGAACGCTGCTGTCATAAATCCTTTCATTTACCTTTCCAGTGGTATGTCACTTTCTGATTGGCTGACGGGCTCTTTGTTCATCGCCTTCCCAGCGCAGTGAAATTCCATTTGACTGATGCTTTGGAGGGATATGTCACTCACCCTGCACTGCAAACGCCTAATAGCAGGTGTCAAAATGAAAATAAATTAAGATAATAACGACAGTGGAGCGCGGGTTAGGATAAGTGGCAACTTGAATGATATCCTGTTAGCGAGGAGGCTACTGTTGAACAAGCCCAGGCATTGTGTCATCCGAGGGAGATGGCACGGGAAGGGGAATATTGAGATCAAATGACAGTGTAGGAGACAGGATGAATTGTGGAGCAGGTAAAAGGAGTTTTCAAACATATGATTTAACTGAGATTTATAAATGTGTTTTGGGCTGAATGGCGCTCGCACACATGCAGTCACACTTTATCATCATTGCATAGACACACAGGGCTTGTTTGGTTTTCTCACACACACACACACACACACCCGGGGCAGGTCAGTACCTGAAAGCGGAGGTACAGTCATCACCACAGATCGTTGCGGTCAGAGAGTTAACAAGCGCCGGCATGATGAGTAAGGCCATTGCACCGCTGTCAATGCTTATGTTGGCGTTGGGGAGCCTGCAAGTCTATAGGGCAGGGGTGAATCACTGCTTTTCAATGTCATGGTTAGCACGAAGGGCTTACATCCGAGTGCCTTTAATCAATCAAGAGTTTCACTCAGAGTCCTTTTAAGTTAACCCTTCGTAAGGTTGGAAAAAAAAAACTTCATATGGCAGCAGAGAATTCAATCCATCTGCACCTGTGGAATATTTCCTTCACATTTTTAGGATAAATTTCAGAGTAAGACATTTTTCAGTAATTAATGTGTAACCATGGAGAGAATTTTTAATTTGGGGGAACTGATTAAAAATTAGAATTGGTTGAGGAGCTACAAAGAGTCTTCACGACTTCTGGACAATGTGTTTGCCAGTGAAAGTTGCACCAGGGCAACAAAAAAAACCCAACCCTGGAATAGCTCATTAACTTTAATTGTGCTCAGAAAATGACTGACGCATGATGTCCCCACAGAACGCAAAACAAACAGGCGGAGGCCCGTCTCTCCACCCCCTCTTCTTCTCCTCTCCGCTCCCTCCCCTCCAGTCCTCCCAAGAGTTGTTTGACATATGCTGGTTGCACATGAATGCCCATCTGAGGGGCAGAGCTGGGGAATCTTGGGAAGGCAGAGGGCCGGGGATGGGAGAGCATGGCAGACAGAAGGGGGGAGCCAAAAGCTGGTGGCCTAAAACTGGAGTTCACGGTGCTGGTGGAGGCCTACAAGAGGTTGGAGCGGTGGCAAACTGGAATGAGATGGGGCAGCGGAAGGATATGCTACTGTGCCATCCCAGTAGCAGCTCCTATGGGTGGAGGGGTGGGGGGTTCTAATCAGATTTATGCGTGCTTAACTAAGCCCATCGCCTCGCTATGTTCACCTCAAAGTCTCGAGAGAGCAGGAGGGAGTGAGCAGAGGTACATAGCGTAACATGGCATATCACAGGGCTGAGAGGAGCTTATTAGTGGGAGCTGCAGTAATAAGTGGAACTATAGCGGAGTAGTCATGCCGTCAGAGGATCATCACGGAGGCTGAGAGTGCGCCCTTCTTGATTACACTTACAAACAGAGGCTTAATGTGAAAGTGAGTACAATTCCACTCCTAACGGACAGGGAGCCGCGAATATGGCTGTGATAAAAGGCTCACTTTGTTCTGAGATGCATGGTAGTAATCTGTCTTTTGACTTCCTTCTAATAAATGAACAATTCTGTACAATTTGCTGTTTAAACTCTAATGTTATACAAGGCCATAATCTCCCTTTGCCTCTAGTAAACAAGAGCACTAAAATTCTATTTCATGCCCTTTGTTCGAGTAATCCTCTGTGCCTGTATACAATTAAAACTGCGGGATAATATAAAAAGAAACAATGGGTACTTTTATTTTCGGGAAACTCCCCATAGTACCCATTCCCAGACGCTTTTTTTCCAGAGCTGTAGCAGATACAAAACCGGACTGCCTGGCGAGAGGATTACAAATAGCCCAAAATATATTGCTCTCTTCCGTCCAAAATTGGACCTAACAACACTGCATGACACTTACCACAAGCCAGAACAAAAGCCATACACAACAATGTGCAGTTCAGAAACATGGCATCTGCTTTGTGAAGTTCAAGGCTGTAAATCTAAAGCATCAAAGGGAGAGATGGGATACTGAAACGGCATGAGCTGTTGTGTAAAAAGAGCACGCAAGGAGAGGGTAGATTACCTAAAGTCACCCTCTTTCAGCTACTGTGATACCCCCCGCCCACCCCCTCACCTTCTATCGCTCTCTCTGCTGCCATTCCACAGAGAGAATAGTGGCCCACACAGTGTTTCAGCTGCCACGGGCTGCCACTCTGTTCATGCAAAGGGCTGGCAGCATGGGAAATACAGACAGACAGCAGAGTGACAGCAGAGCGAGTGATGAAGGAAAGGGGACAGCATGCATAGAAAACTGGGAGGAACGGCAGGTTCTGAGACGGGCAGACAGACCGGCAGAGAAGGGACTGCGAGAGAGAGAGAGATGGGCAAACAGGGAGCCCCTCTCCACTGCCCCTCCTGATTTTTGGCCAGGAGCCAGCTCTTCCATCAATAGCACTCAGGGAAATGGAGAGGAAAGGAAAGGATGGGGGAGAGGAGAGGTGTAGACGAGTGTAGCCAAGGGAGATGGGCGAAGTGAGGAGGTGCAGGAAGAAGACGCAGCTTCAACGATTCTGAGAATGGGAGAGGAAGGGTGGGAAACAGGACAGAGGGAAAGGGAGGGAGAGCGGCGATGGTGGGGGAAGAATGGAGGGAGAGGGAGGGAGGGTTTGGGTGACAGACACTGTAGGTAGTTAAGACAGACAGGGGGCAGAGGACAGGAAGGACAAAGCGGAAAAGAGGGAGATGGTGAGAAAAAGGGGAGACAGCGACGGATGGAGGGAACAGGAGGGGAGAAAGAGGCTATGATGTGGAGGGAGAGGGAGTGGAGATACATAATCGAGGAGATTGAGCAGCGGGAGGGAGAGAGGAGACAGGAGCTTGCGGAGAAGGCAGTAACCAGAGTCCTATTGATGTGTAATGAAACCCTGCATCCGGGGAGAGACAACCGGAAGGACGGTCGGATGGAGGGAGATGGGGAACGAGAAAAGGAGAGGAAGAGGAAGAATGTGGCCGTGATGGAGCGGAGAGGAGGGTGAGCGGGGTGAACGAGCGGAAGCCGGGACGCAGGAGGGCATAATGTCATTTGTTAAATAATGCAGGCAGTGAGCGGGAGAAGCAGGAAGCGTGATGGACACGCAGATGGACGGCTGCCAGCAGCGAGAGGTAAAGTGGCTGGGGAGATGGCATAATTGCTGGCTATGGGCAGGGAGAAGGCTGGGTGGGTGGGGAGATAGACTGACACACACACATACACATACGGACACACATACAGCTGACTGACAGACTGCCACACCCCCTTTAAAACAGATAGCCACTGCTGCCACGAGCGAGAGAGGAGGAGGAAGACGGGAGACGTTGGGGATGGATGGTGGTATGTGGGAAGGGAGAGACGGAGAGACAAATGCAACCAGGTTGTGCTGTAACCTCCTTCAGTCACGTGATACCTATTTCCCCAAAATGGTGGATGTTTATCATAAAGCTGAGCTTTTCCTTTATTTGGACCTCATCCTGGACTTTTTTACATTAATCTTTGAAACAGAGTGGAAACAAATAGATTAATCCATTAGATTTTTTAAGCAGAAATGGTGTGAATATATTTCGATTTTAGCCTGTTAGTCTGACAAAACAAAATATTTCCTGATGTGGCCCTGGAATCTCATAATGAGCATTTTGATCAACATTTTACTCCTTAAAAATGCCCATCATAATATCCCAGAGTCTAAGCCAATATCTTAAAATTCTGTCCAACCAACAGTCCAAAAACACTTCATTTATTCTGAAATTTGATAGATATGACAGTTATCTCTAATCTTCTCCAGCTCCATCAATTACATATTTAATGATCACATGCATGCATGGTCTCCAAAATGGCTGATAGTTTCACATTAACGCCGTTGTGAGGCTGAAATCTGTGGCACATGTCTGGCTCCAACATAAGCCCAGACTAACCCACAGTTCTCTAAAACAGCAGGGGCTGCCCATTCAGGATGTAGCGCACGCTGAGTGTGATCCTCCAAAATGGCTGACAGTTTCACCACAACGTCTAGTCGAGATGGGAAACTGTGCTGCTGGTACAACCTCCAAAGCCTTGCTAACCCACGGTGCTCTAAAACAGCAGGGCCCGTCTATTCAGCCCCGGCTCCCTTTTGTGTCAACGCGGGCTGCTGTCGTTACCCCCGGCACGACGGGCCGCCGTCGCTTTCTAATGAGTCATTTTTATTCAGGCGATAAGGTCAGCTACCCGCGGCGGCTTAAAAGGCCCCGAGGAGCTCTGGAGTGGCAGCTATGAGATGCCAGACAGACACAGAGATACACTAGCTACAGGGAGAGGAGGGGGCGCTCGGCACAGACACACAGAAGAAATGAAGGTGTGGAAAAACATATAATAAAGAAAACAAGAGAAAAATAGGGAAGGAAAAAAAACGCCAGGTATGAAAGATAAGCAACATTTCAAAAGACTCTACCCTCCTGTCTGTCTGCCTGTCTCCCTTCCTGCCGAGCTGGATGGCTGGATGACTTTCCTTTCTTTCTGTGTCTGGGTTGTGTTAATGTCAGCTGAGAATAGCTTCTGAGGCACGTGTGAAGTTCAAATCTCCGCTGTTGGCTGGCTGAGGGCTTTTTTTGTGTGGGAGCACCAGTGTCAAACAAAGACACGGTGGCAGCTTGGTTCAAAACAAGCTGTTCACCCCCCCTAACCCCCCTGTGCTCCCACTCTTCTTGTGTTGTTTCAGGTTTACGCGGCGCAACAGCAGAGTCCCTCAACTGTTAGTATAGAGGGGGCTCCCACCTGGAATTGGATTTCTGTCTAACTAAGCAACTTCAAGTGTTTAATTCATGTTGGGCTTATGTTTTAATAAGTCTGGGCCGAAGGGCTGGCGTAAATGCCCGAGCTGAAAAAGATTAACAACACTTCCACACATGTTTTTTCTTGGCGTGCTGTACTGTGAAAGACCTCAGAGTCCTCTGTGTTTGCTGCCTAAACATTTGAGAAAACTTTCAGTTCGAGGGTTCCTTTGAGGATGTGACACAGCCAGCCAAGTGAAAGACTCCAGCTCACTGCCCACTGACCCTCAACAAAAAGCAGAATGAGAGTCCTTGATCGTCTGGTCTCGTCAAATCAGGCTCCGTCAGCGATGAAAACATGCTTAGCCTTCACATACAAACAGACGAATAAAACTGTCGCCTGCGATCGAAGCGACTTGAGACGCTAATGTCAGCCAAGCCAGACAAAATTGGCAACTCTTTACATTTGCTCCACGGAATGCTCGTTCAACACTTTCTTTTGCTTCCTTCATTTCGTCGAATCTCAGTGAAAGTTTGCAACACGTTGCTACATTTCAAGATATCCTTTTAATTGTTGCAGGCCAGTTTACAGTACACCGAGAGAGACGCAATTCATTTTATTACAGCTAAATTTAAATCTGCGCAAAGTTCTCATTTCAGCTAAATAAAGGTTTTCAAGTATGTGGTGACAAAAAGATCCTAAACTGACCTCCACTTTAAGAAGGAAAAATGCATAATTAAACTTCTTCTTTGTACTGGCATGCAGTGGTAATGTATGTTCAAACCTCTGCCTTCTGTCTCCACTTGCATACATCACTACGTGGCACTGAATACACTAAAATCACCAAAATATCATAGTGTGGTAAAGTGGACAGCTACAAATACAGTCGTCTGATATCCATCGCAGTGGGAATACACAAGTGTGAGGGTGGGAGGCACAGCAGGTTAAGGACACAGATGTGAACTCACCATTGGAGTTTGTGGTTCCGTCATCCAGCTGCCGTTTCTGTGCACTCCTAAACTCCTTCAGGGAGAGGTAAAGCACCTTTCGCATAACCCGCTCCTCCGACCACGGGATCCCATCACTGTCATCCTGTGGAAACATCCAGGGAGAGAGGACAGGTCAGTATAAACTATTGTCACAGAAAGAAATGTTTTTTTTACTGTAAAGCTGGCAAACGAGACAAAGAACAACCCGACAATACAGGCTGCGGGTTAGCAAGCTGGACACTTGTGAGCATTGTTTGTGCTGAAGTTTCACCTGATCTTTCACCTTTGCTTCTGCTGGCAGACAACTGCATGCCCATCAAAATGTCCATGATGAAACCTAACAGGCTGATGACTCAGCACAAAATGTCCAGGTTCACCTTCTTCAGCCAATTAGGAGCCACACAGTCACACTTTTTCTTTTGCAATATGAAAACTCTAAAAACAGTCTCAAAATTATTTCAGCGATCTTCTACAGACACTCTGAGGAACACACAGATGCTGCATTCAGTGCAGAAATGCATGGAAAGTTATGTTCAAGTTTTTGAAGAAGGGAGAATCTTCCATGTTGTTCCGTGTTGCCGTTTCTCGCTACGTCGTGACATTAGCATGACACAGCATTTGCATAACATAGCATTAGCGTGCAGGGGGACACCGAGCGGCGACATTAGCATAAGAATGCGCGGAGGACTGCATCTCGCCACAGTGCCATGATAGGAGCGCGTTATGGTGATGAATGGGTAGGAAGCCAATGAAAAAAGCATCATGGGACTGCGAGTTCATGTGTTGCTAATCTCTCCCGGGGAGACTGAGACAGAAGATGTTATTGTCGGAGAGGTCACCAGAAGTCACGCACACGCACGCACGCACGCACGCATCCTTTTCCGAGACGTGGTCAGTTTTTTTTTCTCTTCCTCCTCCAGTCACTTTCAATCGGATCCACAAACACACAGCAGCACAGCGCAGGACACGCCAAAGCTGTCATTATATTCAAAGCGCTAAATTGCTCGTATTGAGAATTTTAACAGCTTAACAGAAAAATGTTCCACAGCGACGAGCATTGTTAAAAGGGTCTTTAGTGAGTGTCCAACAGCAATAAGCACGCTTCTCCCCCCCTCGCTCCCCTGCACTCATTGCTCTGGCAGCTGTGTTTGATGTCGTACAACGCTAATGACTAAAGGAAATGAGATTAGGACATGAGCAACAACAAAGAGGTATTAATAAATAATGGAAACTGGAAATAGCTTTTTTCTCTAGTCAAGCCATGGGGCGACTGGATTTCAGCTGTGAGGTTGGAGAAGAGAAAACACTTTGCGTCTTTGTGTGAAAAGCTAATGTATGTTAATTATTTGAGTTAAAAAAAAAAAAAGAGGAAGCATTTCTGATCCTGTGGCTCGTCCCGGCGCGCACACTTCCTTCAGTCTGAGTCAGTGAGACCGTGAATGGCAACGTGTGTGGGAGAGCGGCGTGATCATCATCCCGTTGACTCAGGCTGGCGGACATCACGGTGACATCAGAGCTACAAAAAAATCTCCACCTCACACCAAAATAAATCACTCCAAGATGTTTCAGCGCTGCTGTAATAACTGAATGGTCGTCATGGCATTCCATTAAAGAACAGAGTGAGATCACTAAAAAAAACTCAAAAGTGAGGAATTCAGTTTGCATGCCTGTGGCTGGGCAACACACACACACACACATATAACACACTGTGTGTGTGCGCGCGCTGTGTGCATGAAAGGGAGAAAGCGAATCTCATCCTAACATTATGCAGCCTTCCACAGCCAGTGAATAAAATGCTACTGAAGTGACTACTGCTTTCTTTCAGTCTCTATCTCTCACACGCACACACTCTCTGTTCACACTCCCTCAAACACACCGAGACACCAAGGATGATGCGCTGGATAAGAAGCTGCCTTCTGATCAGTGCAGACAACTCGCAGCTAATTATAGCGGGCGTCGCAACAGGGTGCGCGCAAATGTGTCTGCGTGCGTTCACTTCAAACTTAGAGAGTTCAGGACACCGAGGTGACATTTGTGAACGGAACACACTGCTAATAAAAATAACGTCAGCTGAAGTTCACAGTTCAGCAGCTGCGGGGGTTCTTCACTATAAAAAGAGCCAGAAACGGCTTCTTAGTGGATCACTTTGAAGCCACAGGTGGATCATGAGAGACGAGAAGAACTACTTTGAAATCAGCAAATATGCTTTATTATCAGCACGGAACTGAAAAGTTTCTGTAATTAGAACAAATCTAATTTGGCCTCATTCACTCACTTCATTCACTCCACAACTCCTAATATTTTTTTGACAATATTGACAAGGCCGAACATTTTGCTTGCGTATCGTGCTTTTGTGTGAGGTTTTTTTTTTTGTGTCTTTTCAGCAAAATAAAAATAAGCTTTTGCAGAGTACTGTTTTGATTTTCCAGGTCTGCTCAGGGGGCCTTGGGGATGAGGCCTCAGCACAGCTAACGGGAGGATAGAGGGGGTGGGGGTGAGGGGGCAAGATTAAAAGCTGGTGTCTGCACATGATGGAGCTGATGGGTGACAGCCACATCTCCCTGCACACAGTGCGCATGTTGGCACACACACACACACACACACGAGCGAGCAGACCGTTCGGTGCAGCGATAGTTTGCAGCCTATGACAGAGGATGATAGGGTGTGTTTTGTGTGTAGCATGCAGTCCCTCATTACACTGTCACACGCGAGCGCGCACCCACACACACACACACCAGCGAGAAAGGTAAGTGCGAGCGTTCAATTATGCCATTTTCTCCTGTAGTTAATGTCATCTAATCCATTCTGTGCGGGTGCATGAATCTGTGTGTGTATGAATGTACGTGTGTGTGTGTGTGTGTGTGTGCAAAAGCCTGCCAGGTAAGCACCAATTACCTAGACAGCTCACTGGCACTCTTTCCCTCCCGGTGTGTCACAAGGCCAAATGTACACTGACACACACATAGCATTGACAGTATATCTCAGGGTTACAAACACTTTCACATACCACAGCTTCTATGGTATCCGTATTTCCACCTGACACACACACACACACACACACACACACACACACACACACACACTTTAACACAGCTGTACTGAAAGGGAAAAAAATATTCCCTCCAAAAATTGACCTTAAAGTTCATCTGCATTTCTTTCTCTCTCTGGTTTCCTCAGTCGTTGGCAGCGTGCCACAGATATTTCCTGCACTGTGTACACATGCCGACAAGGTCTGGGGGGGGGGGCTGACTTTTCATCAGCTGGGGGAGGGAGAAAAAAAGACAAGCGTTAAAGCTCTGCTTTCTTACAGCTGCTGTACCTTGAAACCTCACTAATGGGCCTTCATAACTTCAGATCATCGGTTAAATGGGTTTTCACAACCTTTGCTCGACTGCAGGTTAACTGTTTATGCGACCTGAGAGGTACTTTGCCATCTGTTTCAGGCCAAGGCTGCTTCCACCGGATTTTAAGCCAGCCCCTGCCTGTGTGCGTGAGTTTTTTTCATGTGTAAAATAAAGAAGTGACAGACAGCAATAGCAGGCAAGACATTCACACCGCCTGCCAGGAGGTGGAGAGTAGCAAGATGGAGGAAGGTAAAGTCAAATAAGCAATAAAAACCAAATTGTGTTGCATCGCAGTTTCTCAGTCAGACATTGCAGTGTGTGTGTGTGTGTGTGTTTCTGAGGTATTGCCAGAGCTCTTTAGAGACAGCTCTTATACAGAGCAATGCCAGCAGAGCGCTACCTGGCACTGACACACACATCTACACCCCGACCAGCTCCCATCAGGCTAGTGGAATCCCACTAATGAGCGCGGGGACCTTTTTCTGTGCACATGCCTCGTGTGTGTGTGTGTGTGTGTGTGTAACCAAGTGATGCGTCAGGATCGCTGTGTGCCTACTTGTCACCCGGCAACCCCACCTCCCCCCTGATCCCAACTCCTTCGGAACATGCAGGTAATCCAACCTGCGGGGGGAAAAAACCCCTCTTTACTCATCTATAGGGATTCTGTGCCTCTTCCTCTCTCACTGCACATCTCTCTCTGTCACACACATATGATGCGATAAATCAGACGGTGCTTGGAAATATACCAACATAATACCTACTACAAACGTTTTACCCTAATAAGTGTGGAGGAGGGAAATCTCACTGAACACAGACCTGAGATGCTGGTTCTTGTAACATTTCAATTATTTTCCTGACGTTAGTCTGGCGCATAAAAGGGCTTTTTATGGTTCAATATAAAGTCATCTCCTGCTGGAGTTTTTGTTTATTTCTTTCTTAACCAGCATTTTTTGTTATCATGAGATTTTGCTAAGATTATATTGAAAATATGCACATTTTAAATTCATTAGACAGAAAAACATCCAGGGAATAAACACAGAGGAAATTCAGCCCAACAACAGAACAATCACGATCGACTCAAGTGAATAAACTGAATTTTCAAACAACAGTTCAAGGAATTGAGCAAATGTTTAAAAAAAGAAAAGGGCTAGCGGTGGTGTGCCAATGATAAGAAGTCTGAGAGGAATTAATCCATGGCTGCATCTGTATCTGTTCATCTAACTGGATGAAAAGTGGAGCTGGTTCCACTTCATAACGCCGGCCTTTACTCAACGATCCTCTCTCCACAGCAGGCAAATCCAATAACTCGAAGAGTTGATGAGGAAACAAGTGGATTGCATTGGCTGTGTGTGATAATGGATGCCGGGGAGGGAAAAAAGGCCCCTGGATGCAGTATTAGATACAAGAGAAGGAGCGAAGATGATGAAGAGTGCCGGATGTGCAGTGTGTCCATTTGAATGTGTGAAATTGCTTATTACGCCATTCAGTGAAAAACACACACTGCGCCTTTAAGAGCATCACAGGGCCTCTGTGTTGCGCTCTGGGTCTGTGTGTACAAGTGTGACAGAAAGCCAACACTAACGTCAGCTCTGCAACTCAGGCGTGCCAGTGCTGACTGTACAGGAGAGATGGAAACAACTGATTTATCACTTTTCTAATATTTGGTTGCAAGTGTTTCCCTTTTTACTCATTAATTAATTATCCAATATATCAGTGTGTATAGATGCCAACGCTATAATGACTCAATGTTGGTATGCATCCACACGACTACTGTGCAAACAACATTCACATTTTCTTTTGGACATTCACACACTTGGGAATCTGCATATACATTTACTTCTGTGTGTGTGTGTGTATGTCCTTGCTAACTGTTCTAAAAATAGCGCCGTGCTGCTGCCGACTGTGTGGATGTCATGGCAGAGGAATGTGGGCCACGCGCCAGCTGCGATCTGCTCTACAAAACCAGCCCAAAATCTGTTATTCTAACACACATTTCTCTTTAGGAGGTGGTTGGAGGGATGGATGGACAGACGAAGGAGAAATGTTATTTTAACAGAGCTGGGTTATTGTATCCAGTAGTCAGGACAGTCTTTATTCCCACAGCTACCCTCTTTCCTCTTCTCCTTCCGCATCTTGATCTTTCACCAAACACATGGGCTCCAGATGATTAGCTGCAAGGACACGACTTCTCAGGGTTCACAAGTGGTACAGATGACGGTGATAACAATGATTTCATTACATTCAGATACATCAGTGTAACCTTTCACGGGGTTACGATCAACCTTTTGTGGATTAAATACAACATTTAAGGCATGACCCTGTTCAGAATAAAACAACAACTGCAAAGCATTCAAGGAAAGCTTAGACGAGGCAGCGAGAGGTCCTAATTATGCCACCGCAGTAATGGTTTGTGCTTCAAAGCAATCCTCTGAGTGAAAGATGTAAATGCAAATAAGAGCATCTAAGTATGTTTGAAAAGCGGTGACTCATTAGAAAACTGGAAACTGTGACATATTTTTTGAGCCCACTGCCCACTTGCTTTTTGTACATGATGCTTTTGTTTCCTCCAACAAAATGTGACAAAAGCTTTTTAGCAGTTCTGACATCAGCATGATTTGCAAACAACCGAGGCCCTCGCAAAAAACTAAAACAGGCCGACTTCCTCAACTACGGAGCACGTGTTTGCTCCAGAAGAAAAGAAAAAAAGATCAAATTCCAGTCCTAACTACATCCTGGTCTCAACGTCCCTTATGGCTTCGAGTAGACCGGATGCTTAGCTCAGCTTGGCGCTCAGAGAATAGACGAATGGAACAGGGTTGTGGGGTCGCCGGGGAGGAGAGGCCCTATATAATCGCCTCATTACACCAAAAGCTCACCGCATCGGAATGTATGAGAGTGTGTGTGTCTGCGTCTGTGTGTGTGTGTGTGTGTGTGTGTGTGTGTGTGTGTGTGTGTGTGTGTGTGCGTGCAGCCACAGGGCCTTCCCTTTAAACTAGCTGTGCTGGGATTACCCCAACATTTAGAGTAGAGGGATCCAGAACATTTCCATCTGCAGGAGAGGACAAGATGAGAGGAAAGGTCTGAAGGTACCTCCTGCAATCGTGTAAACGACTTAAACCGCAGTTTTTCCATAAGCAGAAATGCTATTGAACACAGCTTCCTTGAGCAACAATATAAAAGAACTACAAAAAAACATAACCACACTCATACTTTCTGAAAAAGACATTTTTAAACAGTCCACATTGAAGAAATTGGCTGTGTGACCGCATTCCCACTCTACGTCTCCTCCCTGTACCTACATATGCAGCAGATAAAGGTTTCTCCCCTCAGAACAATGCCTTCTGTTTGCAGCCCGGCCGTGATGGTCTCTCCCGCTGAGCTCCGTGTCACACACACACAAATACAAATACACAAACCTCCCGCGTCTGCACTGTCAATCATATCAGCTGTCTGCATTCGCACACTCATGCACGCACGGTCTGAATCTATCTGAGCGTACATAAGTGACAGACTGCCAGCGCCATTCAGCCCTGTCGAGCATAAAACGCTATCAGGCTGGTAAAAAATAGAGCGCGCAGAGCCGGGAGAGGGATGGAGCGAGGGAGAGAGCTTTTAAATACAGACTGTGACCGAGTTTATTTTGACTGAAAGAAGTAAATGTCACAGGACTTTGAAGCTCCTGTCCCGTTGTATGTGTGTGTATATGTGTGTGCATGTCAACAGAAGAGGCTGCATAATAAGGGGTTTAAATTGACTGGGTTGCCCACCCACACTGGCTATGTGACCATCTGACCCTACACTCTGACCCTTAACCTTAAAACACACACAACCCACACACCCACCCACCACCTGATGCAACCCTCCTCTAACACAAACATGTTCTCCATCTTGTATTTTATCTGATTTGGATCGTTTGTGCTGAAGGTTTGAGTTTAGGCGAATGAAGGAAAATCCTCTTAGCCGTCATGTTAAAGACCCCATCTGTCTGACCTCTCTGCTCCCACATGAATGCAGCATAGCACTTGTGATTCAAAAAGGCAATTGTTTGCCTCAAAACATCCCAAGAATGTAAGAAATTGATTACTTTGGCCATCTGTTCCCAAAAATTCGGCCAAATCTTTTATTAACTTCAAAACAGACAGTATTCATTTGTGGTTTCAAACTCCAAAACAAAGTCAGAGAAAGAAATAAAACTCAGATTAATTAGGAAAAGTATAAACCCCTTACTAATCTGTTCAACTGGTTTGTTTATCACGTTCCTGGAACACTAGCTGTTGCAGCAGTACTGACAGATTATCTAAACAGAACGTGAAGGGAGCTTTGCTTCCAGTCTCGGTATGCATGTATGGCACACGGCACTGGAGGAGCATTACCCCGTAAAGAGCCGGAGCTTAAAGCAACTGTTTCCTGTTCATTCAGCACCGCAACGCCAAGACAGGATGGTGGAATTGTTGTTAAGGGAATTTTAAGTGTCTCTCATAAAGTGGAATGTTAAAGTAACATTGTGTGATATTTCGGCTTCACAGCCCTGTTGCCATGGTTTTTAGGGCTCAGTTGAGGAAAATTCTTCATATTCTTAAGTTACATTTGGCAGGTTGAGATTGCTCAGGCAGAGGACTGGACTCCATCCGGCCTTACAATAGACTAAAAATTTGTCTTGTGGTGTTAAAATCTAGTATAAAGCAACCCTTGTGTGTACGTGTGTGTGTGTGTGTGTGTTCTCTGTCAGGTTGCATAACAAATGGCTCCCATTCAATAATAACAGCCTCGTTCAACACGCTTACCCTCCAACTCTGTCACAATATCATTTTCACTTTGGCTACTTGCAGCTGACCAGAAGGTTTAACTCGATTCCCTGCACCGTGGGGCACACACACACACACACACACACACACACACACACACACAAGCTCACTAGCTGCAGTCACGTGGACGGCGAGTTCTGATCGACAGCGCTCCCCCGACATGCCGTCATTCATCACGGTGGTGGTGGCGGCAGCAGCGATGGCTCCAACGCTTCCCTCTGCTGCTCCCTTGGGAAGGTCTTGGAAGACCCTGCTGCTGATCCCTCTTAACAGAGCTGCACTCTTGGCCCTCTCTCCTCCACATAAAGTGAGGTATGACTTCTAACATCAATATCAATAGTTTATTTCTTTGGGTTCATACAGCCTTAGACTTTACGTGTTCAAATGTACTGGGAGCTGTGTGAAAGGTCACAATGTGGAAGAAATCTGTTTTTTTTTGTTAACACGTGGATTTACATGATGTATATAGATCTTGTCCAGCAAATTGCCTGAGGCGGTAACAGAGCTCATGGGCAATTCTACAAATATTTCCTTCTTTACAAGTAAGGTCACACTTCTACTACTGGACAGGGTTTATTTAAATAAAAATATAAAACTTTTAGAAGGAAATGTACACATTTAATGTGCTCTAGGATAATAAAAATACATAGCTCACCTTTAGATTCAAGTAAAAACACCAAAAATGGATTTATTCCATATGCTGGCAAAGACCAGACAGTAGGTGACAGGCCTTTAAATGTGGCAGCACTTTCTACACCAGGGACACACAGGAGACTGAAGTGCCCCGAAGCGCTGCCCCGCTTCCTTCGAGCACCCAGGTTAACCAATTGGGCCATTAACACAGTGTGTAGTGTGCAGAGCTCAGCAGCTGGGTCACAATCTGTGGAGGTAGACTCACGCTTGGTCTATTTTTGCCACAAGAAAAAAAACACACTGATAGTTTATTGGGAACAACAAAAATGATATATTTAATAATCTGATTAAGATAAATGACGAAACAGGCCGTGCACTTTTTTAATTACATACTTACTAACTAACGGATGGAACTACTGTGTCGGCTTCGTCACAGGACTGGAACACCTTAAGATACTAAAACACCCAACACAGTGAGCCAAACACTGACTGATGGGTGGTCTGTGTGCATACATCCACACAACATGTTTCAGAGCATATGTAAGTTATGTTACAGTGTATAAACATATCGTGCCACAGAGCTGGAGCACTCCCACAAACACAAGGGGCGGGGGGCGGACAGGAAGGCAGAAACAGGAAACAGAGTAACCTCATTAGCCTTGTGCGTTGTCTGACAGGAACAGCCTGCAGGCTGGCAAGCTTATACGGATATATACAGAGAGCCCACTGGCCTCTGGTCAGTTTATGCAGCATCTGTCCGCTACTAGTGGAAGATGCCATTTGTATGGAAGCAAGCTGGTGTGAGCACGATGCCTGAGGGGGAGTTCTAGAAAGTCTACCCTGTTAGCCTTGGATAGTCAGACTCATCAGAAAGATTGTAGGATTACATCTGGAATCCAGTTAGGTGAGGCTGTAAACAATCAGACAGGAAGAAGAGCACAAGCACCATCACACACACACGTACACACACAGGCGGGCACACTTACACAACAACAACAACTCATAGCCCGGGGCGTTAGACTCATTTACCCTTGCAGAACTTTGCACAAGCTCAGACAAGCTGCTTTACTAGAAAGACTCATTAATTTCCCTTCCCACAACCAGGACATAAAAAGATATTGAGCGTGTGAAAAAGGCCGCCGCTTTCCCACACAAGTGAAGAGCTAAATGACTGTGTATTACAGACACAAGTTAGATTAACGCAAATGAGGACATTTGTGGAGGTTTGTGTCTCCCGCTCGATGGCTGAAACGTCTCGGAGTATTTCAATCCTGCTCGTGTGTCTCTGTTTTTAACAAATGCACAGGGACACACACACACAAAAAAAAAACATACAGGTGGACCTCTGCACCTTCCCATCCTATCTCCTGAGTCCTCCACGCAAAAGCTGAACCTCAGCACAATTATTTTTAGACACACCGAGCAGCAGTGTGTCTGTTGATACGAGTGCGTTTAAGTCTTTAGAAGGTCAATAAGGGTGCTTGAGTAGTAGCCTCGGCCACACAGGCCTGTGAAAGTACTGCTTCTCTAGCCGCAAAATAAACTCTTTCTTCATACCACCCCGACACGCACACACTTTCCTACACAAACCACTCCCCTCCCCAATCTCATCTACCATCATGCATTGTGTGCATGCATTCTAACAATTCACAAAAGCAGCTCTGTGGGTAATATAAGCCACATCCACTTCAAATGTTTGCAACGTTCTGTTTAGAACCAAGCCTTTTTTTTCCCTCCTCAGCAATGTCAAACACGGCCAACGTTTTAATGTTTCTGACAGCAGTTTAAAAAGGACCGAGCCAGAAATCACCTGATCTGTTTTGAATTGTTGAATTATAATATAATATAACAATAATAATAGTATCCAAAGATGATCTAACACACTCCAACAACACAAAATGTGTCTAATAAAATTAAATCTAATAAAAACACTGCATTTTTGGTTCTTTTATTTGGGCGTGTTGGCCTAATCCTTATCCACTCATCTGACTCGCAGGACAGACCTCATGTGATGATGAAATGTTGGGTGTGTGTACACTGTTTACCTTGAACCCCCCCTCTGTATAGAATCCCTGTGCCTCAAGACATTGACACACACACACAGAAGCACGTATCAGCCTCTTGGTCATCCAACTTCTCTTGACAAACCTAACACAGACTCACACCTGCGCTCTCACACCCAATGGTAACCGCAGCTTCGGTAGCATACCAGACTGTGAAGCAATAGCGGCAACGGGGAAGCAGCAGACATTACAACAGATACAGCATGAGATTGAGGTTTTAGACAAACACACGGGAGACCAATTACACTGCAGAAAAACAAAAAAAGGAACCCGGCTGAAACTGAGAGACAAGCTCTCAGGAAAGGTGGAGGAAGCAACAGACACAAGCAAAGAGAAATAAAAAGGCCCTGCCCATAATGCACCACTCCATTACTGCATCTCTCTCTCTCTCACACACACACACACACACACACACACACACACACACACACACACACGTGTATGCAGCCAATGCCCTGTCCAGAGCTGTTCAGTGAGATGGATGACCACCATTGAATGGCCAGGATCCATGCATTCATACTGCTCTGTATGTATATGCATGCATGCACACACATCTTATATTGAAATTTTGAAGAGAAGAGAAGAGAAGAAAAGAGAAGAGAAGAAGAGGGAAGAGAAGAGAAGAAGAGGGAAGAGAAGAGGGAAGAGAAGAGAAGAGAAGAGAAGAGAAGAGAAGAGAAGAGAAGAGAAGAGAAGAGAAGAGAAGAGAGCACACAGTGGCTCCTGTGTGGCCGCTCTGGGCCTGGTGCCGGTTGGCATTGGCTGGCATCTTCCCCCCTCTGCAGCTGGTGGCAATATTAACCCGCCTGTTGGCAGACGGCTCATGGGGGCACGCGGGCGACAACTAGCCAGGCTGGAGGTGGGGCAGTGCTCTGGGCATCTGTATGTGTGTGTATCCTGAGATGCCCTCTGTTGGCCCCAGTGTGTGTGTGCACATGCTTGCGGGACACGTCTTGAGGGTAAGTCTGACTTTGTGTATGCAACTGTGCGCACATGCCTGCACACGCGTGCGTGTGTGAGAGTCTGCATGCAGCTGCTTGCAGTGGTACATGGCGTGAGGCTCCAGACCATAAACAAACCGAACTGAGCTGAGATGAGAACATGACAAAATATTGGCCGGCGCTCCTAAATCCCATTTGAAAACACCAGGCCTGTGGATAACCTTGGACTGGAACATATCAACTCCTCAGAGTTCGGGCTCTCACTCTTCTACCTCCACTCCAGAATAATATACATTTTTCACTCCTGAATGGACAGCTTTGTCCGACTGGAGGCTGTGCGTGGTTCTGGATCGGACAAGGATCTGCAAGTACCTCTTAAATACCTCTAAAAACCTGTTCTCCTGCGTAACAAAGGTAACTGTGTCTCTTTGATAGCTCGAACATTTGTAAAATAAAAAGCAAAATTTAATTTGTGTGCTAATATGACTCTTTTCAGGAAAATGTGCTGATAATGTCTTTTAGCCCAGCGTCCTACACCAGTGATGCAATTAATGCACTATGGAAAAAAAAATCCATGCTAGGACAAAGCAAAGAGACCCATTTTCCACCAGTGTGACTGGGGCTGATGACAGCAACAACAGAGTAGCTTGTACAGACCATGTAAGGTCAAGTCTCTCTCTGGCTGACAATCTCACTAACAAGCACGTCGCAACACAGCTCTTTCTCCACTGTACACACACACACACACATATACACAAGACTGTCTCTGAAGGACTTAAAAGCTCACGCTATACTAGTGCTTGTCTGGATCATTACAGGCAGACTACACACACACGCACAGCGAGGGCCAAGAGGTGTGCACATCCATCCCTTCTCTCGCAGCTGTTTGTGACGACGCTGCGATCCGTGTGCAGGTTTTCCTGTGCATGTCAGAATGTGTTTGGGCACGCACAGTCGTGGGTTGCTAATTATATGCCTTCAAATGTAGCTTACATATGAAATCAAAAGAAACCGTCTGAGTCAAAAAAGCACGAGCCAGGAAACGGTACCTCCTACACGTCATCCTTTTAAAGTGCAAACAAACAGGAATGTATCTGAAACCCGCCTTCAAAATGCACCTCATCCGGCAAGAAAGCTGAAACCAGGAAAATACTCCAGAGCAAGCTATTTATTGAACAGAATGGGTAGACGGCAGTTGAAATATTTTTGATGCCGTGCAATTAACAATCCTCTGTGTGCAATTTTTCATGTAACTTGCCAGTCAAATGAGACCACTCCAACAAAGCAATAATTAGACAACATAACTATTATTTCACAGACAACACAATTATTTCACAGTCTCCCATTGCTTTGCAGGGGCAAAAATGAATCAAAGTGTTGTGAACAAGCCACAAATATCACTTGGGTGACAAGTTAATTACCCAATTTAACAAAGCAAATAATTACCCTCTGGCTCCGGGTCTAGTGAACTATTTTCCTTATGGAAATGAGACTCTGTGTGTGCACAGAGGCTTGCGTTGCATGCTGGGGGAGCTGACGTCAGCAGAGTTGACGTTGGGGGGTAGGGGGGGTGGGGGTTAGGCCTGTTATTAGTTTGTTGCGTTTCCTGGTCATTGAAGTAATTCAATATCATAGAGTAGAGAGGAGAGGAGAGGAGAGGAGAGGAGAGGAGAGGAGAGGGAGCGTGTGAGCATCGTAAAGTGCTTTTTTTTTTCATCCGGCTCACACTTTGAGGAACGTGAGATATATACAATAGTCCTCGCCCCGTGTCTTAAACCTCCCAGGATGCACATTACCTTACTCAAAAGTCCATGAAACCTACATGAGTTGGCACTGATCTCAAACAACAGGGGTCATGGTAAACATATGTCCTCCATGACACACTTTTGCAGAGCTGAGGGAGTTTTCTTCAGGATGCGTGCACGCAAACACTTCATATAAACCGTCTACACGCAGACACATGACCAAGTGTTTTGTTCAACAAAATGGCTGCCCTGTGGCCAGTTAAATACCAATACTTTTTCTTAGAAACTGGCAACAAAGACCAACTTATGTCTTCTCAGTTAGAAGCCTTATGGAAAAGGCAGCTGTGACTGCTGTGCAAAATCTGCAAAAATGAGTGGCAATATTCAGCAAGTGGGCTAAAGTGGACCAGAGCCAAAAAAAAAAAAAAAAAAATCTCATAAACTTCAATATTGCCAAAATTACCAATCACAGCCAATAAAGTTAAATGAAACTGCAAACTGCAATGAATCTCTGATATGAACAGTGCAGGGGAGCAATATGTAAGCATTCAGACAGTCCCATCTACACACACGCAAACACCTGAAATCTTTTTATTTACTGCACCATTTAAAAGGCTAAGCTAGTCCACAAGCGAAGTGCTAGACAAGCACTCTGTAATAAATCTATAACCGTTCACGGGGGGGGGATGGAAAAAGCAACCTTTACAGCACAACCTCTTATTCACACACACCCTCTTGCTGCTTTACTCTCTTTATTGCAATCCAGATGCATTCTGTTTATTTACCCTGACACCGTGGCCCAATTTAGCCCCGAATGAGGGAAATTAAATCAGGCCTTGTGAAATCGCTACACTTCCCAGCCCCTCGTTTCGTCCATTAAATTGTCATTGTTGGCCAGCCATTTACGAGACGCAGCAAAACAAATGTAACGCTCAAGGAGCGGAGCAGAAAGCCAGAGGACATGGCGGAAATTGCAGCGCACTGGGTGGGTGGGTGGATGGTGGGGTGCAGGGGCTAAATGAGAAATCATTTGCCTGAACATTCAGTGAGATGGATCACAGTTTTTAGCGGTAAAATGGGGTCACGCAGGTATTTAGAGTGGCAAGAGAAGCACTACAGCTTTAAAGTGGACGACAGGAGAGGGGAGGGAATAGAAAACATAAGACAGCATAAGACAAATTATAACATGTACAGGTTTTATAAATATATGTGGGAAAATACACAAATAAAACCACCTAATTGTTTTAATCAAAGGACACATGCAGTTAAAGGTCCACATCAACTTTATGTCCTGGGCCTTTGCACACAGAGTCCAGCCAAAGGTCAAGGGTCAGGGGCAAGCAGGTGGCCAGAAGGGGTCAAAGTTGACCTCCCAGCTGACACTTCAGTGGGCGGGCCTAAGCCTCTCTGCTCAAAGGACCCGTCAATCACAGTCACTTATTTACCATGCGTCGATCACCGTTGGCCCCAGCGATGCAGCTTACTATTTCTCTCCAGCCTCTTTACCCCCCAGCCAGAGGCAGATAAGGGCCTCTTTACATGACAAAGTGCTGTGGAAGACCCGGCAGAGAAAAGAAAGAGGTTCCTTTCAGTTGCCGGTGGCGAGCAAATCCTCTGCCCACAAGAGGTTATGGTCACATGGTTCTAATTTAAAACTCAAAGGTGAAATGGGAACTTTGGATTCCCCCGGCCAGGCATCATATCAAGTATTGTGCACAAGCTTGATGTCAAATTAAAGATAAGCTGCCACAGCCATGATGTCCTAGATCACTACATCTAATCTTTAAAGCTTTGAAAATAATGTCCTAAAAGCTATCCTCGCATTTCTTTCGTTTCCAGCCAGTCGAGACATAATCAGCTCTCTTTTAAAGTCAGCCTCTGTCATTGTAACAGCAAACATTCTGCACACTAGAAACCAATTAGGCCAGGTTGCTCTAAACGCTACAACTCTGAGCTACTCTACAGCATGTGTTACAACTTTAGCTCACAGCTGTAAGCTCAGTCACCTCGCTCTGAACCTCGCCCTCACTAATGATGTGCAATGTGCTAAAGTTATCGCTCCTTAAAAGGAAAAAAAAAAATAGACAGACGTAAACCATCTCCCTTTTGTCTTCAAATGAGCTCGGATTGAGAGAGATGTTTTGGCAAGTGAAAGCGAACGCTTTTGAAAGAAACAAGATGTGAAAAAGGGGAAGCCTGGTTTCCATGGTTTACAAAAACTGGCATCAAAACAAGGCGTCTGTTATGAAAAAAAAGAGAAAGAAATATATTAGTACAGGGAAGATGGAGGATTTGGGGTTTGATTTTGTTTTGAGTCTGGGCTGGAGAAACTCCCGATCGAGCCATCTGCCCGTGTGAAAAGAATCGGAGGAGTCAGACAGTTTCTGCCAGCAAAAAAGAAAAGAAGAAAAGAAGGGGTGTCACAGGGGAGTTGGTAGGAGGAAGAGAGGGAGGGAGGACAGGTAGGCATTGTGTCTCGAGTTCCCCTTTCTATTCATTCACACTGGTTCCTTTTTGGCCTCTTGGGGGGAAGGTAACTAAAGAGGGTGTTAGAAATGTCTTGCTGCTCGGAGGCTGTCATCTGCGGACAGAGGGAAGTTTTGTATGCGCCGCCCTGTAAGGATGAAGGAATTCAATCAACTGGCATCTGTAGAGGACAACAGAGCCCACCGAATATCAATAGCGTTAGCATTTTAAAGAGACTCGTCGCACATTTGCAGCTGAATGTAGTGATGCGAGCTGGTGATGCCAGCAAAGACAATGGGGTCGTAGGGAGACTTTGATTAGCCTTAATAAATAAAGAGCACTGAATTCCTTTACACATGCAGCGTCCACAGGCTCAGCTGACACAAAGACAATTTACACCACAAGACAAATAACTGTTTACATCCTACAGTTATTAAAACGGTGATAGCAGAGTTACTACTGCACTATTGGGGAGGGGGGGGGGGGGGGGGGGGGGGCATTTAATTTGATTGGAGGTGAAGGTATGGTGACAGGTCGTCCCATAGGCCCGCTGGTATTTCTCCTTGGGGAAGTTGATTTTAAAAACAACCCCTCCCCCTGCTCTCAACCATATTTCACATAGACTTTTCAAACGCGCACAAATCTTCATTCATCACTGACAGCACGGCAAAATAAACAATCATACCGTAGATCAATCACTGTCTGTTTAATGCCGCGCAGCGCAGAGGCTGTGAGGTGGGGAGGTTTCAACGCGGCGGCATGCATGCTCACATACGTACGTGTGAATATTGTTTAGCGCGTGAAAAAGAGGAAGCTGAACGACACAAAGCAGATGCCATTACTGTGTGTGTGTGTGTGTGTGTGTGTGTGTGTGTGTGTGTGTGAGAGACTTTGAATCTGAGCTCTGTGGACGTGGAATCAAACCCAACAGGCCAATGGAAACCACAGCGGAGCCTCACTGTTGGCAAATGATAAATAAAGCGACACGTGGACTGTGGTGCACGGGTCAAAACTCTTTTCTTTTTTAACATTTGCTGCCATGACACATTCATCCCAAAACATTTGTGTTTAAACTTTAAGCCCACCATCTTCGAAGGCAGCAAATGAGAGTTACATTCACACATTCTGCCGTACAAAGAGCGTCTTTGATGCTCGATGATAGCCAGAGGTGAAACATTAAACACGACTATAAATATGGCCGCAGAGGCGTGCATCAGGGTCCTGTGCTGATATCAGCGCGGCCAGGACTGATGCCGTCTTTAAATCTAAACGTCAGATCTGTGCTCTCGACCGCCGTGTCTGCTTTAGAACCAATGTCTACTAGCCGTCATCACCTGGCCTTCCCGCCTCTCATCTAACACTTCATAGAAGACCATTCATCCCACCATCCTTTCATCCGTCTATACCAGGGGCCTCGTTAATCCTCCTCTCCATCCTGACCCTGTACCACTCTACTGGACTGGGACAAACTTCAAAGCAGGAGAGAGAGCAAGATGGTGTGTGTGTGTGGTGTTTGTGTATGTGTGTGAGTGTGTGTGTGAGAGAGAGAGAGACAGACAGATTGGGTGGGTGGGCAGCTGTGTTGTGCTTGGCCTACACCACAAAGCCTTTAGAGGACAAGGGCCCGCACACACACCACGCACACACACACACGCTACTCAACATCCTCTCCAGTCCTGCAGTAGTTAATCTCTAAAGAAAGTAAGTAACTAGGTATGATAAACCTCTAATCCAGCACGGTGCAGGGCAAAACCATGCACAACTAATGCCTGTTTTATTCAGTCAAATTGGATCATAATGGACAATACACATATGAACACAATATTACTGTGGATTACTACCAGACAGAGCTATCAAATGGCAGGGAGACATCATTTTCCCACAGGAAAATGCACTATTTAACCAACCAGAATAGAATTACAACATACCGCCCCAGTGAACTCTGATGAACATCCATTAACTGGACTGGCACACAGTGTGCTAAGCTATTTCCCCGGCCCCATATGGGCTCCAGTGAGCCTAGCAAGGGGGCACTAACAGAGAGAGAGAGCTTTGACAGACAAGCCCTGGCTAAAAGTGACAGTCTGTGTTGGAAATAGACTCGCACACATGCATCAAATAACACACACACACACACACAAACACAGAGGCACACACACACACACATGGCTGATGACAGCTAAGGGAGTCTGACACGCCTGCCATCGCCACTGGTGGATGTATGTTTATTTTATTAACCTGCCACAGACTTGGTGGGAGGGGGGGGGTGTGGGATGGGTTATAGAAGGAGAAAAAGCTAAATGTGAGTGTGCACGCTGTGACCTGCAAATGCACATAGAAAAGTTGAAATGCTTCCATTTGTGTGAAACATTCCAGGTACTGTGTTCAGGAAGTAGATTCTTTCAGAGCTTACGGCGCTACATCAAATGTATGTTTTCCCCAGTAGGGAGGTGTTTCTGACTGACATTTTACTTTGTGTCTGCCTGTGACCTATTGTGTCCAGATACAAACATGTTACAATCGAGGTCTGACTTTAGGGTTGTGCTACAGAAGGATAAAACCCAGCGAAACGATGGGAACAAACAGAACACGGCGCACAACTGGGATTTATTTTGCCAACATGTTTCCATACGTCTTTCACGCGTGACAAGTTTTGCAGCATGCTCTTGAAAGACTTATCAAGTTTCTCAGGCAGTTTGTGATGAGTTATTTTCTGGTGGAAATGAGCTGTGCCTGCATCACCTGCTCATCTTGCCAAACCTCATCTACGACAAACCCTCACAGTATCGACCATAACCGCCTCACTTATCTCTGGACAGGCTGGTAACTGACACCCAGCCATGCATGGCACACCCTGTCTCGATAGTACCCGGGCGCTGCTCTGCTTTTTTATTGACGTCAGCCCCTTTCCTGGCGAGATTCTGCATAGGAGGTAAAAAAAAAAAATGAAAAAAATAAGAGCGTGCCTGTGCTTGTGCCCCACAGCACTGTGGCTCTTAATTGATTCATGTGCTTTAATAAAAAGCTCAAACTCTACCCCGCCCGGAGGAATGCACCTGTCACATGGAATCAGGAGTCGAGAAGTGAAAACGTGGGGCTTTAAAAAGGCCTCTGTGCCACAGCTACCAAGGCGCACACAGGCAGAGCGAAAAGAGCGGCACAAAGTGTGTGGGTAGGAGGACAGACAGTTCCAGCTGATCTATGCCTGCACGTGAAAACTATGTCAAAAAAACGTTCTGCTCTCGAGCTGCGTGGTGTTCTTTGTGAGCTCTGTGTGTTTGTGTGTGTGTGTGGGTCAGCTGTTGCTCTTGGCCCGCTTTACCCGCACAGCCTGGTGGCTTCACGGCACAGTGATACCCTGTCCCCATGTCCCCATTTCTCTTTCTCTGGCAAACATTATGATATAATGGGCCATTCACCGTGACAACAGCGGAGACACGCTCACGTTATGAGAGAACAGGCTCCCTTTAACAACATGCTGAGTCAAAAAATACTTCACATCTGGCTGACTGGCTAAGACCATTAAGAGAGCTTTTCCATCTACCACCAGCACCTTTCCAAGAAATAAGGTGCCATCAGTATAAGTACCTTTAATTGTGCCCAATGTACCATTTAAAGTAAAGCTTGTGTTTTCACATGTCTTGTGCCGAGTTGCGTGATTTACAGAGCTCTCATAAAATGTGCTATTTAATTTAAGCCAGTGTTCTGTTAGAAAACGCTCACAATCGTTTTGCTGTATTAGCTCAGTGAGGAGCCATCCACGGTTTTATTCCTTCTCTGTCGTTTATAACCAGGGATTGTAAAAAAAAGAAAGAGGGGGGAGTGAGAATGAAGGGAGCGCAGCAGAGAAGCAGAGGAAATACAAGGGCATAATTGCACGCCACTTGCAATCAACTTCAATTCTGCTTTTGTGCTGCTTAAAAAACAGAGCGAAAAAAACGTGCTAAAGACATCAGAAATATGGAATCAAATCAACATTCTGCATTGAATTTTTTCCACCAGCACTAACACCCTCTTTTCTTTTTTTGTTGGAGTAATTGCCAACTTACATTAAAGGCAGGATTAAAAAGGAGAAGAGGTGGAGTGGTTAAAACAAAAAGAACATTTGTTTATTTAAAGAAAAGAACGGCAGAGAAAAAGAAAGAAGAACTATTAGGAAAAAAAAAAAACCTGTTCCACATTTTAGTCTGGTGGTTTGGGCCATTATGGGAGAGTAAAAGCAAAGCTTTGTTCTGCACTCGGCTTCCAACACATTATTAATATCTAAAATTACAAGGACGTTGAAATAATAGCAGGCTCTCATTCAGGTGCGACTCCCTGCCTGCTATTCTAAAATGATTCAGGCCTGGGTATTTATAGATTTGAAGTGGGAGCGTTGACATCGCACCGTTTCTCTGCACTATTCTGCTGCTTACCTCAGGAAAAACTTGAGATGTTTGTTTCTGTAATTGCAAAAATTGTCCAGCAGAAACTTTCTATCCAAAAACAGTCACATTTTTTTAGTTTGATCCATCCTTGGCACAGCTGACACTAAGCATTCATTGCCAGTTAAAGCCCTTAAATGTGCATTTTTTAAACTGATATTTGTCAAATTTTCATCAGTTATAAAACAATCAGCAGTACAACATCCCCTCTGATCATTCAAAACATATTACAACTGCTGTTTGAGTGTGGCCCAATTAGCCAAGTGTTAAAAACTACAACACAAGGGGCGTTCTCTGAACCCAGACACAGCAGCCAGAGACTTGTTTGCCAAATAACAAATGCTTGTTCAATTACTCTCACCTGCCAAAAAATGGTCGTAAATATTGCTGTAGGCAGGCAAGGCTGGCTGGTGAACAGCTCGAAGCTCTTGGGCCAAACAGAGTGCTGGCCTTCACAGAGTCTGGTTGTTTCTCCTCACCCTTTCTAACCCCGAAAGCATCGCCCTACCCCACCTGACTGCACTCGAGCTTTGCCTCCCTGCAACATGCCCTCTGGCAAACAGCGAAAGCACACACTCCACACACAACCGGCGGTAAGAATACATCGAAATGATCAAGACGTTCGAGTCAGCTCTGAATGCAGCAAGAAATTTCCATCTCTTGCCAAACCTCTCCACATCACCTTCGCACCCTGGATTCAGGAGAGGGGGGAATCCAGTTGCCCACAACTTCCTGTCCAAAACTACAAACACGGTCTCACACACATACACTGCCTGCCAGCCTGGCGCCTGCTGCCAGAGGTAGGAGTGAAGAAACAGAGAAAAGGAGAACAGGAGATAGACAAACAGAATGTCTAGGAGGCGCCGCCACAAAGAGCTCCTAAGTGAGGTCATCTTTTTCCCCTGGTTGTCATTTCTAACCATATCTCAGTCGGCCCCACCTTCCCTTTAATGCCCTCTGTCTATTCCCACTCAGCACATCAAGATAATAGCAGCTAAATATAAGCTAAGACGATTCCCGATAAGGCCCTGCTTAAAAAAAAAAAAAAAAAAAGAAGCCTACTTCTCTCTCTATCAAAGCTGGAAATACTACTACCACCACCCATGGGGGGCCTTTGCTGCTTAATGAGATTTGGGAATGCTGGAGGGAATGAATGAGCTGTGAAGCCAAAGCGACCAACCATTTTGGTTTCAATAAAACCTCTTTTGCTTTTGAAAATTTTAGCCTTGGGTTCTTGATAAATGAAGTGTCGAGCAGCCACTGGTGGTATTTCCTGTGTGGCGGAAAAAGAAATATTCAGCAAATTCAGAAATTAACCTTCGTCAAAGCGGGCCCTTGCTTGTGGATTTCTTTAAAAGGTCATGTCAACGGTTAAAACGGCGCTCTACGTAAAACTCTGTAGCTGTTTTCACAACAAGACGCTCCCCTCCTCACGGATTGACCGCAAACTTAACTCGAGACTGATATCCGCCATATTGACAGGTAAACAAAGAGGTAATGTGAGCTTGTGAAGCAAACAACGCAGCCTTAGCAAACACAAGTGTACACACATAACGCTCAGGGCCCCCAGCAGGTAAAGTGGCCGCTATGCTTCATTAAGCGAGCTGCGATTCCCTCGGCCCTGCTACGTTTACCCAATTTAGACAGGAAACGACATTGTGTTAGCGTTAGCGAGCAGAGGGAGGGCGGAGTGTTGAGGGCAGAGAATGGGAGAGACCACAGGGGGAGAGAGAAGAACAGACTAGAAGTGAACGAGATTAGATTAAGGAGGAGATGGTCTACCACGAAGAGAGCAATTGGTAAAGTGAATTAGTGAATTAGCACACAGCAGAGGTGCACAGAAAAGAACCCCAGCATGGCATTACCTCGGCTACAGTAGAAATGTAGGGGAGGAAAAGAAGGAGGAAAAAGTGAAAGAGAAGCAGAAAGACAAAGAAAACAGCATGAGGGAAGCAGGCGCACAGGCCTAATCACATTAACACTGACTGGAGGAAGGATGGAGGGAGAGTGCTGTAAGACAAACCCATATTGGAAATCAAGTCTCGTTCTGCGAGCTAAAAGGTCAGCATGGTCACAGCGTGTGTGTGCGTGTGTGTGTATGTGTTCTTAACAGGTTGAGGCCACTGGAGAGCCCAAGGTCTGCAAAGTGGGAAAGAGGTCGATAGTGCATTACTGAGACGGAGAGAGAGCTGCTGTGTGTGTGAGTGCGTGCGTGTGTGTGCGTGCAGCATCCTGTCTGTCCGTTTGTACTCTGCAGCAGTTGCAGAGACAGAATCTCCACTGGGAGTCAACACCCGCTTGCATCAGTGTGTAACGCACGGCTTTGACGTGAGCAGCTGAATGAAAAGGCAGCGCTCATAAAGTGGCTTCAGAGAGATATTTATATCTACGCCAACTTCCCCAAAATACCAGCTCTAGTTGCAATAAGAAAGAAAAAGCCATCTTTTAGATACAGACACACGGTCTCACAGCTTTAGCGGGGCTTGTCATTGCTCTGGCAGACATTACATCATGAGGCGTGGTCTGAGAATGATCTGGGAACCGTTCTCGCAAACGTGTCCAGCCCTCGTCCAAATCCCAAATTCCCATCTTTCCTCTTCAGCATAAACAACAAACCACATGGATTAAGCTGTGACATGAAGCTGCGCTAATGAAGGCGAGATGGAGAATGTTGCAATTTAGCATCATTCGCCTGCGTGGAACGTGTACTTCATTGATTTGATTAGGATATTACAGACGGCCAAAGGAACGACGGGTGAAAAACGCAAGCACGGCGAGGGTGGAGGGAATGGTGAGAAAGCAGAAGAGACGGAGATGTGTGGGAGTGTAGTCACAAACTGACTGGCAGTCCTGCTGAGGGCTAGCAGGAGGTGTGCGCACACGCACACACTTATTCACGCAAACACACTCGCACACATGCAGAGTGTGGGCCAAGGCATCTGTGCTGGAGACCTGTGTGAGTCAGGCTGATGAGATGACGAGCAGACAGACAGGGAAGAAGGCAGAGAGGAATCAGGCCGAGCGAGGGAGAAGTGATCTTGATGTGCAGCCAGTAAATGTGGCTTCATCACAACAGAGCTGAGCAAGTACATAACTTGTCAGACAGACACGCTCGCTGAAACGCACACACGCGCACACTCAGAGTGTAACAGCAGAAGGTCAGATCTCAAGCACAAGCAGATTTATCTTTCCGTCTGATAAAGTATTACTTTTTGCACTCATACACCTCAGCGCAGAACACTCGGGATCATCTCTCCCTGCCACACCGCCGAGCACAGATATATGCAGAAACACACAGCGATGGAAATTCTGTACTTTATAGGTCTATTTCATGAGATCTTTTGGCAATGCTATAAACAGTTTTATATCTTGTGGTGCAGACTGAGTTTCAGCTGTAAATTTTGGGGGGAGCAGCTGCATGTTTGCCGTCCTGCACAAAGACATCTCTGTTTCTTTGTCATGGTCACATTCTCTGCCCCACGATCTATTTCTTGAATTAAACAGAGCAATACTTTTTTTTTTTTTTACTTCTCACAAACTATTTTCATTTTGCCATCTTTGAACAGAGGCACCCCAAACACCCCTGGAACTGAGAGTGGGGGTGATCCAAACATTTTACATTCCAAAGCCAACAAAAAGCTTTGAAATAATCCTCCCTCGCTGCACTCAAAGCTCCCCTGCCTGCTATAAATCCATATAAGACCATCAGCGCTTCCGCATCGTAGTGTAAACTGCATTCCAGCACTGCCCCCGGAGTGTCCCCACTTTAAAAAGACGGACAAGACACTCTGATTCTGCATCTAGCCGTGAGCCTCCATTTACATTTACTTCCCAGTATGGAATCAGTGTTGAGATATTGTGTTGTTTTTCTTCTCTTGTTGGTCCACTGGGAAGGACACATGCACTCGTTGGATGGCTGTAAGCTTTGACTACCCGTCTGCTCTGCTAAAACATTTTCTCCAAAGGCTGTCATGATCCACGTAGACATGTATGCATACTCACACTCTTACACACACTCACACACAGCCAGACAACTTCCTCAACCAACCTCCATGACCCTTTGTTTAATCATCAGCCTTGTGGAGGGGATGGAGGTGGGGACGGTGGGGGTTTACTATTCAGGATCAAAGCGAGCTCAAAGACAGACCTAAATAACCGGAGGAGCATGGTCGGGTGAGCGATGTCTAAGTGCCCAGGGGGGTGGAGAGAGACAGAGAGACTGGGGGCGAGTGGATGAGGAAGACAAGGAGAGTGAGTTAGCCACAGAGAGGCCAGCTCACTAGTTTAAACTCAAGGCTGTATGCATATTGTCAAAAAAAAAAAAAAAAAAAACACTTCATATGGCGTCCCGAACACATTAAACCCTCTTCAGTTTATAGGCCGGTCACTTTATTGCTCTCCAAAATGACTCCATCCAAATGGGCCTTTAATGAAACATGCAAGCCTGGTGAGACAACCCTATGCAATGAGACGACGCTACGCTTTGATATAAGCCACCAGCCGCACAGAGGAGAGGTGGGAAGTACTGCGTCTGAAGTCTCTCCAACAGGGATTAATAGTTGGTGGCATCTCAAAGTGTTGCTGTGATTCAGACAAGCTGTATGACACAGGCGCACTCTGAACCACAAACGAGATTCTGATACTCACCACAGACCAGGCTGTTACAATCTGTTTAATATCAACAACATCTCTGGCTGTATATCGCCGCTTTCACTGCAGTTCTGTCTTGTTTTGGTCCGTTGCGGTGCACCCACTGAATCATAGGCCTTTTTTTTGCTGGCCATAATTACTGTCTGTCTTAAGCTTGGAAACTGTATACTCAGGAGGATGGGTCAAACCACAATGACAAACCACAGAGCTAATAATAATGAAAACAGAAAACACATTTTAACCAGAGCCAGAGTTTCGTGTTCATCTCCAAAGAACTTTCTGTCTGGCCACGTCACACATGCAGTTACCATTACGTCATCAGCCTGTGCCCCGTGTCTGGGAAATACCTCCAGGGGTTTCCTCGTGTGTTTGTCTCAGGAAAATGACGGCGCTGCAAACAACCACAACAAAAGCAGCACAGGAGCCGCCACTCACATGCAGGAAATCATTTAGCTGACTCAAATGTGTGTCAGTGACATGGTGCAGTGACCTGCTCCAGTTCTAAAAAAAAGAAAAGAAAAAAAAGGCTTATGGTGATGCAAGGTTGGGGGAAGGGAAGTGAGGATTGACAGAGGTGAATCCAGGTCTGAGTCAGAATCCTCTGAATCACTTCTTTCATGTCGGCGTCATTATTTAATGAAACCCAGAGGACGTTTCTCGTGAGGAAACGTTTGTGTGCAGCGGGAAGGCGAGGCATGTTGGAATCAGCAAAGAGAAACTAGAAAAGAGCTGCTTCAAGTGTGCCGGGGGAAAAAAGTTGTTGCTAATGGTGGCTGCGTGGGCACGCTGTCATCAAGCTTTGAGAAATAGAGATGACAGGTTTTTCTGCAGAAAAAAATAAGAAAGATGTTCCATTGGTCATGCATGCCGCTGCCAGCTTTTCAAAGCTTGCCCTCGTTGCCTCAACATTTAGACAAGCTGAAAACCACGGTAGTCAAAATATTCTGTCTCGGATTTTTGCTGCACGGTATGACAGCAACTGGAGACCCGGAGAAATTTTAGATGCAATCGAGTATTTCTATTCCAAATCTAGCTCACCCTCCCCCACAGTTAAAAAAAAAAGTTCTGAATTCTTCATTCAACCCAGAAATGACCCCTCTTCTCATGATTGTTGTCTCCCATATCAGAGAAGGAAACTCATATATTCTTCCTTGTTATAATCAAGACTCCTCTCTTCTCTTTCTCTGTCTCTCTCACACACACACACACACACACACAGAAGTTGGACGAGTGCCAGAGAGCCGGGGAGCACATTCCAGCAGGGTACAGCACATTTAGGGCTTCGTGCGATGACTTAAATGGATCCTCGTCTCAAACGCCACATTGTGTTGGCCTCGACTTTAGATCTGTGTTCATAGATTTCACCTGCAAAAGATGACGAGAACATGTAAAGACAATGAAACGTGCACTTGCAAGAGTTTCAGCGCGAGTATCGTTATCTCGGTCAAGCAGGAGGAACGAGTTCAAAATGATTTGCGACGCGTTTATCTCGCCCTGAAAAGCTGAGCACCCTCATACCCGGCGTGTACACGCTTGCTTCTCTTTTTGCCCAAGACAAAGGGTCACTGAAAGCAATCAATCATAGCGTGGCGCTGGGAAAAAAAAAATGTTCGTCTGAGTGGAAAAATAATCAATCTTAATCTATGGTGTCCCTTTTGTTTCACGCTGACAGAGAGAGTGAGAGGAAAGTAAATCAATCGGAGGGAAATGCGTTGGCGACAATGACGTGGCATTAGGTGTGAGTGTGTTTGTGCAGTGACGTTGAGGTTTGACATTCCTGGGAATCCTGAGGCTAAACATTTGGTTTGACATGACAAACCTGACACTAGAGAGGAAGAGAAGGAGGTAAAATATTTCACAGGATGCAAGGAAGTAAAAAAAAAATTCTTTGTCACACGCGGGCATCAGTGTAGTGTAATGTTGCTAGACTGTGTATGAACTCTACACGCCCTCTCAGTGGATGCTTAGGGGGAGCGTTGGAGGGAGGGGGCACTGTGACTCTGGCCCTCTAAAAAACCACAACTCCCAGGAGGCTCTAGGGATTTATTGACCACAGGGGCAGTCTAGGAGTCTGGAGCTAACACCGACTCTAACCAGCGCAACTGGGAAAAAAAGGCAGAATTAGAACAGGGGAGGCCATAGGGGAGCGACTGTGTGTGTTTAAATGTGTGTGTGAGCTCGCAATGTCCCTGTGCGCTGGAGACAGGTTAACTGCCAGTGTCTGCGCACAGCGGAAGACAGGCCAGAGAGCTGCCGCCCCAAACATCCGTTATTTAAGGAACAGCCATTGATCTCTCCCTGTCTCCCTTCCCTTCTCTCCTATTCCCTTTTTCTCTCTACATCTGTTCCCTCTCTCTCTCTCCCCCTCTCTGTCCCTCACACCTGCTCCCCCTCTCTCACCTCCTTCCCACTACTTATTCTCCCTTCCCTCCCTCTCTCCTCTCTCCTCTGCCAAGCTACGTCAGTCAGCAGCTCGACCACCAGGCAGGAATCGCTCCACACTGAATTAAAAGTCCTGTTCTTGCCTTCCTCCGCGGCTCTGTAAGTGGTGGGTCTGTGCGGCGAGGAAGCCGATTCGACTCAGCCTGCCCCGATAGCCAAGCAAGCTGCATTCACAACATGAAATCAGCCCTCCCCCTTCTCTCCCTCTCTCTCTCTTCCACTTCCCAAGATTGTTTTCCCACACAATCAATCCCCTCTCATTCCTGCAAAAATGATGTGAATCGCAGGAGACCTGTGTTTTTTTTGCCATAAAACCACCAAGTGGGAGACTCAGGAATTTTGACGATTGTCAGGATTTCCCCCCCATCCCCGGTTTGCGATCGCTCACTATTCGGGTTCTCTTTCCCACTGAAGACTTCAGAGTGTGTGTGTGGGGGAGGGATGGTATCCTGTCAGAAAGATCCAGGAATTCTCTGTGTGAGCAGCGAGTACAGTGAGGACTCAGTGAGGAGAGAGAGGCCGGTACACTGAAGCCATTGTAAGCCAGCCAGCAACCCACACGTGGTGCTCTGGCTAACAGATACAGATACGCTCTCATGACTGGAGGGACAAGAGCTGTGTCCCCAAGCCACACTACTACACTGTCACCGTGAACCACGCAGTGCAAGAACATGCACATTAACAGCACAAAGATATTAATGCACCTTGTTATCAACCATCAGGCATACTGTGGAAGAAAGCAGTGGGACTAGACTCAGGACGGGTGTGTTTTATGGAACTTGAGCACCTCCAGCTGAGCCATTGCCAAACTAGTATTCAAACCAAGATGCCACTCTTAGGTGTAGCAGTTTGGTGGTGTAGCACCTGCACACACACTCACAAGCCTCTGTGTGTTTCATGCTCACAACAGAGGAGTACGTGCTGGTGCGTTTACGTGCGTGCTAACTGTCCTCCCTCTGCTTCCCACACCTCCATTTACCACCCGGGTCACATCTGCCATTTTCCTGGTAAAGTGAATAGCTCCTGTGTCAATGGAAAGCCTGTACAGTGAGCGCAAACGCAGCCTGCCGTTTCAAACAAATGCTACTCCCCTGCTCGCACACACCTACGCACGCTGTCACTCACTAACTAGAATTCTGTGAAATTACCATCCACAAGATGTAATGATGTGGCTTACTGTATAGACACAGCACGGTGCCATTACGCTTTTGTTATCCACGGATAAGTGGGATCAAAGACAGCGAGCGCCACACTGGGGCAAATGTCAGGTTCTGTTACCAACTACTGCTGTAAAAACAGTGTGACCACATACAGCACTGTGTGGTGAAAGCCGCGCTGTGCGACGCTAAGAACTGTGCTAATCAAATCAAAGGTTACATAGAATCTGTTTCCTGGCACACAGACAGCTGAGTGGACCAAAAACAAGAGGTCATGAATGTAACTACTTTTTGGAAAAGCAGCGTGATGTAACGAAGATTTTCCCCTCTCCACGCTCTCAATGCTCATTGGTGATGGAGGCTTTTTTCTTGCAAGTTGTGTCATAGTGAAACTAATCTGAAATCAGGTAGTCTTCCTGTCAGTGTAGCCGACGAGGAGGTGGCGGAGGGGAAAGTGTAAGGATGACTAAGATTTTAAAAATTCTGAAAATAATGTTTCTTGCGAGAGCTTCTGCCTGAAGATAACAACAGCATCTTTTCCATTTCATGCTGGAAAACACGTTTGGAAAGCCAACATGAAAATGTTGACAACACCGTACAGCATCTGCATTGATATTTTGCATGACCAGATGACAGGAGGCCGTGCAGGAGGCCCCTGCACTATCCCTGGGAAAACCCTGTGCACGTTTTTGCGTGCCAGGCATCTCTCCTGCTGCTTTGAATAATTAACTTGGGGCCTGTTTATCCTCTGGGCTTATTCAGGATTGCTGGACCGTTGATGCACCCTTTTTAATTCCTTCAGGTTTTGGCTAAAAATGGGGAGACGGTGCTGGCTCTTATGGGACTTGCGCTTGAACACACCACACACACATGTACGCATGCACACACACACACACACACACACTTTCTCCTTGTCAGGGTGTGAAAGTTTGTGGTTTGTGGCAGCCAAGTCATTTCAGAAAGAAAACAAAAGAGAAAAGACTCCTTTGCAAAATGAGATGATGCACAGCTTCTCTGATCTGTTCCCAGTTACCCAAAACACGGGGATTTCTGCTACTTTTACAGATATCATACAGATATGATAAGAAATTTGTGTGAACTGGAGTGCCGGTAATGGAAAACGTCACAGCGTAAAGGAACACATTTTATACGTTTAGCTTTGAGAAGGTCTCTGACAGTTCGGATGAAACTGAAAGCTTCATACAAACAACAACTAGCTGTCAATGTAACTTTAATCTATGCCAGTTAGTAAAAACATACATTGAAAGTTTGCCACAGCTGAAGTCACTAAAAAGAGAGAGAGAGGGGGGGGGGGGCTCAACAAAACGCCTGCGTTTCCGAATCAATGTTTTATTGACGTGACTGGTAGCGAGCAGCAGTTTTTATTGTATTTGGCAGGCCATTGATTTGAACACGTGCTGATCTCTCAGCTCATCTATATTCATTTGGACACTTAAGGCATCTTAAAGAGGCAGAGGGAGAAAGGGTGATAGTAGTCAGAGGTACAGAGAAAGACAATCAAAGGGACGATCAAGATTACTCTGAAGAATACTCCATAAGTACAGCGTGTTAACATTTAACAGCATGTTGTGTGTGTGTGACAGAACATCAGTAAGCATCTAAAGGAAAACTGTCTGAGTTGAGACAGACGCTTGTTTTACATCTGAACTATCTTTTACATCCAACACAGAAACATGGCAGACCTCCAACGTGCATCTGAAAGTGTGTTTGCTTACGTGTACGTTTTCTATTTTGATCCGCCTTTACAAAGTCCGCCAAATATGTAAACATAGTTCAACAAAATGCAGCTCTCGTGTAGTGTATAACATACCCAAGGACATAGCTCAGCAGCCATTACGGAGCAATCTCCAGCTCTGGTTTCACTTCCCATTAGCCATTCAGAGCCATGACAATACCCAGGGGGGGAGACAGTGCAGCCCTGGCTTTTCCCCTCTGCCAAGGCCCTCACATTAGTCAGTTCTTGCTCTAAATATACACCCAAGCAAACTGTCCCACGTTTTGCAAAATGATGAAATTTTTGTTGTTACTAAATGGGACTAGAATTAATTTCCGTACCTCCTTTCTATTCCTGTATTTAAAAAAACAGAAGAGCGCGTGAGGAGAGGCGACCTCAGCGACCCTGGGGAGGCATCATCAAGGCCGCCGAGGTCATGTTTGGAAATGGAAGTCGCCGTGCTGTGCACAGAGTACTACACGTGACACAGGGCTGCGTTAAGCCAGGAGAGTTAGCAGATATATCTCATTCAACTGAATGTGGTCTGCGATCCGGTAGGCAGGCAGTTTTTTTGGGACTGAAGTGTGGAAATTCAATCCAGCACATTTGGAAATGCTGCATTGTAATGTGATTGCACTGCCGTGATCTTATCCTTGTCCTGTACGCCTGTCCCAGTGGCCAAGTCAGTTTTACCCCTTTACCCCTTAGCGTCCCCCCACCCGCCCTCCCCCTCCTCTCTTTACCCACACCTCCGGCCCCAGATTACCCATCAATCCCATTTTATTTCACTGGCTCAGACAGCCCACCAATCAGGCGGCAGGATGGGGAGGAATATGATAGTGGATTGGCTCTTGGTGGGGGGGGAGGGGTGGAGCAGCTCAGCCATCCCCTAACAACAGCAGCGTGCTGTGAAATGAGTGAATGAGAGAGACGGAGCGAATACACTCCGCCAGTTTCTCCCTCTCTACAATTTACTTCTTCTTCTCCTCTTCGTCTTTACTCGCCTCTCGTACCAAAGCCCCTCTGTCCTCCTCTGAATCTCCCATAATGCACACTTGCTCCATCTCAACAACAGATCACCCCCCCACACCCCCAAAGCCAACCCTCGACTGTCAGTCTGCATATGACTGCTGACTGTGTTGCTCACAGCGACACTGAACAGAGCTCTTCCAGGGCTTCAGCCGTCTTGCACACGCACACATGCACACACACTTGATGCTGTAGAAGCTGGGGGGAGGTCAGGCTGGTTCCTAGCGGAAGAAAACAAATTACACATTGTGTTACACATGCCCACACATATTCGCACACAAGCGCATATGTGCCCGCACTCACGTATGTAGGCACTTCCACGCACACGCGCTCGGGTTGAACGGGGTCTCTCTGCTGACCTACTTCTTTACTGTCAGTCAGGCAAACACTGGGCACGCTCGCTCTCAACGTAAACTCAGCAATAAAGCTGCTGGCATGATGTGAATGTTTAGGATCAAAAGAGGACTCTAACCTCACAGCCACCCCCCTGCTTCCTACCCTCTATCTTTCCTGTGGTGAGGGTACAGCAACAAAAAGAGGCCCCCTTCTGTAGACTGGAGGTGTTAACAGCCAGCCACAGCCACAAGCAGCCATCTTGTCTGTTTGTTAGCAAGAGAATAATAAAAAAAAAAGAGAGAGAGAGAAGGTGAAAGATGTCTGGAGAGTGTGTGTGTGTGTGTGTTCACCCAGGCCCCTCTTAAACTTTCAGATGCCAACTATGAACATCGTCATTTTTGCCGTTTTGTAACGTCACATCTTGAATTCTGTCCTGTGAATCTCTCGTGAGAGAGAGAAATCTTTTTTGGTCACAGCGGTGGACAGCTCACATCTCCATTCAGACTGCTTTCAACCAAAAAACGACCTTGACATGCTTTCTCTGCTGCTGGACTTAAAGCGATTCTTTTTAGAAGTAGAAAATGTTTGTTCACATCGGACAGGGAGGCCTGTAGCACTGCCAATGCGTCCTCTTCTTCTTCTTCTTCTCTGCAGTGGTATCAAGCACAAAGTGTACCAGCACTAACAATCTTGTCTTGGCCTCTGCCTGAGCCACTTGTTGTTGATTTGTGCAGGTTATTACAAATACCTGAAGATTGAGATAGGTCGGCCTCAAGTCAACTGCCACTCAGTCAAGATAAGCAACGTTTGGATTACGGCCTGTGAATTACAAAGTCACCAGCACAAAAAACTGCACAAAAGTCATCTGCAATTCAAATCCATCACCGCCAAAGAACCCCACAGGACTGTACTTGCACTTCATTTTTGTTCAGCAAGTCCTGGATGGACGCAGGTTTGGGCGCTATCTCAGATTACAACTTCAGGATTGAGTTTCACGCTCTAAAATTAAGACACATTTGGGTGAACTGTTTGTACCAGATGCTAGTTAAACACGGGGTTTCAGGTGATTTCCAGATAGAACTTGATATATACAACGTTTCTGGTTAAATCAATGCAGTGTAACACGATCATGCAGCTGTGGTGCATTTTTTTGTGCAGTTAGCCACGGTTATGCATTCATAGCTGGTTGATCATAACTACGTGTGCCACAACACCTGCAGCTAAAACAGGTGAATATGCGTAAGGAAGAGAGGTGCTTCCCTGACACGCAAAAGCCTTATCAGAGACCTCCAACCACTGCACACACACACACACAACGCAGGAAGCCCACAGAGGGGGGAAGCATGTGCCCATTGTCAGGGGGTCTCATGAGCCCCCCTGCTCTTTCAGCCTTGACAATAGCTGCATTGATAACACCTACCAGCTAGAGAGATACAAAAGGAGAGGGAGAAGGCACAGAAAAGGGACAAAGAGAAATGGAAGGAAAAAAGGCATCGCAGCCTGTCAATGGATATCCATTTACTTTCGTGCCACGCAGAACATTTTCCCCTTAAGGAAATTGAAGTTCTTGTGTGAGAGCAACTTCTCCTCTTCTTATTAGACAAAAACGATAAACACCCCACTCAGTGTGAAATGAGCTAGGGTGAGATGAAGGTAAAGAAGAAAGCAGTGGATGTGGATATAACTCCACAACCTTGCATTGGCCATCAGCCAGCAAGTCATTCAATCAGCCAGCCTCTGATGGGTGAGGTTGGGCACGCTCAGAATAAACTCCACCAGTGAGTGACAGCCGCCTTCATAAATCAATCCATTTGACAAGTTATTCATACATCAACACCCTCGTTTATGGAAATCATATGCAAACCCGCTGTCGAGCACTAGACGCATTTACAAGGGACTTATCCAATTCTCGCACAAATTCATTTGGTGTTCTAGCAGCGCGGAAGAAAAAAAGATAATTTTTTATGGCAGTCTATTCACTAACGAGGGAGAGAATAATAAACTGAGCCTGCTTGGAGGTCTGCAAATTTAGACACAGCCAGACATTTCTCAGTAGAGAAATAGGGAGATGGAATAAAAGCTGAAAGTAGCCAACATTAAAATTTGTGTATGAAACCCTAAAATCTGTTACAGCAGCAGAGGTCAGGGAAAAAAGAGATTTGAACATAAGATTCTTGTGATCTTGCAACCACAGTCACAGCTAGGAATTCTGGGCCTTGTGTCAACAGCTCACTCCAGGCCTGAAACAATAAATATCTAATCCCTGTCATGTTACAGGGCCCCTGTGCAGCTCTGGGGCCCCCTAAAATCGATCTTGGACCCCCGCCCATATACGGTGCCTCTGCCTGTGACACAAGTGAAGGGAGTAATCAATGGGATTTAGCATGTGCTACAGATGCAATAACAAGACAAGTGAGGTAAAGATTTAGAGCTGTGCGAGAGTTTATTTTTGCGTGGAGGGGTGATTGACAGTTCGGCGCTTTAAGTCTCATGACACGTGGTGAGTGCGCACAGTTGTGCTTCAACATGACAAAGCCAAAAAGGGAAATCGAGGCAAAAGCCGAGGGGTGGAGGAGGTGTGTGTGCGACCAACAGGGGATGTCAGGGATGCTGAGTACACAAAGCAGCTTCATTTCCCTTGATACCACCTTGGACACTAACTCCACTCCAGATGATATGCACGAGGCTAAACCGCTCTGCTGATTCCTGCAAACACTCATTTGGGGTCAACAAGTCTGACCTACAAGTCTGAGTAAAAAAAACACTCCTGTGATCACCTCAACAACCTCTTGTATTTTCCAGTAATGATACCACAAGGAGGTTTCGGCGTTAACCTTATAAACAAGCCCTTGACTTGTCACGTTCAACTGTACTAATTCAATGCACTAAACAAGGTACTAAAGAATTCTCTCGCTCCGGTTCCAACAACACTGATCTGGAGAAATGGAACATCATATAAGCCGAAGTCGACACAGAGATTAAAAATTCAATATAGGCCAAGTCACTCGATATCACAACAATCATATTTCAGCCACACTAATCAAATTCACAAGCGTGACCTCTGGGGTATATTAAATGTGTACATAACATGTGTCATCTCTCAAATGTTTTGCAGGGGAGATATCCATCGACGCTGGTAAATACAGCGTAAAAAAAAAAGGTAAAGCCAGCAGCAGTCGCAGTAGCTACAACAAATTCACTCCCCATAAAAATGAGCAGTGGGTAGATTTCAGCGTGCAGCTTGCCAGAACCACGGGAGGGAGACTAAATGATTATGTTACAACAACACCGCTCCAGCTCTCTCCGAAAACAACAATCACAGTCTAGGTAGGATATTGCGGCCCCAGTAAAATTAAAGGGGAGTGGGAGCAAGACAGACTGAGGGAGGGAGAGTGGGAGACAGATTTTAATGGAGATCATCAGGGGATGCGTGTCTCTGACTGTGCTGCAGAGCGAGCGACTAGCAAGTAGCTTGAAATTCATACATCCTCTTTATGAGTTGACAGAGGGAGGAGGCAAGGCGGAGATAAGCTCCCTCTACGTCCAAATAGCTCCGACAGACTGATCCTGTGCAGAATGTGCCTTCGCGTCAATCAAACCCCATTTGCGCCTTTTTCAACGAGCCAAAGTTCAAACCCCAAATGACAACACTTCCTCTCGACATACAGTGTTGCACCACTGGGGACGAAAGAAAAACTACGGCTGTGCTGTGACCTGTAAAGGGTTAACCGGCAGCAGGCTGAGCCTAATGCAGATTGTCAGGAAGATAAGATTACCAGTTAGGGAGGTGGTTAATGGAAGCCACCACAGCCCTCCGCTGACAGTTGACAGGAAAGGCAGGAACAGGGCCTGACCATGGTCTCACCAGTGCCTCCTTTCAGACCAGTCATGCAAACATGGATCCAGCCCGCTAAATGAGTCAGTATGTACTGAGCTTTAATGGTTAAATGACATTTAACCAAATGAGAGTTCCTGACTTAAGCTTCTGAACCACAATGACCAAAAATGAATCTGTGACATGAAGATCTATAGAAATAGTTAAACATGCTGAATGCATGTTCATGCGTCATATTCTTAGCTCTATATCTGCATTTGAATCTCATGTTACACTACCACATCATGTTTAGAGACCAAAATTAGAAACAGAATTTGATTCAAATCAGATTTACACTCCTGCGCACGGGACTGGTGAGAGGCAGGCTGCTGTCATACAATACATACACCAACTTTTTCCAAACAATGTCAAATAATGAGATTAAAAGCACAAAATAAAAGCAGCGGGAGCTCAAACTGTTCACAAATGTTAGTCATGATCCCAGACAATACTGAAAATTACTGTGTGAAGATATTTCAATTGCCAAACAACACTAACTGCGCTTCACACTGAAGTACACTCAATTTACAATGCAGTACAACTGCTCATTTACAACTCACCTAGACCTCATAGTGTTACATCCAAAGCCTATTTTCTCTGTATTCTGCTGTGTCCAACATCTTAAGCCTTTTTAAAGCCTGTGTGTGTGTGTGTGTCTGTCTGAGTGTGTGTGTTGCTGTATGACTGCAGATTACACTGTAGCCACAGAACGTTATGAAACAAAGCCAGGGCTTAGGCAAGGGAGTTCCTCTGCTTAGGGAGTTGTAGTGCAGGCCCAGGAGTCCATTCCCTGGCACAACCGCTGGCACAAAAAGACAAGAGGCAATTAAGAAATGATTTTCACCTCACAGCTTGGGACAAAACCCTCATACCCCCACCCCCCCACCGGTTCACTTGCTCCACTATCGCACACACAAAGGCAAAGTCTCAGAGGCCCGAGGGGGCCCAGAGAAAGGGGGAACAATACAGGGGACAGAGAGAAAGAGAGAGAGAAAGAAGACAAGGAAAAGTGGAGCGTAAGGATAGTGAGAAGAGGTAAAAGAAATATGTGCAAAGGCGACGGTACAGTGCGAGTGTGAGGTGAATAATAGCGTTGGTACAGTGGGGATGACGAATGAAGGTGATGCATGAGGGCCGATTAGATGGCGTCAGGGTAGCTAGCAACCCACAGAAAAGAGAGAGAGGGGCGCCCACACATGTATTGTGGAGTGATAATTGACCTCAAAGGGAGGCTGGATGGGAAGAAAAAGTGATGAATTAATGTCCAAACACTGAAGAAAGCTCAACAAACATCGGCCTCATACATGTAGTCGAGCAGGTACGGCTACTGTACGTCACGGACGAGAGAGGTGTTCTGTTGGCATTTAAATTTAAGGCGTGGGTTTGTTACAAAATCACTTGGCGAGCTGGTTGTCATCTACAGATGAGAAAACATTACTGGATATATTCTGTCTGAGTCAGCCTTTCAAAGAAATCCAATAACAATGTTGCCAGTATAACAAACCAAACAGATCGAGTTAGACGTTGAGTCTCTCACGCTTTTCACTTTCCAAGTTATTCTAAATCATTTATTAGTGATTTATTGTGTGATGCAGTAAACCTCACAGTCAGAGCTGTAGTTCATCATTGCACATACAGCCCACCTGGGTTGTGGTTAACGCTTTCGGTTCAATGGTTGGACCTTTTCTTGGAAAGACTTGCCATATAATTCATGACCACATTTCTCCAACCTGTCATGAAGATTATGAACTGATCTGAAGTCCTTTATTGTCTTAACACACATGGTTTACAACTTCAAAAAGGGCATTCATGTTGTGGGTTTAGCAGTTTAGCTCATGTACTTAAAAGGATCAAATCACAGGGTCAGTTTGCGAGGGACGTCTCCAAGATTTCTGCTGCCACCCCAACGAAAACTTAAAGTTAAAGTTTAAAACCTCAACAGCCCCTGTTACTCTGCATAATCTTGCTGTGGACACTTTCGCTTTGAATGATGAAACATCAGCAGCTTAAAAGCGAACAGCGAGGTACCACTGAGTAAGAACTGTCGTGTGCGATATACAGTGACCCGACCCTTTGTCATTTAGTCTTTAGTTGTTTCGTGCAGACTAACATGCACAAGACGGTCTGAGTCAAAACCACATTAAGATGCAAGTCACAGCTGCTCTTGTAGTTACAGCTACTGCATTACAAACATTAGAAACACATTGTTGATCAATCAATTATAATGACGGAACACTTAAGCAGATCTATACCCACTACTGCTGACTTCTTTTATCACTAATGTGTTTTCTTGATTTAGTGTTTTTATTTGGCAGATGAGTAAAAACACATAATTAATTCATGTGTCACCTCAGGAACACAACAGGAATCAAACACAGAATTACAAACAACTGTCATATATGGCTGAGTGATATGAGTAATATGAAATTCCACTCTTGATTTTTAGCAACTGAACGGTGGGGGTGTTTTTGTCAAACTGAAAATGATTGTCGATAATGGTAAAATAACCGATGTCAGGAACTGTCAGGAAATTGTGAAAGCTTACAAGTTTCTCATGACTAAAGAAAGTTCCTTCACGACAGCTGGGTGCTACAAGCAGACGACTAAATTTGAGCATTTTCTGTGCTGCGAATACACTAAAAAATAATGATCTACATACACGAGTGTTTCCTCATCTCTCTCTTATCAACACTTCCTTGGAAGAAATTTGTATTAGTTTTACAGCATACCAACCTTTGAACCTAAAGTTTCCCTTCTCGGCTATATTTTCTCAGTTTCACGGCTGCACACTTGATTTCTCTGACTCACATGATTGCAAGGCATCTGCAGGATCTAGTGACTTCCCCACAATGCAGCCAGGAACCAGATGCTCCAACAACCATCTAACTTTCCTCTTCATCTAGTTCCACACCTTCATGAGCGAGACAAAGGGGAAGAGATGTTTGACTTTCTCAGAAACTTTGTCAGCGTGTCTGTTTCTATAGAAACCTAAGGGTGGGTGGTATAAAGCCTCAGTCATACATGTCCATCCCACACACATACACAACAGAGGCATAGAGAAGACAGTAAAGCGGTTAGGGGGGATAATGTCATGGTAACTTCCACTAGTTGGCTTTCAAAATATGTTTACCCAGGGTTTGTTTAAATCTTTCTTAAGGGCTGTAAAATGTAGTGATGATTTAGTATGTACTGGCAGAATTGAATATAGTATTTATAAGTGTCTTAATAAGTTATATTCAACTGAGAGTCAGTGTCCCAGAACAGAGAAACAATGATCACATGTTTAGTGGCTACTGACGGTTCTCCTACACGCTGAGAAGGCCAGGGTGATACAAGTTGGTTGCAGTCAAACTAAATTCTAAAACACTGGACCTTTAAGTGCTAACCACCACCTGCATTACTCATTTCAGATGTGTGAAAGTGAGCGTCAGGCTTGGATTCAACTAGTGGTTATCTCATTTCCTATCCACGTTCTCAAACAATTCAATCTAAAAACAGTCAATGGCTTACGTCAGTCTTTGTTATGTGCTTTTTCAGGAGCTGCACTCTGCACAGAGTTATTTTGACAGAGATCAGTACACGGCCTCGCCTTCACTGCCGTCATTCCACTTTGTGCCTAATTTGATTATTTCTATCCTCTTGGATTTCTTCTCCTTGACGATCACAGGTTGTGATTTCCAGGGCTGGCCCTCTCTCCCCCTCTCCCCCACCCCTCAGGCCTTGTGATGTTTGATCCAAGGCCAGGGGAGGCCAGCCCAGACTCTGGCGCCCTTCCTTCAGTGTACCATGCACTCTAGCTCCCTGCTGTGAGGCCTGGAGGAAATCACACAGCCAGGAGAATTATAAAAGCCCTCATCTATTGAGGAGAGGTTAAAAACAGGGAGAACAATACCTTTGAGTCACCCTCTGCTTTTCCCTGTGTAAAAACTTTAAAAAAAAGGACCTATTGCTCAAAAAGAGGAAAAAAAAAAATCAATACACAAAAAAAAAGAAAGAAAAATCAATATTCCTGTACTGACTGTTGTCAGCTCATACTGTTTTTCATACTGCTTTTCATTTATGGGAATAAGAATAAGAGCAACCCCAGCGACAGCCCCAAAGTGCTTCACATAACAAGATTACAATGACTAAACATTTAATATTACAGGAAATATAATGCACTATAAACACAAATGTTCAGTAACAGCAAAAAAAATAGACAATAAACATTGAAAATGTAAAAATAAAATTCTTGCAAAGGCATTACAGCCGGGACAAGATTTACCAAGTACAAAATGACCCCAGAGGGCCAGATTATGCATGTGCATTCATGTTAGTATGTTAGGGTGTGTGTGCATGTCTGGCAGGGTGATGTTTGGAGGGGGTTAACTCACACAGCTGTGTAAGACCAAACTGGAGAGGATTCCAAAGTTTCCTTTGGCAGAGCAAATCAAAACAAAACGGATGGAAGAATGCGAGATGCCGACTGAGTGGGAGACCGAGAGGAGAGAAGAGAGCGTCAAAAAAAAAAAAAAGAAACCCGCCAACAACCTAATCATGTCGCTAAGCACTCTGATCTTCCAAGCAAAAGATTATCACACGCAAACACACACACTCAGTAAAATTAAGACTGAGCGCAGAGACACAGAGATCCTGCAGATCGTGCGGTGGCTCCTCCTCTGCAACTGTGAGGCAATTTCACAGCTAGGCGAGGAGAAAATACCCCCGTTTCTTCCGTCCTCCATCCAGCGCTGTCCCACGAAAGCTCCCAATGCCTCTTTTCTCTCTTTGTAGCTGCGCTGAGTAATAGAGCGAATGAGTTGAGAGGGAGGAGGTGAGAGATAGAGTGGAGCAGAAAAAAAAATCCACTCAGTATTCTGTTACAAGACAAGATGGGGGGGGGGGGTAAATGCGTTTCTCATGGCGGTTGGAGGATGAGGGTGTAGGATAGACGCAAACAAAATGTGGATATATATTGACCTGCAAATCAAATAAACCGTTTATTCTGCCTCTTCCCACCACCACCACCATCACCACCACCTCCTCCTCCTCCACCACCTCATTCCTCACGTTTTCTCACACAAGAGCTGACACAGGAACCGGCACATGCGACAGCTCAGCAGCATCACGGATACCCCTCCACCTGCCATGCTTCAGCATTAAAAAAAAAAACACGCCCTTGTCTATCTTCCAAATACAGTTTGGCGGGCAGAATTGGGATGCGTGAGGGCCAGGCGCAGTTAACACCTTTTCTGTAACCAGACATTTTCCTTAAATATCAGTCAAAACCCACATGATATACAACTATTCTGCCTTGAATCAATACACTTTGTATAATACCTCTTTGTACCACAGTAGCTTCCCTACATCTTTTTTTTTTTAATCATTCAGTGAGGGCTGAAAAGTAGAGATTAGGCAGCAACAGTGGTCACCCAGCCACTTTGCTCCACTGGCTCATTACTCCCTGGTTGGGGGATGGGGGGGGGGGGGGTGCGGGGCTGCCATCCTGAATTAAGGCCTCCCTCACAAGGGGCCAAACGCTCAGTGAAAAGGGTTGCATTCAAGAGCGCTTTAACAGAAGGGAGGTCACTACTAGCCACACACGTTGGAGAGCCACAAATGATTGTCATGAAAATATATATATATATATATATATATATATATATATATATATATATATATATATATATATATATATATATATATATATTGGATATTGTATATAAATATTTTGTATATATACAAAATACTTATATAATATATATAAGTATTTTGTGGCCCTCCAACATGCGTGAGAAATGAGAGGATTCACTGGCCCATTTGCCAAGGCAGCACCCTTCCCAAGAGGACCTGAATAGAGTGGCCGGTGGCTTGTTGGCAGGAAGAAACAAACTGCTCCATCATAAAGAAAATGATTCATAAATGCTGCACTTCTGAAGGCTCGTGAGGCCGTAACGCATAACAAGAACTGCTATGAATGTACACTGAATGGTAAAACTGAGTATTCCCGGACTGAAATATGATGACGCCATGAAACCAACTATCTTCAGAGAAAATGATAAATCAGCATAAAGCATCTTCTTGAGAAGCTTCAGGATTTCTTAATCTTAGCATCACAGTCGAGACGTTTTATGATATTGCCTGCAAGAGTCTTACTGGCATACGTTTGACAGTGAAACTGTGGTGTTCCGGGCAGAAAGAGAAGGGAGTAATGGAGGATCGATACTGACTGAGCCTCTGCTCTGTTGCTTCATCCCTCGAGGCTTAATTCACTGGATGTGTAAAGACGACGGTGTCACAATAGGGGATCAGATGGGATTGACCACGGGATGAAAATGTAAGGAGTGTTTATTAAACTGATGTAGCCCAGATGAAGAGCTGGGAGAGGGTGAGCAGAGATCGGTCAAGAGGTTGTCTGAGAGATGTACATAATGGTCATTAAGGCTAATGCCAGACTAAGCTACAATTCAAAAACGGATGAGAAACAACCTAATGCCTCCAGTTTCATCTCGCAGCTTAAAGACCGGCTGAAATGTGAGCTGGAAACAAAGGTAACTCAAGATTTGTGAGTTTTTTCTAAAAATACATATTTGTCAATGCTTACAGGAAGATATGGTGAATTGAAAAAGAAAAACTCAATTGTTTTCTTTTCATTCTACTATTGCTAAATGTCCTTCATGGGCCCCCATAAAGCCTGCAAGGCCAAACCAAAGACAAAGCTAAAGTGTTGATTCAGCTTCATAGGGATCCTGAACGGATAAGCTGTGGCAACCACTCACTCATTCACACACACACATACACACACCCATGCATGAGTGAGCATGCGTGTTCACACACACACACACACACACACACACACACACACACACACACACACACACACACACACACACAGAGCCTCTCAGGGCCTGACCAGCTGTCTCACTCCCCCCCCATCTCCATCCAAACCCACAGGAGCAGGAGGATATAAATCACTCGGCAGAATGAAGACGCGCACAGAGGGAATGCACGTGGTGTACGTGACACACAGACGCGCGTGCACGCACACACACCCATACATACACACACACACACACACACACACACACAAAAACACGCACACACGCCCCCGCACTTGCATTGGCCGTCCACAACTGCACTGTTTCCAACTATTGGAGCATATGCTGTAAAACACACCTACACCGGCCTGTTCACACATTGCTCATGACAGAAACACACACACACACGGCATATAACAAAGGCGGTCACACCCAGTTTTATGTCATTACCCTTAAATATGCTACGTCGCTGATATCCACAAGATACCTTACGAGGCTAGTCTTAAAACTGGTTTATCTCAGCTAGTGACTGCAGGTGTAGACCTAAAGACCTTTGCCTGTGTGTGTGAGAGAGAGTGTGTGCTGGTGCCAGCAAAGAGTCAGAGATTGTGGTCAATGTCAACAGCTGATAAGAGAAAAGGTCATATTGCATAACTGGAGTTTGTGGCGTGCATGTGACATAATGCTGTAGGAAACAGACGCAAAAGAAGAGGAGGGAGGGAGGCAGAGACAGTAAAGGGTAAACAGGGAGGGAGTCTGTATTTATGCCGGAGAAAAGAGCTGAGTGGTGATGCATTTGGCTGCTGAACATCCATCGCCGGTCCAAATTGAAGCCGGCAGCTCACAGAGCGCCTGTAATGATGCAGTAAACTCTCTGTTGGCAAAGCTGACTTTATTTAAGGGAAAAAAGAGCTCCCTTCTCCTCATTTCAGTGCAAACTTAATAAATACATAAATAAATAAGGCTGAATTAAAAAAGAGGCCGGGCTCGCCAGCTTCACTCCCAGAATTTTTTTTTTCTGGCAGTGTTTGTCAAGTCTGCAGGCCCTGCGAGAGGAGAGATGAGGCCAATGGGACACTGAGGCTGTGCCTGCAGCGTGGGAAGGACTTGTTTCCTCCCTGCTTCAACACAAAAAACTGTTGAGGAGAGGATAAGTGGAGTGAGGCAATGTTCAATTACCTGACAAATTTCAGTGCAGCAGAACTTTAATTGTCACTCTGACACAGAGAAAGAAGGCTGGAAAAACACATCTGGTTATGTGTTTTCCTCTTTCTTAGAAATGGTATGAAGTACACTACTCACAAAAAGTTAGGGATATCCGGCTTTCGGTGGTACACCCACCACTTTTGTTTCAATGAATTGTTTGAGTTGAGTTGACAAAATTACCATTGCATGCTTCTAGTTAAATGCCCTACTTCCATGATATAATATCACTGCAGCATGAACTTTTTCTATGTTCCATGAATTTTACCCAAAAGTTGAATATCCCTCACTTTTTGTGAGTAGTGTATATGGTGTGCTTTGTTTTCTCTGTGAATAACACACCATACACACACTCTGGGTTTGTTTCAGTTATTTTCCACTGTGTGTAAATTGCTGGCATCTTCAAGAGGACTTCTTATATTCTTGGCAGTTACTTTTATGCCACGCTGATATAGTTTGGCAACCTAATCAAAGCAGCCCTGCTCTGATCCTTCCCCTTCAGTAAATGAAAAATAATAAAGCTGATGTTACTTTAAAATTAAAAAGAATTATCCTCTGTTGCCTTGAAGTTTGGACATCGTGCTGGGTTCAAACTTCTGCATGGGTATACACTCATAGAAAAACTTGTCTTGTCTGAGGTGTTACTCAGAATGAAGCAGCACGTATGGAAAGCACTTTTATCTTTTACCATAGTGCCTTTCACAGGTGCCACGTGGAACGTAACCATAGTGAACGTGGTCAAATAAACAGGCAGTAAAACATAGCTTTTGCCACAGTACACTTTGGTTTGCCCCGGTAGCCATAGTGACGGGGAGGTTGCAAAGTGAACCCTGCCATGTTGCACACGTGAGGAGAAGGGAGCTTATGAAAGAATAATTTGCATTGAAACATAAGGTTAAATGAAGCGCATTGAGGCTCAGGCACGGTGAAAAAACAACCCTGTGACCCTCTCTTCATGGTCCTACATGAGGCCCACATTTCATTTGGACAGCCCAAGAACGAGAGAGCGAGACAGAGACAGAGAGACAGGGAGATAAAGAGAGGAAAAGAAGGAGAGGAGGGGGAGAGTCTGTGCCTTTGCACTCCCCCATTCTGCCCCCGCTCTCTATTTTTGTTTCCTCTTTTTGTGCACGCTCAACGCACACACTCACAGTGCAATGGATTTTCAACTTGGCCCTCATCAGTTGTGCGCCTGATGAAACAAACACTGACAGCCTCTTTACATTTGTAAAGGCCCCTGCAGCAGCTGTGCTTGTCCCACACACACACACACACCATGCGTGCACACAAACATGCACTAACACACACACACACACAGAACCTTTGAATCGGAGGCCTAGCCCCAGCTGGGGCCTACAGGAAGAGCAGACTCTGCACAAAATGGCCCTGGCTGCACTGAGCTGCGCTCTGCCGCACTCTCCTGCTATTCTAGCTTACACGCATTCACAAACACACGCACACACACAGTATGTGTCATGTTTCGTTAGACAGAACAACACTGCCGCACATTAGCACTTGCTACCTCAGTCAATGCACAGCACCTACCCATCAACCGCTGGCTTGGAAGGCACCAAGAAATTGAGAAAATAAACATAGAAAAACACATTTTTTATACATTTTAATGAGAGCAGAGAGACTTGGGAGAGGCTTGCTTGCTTGCTCTTGCCATGTCACTCAACATGGCATTAGTGACGAAGCATCTTTAGGAAAAAAAAAAAAAAGAACTGACGGGGCAATTTGGCTTTTCTTTTTGGATTGCGTTGACGGTTATCAATCCTAGCAGTGAATGGTAATTGCCTTATTTTCTTTTATTAAGGACTCATCCCCCTTTTTTCAATCATTTTATGACTGATGAATTTTAATATCAGTTGCAGATAGTGGATGTTTGTTGGGTGCCGGAGGTGGGGGTAGGAGGGGGCAACAACTCACACTTGTGTTTCAGGGGAAATGGTTAAGCCAAGCATGTATAATTGTCTTACGCTAATTAAGGGGGGTTGGAATGGGGGGAGGGGTGGATCAGTAGGGGCCAAGAGTCCTGTCTCAAAGCCTGCAGGGATGTGTGTGTGTGTGTGTGTTGGGGGGGGCTCTCTCTGGACTCTTCCAGGTTGTTGTAGTAATGCACGTATGTGCGCCTTATTTGGTCCGAGCCAGACTTTATGCATTAACTGCAGCTGCTGAAAACACATGACAGATGTGACACACATGCGCACATACACGCGCGCACACAGAAACATGCATCCTGCAGTTGAGCACACAGACAAACCATTTCCCCATCCCTGATGTTCGTATGAATGGTAAGCTATGAATAGACTGATTTCAAATAAAGCCCATCTAAATTTAGAGAGTGTGACTCTGGTGCCCATCACAGTCTGGTTCAATTTTAAGTGGGGACTTTTGTTTCAGCTAGTCATCAATTCTATGGCACATCCTGTTTCCTCAATTCAGCGGGAGGCTTACGACAACTTCACAGAACCCAAAACTTTGTTTTCTTTGCAATATTCAGCCCACTTATCTTTTTTTTTTTTTTTAAACACTCTATGACAAAAGAACACCATGGACTGCAATGCACCATGTAAGACCACGTTAAACAGCTGCCTGTCTTCCAGCGAATAAATGTTGACGCCTGCAGTGTTTCAGCACGTAGTCTTCCTGCCCGTCATGCTGCGTGAGATACGTGTGCCACCATAAGAAGTCATACAGACGTATTAGAATGACATCATTATAAGAGAGGGGATTTTTTTTTATTCTCTTCAATGAGACAGCAGTATGTAACAGACTGGAGCGGAGAAACCACCCTAAAAAAGTGGCCAATTTTAGCTTGATTTTCAGAAATGCATTTGTCTTGCTCACATCTACCTTTTCTCCACACTTTTACCAGTTATTATGAGGCGGAAACCACAATGATATCCAGCCTATTATTAGCAGAAATAGTCAGAGTGTGCTTTAATTGGCTGCATATGAAATGAGTTTAATTCTCTAGATTTGAGAGAAGCTGCTGAACGAAACCGCGTGCAAACAAACCTCTTCATATGTAATCTAATTGTTCACTTGCTCCTGCAAACCTGTTGCTCACTTAGGCCTTTTTTTTTTTTTTTTTGCCATATTTCCTTTCAGGCGCTAAATAAATGTGACAGATCGTGCCGTTTTCAGTGTGATGAGTAATCAGACTGTCTGCAGGAGTTACACAGCTTTTTTTTCTTTTCTTTTTTTTAAATAAAAAAAAGACACTCCACGTGTTGTTTGGACTGGGGGTGGGGGGGTTGGAGGTGGTGGTGGGGGGCTGGCTCTGCTGACTCCAGCTTCAGAGCATTAACAGACATGATATGCCCTCGTGCAATTAAACGCAACAATGTGCCAATTAAGCGCGTGACGATAATTCACAGCAACAATCTAAAAATACATCAAAAGAAGTGCAGGGAAACTTTAATGCACGCACGCGCGCCCGCGCACACACGCGCACAGGCCCGGACAGAGAGCAGTCTGCATGAAAAACGATACACGGTAACTTAGTCGACTGATATGCTGAGCCATTCACACTTTGCAAGATTAAAAGTCTTTGTTTCATTCATGAGGGAGGACAAATAGGCGTTCACCAGACCGAAGCCTGGACCTAGGACTACAATTTAAGCCGAGCTCAGGCTCAGCTGGCCCCTTCTCCCCCCCACACGCAGAAATCCAGCAGTGTTACTTGCAGAAAGAAAATGGTTGCTTCTTGGTATCGCTTCATACATGAGCCTCTGCAATGCGACTGAACACAGCCTCTTTAAAGAAGATTGGCTCATTCACAAACACTGTGCTCAACCACACCGACCACGTAATGTGCACTTTAATGTGAATTCGGTAGCCGGAGGACGAGACTCAAACGCTTGGAAGCTAATCCCCGGTAGTATTGCAAAAAAAAAATAAAAAAAAAATGGAGTTATCCCTCAGCGGGCTGCTGCAATATCTGCTCGTTCACAGAGGTCACACGGAGACCTGCGAAACGACTGAGACCCGGGCGGACTTCTCGCTAACGGGAGGGCTAATAACGAAGACAAGCACATAACAGCGAGCACAAGAGTGCCCCCACATTGTTTCCAGTGCTGGAAATTGAACGAATATGCTGAATTGCATGACCCCCTTTCCTCCTGCTCTCCCTCACTCTTTATGGAGGAAATTAAAGAGCCACAACAGTCCGCGAAACATGTCGGTTTGCCAGAGCCCTCAGCGGAAAAACACAGCTCCAAACAGACACCGGGCTAGCGCCAACAGAAAGTCTAAAACGTTAAGTCTGGGCACCAGAATGCGTTTGTGTTCGCAAGGTACGAGCTTCAGCTCGAAGCGGAGATAAAAATGCTCAGCATGGGACGAAATGGAAGCCGAAATAGCTGAGCCATGGCCGACAGGCTCGTCTTCGCGGCTCTGAATAGGAAGGAACGGGGAGCGAACAAAAGCCTTTTCTGGAAACACTTTGCCAAGTCCTTTAATATGAAACCTTTTACAGTTTATCACGCAGCACAGACACACCGTGCATCCCCCACATCACGCGTTAAAACGGGTCAAAATGAGCGAGGCATTCACCCCCCTCCCCAAAGCACCCGATGTTCAAATAGCCTAAAACATGTCTGATGTCGAAGAAACGCTGCAACACAGACACTGAATAAACACCGCTGTCTCTTTAAATATAAAGCATGTAATTGTTAACACGTTGAGGTAACTTACAGTCGTTACCTTTTAAAGGATATTTGACCCAAATAGTGCACAGACAGGCTGATGGTAACCTTCACAGTCCGTGATGAAAGTTTATGCATTTTCATCGAGGCAAACTTGAATAGAGCGATCGCATTTGGGAGCAAATGAGGCAAAAAAAGAACGTGGGTTTACTTACATATTTCTTTTGAATGATATTCCTCTTAGGTCTTTCCTTGCTCATTATGCAATCCCCCCAAAAAATGTTTGGCTATAGAGAGAATGGCCACATGAATTTCTTTCTTTGACTCTCGCCTCTCCCGGAGCACCAACAAATGACGATTTAAATCCCCGGCTCTGTAGGCAAAGCTCGCTGGCTTTGCAGAATCCTCCTTCGGTGTTTCCCCTCAAACTATTCGGATATAAATCCCCAAAAAAAAATCAAGGGTCGACGACGGACAGACACGGACTGAAGCCAAACTCACTCGGGGATAACATAGTCAAAACAAATGCACAACAATAAGTTCCATTCGCCAAAACAGCTCGGCTTCTAGTCTCTGCGCACTCGCTCCCGGCTCTTTTCAAATACATGAATATACTTGAGGTGATGTCAACAAGTTACATCTTGTTCTGAGGTGACGATACGACGAGATATTAATAAATAAAAATTAGAAAATAAATCGTTAGGTGTCACGTCTTTTTCTAGCTGGAGCCTACGGTCGACGAGAGAGCTCTCCAGCGGCACGGCTGTACTGACTGAGAGCAGCTTCTTTCTTCCCCAGTTTCAGCCTCTCAGCCTATCACGTCCTTCACCATCAGCGGCAACTTTAAAATGCCAGCGAGACGACCCCGGACACAAAACGCTGCGAAATAACGCGTTCCCCTCACCTTTCAGGCATTCATAGTGTGTCTGTTGCATTTTCAGCAGAGAGTTTGCAGTGATATTACCCCAAATGATCCGTTTAACTCATGTAATGTTAGCACTGAGGCTTTGTGTGTCTGTGGCATTTAAAGGAGACATGGGTTGTAACAGGTACGTTTATACTTCCCCTATGCTGGTACTATTTTAAATCCTCTGTTATCATAATAGTCCTAAGTAGATAATACATAGCCTAAAATAAATAAAGAAGAAGTGACCTTAGAGGCTTTTTTATTTCCTGTTACAATCATATGATTTAGATTGACTGTATTTATGATATCTGTGTTCACTTTTTTTTTTTTTTTTTTAGTGTTTTTAGCTAAAATAAGAATTCCCAGAAGAGGCTAAGGGGACAAAAAAGTGGCTCCTAAATGTGTAAATGACAGCCCCCAACCCCCATTCTCTACACCACCCTCACAAAGATAAACATTAGAAAGACTTTTATATAAAGGCTGTGCTTCCAGCAGCCCTCCATTTTAGAGAAGTTAAAGATCCAGTGTGTAAAATTTAGGGGTGCTCAGAAAGTGGAATATCATCTGCATAACTGTGTTTTCAGTAGTGTACAATCGCCTAAGCATAATAATTGTTTTGTTTTTTGTTACCTTAGAATGAGACTTTTTAATCTACAGACAGGTGGGTCATCTTCATCGGAGGCCGCCATGTTTGTATAGTAGCTCAGAACAGACAAACTAAACACTGGCTCTAAACAGTGACGTTTCATGGTTTTCACACATTTCACATCCACCACAGTTTCTCCTTAGGCCTCTATAGGTGTGGTAGTAAAAGGGTGGGGAGAGTATAATCAGTGTATTTCAGAAACTGTTTCCTGAGCTCATAGTAAAATTACATTAGTAATCCCTCTGGAGCACTACAGGAAAACACACAGTAGTGTCTGCGCACCACTTTGTGAATTACTGCTCCAGAATAAACTAGCTGCTACCTGTAAATCTGAGTTACTGAGTCACACACCTCCAACCCACAACAAAAAACCAAGACATTCTTGACCTTATTTACTTTATTTACTAGTGCGTACAGTAGCTCCACATTTTCATTGAAGGTTATCCCTTCAATTTGCATGGCTTTGTATAATTTGCATCTGGACTCACGCATATTTGCTCAGGTCATATTCACTTTTGCGTTAACCACTCTGTGATGACTGTTAACTGACTCTGTGACCTTATCCCCCCTTTCCAGAGCAGGGTTTGCTGTGCCGTTGTTCTAATATACTGAGTGGGAGGTTAAAAAATGGTGTGTGTGTGGGTGTTTCAAAACACAAATGCAGTTGTATCCTTGTCTCCAAGGTATGACCGAGTGAATTAAGTTTTTTTGTAAACTCCATAGTATATAAACTCACATAATTAGTTAGTCATGACCTGGATTAGTTAACTAAAAACTGCATTAGTGCTGTCAGTCAGTTCACTTTGGTTCAGACTTAAATATCTCAACAACTATTGGATGGATTTCCATAAAATTTAACCATGACATTTTTGTTCTCAAGAGGATGAATCTTAATGAATTTGTTAACAGCTTTACATTTTGCCACATTTTTATCCTGATGACTGGTAATGCCTTGATTGAACACCACCAGTAGGTCAAAATTAATATTTTAAAATATCCCAGAGTCCTCATGATGCATTGGCACATTGGCTTTGATAATCGCTTGACTTTTTCTGCATGGACTGGTTTCTGGATGGATTGTTTAGTACCACAGATAATAGAAAACGGCACTCATCTGTCAATCAAAGCAGCTACACCTGATATACACTAAATATGCATAACATTAAGCCTTTTTAAGTTGTTTAGAAATTCACCCTCAGTACAGTTGTCATGAATGGTGAAATTAGCTATAGAGACCAAAACTGTTTTTTGTACCACACTGTGAACATGTTAATTTCTGCTATGAAGTTGGACAGTTTAACATGGGTACTTATGGAGACTGACTTGTTCTGTAGCCAGCCTCAAGTGGCTATTTGAGGAACTGCAGATTTTGGCACTTATGCATTGGCTTCATTTTCACAAGCACTGAGGTTGTGAACAGGGTTAACATTATACTTACTTAGCATTGTCATGGTCAGTATGCTAACATAAGCATTTAGTTCAAAGCACTGCTGTGCCTTAAGTACAGCCTCAAAGAGCCAGTTGTGTGAATAGACTCTTTGTCTTGTTTAAGATGACATGAAATTCTTTACATACATTACATATTCATAGGTAGCTGTACCTGTGGGCCTGAGTATTTGTTAAGGCATACCTGTTTGGGATCAGTGTTAGACAAGTTCTCTCACTCTTCACTGTCTGACTCGCCCCACAGTGAACTGTTGACCGTGCAGGCGAATTTCAGCCTTTGCTTCTGCATTACTTATAATTCAAGATTATTATTAAGGAATAGAGTGCTCAATCAAAATCCATCTGGTTTTCCAAAGTTTTCTGACATTGGATTAGGAGGGTCTGTGTGTGACATCCATACCCATTTCACAGTGTGATTTGTCAGCTGGTCCAAGGTAAGCAGAGGGCCCATGGTTTAAACTCTTGAAGTGGTTAGACAGCACATCAAAAAACTTGTTCTGATCAAGTTTTCTCTAAAGTCCTAACAACTATAGCTTTATATAACTTTGAGTTTCTATGTCATTTTTCCTGCATTTCTTGACACTGTGGGAAGAAACTGGTATGATCAAAAAATGTTAATAACAGATTCAGCATCTCCCTGAACCCCTAAAGGCTGGACTACAATCACTCACCAGCGTCCATGCAATCATGCTGATTTCATTATCATTCATGTAACAAGGAAGAGCTATTGATGCCTCCTCTGTGTTTGATGTAGATTTAGCATAACGCACCAAATGATCAAAGTACTGAACTTACCCATGAATGCATGAACAAAGACACCAAATCAATAGCTGACGGGTCAATAATTCTAAGCATGGCTAGCAGATGACATGATATTTATGTAGCTCCCCATTAAGTCACACTGCATGTAATATGAAAACAGAATACAAAAGAAATATCAGAGGATCAGTAGGAATCCAGAAATTATACAGTGTGGACAGAAGCATGAGTGTCAGGATTTAGAAAAGGAATAATGGTATATGATTTCAATAAATGTTGATGAATTGTAACCCTTTATTTTAAGGACGGTATATATCAGAAAATATTGTAAATCTCTACAGTACCTTTATCTATGAACATAAGATTCTTTTACACCCCTAAATCAATGATGGCTTGTCCTCTGACAGCGTCAGAGTCAAGCAGGCTATTTCGAGATGAGGCTCACTGCCTTTAGCCCCCATCACCCTGCACTCTCAGGGGCTTTACCAGGGTCCTCTGCCCTGCTGGTGCTGACATTTAGGCCCACATGAATCAATGAGACAAGCTGTGGAGGGATGCCTGAATTTCACAGCAGTCCGCCTCACAGTTCACATTTAGCCCACGCCATGTACAGGCAAAAGGGCTGCAGAGAGACTTTGAGACATTTTTAACCTCATTTGTCCATGTGCAGATTTGTAAAACGAGGCTCGACACTAAGTGGACAAGATCTTTTTTCTGTTCTGACAAAATCAAATTGATGTTGCTTTCACAGTCTCATAAAAAATGTCAGTATTTTAAAATTTACATGAAAAACTTTTGTGGCTTAGGAAGAATGTGTGTGTAAGTTGAATGATGGCCTCTAAACCTTTTAGAACATCTAAAAGGTTTAGAGGCCATTGTTCATTGGTCAAATGCAGGAAATGATTGATAAGATATTTGATTTGTTTTTATTCATAATTTATGCAAGTGAAAGCGCAAGAAAGCGAGAGTGTGTTTGTGTCTGTGTTTTTTGTCCTTGAAGGGACAGCAGGTTTCAGAAGTGTTTGGACAGCTCTGCTCTTGTATAAATGGCATGGAGACATTTACACCAATGGATTTAGGAGTGTGTGTGTGTGTGTGTGTGTGTGTGTGTGTTTGTGTATGTCTATATGTGTGTGATGGAGAAGGCCAGGGATTGATTAGAGCTTTCACTCTCAATGTGGTTAATTGCCCAGTGAGGCTTAGCAGACGGTGCTGGCTAGATTGATGTCCGATAGCCAAGAAGAAGGGGAGTCTGGGTGTGTTTGTGTGTGTGACGGAGGGAGGGTGTGAGGGGGGGTGGGCTTGATTTACTGGGCAGCATGGATGGTGGTGGTGGTGGTGGGGGCAATGAATCCCAAATTAATGTTGAAAGATTGTATGGTTAAATATTGCACACTGTGGAAATAAACCCAAAGGAGTTTCCTTCAAAAGAAAAGAAAACTCAAACGATTGTAATCACATCTGCTGAAAAGAAAAGAAGATGCATTGAAATAAAGAAAGAAAAATGCTCAGCCATGTCAGCTTTTGTTTTCTTCCCCCTGTAGTTAAAAGGGTTTGGGTTTTTGGGTTTTGTGTTTTTACAGTGAATGCTGCCTCTGCTTTCAGACGAAGCTTCCTTTGGGTTTAGTTCAACAATGACCTGATGTTTTCATCTCTGCCCAGTTCCCCTGAAATTACTCAGCCTTTAAAAACAATCGTTTCATTCTGGCGCTGCATCAAGTTTAAATCCTCACTAATCTATCTCTGTGTTGAAGTAGACATTAGTGCGCTTTGCCAAAATTACTACAACAGCTCAGACAGGAGAGGCTTTTAATCTCGCAGTCAAAAGTTCCTGAAAGTTCAAACATTTTTATAAATATTAGCATCGCACTGGAATAAAATAAGACCTTAAATAAAGAAGAATGGTATTTACCCCCTGGCATTTGTAGGAGTAATAGTGTGCGCCACTCCTGATCTTTTATTCTTCTGCACTGATCGTCTACAGGGTCATAAAATGATGTTTATTGTTCAGTGAGAGGGGTAGGGAAGTATTTGCGGGGAGGGCTGGAATTAACTCACTGAGTGTGATACTAGGGGACGGCAACAAACGAGTCACGGGTTAGCAGGGGGTTGGGAGGATAAGGAAGCAGTAAAATCAAGGCTCATACAATTCTCTTCTTTTCACGCAGGCAGTTAAAAAGTAATATGAGCACCAGTGATATTGAATACTGCATATAAAAGAAAGAGAGAAAAGTTTTACACTTCAAAAACGGTGTATTTTAATCTACCAGATAATCTTAGATTGAGGTTTAAATGCAGTTTAACTTGCTTTGAGTATAAATGAAGTATTTGCTGCACTATCTTAACGGATAATTCTTTTTGTTTGAGTTATTGTAGATACACACGAGAGGCCATGTCAAGTTATTTTGTCTGGTATTGACTCTTAAACCTTTGAGAGTCAATAACATCAGTTCGAAAAACAGTCTGCCAATGTTGTGAACTTATTTAAAGCTTCAGAAATCCATTAGAACAAATCAGAAGAGACAAAATAATGCTGCAGTAGAATAGAAATGATTGATTCAGAAAAAAAGAAGGTGCATGAATCTCTGCTCATGTTATGGCTTTTTGGCGAAACTCCTCAGCACCAGATTAAGATGGATACCTGTCTCTTTTTAAAGGTCTTTGGATTTTTCTTTCTATATAAATTTTCAAGTTATTAAAGCCTTAAAAATGTTTACATTTAACTCAAATTCAAAGTTGAATTGCTCATATGAAGCTTAAAATGAACACATTTTTCAGGAGTTAAGCCTGGAGGCTGGATCTTTATCCTGGTTTTCCAGAAATAATTTTTGTTTGGGAGGATTTGTGTTTGCAGTGCTATGGTTCTGATGATGGCAGACAGACTGGAGGTCATGGTGGCTTTGAATTACTCCGCTGAAATTTGAATCCTATAAGAACTCTCATTAAAGTGAGGGTAACCTTCTCCGCAGCCACCCCCACCACCTCTCCCTTTGCACTGTTCAGGGACTCGTTGAGATCACAAACACAATTTATTTTTCGACAACCCCCCCGACACACACACACACACATGCACGCACACCTCCCTTTCTGAAGGGACTTGAGAGTCCCCACTCTACTACCATGGATAATTGGACACCTTCAGTATGAGAAATCCCCTGCAGAAACAAAACAGGCACCAGCGGTGTAGACTCATATCAGGTTTGTCAAATATAAGCACAACAGTGAGGATGAGACAGAGACACAGGCTCGGTTTGAACCTTAACTACAAGCTGGATTTGAAAACCCCCTTTGGCAGTGGCTCTTTCTGATTCACTTCACACACTGAATACCTCACTTCCTGAGCTTGTGGTGGCTGTGGTGGGGTATGACAGGATCAACAGGAGGAATATCCACACCCTCAGGCTCCAGGGTGAAGTTGTCCTCAGGGCACGTAACTAGAATGAGCGCGGTCTTCGCTGTGCTTTAAGTTGACCCATCTGGAAGCTAAATGCAAAACCGCCTGAAGATCAGAGCCGAGGGACGACTCGTGCTTATTTCTGCCCCCAAGGCTGTTGTTGTGTTTCACTAATGAGGCACATCTCCCCAACCTCACCTGGCAACGGCAAGTCTAACCTGGTAAACTGTAGACTCTGAGAGCAAATGCTCAAATGATCGGCATGTTATTGCACGTTTTTTTAAAAGAATCTCAGTGGTGGTAAGGCCACTCACCACATCAAAGTTTTCATGGATTTGTCACCCATTATGCCTCCTTTAATGTCCCATGATGTAACACACAGTTACAAAAAACAGAAAGAAAAAAAAGAACTTGTATTTTCCTCTCTGTCTTTCTTTCATTCTGATACATGCTTCTGTTTTGTTTCACATATGCAATGTTTTGAAATTGGATGACGTCCCCATGTGGTCCTCATTAATGACCGATCTTTATGCCATCTGTATTTACGCATCCATTCCATAGTAAGTCCAGTCTCCCCATTCAGTTCAACACTCCTGTTCCCCTTTCTCACCTCAAACCAGTCTGGACTGGAGTGCATGGATGAGTAGCTAAGCATGAATCACTCATGAGGAACAAGCAGCGTTGTAGTGTTGCCAGGTCTCTTGTGTGTATCTAGCCACACAGAGAGTAATAGCATTCAGCCACAAAGGTTCTATAGCCCAGGAGTGACTGGCTGACTCATGTGGGTCAAGACCTGCCACAGGTGGGGGATCCCAGGCTGAATAACCTCCCCCCTCTGCCAGTAGGCAGCCACAGCCTCTGCGCCCCTTTTCACCCACCCGGGACACCTGCACTGGACACAAAAGCCATCTCTCTCCGATTCTTTGAGGGCATGAGCAGAGAGAGAGCGAGAGAGAGAGAGAGATCAAGAGAGAGAGAGAGAGAGGAAAAGGACATGGGGAAGAACGAAGCAAGGGAGAAAGAAAAAGGGTTGGATGGGTCGCGGTGGGGGCTGCCTCAATCGTAACCATGCGGAAACAAAGTAACACAAACTCAAGCCACAGCAGGGGAACAGCTGGAGCACACAGGGACAGCAGTCTGGGTGGTCTGGAGAGCGAGAGAGAAAGAGAGGGTGTAAGCTTGGAGGAGAAATGAGCGAGAATGAAAGACACAGAAAGGGTTTGGGTTTAGGATAGAGATGTTGAAAATAGAAGCTATTAAAAGGGAGGTGGTGCTGAGAAAGAAAACGAGGAAGGTAAAGACAAGTGAGGAAAAAGAGGCTACTCATGGGTTTCCCTTTATCCACGCAATTATGGCAAATCGATACACATCAATATCTAATTACTCAAAGAAGCCCTTCCACCAATACTCACACTGGAAGCAGGAGATGCCACTTTGGTGCAGAAACAATGACGGTCTATTTGAAATCAGTTACAAATTCTTTAATAACAGCTCAAGATGGGGTGTTAATTATGACGTCTTTTTGTTTGGTAAGAACAGATCAGTTAGCATCCCTGCACATCACATGCTGCAACAATCAGACAAGGTCACAAGCCAGGTCTCTCCACCTTTCACACTAACACTGTGAAAGGTGTTTAAATCCAGCTGCTGTTATCAGAAGAATTTAATTAAACCTTTCACTAAAGTTAGAGTATTGGATATTAGGAAAGCATTTGATAACCCTTCTAACAAAAGAGACGCATTCACATGCACACGGTGAGCCAATATCCCTGTGCTTTTCCATGCGAGGCTTATCACACCAACATGGTTTGCATGATAAAAAAAGAAGGTAAGTCATGCGGGAGGTCCTGCACATTTGCATATCCCCTGGGTGCATGGTGTAATTTAGCTACATATGTCCCTTCCCTAATAGGCTAGAGTTGGCTTAAAGCGAGGCTTGTGTTTTTGGAAGCGACCTTGCTGATTGTCTATACGGATTCGCAGCTCTGCTCTGATTTGCAATTGAAAGGCACGTAATTGTACTTGAACTAACTGAATAACTATAGGTTTTTAAAGAGGGTACGTGAGGGAGAAAGGTGTTTTTTGTAGGCTGGATTGAATCTTTTCATCCCTGAGTGCAATCTTCTCCACAGGATATCATTCACATAGCAGTACCTGTCCTTCTGCAGGTCTATAGCTCTGGCTGAATACAGTGCATGTGACTGTGAAGTTAGCCCGATTGCTTACATGTGCTAATTCTACCAATTCAGCCTGTATCACATTCCACTGAATTCATAATGTTACTAATCAGCCTCCATGTTTCCTGTGGTAATACATAATATATCTGACTCAAACAAATGGAAATATATTCATGATATGCATTCGCTTATTCTGCACTAAGTTTGACATTCTCCTTTCGAATCCACAGAGATTCAGACAACATTAGTACGGCTGATACATGGCCAACCAGAAGCCACCATAAATTCAGGGCCTACTTTGTTCCTAGTCATAGCCCGCTGCTTATCTCCCGTATTTGACTACCGTAATTTGCCTCTCAAATGCTCTGCTGTATGATGTTACACATGCCTATATCTGAAAATGCATATTCCACTGGTGCAGAGGAGTCGCATGTGTGTTAATCCCTACTTGTTATCCATGACATCAAACCCAGTTTATCCAGATTTATCATCAGTTTTCAGTTCGACGGAGGGGAAAAGCACCAGAATATGAATTAATGTTATTTTTTTTAAATCTTTCTAAATAATAACCTAGTCACTCCTGCAAAACACTTACCACTTTCCTCTCTCCCCGATATTAAACAAGATTAGGATAGCTAAAAGGTTAATGAGATTCCCTTCTTTTGAACAAACTGTGCCTTATTTCTCCCTTTCAGAGGAAGCCATAAACATCCTCCCTGTAATAACGAATGGTGATTATGCCGATGATATTAATTATCATTACTTTCAATTACTACACCCAGCCAGGCCCTGTCGGTTATGAGGGCAGCTCCCTGTGGAGGAGACGCCACCCGCCGCCGTACATTCATTAGCTGAGCCGAGTGATTGTGTGACTCTCTGTGTCTCTCCTTCTCCATCTCTGTCTTTCCTCTTCTCCTTCTTCCTCCTCTCGCAGCCGCCGCTTTACCCTTTCTGTTTTACCCTTTCTGTTTTTCTTGTGTCAACGAGTCCAAGGAGCTCCACATACTGTCAAGGGTAGGCCAATGGATGAAAGAGGTGAGGTGGAAGTTAATTGTGGAGAGATCTGAGATGAGCTGTGAGGGAATCCATGGCACAGATTGTACAGATCTCTCCCACCACCCCTCCTATTTTATATCTCTTCCCCCTCATCTGGATTCTTTGCTTTAGCTCTCGTCACCGGTCGCTCGCTCAATCTTGTTGCTTTGTCTCTCCCCCTTTCCACTCTTCCTCACTTCTGACATGAAACATCCATTTCCGCCCCATGAAATATGAAAAGGGCCCTCATGAATTGTTTACAGGTTAGCGGCATGCATGCCAATGGCAGCAGGGGGACAGGCTCAGGTTTTCAGGCAGGCTGCAGTAGGAGAAGGGCGGTGATCGCAGGGAGGACTGGCCTCACCAAATATGCTTGTAAACCTGCAGGGTCTGATTATCCTGTGATGCAGGCTATTATGGGGGCGTTTTGTAGACTTAAATATAGTTACTAATAAGTCAATCACACACAGTGTATGTATGTTACATCAAATGTTCATATTGTCAGGTTTGTTAACTTACGATGTACACAAAAATCAATAACATGAAGCCTTAGGTCATTTCACATCAGTCTTGAATCTTGATTGACTACTTTTTAAAAAGTAAATATAAACTATAATGATACAGTTATTAAGACACATTTGCATAGCAAGCCCACATGCCACAGTTTTTTACATTCCGCCTAGGAAGTGGAAGTTATGCTGGGATTTGTAGTTGTCATTTCCAAACCAAAAGCTAGTTAGCTTGCTAACATTAGAACTGATTTGAACTACATGGCACTTTTCTTTCTTGTTATTTCAGCACCTGTCGAGGCACTGGATACTGAGCGTCTTACATTATTCAAAGAAAGGGGCTCTAGCAAGCAACTGTCTCGTGGGTATAGCAGTGGTGATGGCCATGATGGCAAATGAATCTTAGCTCATAGCAACGAGTAGTCCTGTACGCTCAGCACATACGTTAGTCTGTGATTCAAACAGTGACATGATAACATAGGAAGTACTCTATTAGATAGATGAGAATAAGCAAATGCTTCCATCAACCCCTCAAGCTGTTGGAACTGAATACATATTGCAAACTGTTTTTAGGACAAATATTGCATCCATCAAATTATCAGTAGCAACTTAATCTGACAGCAGCAATTCATGCTCACTGACACTAATGACAGGGTTTCTGTCACTGCAAATAAATTAGACTTACATTTCCTCTTTGTGCTGGTTACAGTTTTGAGCAAATTAGTTCAAACATCCAGGATATACTGAACAAAAATGTAATTAATTAATAAGTTATTTTCAGGGTAGATTGTTGAGATTGTACATTACGTACCCCTGCAGCACTAAAATCTCATAAATGTCCCAGAGGATCTAAGAAGGGGGCAAGAGATAGTGGAAAGGGTGCTGTAATGCGTGGGTCAAATAGTTCAGGATGTTTATTTGGTTGGTCTCACTGGACTAAGCACGGCCTGTTGAGTTGGTTAATTTCCTCCTGATGAGCTTGTAGATCACGTCAGCGTCGCACCACAGGGATATGAAGAATGGATATGGAAGCATCAATTAAGATGTACTTCGGTGAGGGTTTTATCAGTTGTGGCTTTTTTTCCTCGGGCCTAATAGCTTGTGATTGATAGCGATGAACTTGAGCAAGAGGGGTGTGCATTTCAGATGGACAGATAGAGCATTTTGAGGGCTTGCTGACTAAAGTGCTTTACTGCAGCTTGTGCACTTGTGGTTATAATGGAGTGCTTGGGAGCCACACCACTTGAGAGATTGTGTGGATATATTATTAATCTGTTCCCTGCGCCACTGCTGTATAGTACTGAACTGTGGGCCTGGCAGAAAGAACGCTGCTTTGGCGCCATCATCTCCTTATCTGTCTCTTTCTCTCTGTCTCCTTCACTCTCTTTCAGCCGCTATCCTCTTCCCCCTGTCTTTGTCACTCAGCCTCTTTCTCCGAGGAAAGGAGCTAGAGCTGGAAGAAGAGAGGAAGAGATGATCAGATCAATATCCCTCCCAGGAAATACGCTTCCTCTCTCTGACTCCCTGTCTCTTTCCTGCTGCCTGTCTTTTGTATAGCCGGCCTGTCTGACCACATCATTGGAACATCGTGGCCAATTTCACAAGCAAGCCAGATAAGCAGCCATACTCAACATGTCAAGGAGTGTGTGACAAGCTCGACATGCAGTACTGGGCAAAGAGAGGAAGAGAAAGTGATAGAGATAAAGAAAGTAGGAGTTGTGGTTGAGAACGAGGAAGACGGTGGACGTCTGTTTCTCAATGTCATGACTCGTTACAAGTTAAACGGTGATAGCTGTCTGACAAAACCTTCTGTCCTCCCATATGTGACTCAAACACAGCGGCACTGATGCTTTTCTACATTATTTCCACCAGGTTTTCACTAGGTTCAGCCCACATATTAACAAAGCATAAAGAAAAACAATACTAGTGTGTGTTTTTCACTTTGTAACCAACTCTCAATTTAATCACAATATAGGGCACCTCCCAGAATGACCAGCTCTTGGCCCTGTCTCCGTTATTAAAGGTAATATCCATTAACTTTGATTTAATGAGCTGTCATTGCTCCCTACAGCATAAACTGAGTGATCTCTGTGAACCCATCCACTCATTTTCCATGCAGCCGTTTACTGTAAACTTAATAATGCGCCCTGCTGAAAGTGACTTCAGTGGCTGTTTGTCTCTTTAATTTAAGGGAAAGGTAAATATAAAGGAAAAGAAACAGTGACATACGTTTACAGATTGTGTATTTGTTAGGAGGAAAAAACAAGTGGATAAAATGATGGAAATTTTCATCAAGTGGGTTTTTTTTTTCATGCAGAAAGAGTTAGAAGAATTAAAGAAAGAAAGAATTAAAAAAAAGCACTGGAGAATAAAAGAGGACAGACAAGCTGGACTGAAATCAAACCTGCAAAAAAAAAAACATGAACAGACACGACAGCTGAGCTACACCGCTTTTTGGAGACATTGTGTTTATTAGAATGGCGCATCACCTCAAACACAGCTCACTGGCTGCGACCATTGTTCGATTACAGTCCCTTTTTTCCTCGTCACGAAGCGTTATGAATTCTCGCACTGTTCCGAATCTTTTCACTTCTTGCTGGCTGCAAAGCCGTTTCCACATTCCAAGGTAAGTAATAATTTACTGTCAAGAACTGTTCTCTGTTTTGACTAGTGAGGCGATGAAGCTGCAACCACAAATTGTGTCAACTGGAAGCACCATGCGGATGTCAGGCCCGGTAATGGCTCGTAAACTGCATTAGTATTATATCATGGAAGCACGTCGTTTGTCAGATGTTTGTGGTGTAAGGTCACTGGAAAATGACCAAAATGATCACAGGGAATCTATGTTACAGATTATTTCCCACACGGGGTTGTTTCACCATCGCCATGTGGGCGTATGTGTGTGTGTAAATACATTAGTGAGAGAAGAGGAAGAGATTGTGTGTAACAGGAAAGGTGGGTGGTGTTGAAGATACTGTATTTGTGTGTCTCTGTGCGTGCAGATAGGGAAGTTTCCACTGCAGCCATGAACTGGCACTGTTGTGAGTGCAAATTGGTGTGTGTGTGTGTGCGTGCGCGCACTTTTGTCTTCTGTCTCTTAACTTATGGACCTGCTACCTAGAGATTAGCTTCCCCACAGAGGGGTGTGGCTGTGTGCGTTGACCATTGTCCAATCAGGCGTGACCTAGCAATGACAACTAGCCAACCAGCACGCCCAGATCCCACTGGTCTGCCAAGGGGGCGTCACATGATGGGACCAACTGTCACCACACATGGTCTCTTTCTCTCTCAAATCTGTCCATTTGTGTCGGAGAAACAATCCATCCATTTATCCTTGTTATCTGCAGGGGAATAAAAAAAAAAAACCCTTTTTCTGTTTGTTGGATTCAAACGTACTTTTCCTGCAGTTGGGAAGTAGACTTCAATAGGAGCCCAATCATATCCTTTTGTAGGCTCTATGTTTTTTGTGTGTTTTTGACACACATTGTGCTCAGATAGCTAAGTGGTTCAATGCGCAGGTTCTGGAGCTGCACACACTCCCCTGATGGCTATGAATCTTGCCAAAACTCTCCTGTGCCTTCCTACAGGCTGCTTAAAAAAAGGGAAAAGATGAAAGTGAGAGGAGTTCCCACTTTCTTTTTCTTTTCTCTCAAAATTGAGAACACGCTGTGTCTCTCACAAAAGATTTTCCACAGGTGCACAAACATTATCGCACTCTTTGTAGCGGCCTACATTGACCCGGCCGATGACTTGCTTTTTGTATCTACAACACCTGGCCATTTTCAGATTCATTTCATTCTAAATACGGAGATTCTGCACTGGATATCCACACTACATTAACTCTCCAAGGGACAACAAACACCGTGTTTGTTTTGGACATAAACAAAAGGACATCTTGGCTTCAGTCGGATCACTTCAGATGAAATATTGCTATTCAAGGCAAGCCTGCAACACTTTGTTCCCAATCACAAAGCCAGCTGTTTGCAACAAAAGGTCTCATTGCGGTTTCTTGAACGTAACCTCTCCTGATCTCTGTTTGTCTACCTGTCTTACAGTGGGGTTAGACCGTAGTCAGAGACAGTCAGAGATTATGTTTATACTTGCATTGTGCACTGGTTGAACATACACAGAGCATGCTGAGAGAGTAGTTTATGATGTTGAAAACACTGTCTTCATTGTAGGAAATGTGGAAATGCTTACACTCTATAAAAGCACAGCTCTTTATATTCACTTCATAGTGTCCTTCACCTGTCTATACTAGCAGTCTGAAATGCATCCTACAGTGTGCTTTAATGTTTGATTTGCTCAAGGTAATTTGCTTGCAACCAAGGCTTTAGCTCTGTCTCTCTGTGTCTCTCGCTCTATGTCTCCCTCTGGAAATGATTAGGGCTGTTGGGGCAGCCTGGAACCATTACTGATGTACACTGATGAAGTCCCATTTGTTTGAAGTGCAAGCACTCTGTCGAGGCCCTTGTGTGTGTGTGTGCATGAGCAAGCCTGCATACATCTGTGCGTCCCTGTGTGTGAAATCTCCCTCTCCTTCCCTTTCTCCCTCAGCCAAGCCCACACCACTAAAAACTCATTGCAGAGAGGAACTGGAAATAAACTTGTGAGGAAACCCGATCCCTTTGAAGTGTCAGTCTCATAGTTCAAACCGTTGCCAGTCATCAAATATATGTCATCAACCCCCAATTTACGTATAAAACGCTTCCCTTGGCAGTGGACGTGTTTCGCCATTGTTACGTGGCCCCCGTGCTTTGACAAGATAACACAACAGCTTTTTCCTGTCCCTGACATTATTTTAGCCACAGAACGTCAGTCTGGAAGAACGGCTTTACTCGCCGGTGGAGAATTAGTTAGATGTCTTTACACATGTTGCAGGCTTTGAGACAAATGATCAGAATCTGGAGTGCATTGTCCAAGTGTTGATGTGATTCAGTGCAATTGTTCTTTCAAACAAAGGGCCATATACCAAAAATCTGTTTTAGGTTTTTTTTGGCCGGTGGGTAAAAACTGAAACTGGTCTTTTTCATTTGTAGTTGGAGACAGCTGTGTACTCTTAGGTAATGTAAAACATTTGCCCTTGAACTGTGAATATTCTGGATGTCTGACAAGGAAGAATCTAACAAGGTTTCATCATTTAAAGGATATAATTCTCCATCAATATCCATGGATTTGCAATTACACAATGCTGACACACACAAGTATCATAGCAGTGGTTCTGCACATCCAAGTCAGTCAATTTATAGTGCATACTTTAAGTTCTGATTTGATGCTATTGATGCATTTCAGTCCACAGTAGCCAGATTCCACTGCATTTACTTCATGTTACCATTTGTATTAGTTTCATTGTTAGCGGTGGAATTATCACATTACAGTTTGTTCTAGTTGTTCCCTTCTGCCATAGCATCTCTTTTAAAAAACACGGTGGTAGCTGCAATGTGCTGAGAACTATAGGGATGGGATAAGAATGAAATAAAGGCAGTGTAGTGAAAGTTCATGTGGTTGTGTTGTGGTATTTAATTTATGAATTATGTATTTGTTGTAATTCTGTACTTATGGGAGACTGTACAAACTGTGGTAACACATTTCCTTGTCCTTGTCCTTGTTCCTTCCTTGACAATAAAGTATCTCTCTATCTAAAAACTATGAAGCCCAACAGACTGTCCAGCATACTGTAACTCCCTGCAAAACCACAATGTGTCATTACAGAAGAAAGCAGGCGCAGATCAAACATGCTGCCATTAATGAAAGCACATTGTGAGATTTTAGAGTGATTTAATGACCGCAAACAAGCTGTCGCCTAAATCATTGTCAGTTTTCATTGTGTTGTTAAGCAGTTGTGCAGAAAGAGAACTGGCTGCTTTCACTTGTGCTCAAACTTTTAAAATCCAAGAAAGGAATCAAATCTGCCATTTACTTTTTGTTTGTGTTCTAGCTTTGGTTGTCTTATTTTGTCTTATTGTCTTATCTTATCTTATCACTCATAAATTTACAGCTTTTTTGATTCAAACAAAACATGATTTTAGTCTAATTGATCTCTATCCCAAGCAAGTTTCAAGACAAAACATGTCAACAAGCCGGGTAGGTCTTTAACAGTCAGTGCTTGGCCCTCTGGTTGTTTTCAAATACACTAGTGTTTAATTCTGCCAGGCCAGGTTAATTATTTTTATACCATCTAATATTAATAGAGCAAAATGGGTGGGGGGAGGTCTGAATGAGGATTGTGATAATTTTCTCATTGTTGTCCTGTCATCTCCTAACAAAGCCGGAGCGGGCGAGGCAGAGCAAAGGGGTTATTTAAAGGAGACCTAAGGATGTCCTCACTAATGGATGATGCACTTTACTCACCGGTGCACAATACTATACACTTCTATTTAAATTCAAATTACGCCATTTGAGGTTTGGTGTGTGTTCGTGTGTGTGTGTGTGTCAAGGGAGGGCCGTGGTAAGTCCCTTTTGTAGTGTTTATTGTCGACAATGAGGTTGAACCCCTCTTAAAATGCAAGACAAAGGCAGAGAGGTGCTAAGAGGCAGGAAACAGCTCACCACTTCTCTTCTATTTCCTTTAACGCACACACAAACAAACACACATGTGCGCACACACGCACGCGCACTCTGCTAATTACATGTGCTACCACTGTAGATGCTGTGCTCTAATTGTGGAACCGCAAGTAGCTCTGGTTATAAATAGACTGACTTATTACGAGAGGAACATGTCAGTGTCAATTATAGAGTCTATGACGGCTACAAAATGTTTATTGGATGCAATCTATTCTATACCAGGGTGCAACACTTTTGGAGCCATGTCGAAAAATGCACAGCCTTTTTAGAGACATGTCAGCACAAGGTCAGCCGTGTGAAAGTATGCAAGAGTTTAGGTGTTGCTCAACAAAAGCACACACGATGACAAACTATTGAACTATTAATTGAACTATTAACTACTGCACAAAGAAAACTGCATAACTTTCTTGATCAATAGGATCATGAATGGTCAAAACTAATACAAATGTGAACATTTCGATGAACACTGTAGTATTTTGAATTGGCTTTTTGTGACAGTTTTTTTTTTTTTTTTTTGTTCAGCAATCTTGTGTTAAAGAAGTAGACATTTCAAATATAGATGATGGCCATATATTTAGAATATTAATTACAAAATAAAATTTAAGTGGGGCAGCTGCTTACTGTATTCGTTGGAAAAACTATTTCAGAATAAATTATTTCTTCTCATTGTCAAACTGTGTTGATATTTAGTCGTGATGTTAACCTTTTTATTTGTTTGTTAACCTTTTTATATATATATATATACATATATATAATACAGTTTGAGGTGTCACTCCCTGCACAGACTGAATGTAAATAAAATAACAAAGGAGCTGCTAATGTCAGAACATCAGAATACATGCAAAAGAAAAGAGAACAACCACAAATTTGACCCAATTTACACAATTGACTGAAGAATTAGAAGAAACTGATACTACTTATTGAATTAAATGAATCATTCCATTAAAAACCCATTAGCTGAAAATGTTAGTTTTTCATGTTAAAGAAAAAAAGGTACATGGTTCCTACAAGACATAACAAATGCAGCCTGATGACCATTTAAAATCGGATTAAAAAGAAGCTTAATTTAAAGCATAAACTTAAACCAGCAGAGACTCTCCTGCAGAGAGAGTGAGCTTTTCTTTTCTCTCTACAGAGACTGAAACTAATAAAGGATTAACACTGCTGTGAGAAGTTGGAACAAACATTTGCCGTACAAGCAGGTCTCCTCCAGCAGACTGCACCAGACTGGTGTATTATCAGTGTGTAGTGGCGGTGAGCCTGGTGAGTTCCTAATGATAGCTTTGCCCTTCACCACAGACTAAATCAAGGCTTGCTGGGTAAACCGACTCACTGCGACCACTTAACCCCCGTCTGCCCTTCTGCCGCCAACGCTAAAAATTTCTTGGTATTTGAATGCAAATCTGAGAAGTCCACCTGACCACCGTGTATCTAAGCACTTAGTAGACAAGTCTTCTCCAGAAATAACTTCCTGAGATTCCGTTTCCTGTCCCAAAATATCCTCCATGTTACAATAGGAACTGACATTATTATATCAGGCTAAAAGGTTTGTAAGTCTATCGCTGCTGCTCCATCCTCTCACTCCTTAGAGAGGAGCTTCTCTTTTCATTTATTGCCCAACATCACTTTTTGTATTTTCAGTTGCACGCGAGGAATCATATGGAGCTTTTTGTTTCAGATTCCCCCATTTGTCATTCAAGCACACTGCAAGCCAAGACTGCAGAGATTTCTCCAAAACGTCTGAGATTCCATCTATTTTATCCTGTGAGTGTTATGAAACATCCATCTAACACGTCTGGAGATGCACCAAACTCAGGGCCTCAATTTGTCTCCATAATGTGCAACTGTCAACACTTCACAGCCCTGTAAAAAAGAGACACCAAGAGGCTCGCCCTTTAACTCCAGGGCTTCAAGAGAGGCATTACAGCAGGGTTGGGAATGTGTGTGTTTGTGTGTGTATGTCTGTGTGCACGTGGCGCCGCGGGGCTCCAGGTGTGTTCACCTGTCTGCCATTTACATCCTGTCAAGAAGAACGGAGTAGAGGCAAGGCACTCGAGATGTCCAAGGATCAAGTTACACCTCTCTCTTTCTCGCTGTTTCTCATCACTCACACAGACACACACATGCACACACAACGGTGCGTAGAAGTATGCAGGAGGTCCATGATCCATGAAATGGGGAGTAAGGGCTTGAGGCCAGTGCGAAAACTGTGGAGAGGAAGGGAGCGGCATGATTGATGGTGAGGATCAGGAAGTTCTGCGGGTAGTGTTACAGGTAGGACAGAGCCAGAGATACGTAGGCAGAGAAATGAAAACATGCATGAGTGTATGAAAAGGGTTCACACAGATAGACAAAAAGAGAAGCACAGACAGGAAGCGAGAATGAAATATCAAGTGGTTTGTGGCGATCGCCGAAGAGTGAAGGGTGGAGTGACAAACAGAGTGATCACATGGCTGGACGTGTGCCAGTTGTGACCACGTCGGTCGAAGCCTTTTCACAGAATCATAAAACTTGAGAGGACGAAAACTACGATGCTGAGCAGTGAATCCTGCTGACAAAAGTTTTCAGGAAACTTCGAGCCTCCTGCACCTCATTGCAGCGTCAGTCTACACATGTCTGCTTTTAGGTTTCACTTTGCTCAAGTTGTGGAACAATGTGCTTTTAACTGATTTAAAGGCAGAGTTAGCTCCGTTAATTTGATTTCCTCTGCAAAGCTACTGTTGCTGTTTGATGCAGCTGCAGTAATCAAAGTCCCAACATCACTTTTTAAATCAGGTTTACGACAAACTTTAGTGTGGTAGCTGTTCCCATCACATGAGAGGTGTCAGAAAATCAAATGGGAAAATCAACAAAGATCAAACACAAAGAAAAATCAAATAACAAAAGGAGCGTTGAGGTTGGGGGGGGGGGGCTCTCGTGTAAATGTGACCTAAGTATAAACATTGCATTTTCCAAGACCGCAATTTCCTGTTTTCCCAGGCGATTAGAGTGAAATGTAAGCCTGGAGGAGTCACGGCACGGTCATGTTTCCTCCTGTGCTTTAAAGGGGCTGAGAGAAGAGAGCCGAGGAGGGCCGAACTACTCTGAGCTCAGCCCCATGCCAAAAATTTACATATGTGTGTTGCTGCTGAGTACATCCTGAGCACATTGTTTCACTTAACTCCCTCCACGCGCTGCAGTGTGTGTGTGTGTGTGTGTGTGTGTTACGTAGCTGAATAGGCCTCTGTGCTGTTACATTTGCGAGCTGCCGCTGTGTCACACAAGAATTCCCGCTATGTCTCGTGAATGCATTTAGGCAACTTATGGTGATATGTGCCTTACACCTGCTAGAAAATAACATGGGATAATTTATAGGAAGAAGTCTGAGTGTGTGTGTGTGTGTGTGTGTGTGTGTGTGTGTGTGTGTGAGTGTGAAGATTACACACAGAAAAACTTGTATTCTCTATACAAGCGAATATGAAGCTCCATACTGTCTGACCACGTTGACGTCAAAGTCTGATGCGTTGTCCACACTGTGTCATTTCAGAATCTTTAACCCTTTATCGGGCGAGGAACACTGGCTTTTAAAACGGTGCCCCATGTCTCTCAATGACTTTCTCCAGCCAATCAGCAAATGGCTGGAGAAAGGCTAACATTTTTTCTACTGTATGGCGTGTGTGATATATTGAAATAAGTCTCATAAATTCTGTAAGACATATGCCTGATTTTTAATTTAGAAATAAATCTTCAACATATTTTGGGGATTTTTTTTTTACCCTAGGTGGCGAGTGACCATATATGTTTCTTTCTTTGATTTGCAGCCTAAAACTGGAACTTTTTTCTTCTTCTTAATCCACCAATAACACTCCAAGGATTCCAATGAGTGCCCTATAAATGCTTAACAATAAAGATATTCTATTCTATTTAAAGATAAGAAAGACATGCTGTCCTTCACCGCTGGTTCTCATGAGTGCACGTTCAGTGAAACCTGCCCCCCACCTCCATTAACTGCCCTCTCTGGTGACCGTCACCGTCATGGTGATGTAACCTTCACCAAATTCAATTTGAACCCTTTGGAAGTCAGATCAGTATCCACACACGTTGAGGAAAATTGCAGTTCTAAAAGGATTCAATTATTATTCAAATGAAATAAAAAAATTTTTGTTGTTTTGATCTACTTTGGCAACCACTATCCTCACAGCCAGCTGATGAAGATGTCTCATTTATTAAGGATTTGATGAGTTTGGATGACAGAGCTCCAGTCATCACATTTCCCGTAACTTGTTTAGTCATCTGTTCTGTTTTTGCTGAGCACAGAAGGAGGAAGTTTCAACTTAACCGAGTTCACAGGCCTGAGTCTACGTTTGTATAGTTGCTCTATTATACAATTTTAGACCAATTCCTATAAATCATTGTCACATGAACTTGAACTACAATTTCAGTTTCTCCAAAAGTCTTGGAGGAAGTAATCACTGAAATAATATATAAATAATGAGGCAATGCAAATATAGCTTTGGATCTGATTCAAGCAGGACAACAATTTCTCAAACTGAGAAGTGGTGATATTAAAATGATCTGTGACTAAATTAAAATGTCTCATTTCCAAAACATGACTGAATAAGTGGGCTTTTTACAAGTGGGCCTCTTTCAGTTAGCACTGAATCAGCCGTTACTCGCCTATTAGAGCATTAGCCAACAATAAAGCAGACGTTTTATTGTAAACTGACCTTTGAATCATATATAATCTCCCATTCTGAGGGAATTCATCTCTATTCTTCTCCATTCAAACAGAACTAAATGTGTCTTTCACGTTTGTAGGCGACATCTGGCATCTAACTAAGTATACACCTGATACTGTGGGATAACCTGACTGGCAAATCAGCCCACAGGATGAGTCAGTAAGCCCTGACTAACTGTGTGGTTTTTACCCAACGAATGTGTCACTCCTCTTTCCTTCGAGTCTTTTCAGCACATACAATATGCTGTCAGAGCGACGCACAATGAGACGTTGGAAGAGGAAACTTTAGCCACTAAGTGTGTTGGAGATGAGTATATTCTGATCCAATTTACAGTAATAACTCACTACTCGGTAGAGGCAGTAAATGATGGTACACTATCTCAGGCTGGTTTTTAATATCAGCATTTCTTGCCGAGATAAAAAGACATTTGAAAGTCCTCAGAGACGCCGTTATCTGATCCGCGCCTTTATTGGAGTTTCTCTGCTGCCTCCCCGTCTCGTTTTTGCCCCTCTTTATCTCTCTCATTTCATCTGTCTCCCTCTTTTCTCTCTATCTCTGCCTTTTCTTCTGCAGTGCTCGCGCTTCCTATCTCTGAACTTGCCACTTTGATTCTTTCTCTCACTCTATTTCATCCATTGATCACGTCTTTTGTGGACTGTGTCTTAGTTTATTTCTGACATAATTAGGGTCTACAATTTTTCAATACGTTTTTTTTTTGCCCTTCTTCTTTTTCTGAAACTCGTCTTTGTACTTCTGCGAAAACCTTGAAAGAGGACTGAGGAAGTCAAGAAAGGGGAGAGAGAGAGAGAAAGTGAAAGTAGAGGTTGCCTCGAAAGAGTGTGCCATGTTGCCCCCTTCACCTCTCTCTTACCCCCCCTTCTGTCTCTCTCCTCAACCCTTGTCCCTCCTCCCCTCAGGCTTTGCCTCCCTGGTGTTTATTGCCACTGGTGTGTGTTTGTGTGTGCGCATGTGTATGTGCATGAGTGTCTTGTGTGTGTGTGTGTGTGTGTGTGTGTGTGTGTGTGTGTGTGTGTGTGTGTCCATGCACAAGGGATGGAAACCCCGAAAGTTGGCCCCATGACAAGTGACCCCCTTTTTCTCCCCCAACTCCCCGTAGCAGAAACCATCAAGAAAAGCAGACAGCGCCGCGCACAAAAAAAGAGAAAAGAGAGAGAGAAAAGAAAGGGAGACGAAGAACAGAGCAGAAAAAAGAGGGAAGGAGCAGGGAAGGAGGGCAAGCCCAGCTGTAAGCAGCACAATGCGAACGAGAGCTTGGCAGAGGCTCAAAGCTGCTCTGAACGAGTGCCTCTAAGTAACCCCCCCTCCTCCTCCTCCCTCCTCGAACTCCTCCAACCCTCCCTGACAAATTAAAAGTGTTTGGTGCTGTAAAGCATGGGGGAGAGAGGGAGGGAAGACAGAGGAGGAGAAAGGAGAGGTAGGGGGAACAAGGGAGGAGATGGGATAGGGAGAGGGGACACGGGTAGGATTAGGAATTAATGCGTTTCTGCACCGGCTTAATCCTGATGATTACACCAAAATAAATACAACTCAGTTGTATTTATTTTTTCCATTTGATGTCGGTGACAGATGCCAGGGGGCAAAGGTGGTAAGAGCAGGTCTCCAGTCTGAATGGACCTGTTTTTTTCCCTCCAAACACGTGCCAAAGAGTGTTCTAATTATTTCATTGTGTAAATACAGTATGTCCCCTGTCTTTTCAACTTAAAGCGAGGGAGGAAAATCGAGCATGAAGGACTAAAAGAGCTGCGTGAAAGGAAAAAGGTGTGTGCCTGTGTGTGAGCGTTATGTAGGATACAAAAAGAGTGGGCATATCGAGATACAGAAGATCAACAGATACCAGTGAATCATGCTTTGGATACTTTACACACCCACTGCGAAAACACATACAGACATGCAAACACACACACACACCACACACACACCTACGAAAGTCACGGCAAGCTGCTCGCACAGAAGGAAGCCTCAAGTTAAGTGAACCGCAGATGAACCCAACCCCAACCTGGAGCTCAACCTGACATCAGCACTTCCATCTTCAAACCCTGTAACCATAAAACATGAAAACATACCATATTCAGAGAGGAAGGCATTGATCTTGTTAATGGCATTCCACATTTGGAGCTTATTCTTCGCTGTCAATACTTACACATCCTTCAAAAAACACATGTGGGCTCACATCTGTGGGGCATCTTTGGGAGATCTTTAGCTGCACTTTCACTGTCCCGCTGCAGCAGCTGTGGTTAAGACTGCATGTGTGTTTTAGAGATGCTGAAGTTACTGCGGAGAAGTTTGAAGTTTTGGATTTCAGAAAAGCGCACAGAGAGTCTGAAGACCTTTTTTTTTTAAAAAGTAAAATAAATTGTTGGAAGCCACAGAGTTTGAACTTTTCATTTTCTCTTTCATCTCCAGGAACTTCAATAATCAAACTCCAAACACATTTTAAAGGACTTGCTTATTGTCTCTTCAATTTGCCAGCTACAGAGCTGCATAGATGGTGACATATTTTCATGTATTCCAGCGTTTCCACAGGTTGAACATATGGAATTAGCTTTTTCCAAATTCAGCAATTAATGTGCTTAAATCGTTACTGTAATCACTTTGTTTTGGATTGATTACAAGAATGCTGTTTTCATTGTATCTGACCACATTTTAAACAGCTGTCTGAATGTGGCTGATTAGATAACATATGATTAATGCCTTGAGCTGGTTTCGGTTTACTATATCTGCTGCGACAGATTTAAGTGAACGTGGTTCCAGCTTTGATTGTGTTAGTCAGGAGTTTGTACAGCGGCGTTACCTTGAGAATGTTCAGCCCGTCTGCAGTTTCTAGGAACTGAAAATAGGCCACTGGAACACAACGTCCAACCCCTTCAAACGTCTGAGAAAGAGGCCCAACTCCACCCAGCCCTTCCCTCTCCTCCTGCCCTTCTTTTTTTTTTTTTTTTACCGTAGTGTGAAAGGGAATACCCTGCCCGAGCGAGACGGCCCCACATTCCTCCATTACAGATGACAAGCTGCCCCCCACACCCCCAGCCTCCCCCTCTACCCAGCACCGCAAAAACACAGCGACCCTAAACCCAGGCCTGCCGACGCTGCAGCCTGCTGTTTCAAATGCCTCAGGTTTCACCCGGGGAAAATCCAACTTTGGCAGGGCGTCAAATTCGACCCCCACCCTTCAAAAGTCTGCACACGCATTCAAGTGTACACCTGATTGCCCGTGCTTTGCCTTTCTCTGTCCCTCTTCCCTTGTTGAAATCCTTCCAAAATCCATTGTGTCGTGTCGTGATTGATGGCCGTGTGTCCATCTCCAATTGCTCCAATTAGGTCAGTCGCTCCAGTGAGGCACAGCGACTCTCCATTAGTCCTGTCCAGGTTTTTTTTTTGTCTTCTCAGACCAGGTGGTGGATGGTTTTGTTTCAGCTAACTTTCCTTGTTTTCTGTTGGCACAACTGCGGTACATTACGACTTTTTAAACGATAGGGTTGGGCACATGCAGTGCCGGCAGGGAGCTAAGGATCTACAGTCCAATCAATCAACATTGTCATGTTTAGTCTGTGCTTGTCTTTCACTATGGGAGGGCTGTCTGCTACTGTTCTGGAGTGCAACTCGTACACCAGCTTTTCTTTTTTTTTTTTTTGCGTCTGTAGAGAGTTCTGGAGAAGTTATTCTAAGATTAACGATGGAGACTGCCTCAACTCAGTTAGTGACAGAGAAAAAAAGAAGCTGTCTGCGTGTTCAGATTTAATACCCCATGCATAAAACGATCATTTACATATGTGCAGCATGACCGTGACTGTAAATAACCGTGGATCTATTGGGGGCATTTAGTTTTTGTTTCATCAGCATGTTCATGATCACAAATCAACTTGCAGCACCATGTGTGGCTGCGTGTCGTCTGGTTTGAAATGAACGAGAATGGACAATTAAAAGAAGAAAGGAAAGGAAGTGATGCTGCATCCTGATGGATCCGTTCATATCAAGGGCACTTTGGTTTCATGTGGCTCTTTTATGATCACATGCGAGCAAAACAAACTATATCAAAGATGACAGAGCATCTAGCAGGGTGTAGATTGTTGCACTTTTCTAGCTGTTGCTATGCAGCAAAAATGTTCTCAACTGTTTATGAACACAGATGTATCGATATGATGAAATTAGAGAGGAAATATACTTGCTGTGCCTCAAATTCAGCTCCATCCACACACGTGCTTGTTCTCATTGCTTTACATCCACATTCAAGTTCCACAAAAGTGACAGAATACTTAAAACAACAATTTCTCACTCCTTTTTTTCCACTGGCAAACCACACAACAACAAATGTGTGCCTCTGAAAAGACATATAAAATCCACCCTGCTGTAGGGTCCTTGAACTAAAACTAAATCCCTACCAGCTCACTTCAAAATGGATCAATGAAACATCAGTCACTTTATTATTCCTGTTTCTATTGTCACAAAATTAATGATATTTTCCACTCCCTGTTGTTGTAGCTTAATGAAAGAGGACATGCATTTTCTTTCAGGGCTATGGATTCAAACCTGACTTACAACCTTGACCACATGTCATCCTCTTTATCTCCCATCATCCTCGTCTGTCTCCACTGTACACAATGTAATAAGTAAAGAAATGGCATAAAATTCCTCATCCATCTTTTTTGTGCCACAAGGAGTGGAACTCGCAGGTCGCCCGAGGACACATCCATTCATTAAGCCCCCTCCACCCCAGAGGAGGAATTGGACCGCGGGCTCCCAAGTGCATCACCATGTCACCTTGAACAAATCCAGATGATTAAGTGACAAGCACTCCCATGTGAGGGAGCTTTATTTCCCAGGAAACCCCAACGCTTCTTCTCCTTTCCAATTTTCAAGATGCAAATCTTGAAATGTTGTGCTGAGAAAAAAAAAACACGCCCCCCTCTCTCTCTCCATCTTTCTTTCCCCTGCCATGTAAGCAGTACTAATTGCCTTTCATAATTAGCCCAGTGACAATAATTGTTGAACTGATAAAGCTGAGTGCAGTGTGTGTGCATGTGTGTATGAAGTCACACTTCCCAGCTCTCCTCATTCTTCCTCATGTGTCTCCTGATAAAGTGGGTCATCAATGAAATGCCCCATATTTAGAACACACAAGGACAATTCCTAAGCACATTTCCTTGGCAAGTTTCACATTGTTTCTCTGCTCCCCCGCTCTTTTTTTTTTTCTGCGTGTGCACGTGTTGAGGGAGGGAGAAAAAGCGGGGAGGAGGGTGTTATTTTATAAGATGCATCCCGCCAATGGAGTCTCTGCAACCTCACAGACAGAAGCTGGCATGTAAATTTGGGGAAAGCAAGACAAGGAAGAGTTTTAATTAGCCTGGTTAAGTAGGCGCTCGCAAAGCCGCCGGGGCTCACCAGGGGGATTACGACAGATTTATTTAGCCAAGGCTGCAGGAGACGCTGCGATATGATATATTCCAACAGCAACAATAGCTCTGTAATCACGCTCCAACCCCAGAACCCTGGCTAATCTATTCCCGTGTCTCGAAACGAGCACTCATTTTATTCCCTCTCATCTAGAAGTCAAGAGTTTTGTTATTTCTTTTTTTTTTCTCACTCATTCTGCGCTCCCTCCCCTCCCTCCTCACTCCTTCGTTCAACCCTTGTGGGCAATTTAGTGAGGCACTCAGACATGCTAACACAATCAACAATCAGGTCGTTTGCTCTCTCTAATAGGCACTCTGGTTTTCAGTAAAAGAAGCCGTATTGTTTATTTGATTGTGTTCACCGGGGAGAGTCCGCTGGGGAAGTATTTGTTACACGTGGAAGGCGGAGGTGGGGTTGTACCGGCAGAAGAATCGTTGGCTTTGTTTTGGAGAGACTACTACAGGAAGTCTGAACACTGGGGCACAATGAAAAACCACAAAAAAGTTGCTCTCAATTCAAAGCGCTGCATTCAGAGCTTAGTGTCATTTTGGGATGCTTGTGCTACACTTGTTGAGTAAGCATACAGTTGAGCCCCTCTGACTTGAAAAAGCAAAATGGCCTTTCAGTTTATTGTCATCGCACAAAAAACCTGCCAGCTTAAATACTGAGTTTAGAATTTAGATAAGAAGTCAAAAAGGACATTTCTAGTGAAGCATTCACACAGAATGTGCTCTGTTCAAATGATAATAGCTGCAACTTTGTGGCCTTGATGTAGCATCGCATTCAGTGCACGAAAAACTTTTGGAATATCGAGACTATGAAAAGATGTTGACTTCTTTATGTCTTCTGATGCCCAACAAAACCAAACACAGTCCACAGTTAAACAGCAACAGAGGGAGAAAAAATAGTGTGATATTTCTCTGCGGTGAAGCCTCACCACTGAAAAATCAAATAGAAAGACCAAAATGTGTAAGAGAGCAAACCAGTGTGGATGAAAGATATAATGTACTACTCGCAAAGGAAGCTCTTGAGGGAATTCGACAGGCCTGTTGTTTTTCTTTCTCTTTTTTTTGACATGTTGTCACCTGTCCAAATACCAATCAAAACCATATGGGACCACACACACGTGTGCACGCACACACACACAGAAAGAGAGAGAGAGAGAGAGAGAGAGAGAGAAAGAGGAAGAGCTATACACAGTAATTATTGACAATACATAACACCTGTTTCTATTCCGCATGGGTAGAGCACTCAGAAAACCCAAAGGAGACATGCTGTTTATCCTGAAAGGTTTTAGAAGACCAGAACACACACAGAGAAACACACACACATACAACTAATAGCAATCTATGTGCAGTATGTCTATATAATGGTCTATGACCATGTTTGATACTGAACAGATATTGGAACTGAATTGGGATATTAGTAAGTGAAGCTGTGCAGCGATTTTAGCAGCAACGTCTGCCATGGATCTTATTTTGACGTGTGGAAATTGATTTGGAAAGTTCTGACATTGAGATTTTGTGCTGATTAATGTGACACTGGAAAAAATGAGAAAAATCACCTCAAAACAGTTTTGTGTACTTTAGGTGGGCCTGTTTTTGCACTTTTTTCTTTGATCATAGTGCAGGGTGTGCAGTTTTTCCAGACAGCAAGTGAACATGACAAATGTTAGTGCAGCAAATCAAGTCAACACCAGAACCTGTTTATGCGCCACAGGGCAGCAAAGCAACAGCTCCGGGGGCGACGTGTCAGTTTTTGTGTGGTGGCCAGATCCGGAAAAGCGGATCATGTAGCACTCCGAGATCTCAAAGATGACTCTTTACTCACGCACTCCAGAGGATATGTAAACCAAGAGTCAAATTCACACACATATTCAAATAGTTTGAACCATTAAAACACACAAACAAAAACCACCAGGCGCTGTGTCATTCGTGGGCACTTGGCCAGGAAAGACACAAACCTGCGTGAGTTCAGGACACCCAAGGAGGAAAGGCATATGTGAAAAGCAAGCAACTTTCACTGGGAATGACTTGAGCCACTATGTTTGGATGCCTCTCCCACTGTATACTAAGATACAAACACACATCGTGTCCACTCACCGCTCCTCAAAGCTGACTGAAAACAGAGAACGATGGAAGTGACACACTCCAAAGCACCAGATGAAAAATCATTTGAGGTACTGTTCATACCCTGTTAAGAGCCACCATATTTAAACACACACACACACACACTGAAACACATGTACATGGATGGCAGGCCACAACACAGACGTGCTCCTGGGAGAATAGTGAAGCTCTGCAGGCAGACCTCACCCCCTTCAAACAAGCCACAAAGGAAAACAAGAGCTTAAAGTAAACAGGAGGCAGACAGAGGGGAGGGGGTACAAGACAACCACAATTTAACTACACTGTGACGCACCGTATGTGTGTTTGTGTGTGTTTGCTGTATTAGTGTGCGTGTGTGCGTGTGTAGATCTGCCTATCCTTATCTCTCTTTTGTGTGATCCCACTTAGTGTACCTGAGAACTTTGTGTGTGAGTGTGTGTGTGGGTATAATGGTGTGCTTGGCTCTGTGTGTGTGTGTGTGTGTGTGTGTGAATGACTCAGCTTACCACAACTGCCCCACACGCACACACACACACACCACCATCCCACATCACTGATGAGAGAGCCCTTTAATAGACGTGTGTGTGTGTGTGACTGTTTCGTGTTCATCAAAGTATCCAAATGAACAGAAAGTGAGACAGAGGCTGCAGAGGGACATGGTAGCCGCTCTGTCTCTCTGTCCTCATCGTGATTCAGCTGGCATTGGTTATGTCAGCAGGAAAAAAAACGTGACCGTGGGCAGACCGGTCCAACACACACACCCCCACACATGCGCTGATGCCTCATTTACTTACAGGCCTCATTTCATCACAGCTGCCCCCCAAAAAAGAAACTCCTGCCACAATTTGTGTTTTTTTTTTTCTTCTCGTCCCAACTTCAACACCCCAAATCGCATGATAAATGATCCAACAGCTGGACAAGGCCCGACCATATGAAGCACTTTCTTGATCTAAACAGTTCTTTTCGCCACAGTTGCATATGCACACGCTGCAGTTTTTGGCTTGAAAATAATGCACTGAGGTGATTTATCAAAATGATGAAGCTGGAGGAAAACAGCTGTTGTATTTTTGGAGATCCCGGCAGGTTTCAACACTTAAAAAGGTTAAAAATGTTGCATCTTATTAGAGTTTTCCTTTTTTTTTTTGTACGAGAGATCAACACTCTCTTTTGGCTATTTGTGGAAATTGAGGTGGAAGCGGGGGGAAGGCATATTTGACATGACAAAAAAAAAAACGGGACAGACTGAACGTACTCAGAGGGAAACTTACAAATTAGCCTCCGTTGAGGATTCTGACGTGCCTTCCCAAAATGAAAGGCCATGACAATTAGCATGAACCTCCCGTCCCGGCTCAGCCGTCTGCCAAGCCAAGCTGAACTTGAGGGGGGTGCAGGCGTTTTTCTCACTGTTTTAACATTCTCCCTTTTCGTTTTAATTAACACCTCAGTTACTCGGGGTGTTTGGGTTTCCTCAGAGGGAGCGAGCAGGAGCCTGTTTTTTTTTTCTCCTGGAAGATCGTCACACCTGTTCAGTCAGCAGGTGTTCCAGTCATCTCTGCTGAGGAGGGGGAAAAAAGACTGGAGAATTCCAGAAATAGGAAGCATAGGAATCTGAAGTGATGTGATCAGAAACGATAGGAATACATTAAATGTAAATAAGCTGTGCAAATCTGGTTTAATTTGCCATTTTTTCCACCCTCTGAACAGTTTGATTTTTATCCTAAATCCATTCTATCCGTGCGAGATTTTTTTTCTCCGTCTAAAGCAGGCAACAAAACAAGTCAACACCATTGTCAGGTACATTAACTATTCAGTTATTCTCTTTTTTCCTCCTCGCAGAATGCTTGAGTGTCTGCATTTGAATATCGACCAGGACTGTCACACAGCTTTCAGGTGAGCGCAGAAGCAGAAATATACAATCCAATAACAGTCCCTGGCAGCTGCTGTATTTTTCTTTTGTTTTCCAAAGTAGATATGAACACATATTTTCCAGTGTTAACTCTCGAGCGGTATCATTTCACGTCAAAGGACTTGTATTGCGCTCATTAATCTACCCCACTTGACAGTTATTTGGTCCAAATTTGATTTGCGGCTGTTGGTTTTGATCGCAGCCGTATTGGGAATGATTTGAAAGCATTACGGCCTCTCTTGAATCCATAATGAATTTATTGCACCTTTACGGAATATTGCAGTGACAGGATTTGTGTGCTTTAATATTCTGTCTACAGTCATATGGCGGGGAAGAGAGCGATGCAGATGTCAAAACCTTGGCTTCCTTTCCTTCCTCCCTTTCCCCATCTATCTATCTATCTATCTATCTATCTATCTATCTATCTATCTATCTATCTATCTATCTATCTGTCCTTTTGTCTCTTGTCAGAGTATCTCTTAAAGTCTCTCCCCTGCTGTAATTCTGTAAAATATCTCTGTCTGTTCGGGCACATCCTCCTCCCTCTCCCAATTAGACATATGAAATCATCCTTGGCGTATCAATTGGTGACTTTTACACCCATTAATTTGCCATAATTATTTCATTTCAGATTGATCTGACTACGCCATCGCAGATGGTGGGCGCGCACGGGCCCCGTTCCCTCTGCTGATCAAAGGGAGTCATTTTAATTGGAGCCTTTTCAACGCTAATTGTTCTCTCTGTTGTAAATCAGTGTCTGTTAGTCTCCCCAGGTCTTTGTTAGCAAATTGTCTTGGCAGTTTCCTTGTTTCATCTTGGATTGAGTTTTATTGCGTTGCATAACTGTGTGATTGACTGTGATGATTGTGATGTGCAATCAGAGAATTTAAGGATTAAATCCTACTACCTGTCAGTCATAACTTGGCAACTGGCAAGTGTACCAGTGGTTTAAAATGATGGCATGGTATATGGTATTAACATTAATTGTAATGAAGGGTTTTTTTTGTCACCCACCATTTATAAAGAAATAAAACCCTTGAACTGGATCAAGCTAGCTTTAAACACTGATCACCCAGAAGCAAATAAATCAAGAAGGAAATTGTATTGAAATTTGTCACTTGATGCTCGCCCAGACTCTGCAGTGCTTTGTACTACAGCTTTAAGTCAGGCAGTAGCTTTTGGCTTTTTGTCCAAAGCTCCAGCCCACAAAAACAGCACCTGCCTTTGCATGTCCATCAGTAGCCCATTAACTCATGTCTGGTGGAGCAGACTCTTTAAACTAACCAGAATGTAGCTGGCTCAAAGCCTCTGCTCTACCAGCGCTGTTGACGTATGGAGATAAATGGACTCTGGCCTGCATTGTCCTGCTGACACGCCCACATTCAGTTTCATTGGTCTTTGTGACAGCCCAATGGGGGGAGATGCAAATGAGATACGGCATTCAGTGGAAGGGAACCCACAAATATTTTCATTTTTTCCCATTTATCAACCATGCTCGATGAACTTTACCTCATTCTAAGCCGTTTTTTTGGAAATCATTTTCAAAAACCAGCCATCAAGGAAAAATGTCTTGGAGTTAGTGGTGTTTTTTAGGTGGACAAACTGTTCTTGTTTGCCTCTTGCATGAATGATTCCTGACCTGTGACCTTCACTAAAGGGCCTGGGTGAAGCTTTTTTCAGTTTGGGATTAGGTTGGGGGTTGGATGACCACTGGGCTGAAGGCAGGAAGTGTAAGCCGATACACATCAGACCTCATTTAGATCTGAAGCGACGGCTTTTCATGCATGACCGCAATAAGAGCTCTACACTTCATATACACTTGGCAAGGCCACAGTGCATAGATCATTAAAGCAGAAATAATCCAGCAGTCTGACTTTCGAACCTGTAAAACACAAGTAAAAATCCATCACTTCAGCACAGCTGTTCAAGTGCGCATTTGCCAACTTGGTGTACTCTTTGGACGTGTGTGTTCGCAGCAAGTTTGCGTGCATGCATGTATCCATGAACAAGCATAGGTGTGTTTGTGCATGTACATGTGTCTGGGAATGTAAAATACTTCTCGGCTCTAATGTGTTAGCAGGAGAGAGTGGTTTTTGGAAATCCCAGTTGGTCAGTTGGTATTTCTGTTACTATGAGAGCTCAAACAAGTGAAATCTAATAGGCCTTCTCTCCCAGAGGAGTATTGAGCAGGACTCAACAGATTAAGACCCGTTGACTGATGGCAGCTTAAACTACAGTGCCATTACACTCAGAAGCAGTTGGCTTGTCTAGATGAATTGTCTTGTGTGTCCTTAAATTTCAGATTCTTCTTGATAGAAGAGCTTGAATCACTGACAGATTTTATTCCATCCTGTCTTTTGTCTCATATTTCAGTTTCAGTCAGACTTTCTTTGTGGCTGTATGGTAATATTAGTCTGTCTTTTGGTCTCTCAGTTTGTCACCCAGACACAAATATCTATTGAACACAATGCCATAAAACTGTCACAATAACACAATCATGTAGTAGTAATAATGTTATGTATATATATTCATAGTGTCCAGAGAATGAAGCTTTGTTGACTTGATCCTTTGATTTTATCTCTAGCACCACCATGAAAATGACACATTTAGATTTTAGAGGAAAGTCTTGATAACTTGATTGCTTGCCAGGGAAGTTGGTACAAATATTGATGGTTTCCAGAGGATGAATCCTGGTGACTTTGGTGATGCCCTGACTTTAATTTTAGTATCACCTGTACTCATTTCACTTATCCACTGAAATATCAACTAGATGTACTGGTACAAAATGTGTTCAAATATTCATGGTTCATAGAGGGTGAATCCTGATCCCAAAATTGAATAAAATGTTGTGACAACTATTGTATGGATTAGTGGGACCTTTGTGGACAGTCATTGCCTGTTTTCTTCATAATATTAATGAGCCTCTCTTCTTATTGGCTGTTTTCTGAGTGACCAACCACATCTAATGAATCGTATTCCTCCTAGATGGTTGATCTGGTCTGATGGTAGGCTTTGCTTGGGGCATGTTTGATGGACTGTATATTTGTGACATCACAAATCAAGTTTACATAAATCCTGGCTGCTCATTAAAAAGCGATTGGATATTCATTTCTTCATATAGCACTTCTTTACTGCTTTATAAAAGATGGAATCTTAATTTGTATAATATGACCTTCAGGACGTAAATCTGGACCTAAATTTGTTTTTCATTGAAATGTAATTTATACATTATGTTCTGACATCCTACCATCCCTGTTTCTGTGTATTTCGCATATGTCACTGGAATGTTTTTATGAGCCATTTTCATTTAATCTCAATGTAATTTATTCACATTTATTTTTTCAGACAGTAAAAGCAGTATCTAGTATGTTTCTTTAAAGTTATTTCAGATATGCAGCTCTGGCTTTTCATGTACATACTGTAGCACACAGTGTCATTGAACCAGTATGAAAAATATTTAAATATTTATTTCAGTGTCCCATCGTCCAATCCCATATTCCCAGATCCCATTATCAAAAATAGGCATCATTTTTTTATTCATATTTAGACATATTTAGGACAATAAATCAAGGGAAATCTTTTGGGATATTTTAGGGTAATTTCCTTTGGTTTGCAGAGCCAAGTGGGAATTCATGTCCCGGTCATTTACTTTGGATATAGATGTTTCACAGACACAAAAAGTAGAGAAATGCCTTCTAGTAAAGTGGCAGCATATTCCTATTTTACCCCCTGCAGTGGCTTAACTTCGCCTCAGGGCTGAGATCCCTATATGGTCAGTTCTCTCTCACTTAAGCAGCATTCATCAATCCAGACCTGCTCTGTTGCTATAGAATGTGTAAGCACTTGGATATCGACCGTCTGAGATGTAGAAACACTGTGTTCTGCCAGTGGAGTGACAGAAAAAAGATGAAGTAGATGCTGTGTGTGTGTGTGTGTGTCACTGCTCACAAGCGTGTGTGTGTGTGTATGCGAATGTCTGTGCTGGATATTCCACAGCCCACAGTCATTATCCTAGCATGCTGTGGACTGTATTTTTATCAGGCTGCATGTTTCATACAGGCGCGTTACAGGAAACCACGAGTCAATGATCATGCCATACATGGAAACCAATTGAGCTTCCTTGACTCTACATCAAAGGCTACATTGACTCTTGTAAATTATTTCACATCTGGCCGAGCTTTCCTTCACAGTGAGACAGATTTTCAACAGTCAGCTGTGAAGAAAGGAAGATGGTGTGTGATAGAGACCATCATTTGTTTAAAGAAAAAATGACTGTGTGAACTCTTTTACTATGCAGGGAGTTTAAAAGCCTGTGGTTAAGGCACTAATTTTTAAGAATACGGTATGAAATTAGAGTGTCTTTAGAGGACAATTCAAAAACCTTCCATGTGCCAGCTACATCTGAAACCCAATTCAAAGAGTGAGAGAATGCAGAAGAGATTATAGACATTCAAAGCTTCAGTGATTCTGTAGGGAAAGTGCGAGGACAGACTTTGTCCCTATTTTTATGGATCAAAGCTTTAAAAAAATCTCCCGTTAAATGAATTGGAGCAGAGAAAACATCTCGAGGAGCTGGATTCTGTGTTTTGGCTTTATCAAGTGCCAGCAAATGCCAAGATGTATAGATGAGAGGCCTTGTACAGGTGCCATGCCAATGCCCTAAATGGTTAAGTGCCCCAAGTGCCAGTTTGCCTGGCACCCGGACAACTGGCACGATGTGGTGGTCCCCTGAATTACATTACTGTCAGTGAGGGAAAGTACAAACGCCTGACACAGAAACCATTTCCATTCAAATGAATGCTTTCATTTTGACAGGAGAGCTTGTGTTTTAATGGCCTTGATAAATCTGGCCCATTGTGCCAAACTTAAGCCTGTCAAAATGCAAACAAAAGGGAGAAAATACAGAAATGTGTACAAACTGTTTTATTACCCTTGAAGATTTGAGCAAAAATAACTGTGACGATTCTTTTGTTACGTTCAGTATCAGTCTTGAGGACATGTATACAGCTCCATTAAGCTTCAATCTTACATCATGCAGCTGTCATGTACAACATGTAATGAAATGCTATCATTTGAAAAACTGAAAGATAGTCTTTTTCTCTGCTTGTAAAGTCTGCTCGACAACAGTGTACAGTAATGTAATTCAGGGGACCACCTCATCAGTCTCAGCACTCCACGCTTCCAGAAACTTTAAAAAGATCCAATTTGTCCAGTTCAATTCACCAATATGTCCAATTTCAAATCTTTCAAATTAGGTTTCCACAGAGTTCATGAAGTTTTACTTACATGGATCAAAATCATTTTTTGGAATGGCCAACAGAGCCCAAGAAGTTACAATCCCTCACATTAATCTACAGCAAACCACTAAGAAGTCAGTTTATCTTTCAATGGGATAATATAATAAGCACATCTCTAACTCTGTTGTTGACACACATATTTCAAGACAAGAGAGATTTATAGGTCCACTGTGCAGGATTCAGTGGAATCTAACAGTGTGGCTGTACACTGCAATCAACTAATACCCGCCCGACTCACCTTCCTCTTCCAAATGTGCAGGTGAACCTACAGTGGCCATGAGGCTTGTGAAAGACAAAAGGCTAATGGCCAAAACCCAAAAGATTTTTCACGGGCACACAAAGTCAGTTGAAACTCCGACAAACTGCCTTTAGCTGTGGTCCTTTTAATTTTGGCATGTCCTCTACCATACACAACTGGCAGTCTTATGGGGTGGGATGTCAGAGAGGGATCATGTCCCTTTCCCTGCACAATGTCAGAGGCACAGAGGGTTGGAATCTAAACCTCCCTGTGTCTTTCATCCTTCAGGTGAACCTCATCTCTTACACAGGTCTAAGAGGAAGCAACTGCGTCTCTATGGGCTCTGTCAACACCCTCCATGTGCAATGGATGCTAACAGTGATAAGAACTGCAGTGCACTGGTTACTTACCAGACAAAGGGGATGGCTCTGCAGTGCATAGCCTCTGACTGCAATCAACCAGCAAACAGAGGACAGAGAGGACTTGTAGTAATCACGTTACAGATAAAGCAGTGATTAGATCATATCTTCTTTAGTCCATATCTGAATTTATCAAACAGACGTATGTTTGGCAGGCATCTCATGGCCCTCATTAGCAGGACTACCTTAAATGAAGCGGAAGAGAGGTTGCTCTCCTCCGTGTCTCTCCTGTCACAGAGAGGCAGAGGCTCACAGATGGCCAGTTGCACATCATTAGGCCTACGAAGCCTGGACTGCTAGCTTAGCTAAACCAAGCAGTCCACTCCGGCCCACAGCTGGACTATGGTGTGTGTGTGTGTGTGTGTGTTTGCATGTTCGTGTGTGTATAATCCACAGGTGCACAGGCCTGCTCTGGATGGAAAAGAGAGCATTAGCCCGGGGCCATGGAGGCAGGGAGAAAAGCAGAAAAAGGGGCAGGGCAAGTCTGTTTCAAATGCAAATGGCCTGCCCTGTTCCTCACAAAAACTTCCTCCAGTGGCACAGCTTGTAAAATATAGCACCCTATGGCTTCATTCAAAAGATACACCCACTAACCAGGGACTGTAGAACCACATGGCCCACTGAAACCACTCAACCATATCATGAAGAAAAGTGAGCTCTTTTTCAACAATGCTAGTCAATGAATACACTGAGGCATATTAGCCAAGCAGTTAAGATCTTTAATGTTTTACCCTTTGGGCTGCAGATTGTAACGATCGGAACCATAAAATGCATTGTCTTTCCCCTTGTGATTGTACTATCATATTCTTTTGATTCACCAGACAATAAAAACTACAAAGTGTGACATTAATTTGACATTAAACATTAAACAACAATGCAAAAATTAGCGAGTATTTTGCAGCATCATGGCATAGCAGATATAAAAGAAGTTTCTTTTCAGAAAGTTTTTCCCTGATGGGACCGAGCGCGAAGCAAATGGCCGTAATGCATCATCTGCTCGCTGTGCCAAGGAGCCACGCTGGCAAGATCATTGTTCTACTTCTTTAAAACACCTCCTGATTATTAAAAGGAGATATAAGCTCTTGTCTGTGTTCAGCAAAGTACTTCCACATCTTTGATTAACAGTTAGAAGCTGAAGATCATTAAAGAAGCAAAAAGAAAAAAAAAGATTTCTAATCCTGGAGGATGTATAAACTTTGTTGCAGTAACCTCTGCCTTGGTTGACAGGTCATTTTTCATTGTGTGGATTAAAACATTTCCGTACAGATTTGTTAGATGTTGCTTGCATTCAAATCGGGGGCATATTTTAATTACACTCTTGAGAGAAAAATCACCTTTTCCCTAATGATCCTCTAATCTATTCTCCACTTTACAATTGCCAGATGAAAACTTTGCCTGCAAAACTTTGTAGGTTCAGATGTTGTATCATTACTCACACACTTGTGTGACTTCCCAACATTTAGCACTCAGTGGGAAGTCTGAGGTGTGTTTATACATCTGTTATGGCTATCATAGTGGCCTGATGGCCAACAGGCTTTTTGAAAACTGCCTTTGTTTTTAGGACTCCCTCGACATGCCACTCACTGATACATAAACTAAGGGAAAATGTTATGCTTGGCATGACTGAGATACACTCAATGGCAATCACATCCGCATACACACACACACACATATATACAAACACATCTTGTTTGATGCGCTCTTTCAGTTTCATCACATGGTATGATATCATAAAATATTATTGTTCTAGGGAAATAATTTTGACAAGGCTGAATTTTTGTGACTGATACATAAATGTGTGTGTGTGTGTGTGTGTGTGTGTGCGTGCGTGCGTGTGTGGACTATGAATTATGGCCTACACAGCCCATTGCACTACTGAACTATAAACGATACACTCACCCACGCACAAATACACACACATACACCACACACATATACTCTGGAGCCTTTGACAGCAGCATTATGACTGCCATGAGACAGAGAAGCCTGAGAGTTGGTGGACTTTCCCAGCATGCACTGAGAGAAGAGGCAGAATACACTCTGATAGAATAAACAGCTGCTTCAAACTATCTATCTTGGGGGTCAGCTTGTTTGCCATCTTAATAGTAGTTTGATGGAGGTTTGATATCAGAGGTGAGTCAACAATCAGACCTTTAGGGGACTCACCCTTAATGAGAACTGACTAGCACATAGTAGCTATTAGTGTTGCACAAGTCACACTTCACAAGAGCCAGCTCAATGACAAACTCAGTCAAGTTGCACTAAAGAATCATGGTCATTTCTTCCTTTTTTTTTAAAAAAATGAGCTGCTTCACATCATGTTGCGAGTTTTGTGTGGAGGATCTTTATGACTGGCTCATGGTCTTACCCTTTGTTAATGATTTCTTGTGATCATCATCATTCTGCTTTGCATTCCAACGTCTACCTTCAGATGTAATAGCTCCACCGGAAAGTGAAAGTGAAAATGATGTCGGGATAATAATAAAACTTCACCCCATACCAAATGTGTTGCGGTCATTGAGTGTGTGAGCACCGCTAAAAAGAAGCTAAAATTACCACTGGTTGATGATCAGAATGGTTGACAGAATGTTCTGGTAGTTAGCTTGATGTAGAGACTGGAGTTGTGGTTAGCTGAGCTACTTTCAGTTGTCTTATTTACATCAGAGACAGTTTAGCCACTGAGGCTCCCCTTTAGGAGACCAGCAGCAGGTCCTGAGTGTACTGACTCAAATAGGAGATGTGAACGTGAGCAAAGTCACTGATGTAAATATTGGACTTACAAGCGACATATCTTCTGAACATTCAAAATGATATTTTCAGACAGACAGATCAGGAGAAAATGAACAAAACCTGCCCCTGTCTCAGCAGCAACACACAATCTCGCAAGATCTGCCAACAGATGTCTTTGTCGATGCCGAGTCGGTCTGTTTCACCAGAGATGAATTATAACATCTGAACTAAAGCTTAAATAACTTTATGAACCATTTCTGGTACAACTCAGTCTGCTTTCATCCGTTAACACGATGCTCACAAAACTTCAAATGAGACTGGGAGATTGGCGGCGAGGAGGCCACGCCAACTTAGATTACAGAAAGTGTATACTAATTCATATCACCACCATAGATTTAAGACACTGAAACTGTGAATTGGTCAACACTCAGCCTGTTTATTGCTAAGTATCTACATACAGGGAAGTAAAAAAAAAAAAAAAAAAGGACAGAAGAGTGCTTTTGTTGTGTGAGTGGGGAAACTTAAAAGCACAGTGAATTGTATGTAGGAGGAGTAGGAAAGCTGGAGGTCAGCGACTGTGAGGTCTACACTGAAGAGATGGCATTTTAGTTTATGGCAGATGAAGAGGAGTGACTGTGAAGTCTGACTGAAGAGCAAGGGGCTTCATTATGTTAAGACTGGAATTAATGCAGTGTGCAAATACAGGTCGACAGTACGTTTCAAGCTCAGAGCTCTTCAAATTCGTTCTTCAAAAGCTTCGCCTTCCACGTCTGCATGCAATACATTAACAGGATTACATAGCATTATAGCCACTACATGTTTATGTTCAGCTATATGTATTCTTTTATATTTCTCCTCCTCAGAAGTGTCAATAAATAATTACACTTAATGAGTTTATTTTCACTGTATATTACAATATTGTAAATACCTTAACTAAGTGAGGTAATGGTGAAGAAGAGCTCACTGTTGTGAGGTACTATTTTAATTAAAACCATTGAATTTAATTAGCAATGCCCTCAATCTTGATCACTCCAATTAGACACCTGCAGCAGACAACATACTGTATATTTGTCTTACATCTGACGTCAACCTTCCTCGTATTTGACCTTTCCAGAATGCCTGTCTTTAATGAGGCACTAATTAAGAGTCCCATTATTATCAGAGAGCTTGCAATTAATAGGTCCTTAAATACAAAGATTTAGGTCCCTGGTGGAACGCTATAGGACACTCAGCAGTCATTGTGGAAGGCAAAATGTCAGCTCATAATAACAGAGAAAAGCTTCTGCCTAACAGAGAAATGAAAACTATGTCGGAGAATCTTGCACAGCAGACACTGACTGTTATAACAGGAGGAGCACCTGTGCTACTAAAAATGTTAATAATGTCTCTTATAAATGTGATATGTCAAAATTTCCTCTGTGAAAAGACTGAGGGGAACCCACAGCTTAGCACAACATATAGACATATAGACAGATTTTGGTTGAATGTATCGTTCAGTCAGCTCCAGGGATTTTGGGTCTACATTATTTCCAGTTAGATTTAGGCCTGGAGCAGTTTATCTACCTGCTAGTGATTTTTTTAGCCACTTTGGGGAAACAAGTTGTCAGCACAACATTGGCATATCATCACTTTTTAAGTTGCTCTGGGGAACTTGTTAGGGAACAGTTACTCGTTTACACATCCAGCAGTAACGGAGCAACATTGTCATTTATTTGGAGTTGTGTTTCCAGGCACCTGGTAAAATGAGGGAAATATTTGGCTTTTTAATTGTTAAATTAAAAAAAAAAATGCTAGTCTTTATAAATAGCTATCTGCACATGAATGCATAATCTTCAAATGCAGATAGGCAAGAGACCAAGAGTTTGGAAGTGTTCTGGTTTCTATTTATAGTCAGAGTAATATTGACTAATCACGTTTGAATGGGCTTTGGTTGCATGTAGGTGGACAGGCCGAAATGAAATCTCAGCAGCCATCAGCCATTAGCTTTCATATACAGATATCTGTTGATAGACATTAGCAGAAAAGTGTCTTTCTCGTCATTCTCGCATATCAAGTTGCTAATCAGATTGCAGAGGAAGTTTTTGTCAGAGATCCATTATCCATTATCCGGATATCCACTGTAACCCCCCAAAACATGGGCCTGTTGCCTCCAGAGGCTAAATCATCATCAGACGATAGCTGATGATTTCTGAGATTGGTTAGTTGCTCATCGTGTTCCTGCTGTTTGGCTGGGTTTTAGAGCTTCTGAGAGACAGAAGACAGGGTTTCTATGTGTGTGAACAGTTATGTGTTTTGTGTGTGTATTGTGACCTGTATTGTGTCGGCGCTAACATGTTTCCTTAAGCCTGAATGCCTGAATACATCTCTCTATCTGATATTGACTTTTCGTGGGCTCACTGACCTCTGCCTGGATAAGCCACGATATCCTTCCACCCAAACACTGGGTCAAACATTGACATTTTCTTCTTGTGCATGACTAGAAAAAAGAAACCTGCACAGAAAAGTCCTCCTCCCAGCCATACCAGTGGAAAACAGAATAAGTTTTGTTCTCCCCCCAATCATTAGCAGATAAAGCCCCTCTTTCTTGCCCTTTAATCAAACAGGCAATGGTTTGACATGGCTGGTTAGCTCCTCGATAGAGTGCTCATTGTGCCTGTGCTGAAGAGCTATACAGAGCTTGTCTGCGAGCAAATCATGGGATCACTGGATGTGCCCCCTCCCCCCCGCTCTCCATCTCTCATCCCCTTTGAAAATCAGCATGTTGAAGAGTTGCGTAGGTTTCTTGAATCTGCGTTCTGGCACAGGTTACGTGCAACAAAGTGAGAACAAACAGGCAAGTTGAAAGAATGAAGAGATGCTTCTGATTGTGGACATTCTTTTGAGACAGTTTGTACACCTCTGCACAGGTTAAACAAGTCTGATTTGCCTGTGTTTTAAAGTAATGTGCCCCCCATAAAGCCTTTGGTCTTGTAGCCTCAGGTACATGGCAAGTCTGCCCTCTTCCCCCTGCACATCTTTCCCCTCAAACAGGGTCAAGAACAATCGGTTTCAAGGCGAAGGCCCTTCGTGCTTGCTGTCTAGCTTGTGATGAACCCTCAGGGGCCGCCGCTCATGAGAATTGTACTTTGTCGGGGATTTATTTTTTTCTTCTCTTTTTTTAAGGCTGCTCCTGAGGCAGATGTGCTCAGCTCAATTCAGACGCAGCTGCAGATGAAGAGAAAGAATATCGGGGGGCACAGCCCAGCGAGATGGAAGAAGAACGAGGACCTAAGGGTAGGAAAGACAGCTTGTGAAGGAAATAAGAAAAAGCAGATGAGCGAAACAATGAAAAACAAGCTTTGGCGAGAGACAAAAATAACAAAGATGTGAGATACAGAACATATAGAGTCAAGTGAGGGAGTGTTTAAAGGTGAGAGAACAAAAGAGGTGGAATGTGTGAGAAGGAAAAAGACAAATAGAGAGGGAGGGACTGAGGCAGGCAGATAAAAAGCGCTGTGATGGCTCAAGCTGCACACTTCTTTCCATGTTGCATGTGAGAGAAGAAGAGACGGTTGAGAAACAAGACATTGTGGTTTCCCTGATCTAAATATAAGTCTGTGGTCGGACCCACTAACTGCTCTGTGCCTCTATCAAATTTTTTTTTTTTTTTCTGCACCAAAAGTATCCAAAATGCCACATTTACTTCCAAACAATGACAAAAATGTGAAACCTTAATTTTACCTGCCAATATCTAATCTCAAATGTTGTCTAATGTTGTGTCTTAAATCTATGAACTAACTACTGCGTGTTTCCTTGCTCATTAAGCAAAACAAGAGCTAACTGTTATATACTAAATATAACCTTGCAACAAATCCGAATTCATTATATATATAAATAAATAAATAAAGGATTTCTAGTGAGGCAAACATTTACATATTCTCTTCTCTGGGATATCCTCCTCTGCTTCCTTATTAATCTTCATTTGTATGTTTTGTTGATTAAATGATCCTCCTCATAAATTCTTCATTGTTCTCTGTAAACAACATAGCAATAAAGCTAATGATGTATTATTTGTTTTTGGCTGATGCTCTGCGAGTGCTCTAAATGTCCTTCATGTCATTTGCGAGGCTTTTTGTGAAACACCATTATTTTGTCATAAACATAACAACAAGAGACACTTTTTTGTGCAGACTCGTCTCTGACAGTGGAATAAAAGGTCTTGGACTCGTGGCCTTGTGTGTGTGTTACTGTGTGTGTGTCTGTGTGTGTGTGTGTGTGTGTGTGTGTGTGTGTGTGTGTGTGTGTGTGTGTGTGTGTTTTCCCCCCAAACCCATAAATAGAAGAGGGGAGAAATGCAACTTCCTTGCAGGCTTTTCTACCAATTGATAGTATGTCCTGATCAGCCCCGGCCTGCGACAGCAGCGAGAGTTTCCTCTCGTAAATATCACAAATCTTAGACTTACTCTGAAGTCGCAAGTCAACAGTTTCTGATCACTATCTGTTTCAGGCAGTGAAAAACAAGTTTTGAAGTTGAAGCAGAAATGGATATCCGGTTGTGAATGTTCCAACCCACATGCCAGAGAAACAGGAGCACCTGAGAATATGTGCAGGGTTATCACGCTGGCATGAACATGGAGTTTATCATCATATCCCTTTATCTTTATCTCAGCCTACCTGTATCTCCCCTTCTGTTTCTTCAGACTGCTCTATCTCTGAGTCATGGAGGGGAAACAAACAAGCTCAGTGTGTGCGTTTGTGTGTGCATGTGTGTGTGCGTAGTGGTTAAAGGGGTTAATTGTTGCCTTATCAAAATGCAGTTTCGGCGCAAATGTTGATATCAACATTTCCAGATGGCTCGTCTCTAGATGCCGCGTTTCTGTTACTAGGTCGTAACAGTAACAACAACATGTACACAATCCTATCCACCTAGAAAGCCGCAAGACTCGGTCAGGAAGTTATTAGCGAACATTCCTTGCATGTTTTTTAATAAAAATGTGTTGCAGGGGAAGGGAAGGAGTGGAAGTGGCTACCCAAGCTTATTTAAGGGCAACCCTGCTTAACAGAAAACATCTGCTACTGTTTCTGCAAGTCATCTGTGCAGCTTTTAGTCATGAAGTTCAGGGGAGCTCAGCTTTGGGGAAATCATTTCAAACAGCAGGAAAAGATTGTTTCTATCAACTTTGACCAAGTTCACTGATTTCCTCTGTTTAAGACTTTGATTTGTCCTTATTAACCACCTGGAGATTCATTCATTTTGCAAAGGTTCTGTACAAACACACATAAAAGAACACAAATGCTGCTATTTGTTCTGCAGGTTACAGCCCGTCATGCACTTTGCTCAGTCAAGTTGACTGCTATATTCAAACTCCCCTACTCTCAGTTTTTTTCCCAGCCGAGGAGAAAACATGCGCTATAACACATTCTATAAAATGAGATTTCTGAATATGTGAATACATGCTGCGTATACATAACAGCTGTTGCTGTCAAGCTGTGCTGATTATTTAATTGTTATGTACACTGCGGCAAAGATAACGCAACGACAAGGTAATTGAAATGTTATCCCAATCTTATCTGAGATGATTACTTAAACACTACATTTCTAATGCATGTTGAATTAGGCAATTACATGCGTTTAACGAGAGCTGGTGAGAGAGTGGGAGAGAGAGAGAGAGAGAGAGAGAGAGAGAGAGAGAGTGGGGGTGGGGGTGGGGGTGGGGTGGGGGGGGGGGGGGGGGGGAATTAACAGACAATGGAATGGGAATATTAAGTGTTTCAGCCAGTGAGTGTGAGGTCAAAGATCACAGAGCGCTTATAGGCATATTAGCCACTTGGTTATGATAAATTATGACTGTGTTGCCATGGTGACCAGTACACTCAGCCTGCATCCAACAGAAGAAAAAAAATACAGGACAGAGGATTAATGAAGCAGGGCAGAAAGACTAATGCAGTAGTCTAATGTCAGCTCTGTTCTTAAATTAGGTTCAAAATGAATAAACTATTTTTATTATTGATTCTGATTATATCCACAAGCACAAAGGCAGTGTTTGACCACTGTGATGTAACTGTGAAACGATGCTCTGTTTACAAATGTGCTGTAGTTTGAACCTTTTTTTATTATTTTGTGGGAATAATTTTACTGATGAAATGAATTTACAATCAAGAAAACAAGGACTTGTGTGTGTGTGTGTGTGTGTGTGTGTGTGTGTGTATGTGCCCATAAAAATGTGGATTCCCCACTGCATGCCATATTACTATGATTTGCCACTTACTTGACAATTAGACGCTAGCAGCTGGATGTTGATTTTTTGGGAAGCGGTGGGCGCTTGTTGTCCCCCGTGAGCTCATTAAGGATGTGTGGAACGCCTGGTTGATTGGCTTAAAATACTGGAGATGGACAGCCGGGCCTGTGCTTAGGTGGAGGGAGAGACAGACAGACAGGGAATGAGAGGGAGGTAGACATACAAGTAAAAAGGGAAAAGCAGGATTTGGTGGATGTGTATCTACACAGAAGGCAGCGAGGACTGTGAGGACTTTGAACCTCTTAAACTGCCCCTAAAGGAATTTTTTAAAGCGCTATCATGTTACCGCTGGACCTTTTTATGTTTACATGCAGGTGTGTGTGCGTACATGTGTATACCAACATGTCTGCACATGTAATGTCTGCCATCCACCCACGCTTGCGCATTTGTGTAAACATATACCCACATACACACACACATGCACATATGTCACATGCTTTATAATTAGCTGATTGAGCTCTAACTTCATTACCATGGGCGAGTCCTCTGCACACTAATCAATTTCCACAATCTAGTAACGGCTTAGCGCACAGCACTGGCTGTCAATGGCAGAATTAACCACAATGCTGTGGGGACGAAGCACGTGGCCAGCCTGCTGTGGGAGGGAGGGAGTGTAAAGTCTGATTACAAAGTGTGATGCATCGGCACATTTGCATGCAATCTGCGTTTTCGGTGCGTATCGCTACATGCGTGTGTGTGTGTATGAGTGTGTGTGTGTGTGTGTCTGTGTGTGTGTGTGCTGCATTGCATGTGTGTACCTGGCTGTTCTCTTTTAATAGCCACACATCCTGCTGCTGCCTGTTAAGACTGGCATTTTTACAATCTCGTTTGACTCTAACACTCCCTAATACAAGCAGGCCAACAAACGCCCAGCTATTTCCTCTGTCTGGCTCCCTCCCTTTATCCCCTTTGTAGTGGACTTTCTTTTTTTTTTTTTTTCATACATATTTTTTGCCATGCTACTGGCCTCACTCTGGGGAATGCATTGTCTGTCAGTCCACCACTTTGGTCCAGACTCAACAACTGTTGGATGGATTGCCATGCAAGTTTGTTCAGACAATCACAGTCCCATAAGGATGAAGCTTTCAGACTTTGATGATTGCTTGATTTTTCCATCTTAGTGAAATGTCTTGGATAGATTGCCATAAAATTTGGTATAGACATTCACATTCCCATGAGGATGCAGTCAATTTCCACTGATAGTGTGATCTCTTAACTTTCATCTAGCACCATCAGTTGGCCCGACACTTTGGGTTATGACCAAATATGTGCAAAAACACATTTTTATCTCATTCAAGATATTTGTGTTTAGTGCTAATTGCATAATGTTATCACACTAACATGCAAAAGTCCAAAAGTGGATATACAAAACATCAGCATATTAGCATTGAGAAGCTGAACAGCATGGAGGAGTCTGTAGGCTCTTTCCGTTTATGGTGTACATCATCTGTCTGAGGCCTGCATCAAAACACTTACTTGTTAGTCAGTTGTGTACTTCATCAGACTCTCTAATGTTGGAATTAGTCATTTCAGTACGATGCCATGGCGTCACTAACATTATCTAATGTTTATTACAGACCCCATATAAGGGCATCTTTTTTAATGTCATATTTCCTGTTGAAAGTTTTCCTGCTGAAGAAACAGAGATTTAGACACATTCTTTTTTTTTCCAGGAACTCGCAGTTAGTATTTCACATAATTACAGTCCCTGTTTCGCTTACACTTTAAGTTGCTTGTCATGTTTGGCAGATTTAACCCTGGCTACAAACACTGCAGGAGGTCTTGTGAGTGGACGGTCAGCCATGTAGCCCTCAGGCTGTCACACGCATACACATGATGCCCACCAGGGAACCTGTAGAGACTCGAGATGGTGAATGGAGCAGAAGCCAGGGCGATGATTGGACTGCCATTTTTGCATGTACATCACAGCCAGTTTAATTAAAAAGCGAAGATTGTACCCCCACATAAAAATGAAGAGGGAATTGCATGTGTGTTTACTGACATATGTTGAGATGTTGCACCTGGCAGGCCTCAAGACAAAGAAAGCATGTTCTTCAGATGTTGACCCTACATCTGCACGAGGTGAGGGCAGTACTAGGAAGCCTCCTCCAGCCATCTTAAAGCACAATCCAACCACTGGGCCCCAAACAACCCCCCCCCCCCCCCCCCCCCCCTTCAACGAGCTCCTCTGCCACTGGACAAAAGCTGCTGCAAGTCAAGCATGAAAGCAGGGGAGGGGGAGCCGAAAAGAAATTAGGGGTGTGTTGGAAAGAAAATAGCAGGGGGCATGAACTGCCAGCTGTTGTGTTCAACACTGCACTTCTCCTGGAGTAAAGACTGCCAAAAATCCATCTTGGACTGGATCACAAGTCCAAGATTAGCTTCAGGTGTTGTCAGTGTTGATGCATCATTTATGAACCACTGACCATGTTCTTATTTGTGCGTGTCTGTCACAATAAAACAAAATTTCCACATGTTTTTTCATTCAGGTTTCTATGATCTGAGACACACAATTGATGCCCTGAAGATTAATTAAACTTCCATTCAGGGAGATTTGAGTAAGGAGCAGTGACCCTGGAGGCGGCTGGGAGTTATTGTCATTTTCAAGGACGCATCAGCGGGACGGGAGCATTTTGTCACCGTCATTTGAACCTAAGCCTTGAGAGAGAGTTTCCTTGAAAGCAGCCTATAGTATTACACTGTAAGTAATCTGCTGTTTTTGTTGTTGGACCTGTAGCATGTGGCAAGTATTTACTTGAGAGGAAAGCTTTATTAAGTCGACACAAAGTCCTTTTGGTATCATAAATATGTTGCTCACCGTGTTGCTCTGAGAAGGGGTGGGTCCTAAAACCTCATCTACTCTGTTGTTACGGTGTGCCCTCTTTCTCACACTTTGCTGTTTGCCTTCCCCGCATGAAAATTACTCCTGGTGTGCAAAGCTATCTGTCAATTTCAGCTCTCCAGATAGTCCTCTAAAGTAGTTTCAGCGATCTTGTTGGCTCATTAGAATGCTTTTTGGAGTCCAACAAATTTCACCTCCTTCCCTCAAAAGTTCTGACTCTACTTATTCTGTTTATTTCTGATTATGTTTCATTATTTTTTTCTTTTTTTTTTCAAATGACAGCATGTCTGATTACAACATGAGAGGGAGTGAAAAAGCAACAAGCCAAATCAGCCCCCTGTAGTGATGTGTATTGGCTGGGGAGATTTATTTTTGCAGTGTTCTCCTGTGCTGTAATCAAAGGGAGTGGCGCTCTGACTGCAACTCCCATCACCAGGGGCTAATGGCTAATCAAACAGGAGGGCGGCCAACCCTCAATGGCTTTCTCTAGCTGTCCTACACACTCTCATTTTCTCTTCTTTATGATTTCTTTATGAGATCGAAGCTTCTCAATTAATATGCATGCACTTTCCGAGTTGGATCGTCCCCATCAACACAGCAGTTAGCAATATGATCCCCTCCATAACATCTTTCTCCCCTGATAACGCTACAGAACCTTACAAGAAGTTTGCTAACCCTTCTGCGTCTTTCAGCTCTGTTTTCCTCACGTATGCCCCACGATGCTCACGCTGTGCAGCTCAGGAGGTGCGACTTTGCCTTACCTCCTTTGTCTCTGGCTTTTGTGAAGAGCCACAGTTCAAGGGTCAAAGTTCAAAGGCTCTCTGACCCAGGGATCTTTTGAAACGCCACATCCCATCAGCCCTCTGGAGCATTCTGAGGAGGATTTGTATGATTAATCAAAGGGCTAAACCCCCTCCCTCCCAGTGTCCCAAACTAGGCACTGTCCCACTGTGAGCCTTTTCCCAAAGCACAGAGTCAACACAGCAAATTAACTTCATGCATCCGTAACACTTGTGGATTCATTTGTGTGTTATCTGTAATTGTTATATAGTGAAAGACACTGTGCACAAACCATTGTCCCATAGACAGACATCAGCATTTACATGTGTTGGTGTTATTGGGGATAAATGTGATTTCTGTAACTATTTTAAATAGTATAATATCACTAGAAATAATCCCTATTGGCTGTTGGGGATTCAGTTTAGCACACAAAAAAGGACATTTCTGGTGTTATCTCAAACTACTGCAATGTACCAAAAACACCCCAAAACATTCAGCATGATAGACAGAAAACAATATTTCCAGAAGTGAAAATCAAACTTGAACAAATTCTAGCCTGTGAAAAATGACAAAAGCTCTTTAATAGACTTGTGTCACCGCATGCAGTATGTGCTGCCTGTATATGGCATTCCTCAAACTCTAACCAGTGTTCACAGTCTGGCTAATCTCAAACTAACTTGTGGGAGTTATAGGTTAATAATTAGGGAGTGTTCTGCTGCTGCAAGACAGTCTGGATTCTAGATAAATTGGCTCTTTTACTGTCAAGTTGTTTGTATTTAATGCCTTCCACCCAGATGCTTCTGTGGCAATATATTTTAATGGTCTAGCCTTGCTCCAGGCCATGAAGGTTGTATGAAATTGGAGAGAGTCTAGTGAAGACTACAGTTTCATTTAGTGAGAGAAAGAAGTCATTATTTAGTGACAGAAATGAAGTTCTATCAATAACAAGTCTATAAAACCAAATAAAACAAATTGATGTGGCCAGTAATGAAATATCAAGCACAAAGCTTGTCATTCAGCACGTTACCATGTGACATTTTGTATAGATAAAGCAGATTAGTCAATATAGTGGGGAACTTAAATTCTTTTTATTTCCTCTGATTCAGGTGTATAACAGTGTCTCTTTCTCTGTCTTTTTATGTCCCAAACACACACATACACATACACTCAGTCGCCCCAGGCATGGCATGTGGGGCACAGTAATGTGGTGAACAAGTTTCAGGACACTCCCCGCTGGTCTCAGTCTGCGATGCCGACCGCCTGTCGGCCAACCTCTGGCCACCATCTGTATCCCATTAGAGCCACAAGAGGGCCGCGGTGCAGAACGCATGAAAAAAAAAATCCACTGTGTTCCCCTCAAAGTCATCCTGCATTATTTAATTACTGAGCACACTCCATAAACTTCATGTTATTAACACAGTGGGAGCACATAAAAGTATATTGGATAAAGCGACACGGAGGCTCAATCAGTCATTGGCTGGTGCAAACAGAAAATTCAGGTTGATGTTGGTCAGTCATTTTCTGTAAATGGTTTGTAGATAACCTGTGAGTCTATGTGTGTTTCTTTGATTCTTGTGTGTGTGTTAAGGCCTTTCTTTGACAGTCAAAAATAAATGCCATGGTACATCTTTATCCAACAAGCAAAAACATTCAATTCATTCTGGTTTTCTTTCTGACTTTCTTGATTATTTGCATAGTCAAAGGACTTCTCGCCTGTGAGTGGAAACTCTACGTCAACAGCCAGATGAGAGAGGGGATGCAGAGGGGATTAGGGGTCGCAGGTTTTGAGGCCACACCGCATGACCTCAATCATCGCTAAAGGGGACGTTCCCAAATAGCTAAAACTATCCAGATGATGACCTTTGACCTCAGCTCTGCACCCACCAACCTCTGACTGAAGTGGACGTCGCCTCTGGCTTTGGAAGACCAAACGCCTCTATTATGGCCAGAGATTGGAGCGAGGATTAGACTTGGGGACCAACCACACACACACACACACACACAAACACAAATGCTGTCTATTTTCATCTCTCACTCTCTCACTTGTTTTCTCCACCCTCTCCCTCGCCCTCCCCTCTCCTTCCTCCTTCTCTTCCCTAACAAGCAATAAAGCTTTTGTGGTTCAGTGACTTCTGCAGGCTGCTCAATTGGGGAAGTTGCCTGTCTCCAACACTTTATGTTGTTTAGATTTGCAGAAAAATAAAACATAACCTGCCACCTGCCTGCTCATACTCTGAGAAGAAAGCCAAACACAACAATTAGCCAGCACAGAACTGCTATAAAATGCCATTATGGTGTGTCTGTATGAGCGCTAGGGGAGAGACGGAGAGAAAACACCACACACTTGAGATATATAAGCACACTTCCATTCAAAATGAATTCATAGCATGTGGGAAAACATGATGGCCTGACCTGAATAAATATTGGCCAGGCTGTGTTCCCATCCAAAAATGGAAATCAGCCGATTGATTTCAGGATAGCAGCGTGCATATATTCAGAAATGGCTTTTATCACTGCCACTGGAGGTCGTATGAGGAAATCTAATGTCTCTGTAATGTAAATATAATGCCACTAATCCGAAGGTGCAAGGCAGCTTGAAATCTCCTCAAGCAGGCGTGCAGGGGCTCCTAAATACGTAATACCATTAAATCAAATTAGAATACCACTGTCTGACCAGAACGTAAACCAGTGCGCGCCTCACATTGGCAGAAGTCGAGAACAGTGAGAGGGAAGCAGATTAATTTGCACTAAAATTATCCAGTAGATTGTTTCAGCGAATATTTCCATTTCTCACTGCAGGCTTGGCAGCAGAGCGGCACAGAGTATGTCACACCTCTTTTGTCAAACTAAATACATTTTTTGTCATTTGCCTTGGCAGAGGAGGCCCTGTACATGACATTTCAACCTCCATGCCAAACCCCTACGGCAGGCAGTACCGCAACTTCTCAGCAGCGGGGCACGCCGCCTTTGATGGGGCCTGTCTGGTTCTGAGTGACACAGTTGGCCCAGATTGGTTTAATACACAGCATCAGCTTTTATGTGTGTGTTTTCTGAGATTGTGTGCCCAACATTGAGGACACAAAAGAGTATATTCACAAAAATCCCAGCATTCTTTGTATGGGAGGCTGCATGTCAGTCAGGTCTCCTTCAGACTGAGATCAACTGTTATCGCAGACCCCGGGTAAGCAATGATTCTGCATATTTTAGAGGTCAAGAGACGTCAAATGTTAGACGTCAAGTTGTTAGACTTGTCTGTCAACACCCTTGTAGTTTAATATGCAAATATTATTCCTGTTACTGATTACTGAAATAGCACTCGTACAGTACAAACACAACACTGTCCTCCCAAGAGGAACAACAGCATCAGTCGTTTCAGCAAAACGAGAAATGCTGGCAGCCTCCGGCAGCGCTAGTAATTATGATAGGAGCAACAGAGGAAGTCAGGTGATTTTTTTATTGAGTCCTTGCAGGCAGGAGGCCAGGGTGGATAGATAGGTCAACAAAACATCAGACTTTAACACAGGAGATTGGTGTTCATTTCCTGTCAGCATTGCTTTTTTTTAAAGCCTAACCATAATCGTTCCATAACCTTAACCATATGTTTATTGTTGTAACCATGACGATGGAAGTCCATAACAAACCAGGGCTACTTATTTTAACCCAAACCTTGATCTTTCCCTAATTCTAATGTGTTGTTTTTTTGTGCCAAAACCAAAACAATCCTAAACCATAGTGTTGATGCATCATAAAAACCTATGACTTGTGAGATTCATAAGATTTAAAGTCACAGACAGATGATGAAAGATGTTGCTAATGGCGGAGCATCAGATCAGAAGACACTTCTATGTGCTGGATTAAAAAAGGCAGCCACTGACTGGAGGTGAAATCCAGTCAGATGTGCTACATGTCTCTCCACCTCACTGACTTCCACACCCTTTCTTTCCACCCTGCTACATATGTATAGGCCCATTACTTCCTGCATTGGTGCTGAACTTTGGAGCTGGATGTAAATTATGAGGTGTGGACCTGAATTGTAAAATATGGTGGTAATTCATAGGATACCGAGCTGATAAAATTACAGATCATTCACACAACAAATCAACAACAAAGCAAAGAAAGAAAAAAAGGAGGCAGCCGCTTATGTTTGGAGGAATATTTAGTCGGGTAGGCGTGAAAATATATTTCTGAAGAGAATAAAATTGTCAAATGTCCCCTGGGCCAAAAATATTATTCATTTTGGCACACTGCCACAGATGTAAAATTGATTTTACATCTTAGATAAAATTATACATGTATTTAAAGCTACATTGTGGAACTTTTCTACCATACAATAAATAAATCATTTTGATGCTACACTGACTTGTAATCAGGTGAATGATGTCTCTGCCATTCCCACTCTGTTCTCACACTATTTAACTACAGTCTCCAAACACCTTACAGCACTGAGTTTGTCACACACCACCAAATATTTTCTACATTTCTTTCTACATAATGATGCTTCAAGCTGCATCACATTTTCTTGATATTTTTTAATAATATTTTTTATTTTAATTTGCCTTGGTATCACAGGTGCTAAACTAGTGTGTAGAATTTAGTTGCATCTAGTGGACTAATCACTGCATTGCAATCTCCTCACATCACCCTTACCTTGAAAGGCCCTGTCTAGAGTCAGTATTTACTTTGTCTGTTCTGGGCTACTGTAGAAACACAGTGTTTCAACATGGCGGCCTTCATGAAAGAGGACCTGCCCCCACTGAATACAAAACGATGTTTTTTAAGTATCTGAAACAAAAAGATTCTTATACATACATGCATGAAAACATAGTTATGAATATTATATTCTTCATTTCACAGTGAACATGTGGCAGATAACATCATTATTCTCTTCACCATTATTTGGCTTCCAGAAGTACATTGTGATTCATATTTTCTTCAGTGTTTTGCTGCTCATCTTTTTTGGCTGCAGAGATTTAAAAGCAGCGAAAGTTTTGCACAAGTTGATGTGATACACCAGATGTAGTGTACACAAACGCACATGCACACACATGGACACACACTTCCTCAGGGCTGGTCATATGCTTCGTGCTCTCTGTTCAACTGGATGTCTTTTGTGGTGAACTGGCCGCCTCACCCTTACTGCCCACGCTCACTCCCACACACACAAACAGTCATTCACGCATATGCATAAAGCCACACATACGCGCTTCGAGTGCGCAAACACATTCACGAATGGTCTGTCATGACTGCATATCTGATGCCTCCTTTTTGTGAGTGTTTGTGTGGAACAGATGGGAGTTAATAGTGCTGCCAAGTTGAATATCATCCAGAGAAATTTGTCAGATTAAAATGTCACTTCAGAGCAGCTTCTAGAAACCACCAACGTGCAGCTGTGACAAGTCCGGTTCTCACATTCTGCAGATGTGTCATAAGAAACATAAATACAGGTCTAAACTGCTGACCCTACGCACTGCACAATTACTGACCAGAATCAATGATAGTAGTCTTCTGTCCGGATGTTAAAGTAAAAAAAACAAATATAGTTCATTTTGCTGTGACTAACAGGAACTTGAAACCATTTTCTGCAAAGACTTTAAGCTGAAAAACTGTAACCAACAACTGTAAGCCATTATCTGGCAGACTACATTATGAAACTTGTTTCTGGACCATCAAATTATTCAAATTGTCATTTTTACATGTGGCTTTTGTATGGATCAAACAAACAAGCTGTGACGCATTAATCTGTGAGCATTAGAAATGTTAATAATCGGAACTTGTTTCATTCAGACAGAAGCAGACGAGCTGCTACCCTCTAATTTAAGTCTTCATGGTAATCTAAGCTAACTGGCAGCTGGTTTAAACCTTATATTTAGCAGACAGCCAAACTTCCTTTAACTCAAGGTCTACTAACAGCAGGGGTGTCAGACTCATTTTAGTTCATGGGCTACATACAGCCTAAGTGGGCAGGACCAGTAAAACCACAGTGTAACAGCCTACAAAAAACCTGTGAATGTTTCCATTTCTTTTAGTGTAAAGAAGTGTAAGCACATTTTGACAAGAGTCTCAATTTATGAAAACAGCCTGAGATGTCAATAAGTGCAAGAAAAATGAATATGTTAGATTTTCCACATACAGACAAACTTGGTATTAATGACTTTTCTGCAACTTTCCAGCTCTGCAGAGTCATCCAGTGGGTTGAATTGGACCTTTTTGGTGAGTCTGTCCTGTCCAGTACTTGGGCCACATGTTGACATATGAGTCATCTCCATGACAACATATCCATGAACAAACTCCAGGCACTGATGAAGACTGCAAGATGTTGAAAGTTCCAACAAGAAGTGGAAAAGACAGTAAGACAGAATGGAGATTATTTTGACAATTTGCTTTGCCAGGGATCAAGAGTGAACGTTCACACTCAGTCTAGCCATTTTGGTTTGGTTACAAATGATGAAACTCTAATCAGTCTAACATGTACTGCCCAGGTTTTTTAAACGCTTCTCTTATTTTTTTCACTGTAGTTTTGGGTCCTTGGCTCCACAGCTGCCGCCTCTTTTATCTGTGCTGGGTGGTCACACACAGCTGGCAGTCAGCTGAGGTGTCACCACAGTGTCCTCATGTGCACTCCATGCTAAAACGTGGGAGACACTTTTCATACTTTTACAACTTTTGCTTGGTTACATCGTAGTTTTCTCAATTAGAAACTGTTCCACAGTGAAACTATAACATGTGATGTCTTTGCTTGTAGGCCACCGTATAGTTAAGACCACAGCCACTAAAGGTTTATGCAGGAAATGCAACACTTACATTCTGGTGTGTGTCATGTGTACATGTGTGATTGTCTCTACAGGGGCATGCCCTCAAACTCTTTCCCTCACTTTCTTCGCTGTGGGCAGGAGCCTCTGATATTTTTATGGCATACAGGGGTGGAGTGGGGAAGTGAGCGGGGGGGGGGGGGGTGTCAAACCACAGGAATGCACAGGCAGATTTTTTGCAGCACTTGACAGCTGCCATCAGTCCGTTCGGCCCTTTGAAGGAAGTTTTCATCTGAAATCCACGATCCCTGATGTACTGTATGTTTCCATGTTACCTTCCAACTGGTTAAACACTTTGTAAATGTTTATTTGATATTTTGTGATCACGTCAGTGTGTATTAAGAGAACCTATTAGGCCTACTTGTCCAAAAACAAGATTTCATCCTGGGCTGCATATAATAATCATTTTAATGAATGATTAATTAATAGTCTATAATATGGAGAAATGATTGTCTTCAAACTGGTTGTTTTTGCACAAACAGTCCAATATGGAAAGATTCACATTTGAGAAGCTGAACCAGTGAATACTTTTTGCTTTTTTGCTTGATTAACAACTTTAACAATTATGCAAATTGTTGCATATTCTGTCGACCTGACCACTGACTTCTAATTTTATCTATTTGTGTTGTGAAGAATCTTTATTTAGTTTATGAGGTGGACTGAAGCCACAATCACACTCTGGCAGCAGGTGAGTCATTTGAAATATTGTGATGTTTCTGCTTTAGTTTTCACTTACAAACCTCACAGGGGTCCAAAATTCTTACAAAATAATTAAAAATAGTAAAATAGACACGTTCTGTACATTTTGTCCATTTTGAACTGTTCTTTGTCTGCACACAGATTTGGCATTTTGCATACGAGCAGCTCCACAGGTTAAAACACTTTCCTGTAATTCCACACACACATCTGCTAACATAGGAAATTCACTCTGTCTAACCGCTGAAATTCCATGTTAGTACATCATTAATGCTAACATAAACGCTCATAATTGCATGCAAACGTTGCTCCATAGGCTCCCACCTGTGTCAATAGACTGTCAGTTTATTTAGCATTAGCTTTGGGCTAAAGGTTTAGCTGTTTCCGTGTCTGCAACAAAGCTGCACGCCTCCAGGGTGCAAGTTGAATAAAGATTACATGTGTCATTATATTAAGCAGCAGCAGCTCTTGTTCCACACATGGTAATATAGGGTGACATATATTTTACATGAGTTCCACTGACCGGCTACTGCTCTGAGGTTGCTCACTTCATTTAAAGCACGGACAGAATTAATTAGGCAAATGTCTCAGAGGTTAATCATTTTCCCCCTTCCCAGTTTTTTCTCTGCACACTGTGCTCACAGGCTTTGTCTCAACACACTTCTGTATGTGCTGATTTTTTCCTCTCATAATATTTCTTTATCCTGTGTTTAATCAATTGTGGTCTGCGCTCTCTCTTAAACTGCATCTATATATTTAAAAGTCAATTATTTGTTCGATTTTTTTGTATATTCCATATGCATATACGCTTTCTCTACAGCACACACACACACACACACACACACACACATACACAGACTGATTAGAGGGTGGTCTGTAAACCCTGAGGTTAAGTTGATTAATTAACATTGATATAGATTAATTAGCTGTAGCGACACTTTGATCTATGAAATCACCTCCATATGTGTAAGCAGCTACGTCTTCACAGCGAGGGAGGTTTGTATATGTAGGCAGGGCCACTGTATGTGGGATTTTGGTTGCATGCTTTGTGGTTGAATGTGGGTCTCCCAGACTCTTTTGAGCCAGCAAAAAAGGAAGAGAGAGCAAAGGAAAAAACAAATAAAAGTTGATCTATAGATGGCGGTGGGGATGTAAAGGTTGGAGGGCACTAATGTGTATTTAATTTGATGCAATCGACTGTGAATTGTGTGTGATTTGACAAGACTGCCAAACTAATTTGTGCACGACAGATTGTTGTGTGGTTTTGAAAATGTAAAGAAAACTACAAAATCATGGATTAATTGTCCAGTTCTCTATTTTAAAAAAAAAAGCTGTAATGATTGCTAACAAACACATTTTCTAAACAGATGACTCCTCTCAGAAAACGTGAGTGTAACAGCTGAGAACAGAAGCTGTGTGTCTAAATGTGTCACAGCGGCTTGGGCGGCTACTTTATATAGCAGTCGCCCTACTGCTGCTACGATGTTCGTGTTCAGCGTGTAACTTGAATAACCGTGCCATAAGAAGTCATATTGTACTTGTAATATTTGCTTCAAATGACCTGGTTAAAACTTCTTGAGTTGAGTGCCACTCTCCCTACAACAAACCGAGGATGTTTTAGCCGATCAACATAATAAGAAAACAGCAAACGGAGGGAAAGTGACCCAGCTCACCCTTCCCTCTTTACGTCCTTCCTTCCTTCTGTCGCTCTTTCCATCTCATCCCCTCAGCAGAGAGGGTCTGCCACTGGCTGGCATCATTAAAAATCAATATGGCTGCTTATTTAGAGTTTGAACTGTGTGTGAATCGGACAGGCGGGGGGGGCTCTGACAATTCCCCGGTGCTAAGCCCTCCAAGTCACATGCGGTTTGTCAAGCTTTGTCAGAGGACAAAAAGGGAGAGCGAGGCAGGGAGGGAAGGTGTGTGTGTGTGTGTGTGCCTCCCTCCCTGTCTTGCCTGTGTGTGTGTGAGTGTGTGTGTACGTAGTATAAGGGTGAAAGTGCTGAGGATGAGTGGGGAGGCATAGCTGCCGTGGTCTCCATGGCAATGATGCTAGTTAGCTAGCTAGCGCTCGGGGGCCCTGGAGAAAAGTGACAATACAAGGGACTTAGCAGCAGCCGCAGCTCAGCAGCCGCACTGCATTAATGAGATTTTTCACACTTATTATACACACACTCCCAGCTAGCACCATAGCGGGAGCGGTCGAGTGGTGTGTGTGTGCTCATTGTGCGCACATGGAGGCCCTGTTTTATTTGAGCGTGTGTGTGTGTGTGTGTGTGTGTGTGCGCGTGTGTGTGTTTGACAACAAAATTAGGAGCGACCTGTGATTGTTTACGAGCAGTCGCAAGAAATAAACACACACAAACACACATAGGATGTTTTCTCTCTCAATCAATGTCTCTATCAAACTCTGCTCCCAATTCACAAACACACACACACACACAGAAGCATACAAACAAAAAAAACAAAGACTAAATTATAGAGCTAAGACTCCAGGCTGTTATTACAAGCCATTATGCTCCTTTATTATATTGTATTGCTTCATCTCCAGTGTAATGTTGCTTGGAAAAATCGTTCCCCTCCTTTTGTTTTTTCTTGTCTAAGTGCTAAAAAAGCAGACGTGCAGTGGCGATGCTTCAGAAGCTGTTAAGACTACTGAAGTATATTCTACACTTATGCACAGAAACACACAGATTGGAAGCGTAAAGAGAGATAAAGACAAGAGAGGAAGAGTAAAGAATGAAGGGCACAGACTGTGGATGCATTCTAAACCCTACCAGCTGTATAATCGCAACTTCAACCTGCGTTTGGCCGACACAACAGCCTGGGCAAACCTCAACCCTCGTGGTCCAATCAGTTGAGATGACTTCAAAAAGAAAGATCAGTCATCAATCTGTGTCTCTGCTAAGGAAATTCAACACAATAACCCGTGTTAGATTTTATTAGAAGACTTTCATTTTATGTTTCTTCTGTTTTAACTATATCTCTTCTGTGCACATCTGTTTTATACCTTCTTATATTACACTTGCTGTGAGTGCTTTTTATTGCTGGTGTTTGCTTTTAACACATCATTTTATTTCTCTGTTGTAAAATACTTGTTCTTGCAACTGGAGGAAACTGAGACGAGGGAGGGAAGGGAGTGTTCGAGTCGCATGTGGAAAGTAAAATAAAGACCAAATAAAAATGTTTGATGATGTTATTTGGAATAGAAAAATATGTGAATACACAACTCAGAAGCAGTTTGGTTTACCGAGGTGGTGAACCAAGTTCTTATTATTTAAGATTTCTGCCATTTGAAATGACAAATAACAGTTAAACGTTCCTAGAGCGTGGTCGGCTTGGCTCGGGTTTGTATGGTTGTGGAATTGTCTGTGAGTTTTCAGCGGTGAGGGATAGAGATGTCAAAGAATCTGTTCCTTATCATTAGCTGAATAAAAAGAACTGTTTCATATATTTACATGCTGTCATCGTGTTATTATGTCTTGATATATTTAGACATTGCTGACAAAGAACTGGCTGAATTGCACTTGTCTATTTTGAGTTTTATGATATTAAGAGGATCTCAAAGTTCTCCTCAACACCTAATATTGAGCAGATCTACATCTTTACAGCAAATATAAATGAGTTATGTACAGTATGTGCTGTAAGTAGAGAAGGAGAGTCTATATGTGACTCCCGGCTGTGCCTGACAGAAACACGATGAGGAACACACCGGGAGGAAAAACAATTGTGTGCAAAGGAAATGAGAATCTCATTCTACAAAGGAAGTGTTCCTCTGCTGCCTGGCTGCTGGCTCACACATTAAAGCAGCTGTCAATTGATCAAATATTTGCATTTTCCTTCCTTTTTTATTGTGTGCATTTGCAGTCGTGTGTTTTTTCATGCACGCACACAGACACCTGCATTCGCACACAGTCAAACACACACACGCACACTCCCGGCTCTGAGAGGCGAAGTGGGGTGTGAGGAGGCTGTACCGTCAGCTCTGCAAAAAAGAGCTGACGGCACATGCCCCCTCAAGGGTAGCAAAGGGCAGGGGCCACAGTGCAAAGGGCGTGCCCTTGTCGCCGTGGTAACATCATTCTCAGAGGGAACATTCCCACCAGTGTGTGGTTACTAAATCCAACTAGTGACGCGTTAGCACTTGTAAAGTTACATTTGAAAAATGTGCGCAACCACAAATCAGAATTTTATTAGGATGTTTCAGTGCATTTATGTCTTTTAAAGTCATGTAGTCAGTTCTGTTCTCGATTTCTGATCTCAAGTTTTTGCTGTGTGGTGAAGCCAATTACACGTTTCCACTCTGTGAACAATAAAGTTTCAAACTAACAAACCAAAAGGAAATCGACCGTGAAGTTTATATTTTAATAATGAAGATTAACCCCATCATCGTGACTGTTAGTCTGTGGTGAACACTAAACGAGAATATGAGCAGTGAGATTTAGTGAGTATAAGTTGTTTGGAATCAAATGATCATGTGAGTCTGTCAAGTATTTGTATCAAAAAGTTCTATGTGTAGTTTAATACACGGACGTAATGTTTATTCTCCACTAATGTTTGAAGGTTTCCACAAAAACAAATGAAAAGTTATCATTATAGGATGGTAATGAAGTCTTTTCATTCGAATATTTCATTAGAAATATTTAACTGGCGTGTAAACAGACATTTACATGAAAACAAATCTGTTTTGACAAGATATTAGTTATAAACATTATTAGATTCTGAAACACAACATTTGTTGTTACTGACAGTGAAACAGAGTATTGTATTAATGATTTTGCAATATAGTGATTTCAGAATGACAAGGTAATGCTGGATTTCCACTGTAGTCTATTTTTGTGTGTGTGTGCGTGCGTGCACGTGTGTGTGTGCCAGCAGAGACTACGTGTTTACAGCCCGTGTAAGTGTTTGCGTGCCTGCGTATGCAGGTCTCACCTCCTCCTCACCCTGCTCCGCTGAGAGATGAACAGATGGACACAGTGGGGGGACTGGAGGACTGACTCAAGTGAGGCGCAGAGAAACAAAAGGAAGGAGGAAGGACTTTTCTATCTCGTCTCCTTCCTTCTGCAGTCGCACAAGACACCAAGCTGTGCCACAGACGTGTCAGACTAACAGGTGATGCAAAGGTGTCTTTGAGGGAGCATTTGGGTGACAGTGGGATGATACAGGTAGCAACCTGGAGAACAAAGGTGACATTGTGTTAGTGAAATGATGCTGGAAAGGTATACAGGTGGCACTAATGTGATCTGCAAGGTGCACTACAATGAGGAGGAAATGAGAGGTTGAAATGAGGAAATTATGGCTATAAAACTGCTATGTTTGTGAGTTATGAAAAATAAAGCAACACTGCATGGAAACTGATATTTGTGTGATTCAGTTTCACGTTGTAATACCACTGTTGCAAGGGCAGCTGTACAGGTGTATTTGTTGTGATTTACATGATGACTTAAAAAATGAGCTAACAGCCAAACATCATAAGACATAGCAGCCAGCAAATATTACTTATTAGTCCAACAGCAAGAAGCCCAGCTTGGCGCCTGTCAAGTACTAAAAGTCAGTTCTAGATTTACTCTGGCCCAACAACTTCTTGCTCTGTCTTTCTCTTTTCTTTGTATTTTTCCAGATTTAGTTCTGTCATGACACTGGCTCCTCTACTTGTCACCACTCACCAATGTCCCAGGTGGTTCAAAACACCTGTGGTACAGACACTAACACTGCCCAGTGCTCTGAGCTCACAGTCTGGACCCCCTGGCTAACAAACTGGGCTAACATTAGCTAACAGCAGAAGCACAAAGTTACATAATACAAGAACAGGTGCAAAGTGGGAAAGATTAGTATAAAAACAACAGATGCTGCATGTGCTCCTCTTCAGGTTTGCAGATTGTGGAAGTGACTTTATAGAAAGTGCAGCTCTGACTTGACTTTTATGGTGGTCCTGAAAACTCAACACACTTCAAGAAAACACATGCACATGTATTCCCAGCATGTTTCTGTAACTGACTGTGTTTTCTCTGTTTCTAACTTTTTTATTGAATGCTGCCCATGTGCTGTCAAACTGATGAACATGTTTCGTTGTGTTGAAGTTGAATGAACCTTTGACATCGGAACAACCCTAAAATAAGACTTGTTGTTAAAAAAGTTGATACACACACACACACACACACACACACAGTGACAGTGACATTGCATCTGTGTGATAAAACTTCTATCAAATTACTTCAAAGCGAAACATCAGATAGAAAAGCACAGATATGGAATGTCTGAAATACAGTAAAGATAAGGATGCAGGATGATACCCAGGTATCCAGGATGCTTTGGGAAAAAAATGCATTCCTACTTTTGCTTGCAATTTTTTTAGAAAAATCTTAAAAAAAAAAAAAAAAAAAACATTTCCAGAATAAACTTGCCTTGGTCCATTCCAGATTCCAAGTGAAACTTTGCGCTGTTTGTTTGAAGTGAGAACGCTCCCCTCATGAAAAGCAGAAAAATGACTGAGACATATGATCAAGGGCCATTTTAGTTGACATTTCCTATATTATCCATGATCCCTGGTTAACTTTAAATTACATCAGTGTCATATTGGGTTGGTTTGATGGGACTAAATCAGTGCTTATAAAATTGACTAACACGACCACATGGCTTTACAAACGAAGTATGTTTGACTGGCCGACTGGCAATTTGAAATTAAAACCAAGCCAAAGAAGAAAAACTGGGAAAACGTAGCAACTGGATATTGAGTTCAATCCAAACCAAACAAATCAAAACAACATAAAGCATGAATGTGTTCAAGCCTGCGGACAGAGCTGTATGGTCTAAAGAAACCAGCAGAAGATTGGAAATGTAAAAACATGTCAGACTGGATTTTATTGTCTTGTCTTGTCTTTGCTGGTTGTACTACAAACCCAAACAGATCCGTTAAAGGTCTACCCCTATACCCAGGCATATCTGTAGGCCGTGTGTGTATGTACACACGTGCTGAATGCATGCGTGTGTTTTCATAAGTACCAGCATGAGTTCATGAATCTGCTTCGTACAACTAGAGTTTCTGTAACACCTTGTGTAAACACTGTAAGGCTGGCTCTTTCACAATAGTCTGCCAATGAGATCTTTTATGCTTTAAGTTATTTAGCGTGACAGCATGGTAAATTTGTTACATGGAATCCTTGTAGCTGTTCATTTCACTTTATATCTTGTTGAGTGTTGTCTTTGTCAAGCATCGCTTTAAAAAGATTTGCTGTTATATGCACAGACCTCACAGTGGCCCACAGTTTTTACATAAGTCAGCAACAATAACAAGTACAAAGAAAAGGAAAGGACGTAATATAGAATTAATAATGATGATACAAAGGAAGTAATGAGCTCCTAAAATCAGCAGCAGCACAGAAGAAAGCCACCAAGTTAACTAGCTACATAACAATCGAACTAAATAGCTTGGTCTTTCTAAAGAGGTCTGATGTATTAATTAAATAAAATTATTAACTTAATTGGGGCAGAGCAGTTGAGTGCTTTTGGTAAACCGGAAAAGGACAATTACAATCACACAATTTGATCATTTAGTCTGATTTAGATTGGCTGCAAAGCCATTGAACTTTCTCCCACTTAATCTGTCTATTCTCTGTTTGTTCTCCTCCCATACTCCCATATTATAAACTTGAGACAGAGAGAGGGAGAGAGAGAGAGAGAGAGAGAGAGAGAGAGAGAGAGCTGGCAGATTCAGTTGTGCTCTTCAGGTCTTCTGCGCAGCAGTGATCTGCAGACCAAGCAAATTGAATAATTGCATGGAGCATGTGCCATCAGGGAAGGTAATATTTTCATGTAATTGACAGTTTGTGCGTGCATGCCCGGGAGAGTGTGTGTGTGTGTGTGTGTGTGTGTGTGTGTGTGTGTGTGTGTGTGTGTGTGTGTGTGCACATGCGTGTATGTGTGTGTGTGTGTCTCAAATGCCCCCTTCTGAATCAGTGCAGCATTCAACTTCAATCCGTTATACAGACATAAGCTGAACCTCTGTGATCTTTCAAGTTTTTTCATTTTGCGGATTCAAAAAGATGCATATCAAAAAATAGACAAACTTTAAGCAAAAAAAACGTGCATGTGTCCAAAAGAATTTGTGTCAGTTTGTCATAAATTTTCTGCCAAACCAAAGTACTTAAACATCCGTGTCTGCACATTTGCTAAACCACACAAGCTGATGTAGCTCTATGTGTGTTTGTATACACTTGTTTACATGCTTGTTTGCCTGGTGTGGTTGTCTGTCAGCTTTGTTAAATGTGCAGACATATCCAGTGGGTGCTTTCTGCCTGGAAGTGGATCTGATGGGTTTTTCCTGAGACTGTGTCAGCTCTGCTTTGCTCTGACAATCTCCTCAATTTGAGCAGGAATTAGATTTACTTACCCCTGCCAGCGTCCGCCTTTCATCAACAAATACAGGGCAGCGAGATCACATTTGACAAGTGCAGCATAGGTAATATATGACCAGATCCATCATTTTTAAACTTTGTGTTTCTGGCAATGACAAGGCATAAATCCTGAAGAAAATAGTTAAGTGTTTGAAGGATGTGAGTAAGCTGGGAGAAGTCTGAGGGGCACTGAAGGACAAGTACAGTAAGTACCAACAGTAAAGTGTTCTCTCCTCACCCTTCACAGTGTAGAGGGAACATTTTAGCACTAGCACTTTTAAATATTTAAATATTATCAATGTTTTGACAATGAATTATAGCGAGAGGAAAAGTATGCGAGTGATTTAAAATAAGTGTTTCTTTAACTCTGAAGTTAATAGCAAAGTAAAATGAATGTGTTAGTGAGTCTTCTCTGTATAAATATATGATTTTTATTGTTGCACAGTTGTTTTTTTCACATGTTTGTTGTAATGGTGTGTTCAGACAAAAAGCCACCTGTCATCATTCACTCAAATTTGAGAGCTGAATTGTTTGTGCACTCTGTGTTGTTGGTGCCATGTCATTGTTCCAGTGTCCCTTTATTCCACAAGCCCAATAGTCTAAAAAAATGTCCCATTGGGCCAAAGGCCCATTTGTGTGGCGGCCTATTATTCCTCTGCTCTGAAGGCCTGTTATTCTGAAAATACACGTTGATTTCACCAACGTTTGAATGTAACGTTACTAATGTTACTGTGTTATTTTTTCCTAAATCTGAACCTGAAGTATCCCTAAATCTGACAAAACCATTTCACCAAGCTCACCACATGTACATTATTGTTACCATGACCACAAAGGTCACCTGATTTTGTCCTTTCTTGCATGTACAAATACACACATATTTAAGGCAAACAGACAAAAGGGCATTCGTTCCAATCAGACATTTTTCAGACCATTGGGTTTCTGAAAAATAATGGGCTGTCCCCATGTTGATTTACCTCAAAACACTGTACAGATATTAGCTGTATGCTACAGTAGCTAACAACAGATCAGCTCTCCATGTGATCTGAGAACTCACCAGAAACTCCTCTCGGTCCTCTCCTTTCCCACCAGTGTCTCTCCATTTCCTCTCTGTGTTTACAAAGCACATTCATGAAGGCATGGGATGAATGGGAATATTTTTGTTCAAGTTGAAACATTTTAAACTTGGGTGAAACAATCTTTGCGTCACTTTGCTCCACCTGGGCAAATTCACATCTTTGGTGTGATTTTTTTTTTTTAACACAGTCCTGCTGAATTATTGTGTTTGTGCCGGCTGCAGAAATTCCAACCTGTCGGGGCATGAAGCTGATCCCCGCTAATTAATTTCTGTGCAAAATTTCATTACTCCTGCTGGTATTAGACACACAGTGCTAGTTTTGCCTGATATGTAATAAGAAAATTAGGACTGTGGTCCATTATCATTATCTGCGTATGTATACAGAATTCCAACCTCATCCGTGTCAAAACTAGCAATAGGATCTATCCCATACTGCTGAACCTGATCCAGCCAATCAGAAATAACGTCAGACAGTCGTGCAGACAGTCCATATATGTATAGTATAGAAAAAGCATTAAAGCATCGCCACTGAAGCTGAACTTTTGACTTTTTGGTCTGACAGTACTATAAAAAGGAACAGAGGATCAGTGGCCTCATAAGAATAATTCATATGCAGATGAAAACTTGTAAAAACACAGAAGAAACAAAGATGCAGTGTTTGATTTCCTCACCAGCACCTCTTATCCCAGCAGGTTTTACGCATCTGGGGTCATGCAGAAATATCTGGAAGAACAAATAATGTGAAAGTGAGTCATTTTATAGTAAGCTGAGGGGGAAACAGACTGTTATTTCTAATTCCTTATGCTGTACAAACAGCTCAGAGCATTTTGTGTGTGTAAGGAGGATGTGTGCTGCTGAAGACATCCTTCTAAGTTGAAAACTGCTCCTCAGGGTCCGGGGAGGTGGTTTTACTGACTCACAATTCTTTTGGTTCCGGCGAGTTCATGGCACCGTAGGAATGTTCTTCTCTCCAGACAACATCCTGATGTTTGTGATTGTGATCTAAACATACTTTTCCATACATCCAACCTCTTATGCACCCCAGGTAACCAAAATTACATCAAACGCAACCCGAATCAACGCCATTACCGCGCTGTCTGCTGCACCAGCCTCCACAAGGCCTCGGCCTTATCTTGTTTTCCACAGGGTGAATGTACGAGTGCTGAATTGTTTAGCTCAGCCTCTATCAGATAGCTATCATCTCTGACGCAGTTTGCTCACAGCGCTGCACGGGAGCCAAGATGGATGCATTAGCAGCGTCTTCCCATTGATGAGCAAAATAAAACTTTACGCTTGACAGTCTGTCCCAAAATGGATTCCTTTGCTACCTGCAGGTATCCGAGGTACGCTCATAATCCATCTGATGCCGTTCAAGCATAGGACAGCATGGCAGGCTCGCCTCTGGTAGTGAATTCCCTCTGTGCTCGTAATATGTGTGTGTCTATGCCCGTGTGTGTGCATGATATTTATGTCTGCCTGTGCGGATGCATCTCCAACATGCAGGAGAAAACAAGATTTCATTTTTGAGCCTTTGCAAACTGTATTAATTATCATTTTTATACTTACTGGATTTCTTCTAAGACACCTAAGGTGGCTCATTTACACAAGATATACGGAGGAAGTACAGCATCTTATTTTACTGTCTCAAACAAATGACATCTAAATTAAAATACAGTGAGCACTGATAACAACATAATTAGGTGTTGGAGTGGTTGGAGTGATGCGACGTATCGATTATACAGTGTGAATTTCCTGGCAGCAGCAAGTAAAATGTGTGGGAAACGTTCTAATTCAGGCTAAATTGATATCGGAAAACAGAAACCACCGAGATGATTTACACTCTCGACAGAATGTATGGTGATTATAGTGTGAGATGGTCAAATAATCAGGCTCACGCTTTCTGCCTTGCTCCCCCTTATTTATGTGTTTATGTGTGTGTGTGTGTCTGTGTGTGTGTAAGAGAGAGAGAATATGTGCCTGAACATTTCATTACACTAATATGGAGATGTTAATAAATACTGCCCACAGGCAATCATCAAATGATCACAGTTTCCTTACCGCTAGATTGTTTAGTGTGCTATAGACTGCACACACACACACACACACACACACACACACACACACACACACACACACACACACACACAATGATACACACTGATATACATAAAGGCTTGTAGGTACATGAAAAATCACCAGCAGAGACATGCAGAAATAAGCATCAACACACAAGCCCACATCCACGCACACACACACACACACACACACACACACACACACACACACACACTGAGAGTGATAAATTGCAGAGGATGCTGGTTTTCAAACACATAGCCGTGAAGAATTACACTGATCATCGTTTAGCAATGCATCGTTTTTTTTAAGGACATAGTTCTCATTTGTTTTGGCTTGTAAGATCCAGACAGCGGTACAAACCGGAGTCGGTGTTTTGGCAAGAAGAAGAGCTGCTTGTGTCTTTATAGCTGCTTATTTTGCTTGGCATTTGAAGAGGAGCGTGTGTGTGCCTTGTTGAACACCGAGGCCTCATCATGGCGCTGCCGGTGGTGGGGCTTGTTTTGCATGCTTTTATATGGCTGCACGTTTGTGTACAAGCGAGTGTGCGCTTGTGCATTTGCAAAAAAAAAAAAAAAAAAAAAAAAAAAAAACAGCTTGTGTGTTTAAGGTGTGGGTGAGACACCACAGTGGTTTGACATATATTATCCTGTGTGATCTCACACGCACACACACACACACAGGATGTAAGGTGCAGCATGTGTAAGATGTTTAAATGCATTTAGCAAGTTTACTTAAAAGCATCTCTAAAAAGGTGACAGAAACATTCTCATACAAGTTTATGAAGCACTATGCACGTTTCCGATGCAGTGAAGTCGCAGACCTCTGTAGAGTGCAATATGTGTGAACAAAGGGAAGCCTTAAATAGCACATACTTAATCTGAAAACATGAGAACTCAGCTGGCTTTATGTACACATAGACAATAAATACAAGACTTATTTTAATATTTGCAGTATGAACAATGTTCATATTCTTTACTTCAGCAAAAAGTACTTTAAAATATAGGAACACTCAGTTAGAATGCATTTGGTTTTGCTATAACAGATTTCTTTTCAGCTGCTTGGAGGCAGAAGTTTTTAAAAAGTGAACACATGTGAACTGACATGTGATCACCTTTTAAGTTGAGGTGGTGAACGTTTTCTCAAACACTTGCTGACATACACATTCAGCAGTCACACTCATTCAGAGTCATGTGTCTGGCCACCAAACGTAAGCCCTATAACCAATAAACAACAGCTCTGTTTTTCTTCTCTATCGACTCCTGAAGGAAAGTATCTCTTCTCTTACGCTGCTAAATGCTCCACTGTGTCTACCAGTTAGTCATGAACTGTGTCTCTCCGTCTTATCTCCCTGCCCTGAGCAGGTAGTGTGGTTATTTTGGAGCTTTTTTTTTTTTGGTGCTGAAAACAGTTAGCCGCTGTGGCTGAAAACGATTCTATGCGAGAGTGGTGAGAGTGAACTAAAGCAGTAAAGTTGCAGGCCAGGTAGCCGAGCAGCAATGAACTGAAACTTGCAACAACAACAAAAAAATGCACCATGAAGCTGAGGAGAGCTGCAGATTCTGGTGAGGATCACAACAAAATGGTTATCTGACATTTTAGAATAAAAATATGACTTATAGCCACTTTAAGTAGAAGTCCACAGTTCTTATCTGCAGAATCTAACAAGTATCCTGTGCAGGCATTAACATAGAAGCAGTATTTTTATGCAGCTAATGTTAGTCTTTTATATATATCTTTTGTTATTAAAATGTAGCCTCATCAGGATCAAGAGCTCTCTTTTTTGTAGATTGACCTGTGTACAAGAATAAACATATACAAAAAAAAAAGCACAGACAGAATACAGAAACACACAATCTGCACACACAGTACACACTCACAATGTTCTGCTCTTCAAAAGAAAATGAGAGGTTTTACTTTCAAAACATTCTGTAACTCATTACAGTTGTGAGGCGCACAGTAATTAAAACCAGTTTTTCCAGTTGGAACATGTGGTACAGCTATGGCTGCAGAGTTAAATGCCCTGTGACCAGATATTATAATTTCTGTATTTAGATGTGATCAGAGAGCAGAGGTAGTTTGGCAGTTATATATTTTGTCACAGTGTACTGACATATGTTTGACGTGTTTTTAAAGGTGCAGTGTAAGATTTGGGGCCTTTGTCAGAATAAGGCAGACATGAAATATATTGTTATATATATTATAAGTATTGTAAGATGATTTTTATTATCGGAGAACTGGTATAATTTAATTAATACATATGTCTATTTTGTATTCTAACAGGAACTATATTTTATGGTACATCTTGCATTTAATAAGTGATTGTTAATATTGGCAGAATGATATGAGGTATCACATTGTTGGTCAGTGTTCAGCTGTCCTGTGCTTGAGACGGACATTAAAGTATTCATGTTACACAGGAGAAGCGGCCCCACAGCCTGTAACTAATTTAACTAAGTCAAAGTCAAGTTAACGTTAAGAGTGACCGGCGCTACACTATGTTTTCATGTATTTATAATCCTCTGAAAACAAGAATCTTTTTTTGTTACTTAAAAATTCTCCTTTCATATCTACAGTGGGAGCAGGTCCTCTTCAATGGAGGCCGCCATGTTGAAATACTGTGTTTCTACAGTAGCCCAGAACAGACAAACTAAATACTGACTCTAGACAGGGCCTTTCAACTGTTGTTTCTCCTTTACACTAAGAAGGTGAGGGTGATGTGAGGAGATTGCAATGCAGTGATGCAACTAAATTCTACACAGCGGTTTAGCACCTGTAATACCAAGGCAAATTAAAATAAAAAAATATTATTAAAAAATATCAAGAAAATGTGATGCACCTCAGTGCTGTAAGGTGTTTGGAGACTGTAGTTAAATAGTGTGAGAACAGAGTGGGAATGGCAGAGACATCATTCACCTGATTACAAGTCAGTGTAGCATCAAAATGATTTATTTATTGTATGGTAGAAAAGTTCCACAATGTAGCTTTAAATACATGTATAATTTTATCTAAAATGTAAAATCAATTTTACATCTGTAAAATGTAAAATCGATTTTATCGATCAATTTCTTTGTAAAATCAATTTTACATCTGTGACAGTGTGCCAAAAAGTGAGGTGAGGTTGATCTGAGGAGATTACAATGCAGGAATCACACCACTAGATACAATTAAATTCTACACACTGGACCTTTAAGCAAGGTCCAAACAACAAACCCTTCCTGCATTTACTTATTGCTGCTGTGCATCTGTGTTCCACTGCTACTGCAATCACCTCACCATTTATTGTAATTGATTGTAATTGTACAATATGTTTGTGTTGATTGTTCTGTACATGTGACATCCATTGCACGTCTGTCCGTCCTGGAAGAGGGATCCCTCCTCTGTGGCTCTTCCTGAGGTTTCTTCCACATTTTTTTCCCTGTTAAAAGGTTTTTTTTGTGGGCAAGTTTTTCCTCACTCGAACCGAGGGTCTAAGGACAGAGGGTGTCACTCCCTGTACAGATTGTAAAGCCCTCTGAGGCAAAATGTGTTTTGTGACTTTGGGCTATACAAATAAAATTTGATTTGATTTGATTTGCATTCCTTGAGATGTTTTACCAGGAGAGAACTTTACTTCCAGGAGTCCTCGCAAAATTTGCATTTTGAGCATCTCAGTAAGTTCTCCAAGATTTTAGCCTGTCCTGGATAACCTATGACTTTATATCTTAATGGTCTTCCCCTTAAAGACACAGCATCATTGCTAAATTTCACCATATTTAGTCTTGCCAGATTCGGCCCCTTATCGTATAGATTTACTGAGGATAGCCCATAAAATCCTATATCACTTTTCAAACTGTTATCATACACCAGTTGAAAAAGGAGTCATTTAATGGGTTGTATTAAACGGCCAATTGAAGTGTAATGTGCTAAGGTTTTATTTCCATTGTAAGTGATGGTGACACGTGAGAGCATAAACCCACAGACCATTAAATGAGCTCAATGAATTAATTTTATGCAACCACATGTGTGTGCACATGTGTGAGGATCTCCAAATGATTAAATCTTTGGAGGACATACATTCTGTGTGTGTGTGTGTATGCGCTGCTAGACTGCGTAGAAGTCCTTTCGTGTGTGTTCTTGTTCATGTATGTGCTCTTTTGCATGTGTTTCAGAGCCTGCTGGTGTTTGAAAGCAGCACCATCCCCGAGCCAGTCGCTGCCTCCCCCTCATCAACCCGCTAATCACCGTGATTAGTGACTCATTTCATCATTACAGGTTTCATACCGCATACTGCTTAACTCTGTATACAGCCAGTCCTGGAGGAAACTTCACACACACACACACACACACAGGCCTGGCTGTTGATCACACACTCCTCCACCTTCACCCCTGCAGTCTGCCATCCATCACGGTGCCACTGGGGAGAGACGGAGAAAGGAGAGAGGACGGGAGGGGAAAGATGGGAAGGGGAGAAAAAGAAAGAACAGAAGAGTGAGACAAAGGAAGGAGTGACCATGTCTGTCTTTTTACCTTGAGCTGGGCCTCTCTTAATCCTCGCCATGTGCACATACACACACACACACACACACACACACATGCATGCATGCAAACGGAACAAGATATGTGAAACCAGACCAACCAAACCAACCACTTCCTCAAGGGCCTCCTGTTTATGTGTGTATGCATGTATATGTGGCGAGGTGCACCAGAAGCTATACGAAGCTTTGTGAGGTCAGGTACGTGTGTGTGAAGTTGCAGCAGACACACAAATACACAAGCAAACATGCACAGAAGCAAACAAACACAGGTATATAAAGCAGTTCAAATCACACCTCGACAACAGCTGCAAGTTTCAGAATCATAGAGCAAGAACAACGCCTGCAAGCTGATTCCATTTCTTGGTTCTGTTTGTGACAGTACGAGCTGCAACAGCCAGTCAATTAATCGGTCAGTTGTCAACTGAAATTGAAAATGAAATGAATCGATATGAGTCCAAATTTTCTGCTTTCTTTGGTTTTATAATAATGGAATAAATGGAATATGTTCCATAATATGACTGGATGTCACTTTGAGAAACTATTTGTCACTATTTTCTGATATTTTATGGACCAAAAAAGAGAAAATGGAATCATTAAATCATTCATTACAGCCCAAACTACATCACACTTTCATGTTTGCAATTACAGGTCTTTTAAAATCATTTTTAAAACTGTTTTCATGATAATGATAATAAGGCTAACTTTATTCATGCTGCATGGGATAAGAGGATACATACTGATATATGAAAACTGAAAAAAAAGAGCAAGAAGAAAGAAAAACAAGTTTTAAAATGAGGCATTTGAAATGATCTCAGACTGTCTTAAAAGAAACTTCCATTGAAATTATTTGGGCCTTTAAACTATAAGAAGAATTATGTGAAGGACTGAAGATGCCTCAATAAAAATGAATAAATACAAATACAGTAAAATGTTATATGTAGTTCTTTTTATGTGTTTACTATCACAGTTAAATGAAAGGTATATGTTGAGAGGACAATTATTTCCACTGAAATTCAACACAAATGTTGTGTTCTGATTTTGTTTTAATGTGGGACAATTAAAAACGATTCATTCAGCTATTAAAGAAAACATTTTCCTTCTTTTTCCATTTGATTTGTTTTTATTTGAGATTTTGAATCTTCCATGAGTGCAGCTTGGCAAATTCACTGGAGCTAGACTATTGATTGCATTATAGGTGATGAGTGGAAGCTTAAAATCAATGATGAACTTATATTAAACCAGCAAAAGCAGAATAGAACAACAGCTGTGTGCTGAGTTCTCTGCTGGCTCTAAGGTTTTTGCCTGTCTCTGTCCAGGTTTGGAGTAGAGTATGTTTAATTACTCATCGTTACTCCTTTTCCACTGAATTCCATCAACTATCTCTTCTATTGACACTAATTTCTCAGTGCACGGTGAAACAGTGTCACTGCAAAACTAGTTACATATAAAAGTATAAATAGCTAATTGTAGTGGCCACTTGGGGGCAGGAGAAACAAGGTAGCACAATACTGACGTATGTTTTTTTTTTTATAATAGCTTATCCTTATCAGAGTTGCAGGCGGGGTACAGTAGATTTACATTCACGGGTCATTTTTAGAGTCACCAATTAACCTATAAACCTGCATGTCTGGACATGCACAGAAAGGCTCCACGCCTTCGAACCGAGAACCTTCTCGCTGTGAGGCAGCAGTGCTCACCATTACCTTTCTAGCTGATGTAGCAACAATGAATTCCTGACACATCCACCAGTTAGAGAACTACTTTATCTTTCATTTGCAGTTTTGTAACTGTCAACCTGGTGAATGTAAATTCAAATTTTACTCTGTTTTCAACTTCCAAGGCAATCTGTCCCTTTAGCTGCCAGCCAATCACTAACTGCGCCTGTCTGATGTTTGGTGCTTGGCAGGTAGTGTACAGTGGGTTTTTACAGCCCTTTCATGAAGAACAGCTGCCTAGAAACGATGCTGTGAGAGAAGTTAGAGTCAACCACAACGATAAAGTTGCAGGCCGGACGGTTGACAAATCTCTGTAAAGCCAAGAGGAGCTTCAGATTCAGGTGGTAACCCTCAAGGCTTATCACTCTGAGCGATTCCCTTGTTATCATTCTCACATTGTACGTTGAAACACTCATGTTAAAACAATATAAATCATAGCTTTATGTTTTTTTTCATTTGTGCTTCTCTTAGTGCATGTATGCAACTTCCATACAAAAAAAGAAAAACACCCAAATTATTCTGGCACAAGTTTAAACAGAGACAACCGCTCCACATTTATACATCTGTGTGCACAGATGACAAAAATGCGTCAGCCTGCTCTGAACTTCAGAGAACTTCCTCTGGTAAACACGCTCATAACAAAAGCGCAGTCAGTCACAGCAGTATGATTTGTTGAGAAAACAGTTTGTCTGTGTGATTGTCAGCATGTACGCGCTCTTTATATATATCCGTGTGTGCGCTTGTGCAAAAAGCATCAAACCGTCTTTGTACATATTTCCTTTGTTTCATTTCCACCGCTCACGTGTTGTGTCACAAGCTGAGCCAAAACACCTAGTTAGCTTTCTTTGATAGCTGATCCTACATCTGTGTTTTCATGGCACCTTGTCCAACCTGCTCTGAATGATCCAGCCGGGCAGGCCATACACTGAGCTGAATCCTCCCTGTTTGCCAAAAGACTGTCGAAATATTAATCCCACCCTGGGTCAGAGTACATTAACAGTCTCTTTTATGAGGTAGCATGCCCCCAGAGCCTTTCAGGGGGGAGAGAACCTTTAGAACAATGGAGATTGTTTCCTGGAGGCTCTGAAGCAAATAAATTCAGCCTGTAGGGACCTTTGAAGGGCACATGGCGTTCTCACCGAGCTCCAGTAACTTCTCAGCAGCAGATAAATGTTAAATTCTAATACTTTGAATCCCTGCTGTGTATCTGCTGCCACAAAATATCCACACATAAAAAGAAAAACGGGGGTTCAAAGGAAATGTAATAGCCAAGTATTGAGAGAGCTACTGTAGTAATCAGTGCTGGAACAGGTGTGGAAGAAAGATACTAAGACAAGGAAGCCAAGTCCAGACTGTTGGGGCAACGCTATAGGGTCGTGGTGAACTAATCCTAACCAGACCAGCCTTGTCTGTCTTCAACCAGCGACACCTCGTAACACTGAAGTGTACGTGTGTTTAAATGTGCGTGTAGTGGGGGGAGGTATGAGGACTGGTCTGCATCATGTTACAAGTTTAAAAAGAGGAGGAGACATTTGGGAGAGTCTACCCTCCCTTCACTAACACAGCATGTGCGTGCATGCAAACCTCCAACCATATGGGCTGTTTTACTAGGTGACCCAGTGGACTGCATTACTGGGTGACAGAGATGCACAACAAAGCCTCATCCATCGCAACATCTGCAGTGAAGACGGGTGGAGGTGGTGCTGATTGGAGATGGATAAGATGCAAATTGGTGTGAAGCTGGTATGCAGATCTCCCAAACTCCTTTTTCCACATGTGGTACCTCTCCGAGGAGGAGGAGACACACATTTCTTAAGATTTGCACTTTATTCTAATCAGTGTTTTGACTTTTCCACTTGTAGTAGTAGTACAACTCACTTAACATTTTCTTTTCCTTCTCTATCTCGCAGAATGAGCATTAATTGCACTGCAGGGAAGAAAACAACACACGCACTTACACACAAACATAGCCCCTAACAGCAGTTCTCCTTCCTCTGCGCTCGTCTCTCCCACGCTTACCTTTCACTCCTACACAGTCTCTACTCCAACACCGCATGAACATACTGTAAACATGTCATCTATTTAAAAAAATGGACACGTCTTGGTATTCTCTCTCTCTCTCTCTCTCTCTCTCTCTCTCTCTCTCTCTCTCTCTCTCTCTCTCTCTCTGAAAATAGCTGGAGTGAATGAAGGACATCTTCTTCAAGGATGAATATTGTTTGAAGGAACAATTTCTGATTGAGAGCAAGTAAAATCTTGACCCGTTCATTGTAATAACTCTGTCAGCTGTTCTTTTCAGCTCTCACTTTGTATTGTCCAGCTTTGTCTACCCTCTTCCTGCATCTCTCTTTGTTTTGAGCCTGAAAATGGGGTGACTGAGAGCTGAGTGTTAACTTATCAGTTGCTAAGCGGCGTGGCAGCCATCAGCCCAGTGACTTCTCGTTCACATACAAAGAAAGCACGCACAGATGTTCCCCTAACCTTACAGATTGATCTTCATCATAGGCTTGCCTCTTTCTTTTTTTTTTTTGCAGCATCTTCAAAGTGTTCCCTGAGTTTGAGGCCTCGTACCGACCAAACAAAAAGTCCAAAAAGCAGCCCATTGGCAAACAAACAGAGAAAGAGGAGAAGAGGAGGAGGAGGAGGAGGAGGAGGAGGAGGAGGAGGAGGAGGAGGAGTGCGGTGAGGGGAATGGGGGCATGTTTACCTCTGTTCTCTTGGGGCACTGCTTTAGGGATGGTGTCAGGGGGGTTCGCCTGTTCTTTCTAAAGGGGAAGGGGGAGTTTTGGGGAGGACTTTCAGAGGGGGTAAAAATTAGATATTTTGGGAAGGGTTAGGATCAGGGTTAGTAGTTGTGTAGTTGCGCTGCCCTCTCTTAACAAGGCTTGTTTTCATTTGGCAGAGGGCCCAACGAAGCATGAGAAAAAATGCTCACAATCTAACCCACACAATCTTATGAACAGCAAATCGTCCTGCACACGCTGATCACTTCCTCAGACTATCACACATTTCGCTCCCTCTCACACACCTTACAAGACTTTCACACTCGAGCGGTGTGGGGGTACTGTACACGGAGGAAAAAATAAATAGTCAGCTGTGGGTGGAGATTTGGTAAAAACATCAGCGTCTGGAAGCACATGAATCCCTGCTGGCTGCTTTCTTTCTCCTCTGCTCTGCTTTCTCTCTGCTTCTCTCAAAAATAATTCAAAAGTGAATTTTCAATGTGCCGCATAAATCAATTTTGAAAGGGAAAGTAAATGTTTCCTGAAATTCATAATCACAAAGTAGTTTTCGTCAACTGAGGACTCTTTTTCATTTTGCGCTGTTTATTTTGTAACAAGCAAGTATCGTGTTTTCAGATGGTCTGCGTCTCAATTTGGCTGTCAAGTGAGCTTGTGAAAAAAGGCAGAAAAACACTAATATACACCGGAATGCTCGTTTGTTTTACGCCGCTTGTTAATTTGAGTCTATCCAGATCAAATTCATGCACATAAACACCAGCGCAAATGAAGCCTCCAAACCACATTAAACCCTAGCCCACACCTCTGATAGACCCCTACACACTCCTTGCAACTCCTCACCCCTTAAACTCTTTCTCTCACACACACACACACCAAAGGCCCCCACCAACAAAGAGAGGGGGCAGCAGAGGAGCGATAGAAGCAAAGAAAGGGAGAAGAAGGAAAATGCACGCTTGACTAATTCTTGTATTCAGAGTCGGTAGTCCTTTCCCTTTCCCTCTCCTCTGGCCTTGTGTGTGTGTGAGTGTGTGTGTGTGTGTGTGTGTGTGTGAGAACCGGCACACTCTAACCTTGACATTTTAGCATCATGGGGGCGATGAATGAAAATGACCACAATACACTTGGGAGGAAGGGAGGGAGTGAGGAGAAGGGAAGGGAGGAGAAGATGATAAGGGGCAAGTGAGGTTTAAATGGCGAAGCAGAGGGACAAAGATCTGTCTATATATTCATATATATGTGTGTGTGGTGTGTGTGTGGTGTGTGTGTGGTGTGTGTGTGTGTGTGTGTGTGTGTGTACAGTTTTGCGTCCACAGTCAGCAGCATGGAGGGAATGATCTCTGCTCTAAACAGCCTGACGGTTATTTAAAGGCCTTGGGGCCTGTGCTAGATTGATGTTGTTTTCTTTCAATCAAGGAGCCGTGTGGGACGCGCTCACGCTGAAGACTGCTCACATAAACACTCTTTGCTGTGAGTGTAGGGAGGAAGACAGGCGTAGACACTGTGTCTGCGTCCGACTGTCTCCATCTCCATGTCCGTCTCCATCGATGTGTCTCTCTCTGAAGGCCTGATGGGAACTTTTCGCATGGGAACTTACTGTAACCTATGTGTTTCTAGAGGCTTCAAAATGCTGACAACATATGCTGTACGGGCTCATTTTCAATTAAAATGCAACCGTGCATGGTGGATTTCATACAGTACTGTAGCAGCTGATCTAGACTAATATTATACTCATTTAGGATTTGTCCTACCTTGAATTCATCCCAGATTTCTCTCCAGCAGTCTGTCTTCCTTCTTTAAAGTAACACTAAAATATAATATTATGTCAGTGTCAGTTGAGATAGTTGAGGTTAAATCAGATCAGGGCAGTTCAATGTTGACTTCCACAAAGTACAGAAAGGCAGACTGTCATTACAGCCCAGAGCTGAGGAGAAAAGGATGGCACAAATTTAACAGTTCCATCCAGGGCTGCTACAGTTGTGTCCTCCCAAGGATGGAAGAACTACAAGAAAGTGTAGCTACATTTCAAAGAGCCCTTTGTTAGTGGTACATCAAATGTTGTCATCTCACCCCCATTTGGCCTACTCATGATGTTCAGTGCCACAAGGCAGTGACGGTGTGGATGATGATGAAGATGTACCGCTATCATTGCTATGACGTTGTCCTTTACGCCCAGCAGACATAAGAAAGTGGGCTGATAACTACATGGGTGCATTTGAGTTTAAGTATGACTGTTTTTGCATGTGCATGAGAAGTTGGTCTAAATGTAGAAATCATTCACCAGACTAAAATGCACCCTCAAGGCTTATGTGTCGTAAAAACAAAAGCGGGTATGGTCATAAAATGTCTCGAGGTCTGTCAGAAAGAGGAGCTTTAATTTTCCCACCAGCAGACATTCTGTGAATACATTGTGAATGATATCTTTAATTTCTCCAGGCTGTCCATGAGTATTCAGATTGTAAGACAAACTGTACTTATCCTGCCTTCGAGGAGGGGAGAAGCACAAAGTTTTTTTTCCCCCATGAGGGAAAGATTCATGCTTGCACTTTTAAAAGATAAATAATCAATACAGTATACAACACACACACACAAATGCTAGAACCCAGCCACTCTCTGATATTTTATACCAAAAGATACCGAAGGGACATCGGAGGCAAAACATTAAACATCGAGAGAGTCCAGCTTCCTCTGACTCACAGCTGTTCAGGAGACAAACAATTTCAATTCCTGTGGGCAGAGAAGAGCCCAAATCTACAACCTGAATTTTAACAAGCGTGTTTGCACAAAGGGCCTTTGTAAAGAAAGGTAAACCTTTAAATATTTAAAGAGAAATATATTTGTCCTGTTGTAGAGAGCCTTACACACTGTTTAAATTCACTGCATTGAAAATTCTAAATGAGAAATCTATCACACAGCAGTCACAATGACTGAAAAGTGGAGTCAATTTTGATGTTCCTGTAGTGGCCATTAGTGAATTCCAAATGTACTGAAATAAAAAAAAGGAAATACAAAATGTAAGGCCTTAATATCTGATTTCACTTTTTCCAAACAGTGTGCCTTGACAGCAATCTTAACTTGTTCCATGCAATATGTATTGGCAATGTGTGTTTAACCAATCATGTAAAAATCCATGTAAATATTTAAATATGCCTAAATATGTACAATATTGCTGCAAAGCCCCTGTAAAAATATACTGGGCAACCTGTTGCACTGCTGTATATGTGCTATAGAATTTAAAATACAGAACTCGTTTTTCTATTCATTGTGTTAGTTTTCCATTACTGTAACATGGTTGATGGTTTGAGGTGGAAACCAAGACCAATTTTGCCCCCTCATCATCCATGTGCCCCCCTGAGAGCTGCTGTCCTTACACCATGTGTATCACTGTTTGCACATGTAATGTATGCAGAGACGCTCTGCTGTGCATACATTATTAGAAAACTGCTCTGTGGTTGAGGACAGCGACTAAAAAGCTCCCAAAGGTTACTGATATAGTGTGAAAGGTGGGCTTCCCACTGAGGACATGGGTATTCCATTATTCCCATCTTTTGCATCTCCATGGCAACTACACCAACACACACACACGTACACAGAGAGACACACATAATAAAGAGCATAAAATGAAGTGTAAGTCAGTTTACTTGTGAGCTCTCTGTACTTGATTACACTGCTGAGTTTCACCATTAGCCCGTAGTTATTTCCAGCCAATTAGCTGTGCTGCAGAGGCCAAATGAGACCTGTTACTATTATCTAACAGCTTCACCTTCAGATAGACCTGCATGTTATAGTTACTGCCAGTAGAAATCCAGAGGAAATTATTCTCAGTCATGGTGGAAAATAACTGGAACAAATTATGGGATGTGTTAGATGAAATGGGCTGGGCGGAAGAAAAGGCTGGTGAACATGCAGCCACACACACTTACACACAAACACCTCCATCACAGCAGTGGGCTCTGTGCCTTTTTCTTTCTCATCGACCAGAGCTATTGATGTACTGAATGTTGGAAGGCTGAGTCAATAAACAAGAGGAAAAGCTTTTTGAGAGGTGAGTGACTGAAAGGAAAGAGTGTATCCACATGCAGTCCATCTTTCTGTTCATTTCTCTACCTGTGTGTGTGTGTGTTAGTATTGTGCACGTACATTCATGTGTCTACCTGCACACATCTCTCTACCCTCTCTCTCTCTGAAGTGACTTTGCCTCTGCTCACATCTCCTGTCCTCTCGTCTCCCTTCTCCTCTCTCCAGACTCAGAGAGCTGACTCGTTAATGTTTAATGCTCACTCAGGAAGCAGCCACGCTCAGTAAGCGCACACACATACACACACCCCTCCTACATCCCCCTAGCGACGCCATCCTCATTACCAGCCTGAGATTTGACCTTTCACCCCTGGACCAGATGGCTGATGTTTTCATTCTGGAGGGAGAAGAAATGAAGCTGGAGTGGCTCTACACCGCACAGCGTCACAAGACGGGAGGGAGGACGAATGTGTTGGAGGATGACAGGGTTTTCTATCAGCAGGGGGATCACATAGAGCTATTGCTGAATCAGAGGGAGCCATTGTAGACCTATATTCTTTGTGAAGAAAACTGGGTTCCCATGAGGCCAAACTGATATATCATAACAAGAAGAAACAGTTTGATATTGAGAGGAGGAAGAAACTCCTTGTTCACCAGTATGGTAGATTTTCAGACTACCTCGCACAGGTATATAAAAAAGGATTCATATTACCAGACTTTTAGGTGAAATGGTCCTGGAGTTGGACTTATGTGCCAATGTAAAAGCACCTTTACACACTCGCATTTCTTCCATTGGCCTGTAAGACTTTGCTGACTACACAAACACTCTGACAAAGTCCAGATCAGGCTGCAGGTCTTTGCCACTTTACACATCAAAAGATTCCACAAATCACACAGCGTGAACGAGAGGCAGCGTCCATACGGGATTGAAACTAAGCAGGCGTCAATGTGTGAGAGGTGGCATTGTGTGAAAATGTGTGTGCGTATGTGAGTGTGTCTGTGTGTGTTGCAAGAAAGAGATCTAGCGAAGGAGTGAAAGCAGCAATTTCACAGGTCTGTTTTACCGTGCCTGAACGCATGGTCACATGTAGCTACCAGCATGCCAATGGCACCCTCAGGTGGCGGTGGTGGTAGTTTCGTGACTGGGGTATGTGCATGTTTCCGTTTGTATTGTGTGCATCTCATGTCAAGTCAAATGAGCATGATGAATAAATCTCATTGTCACTTAGAAAATCTAAACTGACTTTAGAGTTCAAAAGTCATGGAAATAAAGAAACCCACCAAGAAGACCTCAGCACATGGGGGTAAAATGAAAAAAAGACAAACAAAGAGAAGAAAAAGGCCAGATGAGACAATAATGAATAAAACATCAGATAAAAACCACTAATATTCAAGGCAAAGGGTAAAATAAAGTCATCACCTGAAAGGCAGTGGCTGTAACTGGAGGCGGCTGTACATATATTAAAGCACTTGTCTGGAGAAATATGTCTTACACAGGGATTTTAAAGTTTAAATAGAAGCAAGGTATTGCAAAGCAGGGAGCCTGATACCTCTCTGTCATTTCTGTGCCTTGACACAGAGGCCTATAGTTTTGCCTGGAATGTAATCACTAAAAATGTTTCATTGATTTTAATATTAGCTGGTGAAGGTACACTAGGATGGGAGTAATGTGGTCATGTTCTCTTGAATTGGTCAATATCCTTGCTCTGGCATTTGTAGCAGAGAACTCTGCCTCAAATAGGAAGATATAAAATTGCAGTATAGGAATAAAAATAACAATTTCAGATTTACTGACATTTACTTTATTTGGATATGTAGCATGTCACCAGCATAAAAATGTAGATTCATTTACAAAAAAATGTTCCTTTGAGAAAGTATGAATACAGAAAAATAGGGGGCCTAATACTGAGCCTTAAGGAACACCACAAGTCAGATGGGTGATTGAGGAAGAAGCCTTTTCTATAGTGATTCAGCAGTGAATGTTATATGGCCAAGAACCACAGTAGGGTACTATAAGAAATGTTGACCCACTTTTCCTTTTTCTTTTTTTTTTATTTTACATTTCTTAAGCTGAATCTTTTGTACAACACAAGGTACTAAGAGGTACAGCCCAAGCCAGAGTAGATCAATCAGAGGTTATCAAGTAGAGTGGCACAATGCTCAGTTTCAAATTGCATCTGACACAGTTGTAGGTGCATGAAGTAAGAGTTGAAGTGAGTTGAAAAATAGATTTTTAGGTGGGAAGAGGAAGGTCTTCAGACCAAATCCAGACAAGGACTAGTACTACCAGAGCAGAGCAGTCACCAGCATCACATGTATAGATATTTCTTTTTTCTTTTTTATCCAATGGCAGCAGATGTGCGGTCAGCACTACTTAGCCAAGTCGCCCCCGTAACAGAGGTGACAGCCTTCTAGAGAGCTTCTGCCAACAACACTGCATGTGTTCACTTCACTGTCTGTCTTTCTACCTCCTCCACAAGCTCTCACCATCCTTTGCGACCTCTTTTCTTTCCACCTCCTCCCTCTCTCTGCCTCACACACAGACGTACACTTTGAGAGAGACTAGACAGCGGGAGAGAAAGACAGAGTGATGGCAACAGTGAAAAAAATTACTTTTCCATTTTGCAACTTGCACAGAGCCTGCATTTCATTTTGTCCGCAGAGCAGACGAATCAGAGGACACGGCTGGAGAGTCTGATGGTGTGTCATGACTCAGTGTGATCCAGAGGAAAGGCCGTAGCTCTGCTTATGTTAAAACACAACCACAAAGTCTGTTCAATATGTCCTGAATGCTGAGATCACCCGGAGATGCATATGAATGCAGCATTTGTGTGTGTGTGTGTGCCCTCCTTTCTCTTTAATCAGAGAGTGAGTGGAGCAGAACAGAGCGGAGGGTTGAATCAGGGGCCTTTCTGCCGGTCTGGCTGACTTCAGGCTGGCACTGCTGCCGTCTAAATACCCCTCTATAACCAGCTCCGCATGTTTCTCTCTCTCTCTGTAGAGGGGATGGATTACTGCAAGTATCTTTTCATCTCACTGTAATCTTCTCCTCTCGCATTACCACCAGAGGACCACCTGAATTCAGACATATGGAGCTGGATTAAAACCACACACGGCAATGAGTTCTGGTTATGAAGTGACTGTCTGCCATGCTCTTCATTACGCACAACATCATATGAGAAGTGGAGAGAAAGAGTTGCAGACTGAATGCAATGATTAACTCAGCCTCCCTGATTTTTTTCTCCTTTCTACCTTTCCTTCCTTCATTCATTTAATCCTTTTTGTCTTTTGTTCATTTCCTTTTCCCTCCTCAACCATTTTTATCATCCATCTTGGCCTTTCTCTTCGTTTAGCTCTATCTTTGTCTTGTTTGTCCTTGTCTTTGTCTTTCACTGCAGCTCAGTGGTGTCATTAAAAACTCACTCATTCACATATACGCACTGATACTGGATCAGTGCTTATTCAAGAGCCTTATTCATCTAGATTCAGAAGGCTCAGCACTGTAAACATTTCAAATTAATTTTGTCAGAATGATTTTTGACATCCCATTATACCTAAAGCTAGAATAAAAGTAAATCATTTGTTTAGCTTAATAATTAGCAGTTATTTATTCAAAATTGTGTATATATTCTTTAATATGAAATTTGGAAATGATGTTTTTCTCTCTCTCTCCTGTCTCCTGAGCTCTAAAACCTCCTTCTGTCTCATCACAGCTCTCTACCGTCAGTCTCTTCTCTCAAAACCATCTGTCTCTCTGCATCACAGAAAAACAGATTTTTCTCTGAGTGATTTCTCTTTTGTGTGTTTCAGTAATTGCCAAGTCTGGTTCTGGGTGCAAAGCCTGTTCTGTTTCTGCTTCTGTAATTTATGTATGATGCATATTACACTGCTCAAAATCTTGCAATTGTAGTAATATGATTCAGGCATTTGCAGGTTGAAAGTGAAACAACATGCTTGGTAATTGTGTCAGTGCTCTCTGTGCCTGACAAAGCCCTCTGCGTGGAGACTGTCCTTTATGTGGGTGTGTGCTGACCTCTGCTGGCCATATGTGGGATTAATTACAATAATGAGGAGAACATGATAGTTGAGTTTCATCCTAGAAAAAAGTAAACATGGGCTTAACTACTGACTCACACATGTAGCATGTGGCAACCCTGACAGCACTTACTGCACCTCATGTATGTGCAATTTAGTTCTTATGGACTTTTGTCTTTGTAAAAGGCACTAGATGTTAGAGAGGTAAGTTATCCTAATGTTATCGCTGCGTCAAGGCACCACGTAGGCCAATATAATTGCTTGTCTTCCTTGTTGTTGGACTGTCAGACAGAGTCCTAAATGTCACAGAAGGACTTTCAATGGTCAAAAAGTTCAACCTCAGTCTGTCTCTGGAAAGAATTTTGCACTGAAATGTAAGATATGTCAATGCCCCCTGTCTATAGCCAACATTTTGATTATATTTGTATGCATCACTTGAAATAAAATACTCTGCTCAATCTGCTATTGCAGAATGATTGAACACTGAAATAGCTGCAGCCTCTTGTGCCATGTTTCACAATAATGATTCATAAAGCAAGAAAGCTTTCTATGGCTTTGTTTAGCCAAGGTATGATTAGACTGGCTGATCCTGATACATAACCGTGATTCTTGATTTGATTTGATCTGACTCATGTAGGTTTTTCAGTTTGAAGCTTTGACATGATTTTGTTCATGTATTTCTGTTTCTGCTCCAGATTTATTTGTTTTGCCTGCATAACCCGCTGATCGTGAAGTCTCAGGGGAAGACTGTGAAGTATTTTTGACTAGGATTTGGTTTTTTATTTGAGATTCCACTAAGATATTTTATCAGATTCTTCTGTCTAAAAGGCAGAAAGATTGCCTTAATGGGAGATCTGACATCAGTCTTCATTGTGTTAGAACAATAAAACCAATGGTCCCATGAATCATCTCCAAAATGACCAGCAATAACTAGATAATCATATAATTTAATTGAATAAGAAATTATTTAGAAACAGTCTCCAGACTGTTTTAATGGCACAACAGCACTGTAAGAAGTGGAGGCTGATGTGGTGCAATACCTAATATTGACCTTGAGTGGGCGCCCTAAGCTTTAGCATTCATGATGAACCCTATCAAGTTACACAGAATATATTATTGTTTACTATACACACTTACATCATTTAGAATTTCTAAAATCACCTCACATCCAAGCTCCTGAGTGCACCTCAAACTGTTGGATGCAGTAAAATGGTGAGTAAATAAGCTGCAACCTGTTGCATCTTATATTTTATAGCAGCAAACAATCAAATGACTTTAATCCAGTGTTTCTCAGACTCTTTACACTTTGTACCACCCCAGAAAACATTCAGATCTCCAAGATCTCCCTTCTGATGGATGGTAAATCACGGCAGTGTAGGTGGACCATGTTAAACCACAGAGGATCACACACAGAGATTTTGACTTGGATGGGAGATTTTTTTTTTTTGACCCTCACTAGCTCACTGTCACTAATTGTGGAGTGTATGTGCGCTATGTGAATGAATGATGAACAATGTATTAGGCTGGTATTAAAACAAAATATTTCAGGAAATGCACAAGTTATTTTAAATTACATTCCTGGGACCTCATTGTTTTACTTCACTCAAAACGTGCTTTTAAATTATTTTATTTCATTAAAAAAAGAGAATCCTCCAAGTACCACTGCAGGGAGGTCACGTACCGTTGGTATGGTACTCGTACCATAGTTTGGGAAACAGTGGTTTAATGGATTAAAAGACAACCTTTGAAAATGTCATTATTGTATTTTGAGTCTATCAAATATTGAAAACATTGTGAGCTCCACATCAGAAACCACCATTATTATTTGAATAGTGACTGTCAACAAGTGGAAAGGTAAAGATCACATACATCCCAGTCATTTCCAACAGAAAACAATATGAGGTGTAATCATACTGAAACTACAAGCATGCACATTACTGGAACCAAAACATATTTATATACCATGTCTACATAAAACCACACAGGACACGCTGGTATACCTTCAGTACAAAGCTGAACCAGCAGCTGACTTTGTTCTTGGTGGGTTTGTAACTGGTCAACACATTCCTGTAGTGAGTAAACAAGCAGTAGCTGCAGCTACTGGGAGGCATCACAAACTGCAGCTGTTGTAAGAAGGCGGCTTGAGGGGTCGAGGAATGCTGTAAAGCAGGACAGCACTCAGGAATATTCATCACCCCGTGACTCTCAGAGCTTCACGGGGCTGTTGGATTGATTGATACTGGAGCTGTAGGTGGGCTGTTACATTGTCCTCCAGAGGTTGAAACTGAAAATGTTTTTGAAATGTGCATCAGAAAGTTCAAACACCGTCATGAAACTCTGCTGTCATCAGTCACAATAAGGTCATATCTGTCTAATTAGCACTTTTAAAGTAGATATTATTACAGGTTGCAGACATGAAGGGAACTAAATACATTTTCTGTAAATCCACCGGGCCTGTCTGACAGGTCGAGCAGCTGTGAGCGGATAATAGGTGATAATATATGGAGAGTTTTTTCATTATATGGATTCATGTCTGTACATGGAAGAGATGTTTGGGATCGATCAGGTATCACTTGTGTTGAGACTTGTTTTGTAACTTCTTTTGATTAAAGAGAGAAGACACCTGGGGGCATGAAGCTTCACAGATCAGTTCCCTTGTCTTAATTATTTGAATCGCGAGCTCACACACACACACACACAGGCACACACACACAGAAAGAGAGAGAGAGAGAGCGAGAGAGAGAGAGAGAGAGAGAGAGCAGAATATCAGAATCACATGGTCCATTTGGTGCTCCGGCACAGGTTTTGGCCGCACTGATTACCTAACACGAACTGTAAATAAGATTCATTTGGCGATGAGTGCTTCGCTTCATTCTTATTTACACCATCTTTTAGTCTAATCACCTATCTGTCATTTTAACCTGAAGCTTTGGAAACGTTTGCGTTGGGGAAAGCGTCCTCTGGCGCACTGGAGGACCAGCGTGGCCTGGTGCTGCCTTCAGGCACTGTCGGAAATGTTACAAACCTACCAATTAATGAAAAAAAAATGAAAGGATGATGGCAGTGGGGTCGTTATCTATTACTGATTCAAGTCTGTCTTATTCAAATATAAGGCATTTCACAAATTTAGCTCTAGATTCATCCAAATGCGCTCACTGATATATGATTTATAACTGAGTTCATTAATTAATCCTGTAGCTGCCAAAGTGTGGTGAGGAAGAGGAAGAGTACGACAATTGATAAACTATTTACTGAGTTAAGTATTCGTAGCCAAACAATACATATATGCAAATAAACAAGGCTGTTATATTAAGCATTCGTGGCGCATTATGAATTGAACAAAGCTATGATTATGTGTCTGTAACGTGTGTTGTTTATGGAAGTTTTACACGCATTACAATTAGGCGGCTACGAAATCCTGACGGAGGGGGGCTGGGGATTACGAGCGGCACGTGAACGCGTCACAGGATCCCATTTTTTAGGAGGGCTGATGTCATTTCAAAACTTAACTCACACTCCCAAGTCAACGCGGCGAGTCTCTCACCTCCTATCCACCCGCAAAGTCCTCTCTCATGTCCGCTGGAGCACACTGAAGAAGAAGAAAAACGGCAGGAGGTGAAATAAACTAAAGAAAACACAAACTTCTCCACCAGAGACGAAGCAGGAGGATTTTACAGCAGAAAAAAAACCCCCACCGGGACCAGAGCCCCTCTTTCTGCGGGCAAAGGCGGCTCAACTTTTTTTTAACCACAAAAAAATAGAAAAAAAATGAATCGGAGCTTTAATAAGTCTCAGCCTCTGCGGACTGTGGATTGTAACGCCGTGGAAGTGAAAAGCAAGGTGAGTGTTGAGGGTTTGAGATCTGTAAATGAGGATTTGAGGAGAAAATAAAGAGTTCACATGGTCCCGGAGCGGAGCTGGAGCTGCTCGAGACAAACTGTCTGCAACTAACGACACATTATTTTCCTCATCTCACTGACAAAGCTCTTATCTGCTCCGCGGAGCAGCAGCCGGACGCTCCACTTTCTGCATATTTCTGTAATTTGCACTGATTATTTGCTTCTTTTACTTCCGACCGTGCAGATTGTGCTGATTTGGCTCTTTCTCTCTCTGATGGGAAAAACTGGTTTGACGTTGTTTCCCAACAACCTGGCTTTTAAGTCTTTGCTACAATGAGGACGTTTTCAGTCTGTTGAATCGGATGTTTTTGCAACATTAGTTGCGTTCACTGCGGGCTCTGCGCTACGTATTTTCAGCCTCCTCGTTGTTTTGAGGAGTTTGTGAGTGGCTGCACAAGTCAACTTAAACCCAGCAAGTAAATGAGCACAGTTATCCACCGATTTAACGCTTATGTAATGAGCCGAATGTTAAACAGACATCACGTGGATCAAATACATTGTGCAGAAAATAAAATGTTGCGTTTTTAACAGTGTGAGTGTGGTTCAGACAGTTTGTGGAGCGTGTGGCCAGAGTGAAATCCTGACCACAAAGTGAACAAACAAACTATTTAAAAGTTTGCCACAGCCTCTGGGGGATTTCTGGTAACCAACTTTGAATCTAAATTCCATTAAGATGACAACCCAGAGTGGTATTCATACGTGTGTGTTTAGACATACCAGCACACACAGTGTGTCTGCACATACATGAAGGACAAGCTCCTGAGTCACAGTTTGACATGCCAAATTGAGATGGGGCAAATGTCTTCAGGACGGTGACTCATTCAGTCCAGAGGTCTTTTTCACTTGCCCGGTTTCAGCGGGGTGATGGAGGCCTGTGTCTCTGGAATACTGTGAGAGGGAGTGGGTGGTACATCTATTTTAGGATGCTGTATACATCTTTTTGTTGTTGTCGATTCGTGGCAGGGTGGGTTTCGTGTTTGTCCCTCAGAGACAGGAGTGGTCACTCTGGAGCTACCCAGAGATTGTTTGTTGGTGGGACTGACGCGCCTGTTGGAGGTTGCGTGGCTGGAACGGGGCAGGTTGAACAGCGTCATCACATCACAGAAGAGCTGACTCACTGTCATACGTTGTCACCTGTTTCCTTTTTTAGATCAGATATAACTCAGCACTCTTATGATGTCATGTTTGTTCTACTTTTACAAGAACAAAAGTGTTTATTTTCAGGCCCCTCAGGGACAGATGCATGGGTGGTAACCAAACACTGAGTTTCAGCTGATAGAACCAGAATGACAGTTGGTCATTTGAATATTTTGTTTAAAAAAAAAAGTCTTATCATACCACACTACCGTTGACTTTGTTTTTGAATGTGTAATCGCAATAATTCCAGAGTTCCTGAACACACCACATCTACTTTACTGTATGTGATGTTTGCTAGTAGAGTTGTGAGATATGACGATATACAGAATATCATGTGATGACAAAAACACACATTATGCTACATGTTTTGTTCTGTTATAACGCAATATTTAGTTTGGAGTTCCTCCACACGGAATGGATGCAGGCAGGAAATTTGCATGAAGGCAAGACAAACAAACATGAAGAGAAGTAAATGTGACACAAAACAAGGTAATTTCAAACAGGAGAGGCTCTCTGTTTAGCCAAAACCAAACTAGAGGGGACTACATCTGACTCATGGACGTGGATTTTTGGGGATAAAAAGTCTGACACAGAACAGAAAATGTGAAATATTGTGATATGAAATGACCCGTATTGTTGTGGGCATGGCTGTAAACTAATAAGACATTAATAATGAGGGGTTCATCTCAAGCAATAACCCAAAAAAAACTCATTTAAGTGTACAGAATGTATCCTTCTATAGACATTTTAACTTTAACTTGCTGATGGAAACTAGCAGACTCGATTAGAAACTGATCTGAAATGCAGATGGAGATGATCGCTCATCCGGCCTGTATCAGATGCTCAGTTGATAGCAGATCGAAACTGAACCTTCCCTCTTTTTATATAAACATTTTCACTGAAGCCGGCTTCACGTAAGCACTTGTCATCTTGAAGTCAAAGGGAACAGAACTTTGACGTAGCATTTATAGATGTCCTATGACCTGGATGACTGAAAACAAGATGAGACTGCGCATTAGCTGCTCTTCCATTCAACTTCATGTGAGAGTTTGAGAAATCAACCTTGAGATGTGAAGAAGGAAAACTTTCCCAAGCACTGGTTCGAAGTTAAACATTAAGATTTCCCACTAAGTGATATTGGTGTTGTCCGTGTCACCTGGTTCTCCCTGGTTAGCGTTTGGTTTTCTCAGGGGAAACTGTCCCAGTGATAAGCTTATCGCGGATAACACTGGAGGTGTCTGGCTGCCTGTCGTAGAGCCTCAGCCGGGAGCTGGTTTCACTCACTTAAAGCTCTTATCAGAGACAGCAAGAGCGCATAGGGGTGTAAAGGGGGGCGTTGGGTGGGATTGTTTTTGTTTTACTCCCTCTGCCCTCGCTTTAATTAATCCAGATTTTCAAGTACTTGGCCTCATCCATTCCAAAACATCAATCTTTTTGCAGATCAAGTTGCATTTAAAATGAATCTCCTGAAATGCCATGACCCTGTAGGCGATTTCTCAGGTGAGCTGTCCCAGATTTACAGAGTATTAGGTAAGAACAAAGCGAGCGTTGGCGAAAGACTTAAGTCAGTTATCTTCCATTTTCTCCGGTGTGTCAGAGTTTAGCGTCTCCAGACGTGTTTCGACCTGTTGACATCATTCTGCACTGATAGGCCGAGAGGACGAGTGATGTCACGTTTGTAGCAATGTATTCTTAGGTTTGGAGTTTTGCGGGCTCGTGATTAATCACGCCATGTTCAGACTTGCTCATAGCACAGGGCCACAGGAGTTCTGCTTGAGAAAAAAACATATTGTTCAGACTGATGACGAGCGGCCACGCCACGAGAACGTTCAGATTGAGAGTAATGACTTGGTGATACGCAGAAGTATGATTATCATTCGGTATCACTCGGTTCGTGTTTCCTCATTGGAGTCTTACAGCGTTAATCACACTTAATTCAGGTGTCTCTTTCACTTTCCTCAAATGTTAAGTACACCTACAGGACACTGCCAAACCTGTTTGTCAGCCTTGTGTCATCTTCACATGTAGGTTGACTTTTAATAGCTTTAAGTAGGGTGCTTTCAAACTGCAGGTTCACGTGTGCCTCCACTTACTGGCAGCAAACTCCACACCCGCCTGATATCCCCTTAGTCTCCTGACATGCCTCCTCTTAAATTCATATGTCGTCTTCTAATTACAGAGCTGGTTAATGTATCCCCCCTCCTCTCTTCTCCCAGTCACTCTCTACTGCTACTCTGTCAGCAATTTTTCTTTCCTCTCCCTCCCTCCTTCCTCCCTCTGCTCCACGATCATCTCTCCACTCTTCCAGCTTCCCTCCGCTGTGAGCTGATGATTACAGTAACAAAAACGCACCTTGGTCTACAAATTACCACTGTGATTCAGACACTGGTGCTACAGCAGTTGTCTGTTGTCAGGGCTTTATCGGACTGTGTGCTTTTTGTGCCTCGGTTGTGCGTATCCTCCTCAAGTTCATTCTTGTTTATGAGTCACATGATGACCCCACCGTGACCCCCAGCCCGCTCTCATTGGTGGTTTGGTGACCTAGCCGGGAAAGCTCTAGTACAATTGTTCAAGTCTTGTGCGTAGAACGGTGGGCGGGGAGGTGGGGCTCCCTGCCACTGTCATTTATAGATGCTGAGACAGCTTGTTCATCTACCTGTATTGTTCTATTGTACACCCCCCCCCCCTTCCTGCTGTTTTCTTGGTTACATGTGATGTGCAATGGACATTTGTTTTTGTAGTGATATGATCTTGGCATGCAGTTTTAACACACGGCTCTGCAGGGTTTCCAACAGGAAGTTGTTTAGCTGCCTGTATCCTGATGCATCTCATCTTGTGATTAACTCCAAGAGTTATTCTCAGAGTGCATGTTTGCTTTATTGGAAACAGTGTTCGTATTGGAATAGTGGAAATTCTGTTTTCATTCTTTGTGTGCTACTTTAATCTAACCAGTTCTTCACAATTGCAGGAGAGACGATGGAGTGGTATAGCTTCTAATCTAGTTCTCTGTGAGAAAGCGAATGAACATGCATCCAAAAACTGTCAAAATTCCTTTACATCATATTGTTTCGACTGTGTTCCAACCAGTTTTGCAAGCGACTGCATTGCAGCTGCGTCAGTTTGTTTACTTGGAAGCAGCTTTCCCTCTGTCATATTTTACATAAGGTCATGACACCAACTGTGACAGAGCTGAGCGGACGTCCAGCCTGTTTTATGTGTGCCAGTCAGATGGTTCAGATAAGTTCATGAGGTCGGACATCCCGGTTTCCTCTTCCTGTTTAGTTGTCCTTGTAACTGTCCCTTTAACGGCCTCTCTCCTGTGATCCTCTGTTTTTTTCTCGACAGTATGGGGCAGAATTTCGCCGGTTCTCTGTGGACCGTCTCAAGCCCGGAAAGTTTGAGGAGTTTTACAAGCTCATACTGCACATTCACCGCATCGCCAACATGGAGGTGATGATCGGCTACGCTGACGTCCACGGCGATTTGCTGCCGATCAACAACGATGACAACTTCTGCAAAGCGGTGTCGACGGCTCACCCGCTGCTCAGGATCTTCATACAGAGACAAGGTAGGTTGTTTGAAAAGTTTCTGGGACAGTGAGGCTTTCTTTTAGCTGTTTCTTCTATATCATCACACAGTAGAATCAAGCTTACTGAGTCTAAAAAACCTCTTCCGCTTTCCTTGCCTCTTAAAACTGGTTGTTAGTTTGAATAAATGCTGGATGGTTATTGGGTTTTCAAATTATTGCAACTGGTAAACCTATAAAACAATCATCTATTGCAATAACTGCGTCTGGGGCTGCAATTATTGTGCTGACTTGAATGAAGTTTCCCCACAGAATATTTGCTCATCCAATTATGTCTTTCTTCCCGCTATGGGAACTCAAGGCCTTTTTGTTTACTGTGTGTGTGTGTGTGTGTGTGTGTGTTTGTGCTTCCTGCCTTCTTATTGGCTCGATCTGTCTCCGTCTGTGTGTCTGTCTGCCTGTGCTCTTAGTCCTGTGTCTTATCCAAAGGAAGGGCTTGCAGGCAGATGATCACACACACACAAACACACACATGTATTGCACACACATACACTGTGTGTTGTGTGTGTGTGTGCGCCTCGGCAGCCCCATAGAAATCAGGTCATTGAGCAAAGCCTGTATCCCGGCATACCAGACATTACTGAGAGACAAAAGATCTGTATGAGAGAGAGACTCCTTACTGAGCTCCCTTCGTGTGTTTGTGTGTGTGCGTGCACATGAGTGTGTGTTTGTTCAAAGAGAACACCACGGTACCCTGAATGGGAACTAGTCCTGGTCTCTCTCTCCCTCTCTCTATCTCTCTTTCTCATTGATCCGAACTCTGGAGTGGGACTTGACTGACTGCCAGCCAGCCAGCGAGCATACAAATGAATCTATCACCATTCACATCTATTCATAAACTCAATCCTTCTTGGAATGTCCCTTGCTCGGTTGTGTAATGAACATGTACACTCCAGGGTATTGTTTTAATTGTCGTCCAGTGGTTCAAACACAAAGGCTAGCCGTGGTGTGGTGAATTATCTTGTTGCAGATTTCCAGTAAGAAACAGGGTTTGGATATTCAAGAGGCCCCACCAGACTCCCCCATTGTGTGACTCTGGAGAGCTCATATGTCTGGAGCTGAATTAACTCATTGTACATTGGCTTATCTACCAAAAATGTAAAATCTAACAATGAAAATTCAGATTAAATTAAGCAGCTTTTAAGGTTGTATGTTTGTATGTGAACCTTTTGAAACACATTATGTGTATTTATCTTTAAGTGTAGACATTTCTTCAAGGTTTTCTTTGCACTTCAATAAAAAAGTAATGAGTTGTGTCCCAAAAACACTGATTACTAACATTTTTATTCTTCACAGCTCTTAAATACTCACCTCTCTCCTCATCTTTTTCTTTTTGCATATGCTCAAAAAATTGAGCATATGCATCTTTGCAGGGTTTCAACAAGTAAATTGTTTAATCATGTCACTTAGTACACAATGGCCTATAAAAGGTAGCCACACTCATTAAATAATTTGCCTTTTACGGTGTGAAATAGACACACTGCTCTTTTTTTATTAGCAGAAGTTTAGAGATTAGTAAGCCGACCCTTCTCCACTAACCAGTTGTTTCCTGCATTGTTTTAATGTTTGCAAACTACACATCAAGGCATCACTGAACACATCATGTCTCGGTGGTTCATACCAGATGCAAGGATGTCACTCATATCCAGTCATATCCCTGTTCTATGAGACTGCTTGTGTCCCTTTTGTGTCACTCTTACCTACCAGAGACATGCACTAAAGTGCCAGAGGAACTGACCCCTGTTGAAGGACAGATGCGGTGGCTCTTATGAAGAAGAAGCTCTATGTAGTGTCACTGTGGCATAAACACGCTGACATGGTGATGTGCACTGTTGTGACTGATGCTGAAGCAGTCTGAGCATCTTAAGCCTCACTGCAGTCTATTGTCAGTCGCTAGACAAAGAGGTGTGTGTGTGTATGTGTCTGACTGTGTGAGTACCTCATGTCTCAGAAGAGCTGCCCTGCACTCAGTGTGGTACATACTGGCGAAAGTATGTGTGTCTGTGTGATAATGACTGTATCAGTCAGTGCCAGCCGTTTAGCACAGGTCACCATGTATCGTCTGAGTCCTGGTCAGCAGACCACCCTGGATGAAAGAGTTCACACACACATAAAGGCGCTGTGACTCACCCCTCAGTCACAGTAGGGACATTCTGTGTAACTTGCGCTGGATTGGTCTTTTCATATGGATATGAGTGTGCAAAAAAAAAAAGAAAACAAAACATTTAATTGCTCCCCTGACAGCTCAGCCCACAGAATTCTTTTTTACGTCTGTTTGTGTCTGCCTTAAAAGGCAGACAGGCATTTTTGAAAATCTGAAAAAATGAACTTCAAAAATGTTCAACTCCAAGATCATGGATACATTGTACATGTACGTCAAACATAATGAGAGATGGGAGATGAAATGAAAGGAGAACTCGGTGTCCAAGTTTGAATAAGAGTTGAAGAAAGTTGTCAAGGAAGTGAGAGAAAAAAAATCCAGTGATGCATCAAGATGTGCAGATAGACCCGTGTCTTGCTCTACTGGACTGCTTGACTCATAGATCAATAAGATAGACAAGTTTCAGTGTGTGTGTGTGCGCTTGTCACAATGTGACAATAGGTAGTCTCACACTTGTCTCTTTAATCTACCTGACACCCCCTTCCAGGCTTACCTCGCCATTGTTCGTAAGATCACTGGAGCGCGTGCAGTAGTTGTTTGGCAATATAGAAATAATCTCCCGCAGATGATACCTGTTACTCCCCTGTGGGGGAACGGCAGCAGCTTGTTTAACGATGACCTCACCTACAGAATAAAGGCTTACACTTTGTGGCGTGTTACCAACAATGCACAATGGCCTCTCAGTGCAGATGATCGCTCAGTGCTCGTCTCCGCTTCGAGCAGGGAGAAAGTTGAAGCATAACTCCTGTGTTGTTTTGTATTTTGAATCAGGAAATCCACTGAAACAGAAGAGTAGAGTCACCCACAGAAATGGACAAAGGAATGCAAGTTGCAGTTTCCAGTTTTTGCTTGTGGGTAAATCTAAAGATGGAAACCACAACAATGCCTTTGGCCGCTTTGGAGTAAATCTTTGGAGAAATCTGTGTTGCTCCTCATATCTGGGCTCATTTCACTACTCAACATGGTTGTTTGGTCTCATTAAATGTTGAACAACTTCCACACATAACCATTTTAGATAATCCAGCAGTAATGTATTTTCAATTTGTTCTTCATAGTTATTTAAAATTGTCTAAGAGTGCTATCCTCTTCAGAGATGATCCTCTTTTGCAGCTCCACAGCAAGTATTACTTTGTCTAGCTATTAGTAGGTGCACTGAGCTGGAACATTTTTCAGCGTGGATGTGTTTCACTTCAGCGGGATGCACTTCATTAAAATGCTGACTTGACGTTCAAAAACAAGAAAATGCCACGAACCCGGCTGTGCCCACAGTAGAAAAGGGCTGTTCTGTTTACACATGAGCTGAAACCACAGGCGGCCTGTTCGGAGTGTAATGATTAACACGCCAAAATTAGATGGACAGAGAACTTTGATCACAGACCACCGAGCTGTGCAACAATGTTTAAATGGAGTAATTAATTCTGTTGGTTATTAAGTGTCTGAAATGTAAATAACAACAGAGGACACGTGCAGCATGCAGAATGAAGTTTATGGTGACAGTCAGATGTATGCAATCAGACGTTAGATTTAACTTTTAGATCCTCCCAATGCAGACAAAATAAAGACCATTGGTGTGAAAATTAGAGGGGGTTGGTGGGGGGGTTGGACACAGACAGAGAGAAGTTTTGTACTGGGACATCTCTCATGCAGCCACATTGAGGAGGAGGGGGGGATGGGCGAGCGGGTGACGGGAAGAAGTGGGACAAATGTAAAGATTTGTAAGCCAAGAGGAGTGAAGGAGGAGTGAAGCAGCTCTGAATGTGGAGGTGGACTCCCTGTCTGGTCCAGTGTGTGTGCGGCGTGGGTGTGTGATTGTAGTAGTTCAGTCATGTGAGGTGAACCGATGATTGATGTTAGATTAGGGTCGCATGCACATTTTCATGAGAATTTGTTGTATGAGTTTCAAACAGAGGGAAAAATTCAGTCCAGTACCAGTACTCGTGTTAGCGATTAGTCCTGCTGTACGTGACACATTGTGATTAGAGGCATGTCGAATATACTCAGCTTGGTAGATTTATGGTTTGTCCTTCTAGAGATGCTACTGTTACTAAATAAAGTTCATTCATGTTCGACCTCTTGTGCAAAATGATGTAAATGAGGACGTAGATAAGAGAGAGGGAACACTGCTGGAATAGTTATTCTAGGCAAAGATAACTCGGACAGGAAAGCTGTTACTAAGCTCACAGATTTTCACACTCCATCATTTTTTTTATGGTTTTAACATCAAAGACATAATGTAACCAAAGGCTGAGCATAATGTTTCTTATTTATTCCCACAATCCATTTTTAGAGTAGAATATGACCCGTGGATGAAGGCTGCTAATGTGCCAAAACACTTTCCGAGTTGGCAAACTGACACAATCCAACAGGCATCAGTGCATAGCGTCTAATTCCCCACACTACAGTAATGACTAGCAATCTTGATGATAGTCTTTTTTGATAGTCTGTGCACAGTGAAGGACAAGTAGAGTTCAAATAAGGACATGTGTATTAAATTTGATTCAAATTTTACCTGTAATTACACTAATGGTAGACAAAAAACGGCTTCCACCCAAGCAAAACACAGACCTGCTTTTGAAAGCTCGATTGTGAGAGGGGGGGTGAAAAAATGGCCTTGTTTTTGTAGACAGTGCCAGTGGCCTGCACACAGACTAAACTTTCAACAAAGAGAAGAGACCCCTGTTTGGCAGAGGGCTAAAAGTTTAAATAAATAGAGGAGAGGAGGTAGGCCAAGGTCGAGCCTGTGTGGCTTCATATCTCGCAAGCTGAGCACCGACAGCTCCCCACCACACCTGTGAAAACTAGAGGGGCCAGATATCCGCGGCAGTCAAATTAAAGAGAGATGTGGCACCGCAGCACCAAATATGAAAAACGTTCAGAATGTAAGAGCAGCTGCGCCAGTTAAAGCTAACATCCAGACCAGTGCTGTTTCTCAACAAGTTGGACTGCATGGTCGCTTTGAGATCAAAGAAACACAAGCGTTATTATATTTCTAAGGCCGGCCCGACTGTCTGCACTCTGCTGACTTTCCACATTTTGTTCTTTTGCTTTTCTGTTGAATAAAAAATGTGTTGTTTACAGACCAAATGCTGGCAGGCTGCGAATAGTCATTTCCACTGAAAACTATTAAGGCAGTGCAACAGAAGACTAACGCAGCAAGTTGAAATGAATAAACTAATTATTTATTAAGTGTGCTCACAGTTGAGGTGAAGATAAAACAGCAGAAGAATAAAATAGTGGCTTTATTTGTCATTATCACCTTTTCTTGAAATAAGTTTATTCTGGGCTATCAGGTGTGTATAGAGATGTTGGGGGAGAATGGATGATTGACAGAGGTTTGACCTTAACCAGACCTGACCTTTCCAAGACCTGACCTTTCAAACTGTGGAGTCAGACTGGCTAGGAGCAGAAGCTCTGGTCAACTCAGTCCACCTATAAATTCCACAAAGTTTTGCACAGTTTGTTTTTTAATGATTCGATCTGTCGTTTCATTGTTAAACTAAGAAGTCCCTCAAACAGAATCTCTGCTGCCATGCTATAATCTAATGCCTGAAACGGTTACAGTCCACATGCAGCCAGAATGGAGGGGAAGTTTGGTGGGATAGTGTTTGTTTTTTTTGTCTGGTTTTCTGGTTTTTGCTGAAGTCCATTTGCTTAAATTTTAATAACATCTTATTTCCTCTCATAAAAGAATAATATTGCAAGCAGACATGTAATTTCTTCAATTCTTACGGTGCACTCTAAGAACTCGAATACTTGAAGCTGCATTTTCATACTCTTGTTGCAGAGGGATGTGTTATACTTTATCATCTCACCCTTTGTATGTCATTGCATTGATACTAATTCTGCTAACATGGCGTTTACACAGATACGGAGCACTGATTTGAAACCAGATTTTCCACATCTGTGAATCTCTCTGTGATTTGGGGGTTGATTTTATGAATGGTTATACTGGCCAAGAATCTTTGGCACACTAAAATGGAGTGGATGTCCCACACTCACTGAATGTAACTCATAATGTCAATGAAGAAACTGGATTGGTCACATGTTAGCCTGATACCTGATCTGCTAAATAAGGTTAGTAATTCTGATCCGGTGTATCAGATCAGTGCATATTTTATTACATCGCATCTCTCGGTCATATAGGCGTAATATAGAATGTCTCTATAAGAGCCCATAAAGCAGTTATCATAGATTTTAGCCCCCAGTCTCCATTCTGTTCCTCTCTGTCTGTGTGCTGCAGGGACTCTGTCAGCACATCTGGCCACTCTCACACCATTACCACAGGGCTTATAGAGAACAAGGACAAGTGTATGTGTGTATTTTTTTGTGTACTTTTGTCCACATGCTTTGGGATGTGCAGCAGCAGCAGTAGTGTCAACATGCTAGTGCTCAGTCATGGTGTAGGTTAAAGTGATGACCCCACAGAATTTGAGCCGCCTCAGTAATTAGCATTGGCTCTTTATCCCAGTCGGACCTCACAAAGCTGATTTAGTCCTTGGACACTGGACTGGACAGATCTCTCGATTAGTATTGATAATTCAGGATGTATTCATGCCAATGTGCAGCTCTTTTCCTCTTGTTGTCTCTGCTTATTTGCATTTTGCATGCCAGCCATACGTCAGTGCCGCAAGAGGCAGAAAACATCCTTTTCCTCATTCCAGCAGATCTAGTTTGGTCATGTAAAGGCACTTCCTTATTCCACTGCCTTAGTGTGCTTTTGTGACTCCATTTACAGAACATCAGAGTCATTAAGAGTGAGTTCGAGCGTGGTCTGTTATCCTGGGGCTTCCACTACCTTCTTCTTTGTGCTTGGTAGCAGAGAGCAGCCTCGGGCTGTGCGGTGAAGGAGCTGGTAGAGTGAAAGGAATCGCCATGAACAAGCCTACATGCTGCCTACTGCTCCTTGAAGGAAAAAGAATACAGCAGCTGTCAGTCACAGCTCATCTCTTGTTTTTTAACTCTCCTATGCTTTTGTTTTCTTTGTTACACCTCCACCCTGCTATGATTTCCCTTTTCCTGAGCACACTGGTAAAAGTGTACGATTCCTGTCAAACGGAGGCCAAGAAAACATTACAATCCATCCGATCATATTGGTCTGCGTTCAAGAATGCTGTTTTAGGTAGCTGCTTAGACCGATCCTCATTCTTTTCGTATTAGAGCTCAGGCATGACTCAATTGTCAAGGGTGAAGGGGGGGGGGGGGTGAAACCACGGCAGACAGTGGGGAGTCAGTCTGACAGTAAGAAAGACAGACAGTCGGAGGGGAGGACGGGGCAGGTTGAGTCCACCTCCAGCCTGTGGTCTGGCTCTTATCCTTCTGTTGCCGGCTGAGCCAACAGAAATCAGGATTTTTCTGGTGAAGGAGGGGGAATCCCGTTCAGGCAGAGGTGGCACAAGCAAATGCCATGAAGAGCATTAGACAAAAAGCCTTTTTATTAGAGCTTTAGACAGATACTTTGATGATACATCTGGGTCACACTCACAGGGCAGCAGCATGGAAAAATGCACGGCCTTTCATCTCAGGCAAAGTGAGGTGTTTAAGGTCTTGCAAGTGTCGGAATTTTTTCCCGCTTACTGTGTGTGTGCGCGCGTGTACGTGCATCCGTGCGCCATACCAAATAAATCCCCGTCTCTACAGGGAAAAGTTTCTGTGCCGTAAAACCTTTTCGGTAGAGTGTGTGGGCTTCGCAATAAAACCCCTGTGTGGCCTTTTCTCTGCACGTCTACAGACAATGCCAGCCATAGTTAAAGTGTGATGGAGATGCCTGGTGCCTGCCAGGAGCGGGACGGAGCAGCAACAGCCATGTCCGACGAGGAGCTGCGTCTCTTTGTGCCTCTGACTGCAAAACCAGCTTGCTGGTGGCGATGCTGTAAATTATGTCAGCTGACGCATAAAGGGGACAAACAGCTCAAATCTGCACTCGCACTGAGCGTACACACACGTTATGTTTCATCACATCTACTATGCACTTGAGTCATTTCTCAATAATTACACACTGAAGTCTTTTCCTTTAACTGTAACAAAGCAACACACACACACACACACACACACGTATACAGTACGCACCACAGGCTGACACACTCATTCGACTGTTCTCTCTGCTGTCGAGGCGTGGGAGGAGGAGGTCCTGTGTTTTAATTAAACTTGCAAGGGCTGTTGTGTTTGGCAAATCTATATTGGTGTTTGTGTTTCCTAAGTCCCCGCTTTCATTTTGGTTTACGACCTCGCTTTGAACTGCGTCCCCGCTCCCCCACAATGAAGTTTCCAGACTCTGTGGGCCCCAGAGCATCTGTGTCATGGCACTCCTTCTATCATCTGTTTGTCACTGTTGATGAGCATTTTGTGGATTTATTTTTGCATTTTTATAAACCCAGTGTCAACACCGTTCCTTTTTTGGTTTTACATAATCATGCATTCTCAAAATAAAATAAAAAAATAGGAACTTCATCCTCTTAGCAAAACTGCCTGAATGTTTTCTCCACTGTTTGACGTGCAGATTTCCTGAAGGATGCAGCTAATTTGCAGTTCTTCATATTGGGTCAAAATAAAGTATACACACAGCTGCACTCGATTCAGGAATGCTATTACACCTCGACAGACTTTCTGTTATGACTACTCTGATTCTCAAAAACTCAGTGGCTGAGTTGAAATTGACCTCATCCTGAATCTAAATAAGTCTAGAGACCAAGGCTCTGGAAATTGAATTCTGGATGTGATGAATATAGCCGGTCCTTCAGGGACAAACAAACAACTTCCTAAGCCGCCACCAACGCCACGGCCACTCCTCAGCAGCATGAACCTTCAAAAGAGAGAAAACAAGCCTGAAATACTTTGGAGCCTTTCCCTCACGTTAAGGCATGAAAGTGGAGATCCTGTGACATGTTTGACTTTGAGTTTCCCTCTTTGTGTGTGGCTTTTTGTTCTTTTCTTTGTCTGCTTGTTTCCATGTTGTCATAAGAATAATGGACATGCTGTGTTTTGGGATTTCTTTGGGAGTTTAATCTCCATAAAATAAACCATCACTCTAACACATTGGCTTATCTGTACTAGGTATTTTATGAAATTACCATTTTATTAAAGCAACATTCTTACAATACTTACTTCTTACAATATTTCATCTTTGCAACATTTGCATCATAAACTTTCTTCTTCAAATTTTGGACACAGCCATGTTAGCTGTTTCCCCGTTTCCAGTCTTTATACTAGCTAACTGTTCAACAGACAGATGTGAGAGATATCTTCTCGTCTGACTCTCAGAAAGAAATATATATATGTAAGTTTCCTATATTCAAATTGCTTTTGAATACACCTTATTTGTATTGTGTTGAATTGAACTTATTTTTACAGAACAGGTCTTAACTTCATCATCACATTTTGCCATCACTCTCTCTATAAGTTATTTTTAAGATCCACATTTTGCATTAAGATATTAATCAGAGAAACCAGTTTACTGTTCACGTACATTCACATCTACTATGTTCTTCAGGATGGAGTTGATTCTGGGAAATCCAGGATGTCATTAAGTTTACGGGACAAGTTGAGGGATCAGTGAACGCACTTAATCAGAAGGTACCTCCTGTAATAATAATGTAGGGATGAATTTTCCTTCAAACAGGGCAGAGATGATACTGGGACTGGTCGAATATGAGTTTGCAGTGGAAAATTCCCAGGCCAAGTTTAGAACGGAGCAGTGAGCGAAGTGAGGGAAGAGGGTGAAGATTTTGGGGTTAGAGAGAGCGGGGTATGTGGACGCTGGGTGGATGTTAGTGGGTTTTTTGAGGGAGGAGTCGCTGGTTTGTGCAGAGACGGCTCGCTGTAAGACTGCTCACTGCAGTTCCTCCATAATTACATCTCTACTGGAAGACAAGGCCAGGCATGCTCTGTGTGTAGTAAACTCACATATTCACACATACGAATGTAGTGAACACAAGTGCAAGCTTGAGCAAAGGATTTGTGTCCTTTGAGGAAATCCCAGTTTACCTCACATTGTAGTGTGTGTGAGTCTGTGTGCATGTGTCTTTGTATGTCTGCATCTGTGTCCCCATCATATCATAATGTAATCTCTCACTAATTTCCCACCTTATCTTTGGGTCTTGTTGTGCAACTCGCCATCTCTGCCTTCTTCTAATCTTCTAATCAACAGAACTTCATGTTCCAGACAACATTTAGCTTTCAGGCCCAAGCAAATTGAGAATTTCTTGGGAGCTAGCACAACATCACCCGAGCATTCCCTCTGCAAAGGGTTATTTTGGGAGTCCATAATTACAAAGGAGGGACTGACTTTGCTTCTCGACAGCTCACCCACAGCAAACACGCTTACCACTGGCAAGGTTGGCTGCAGAGCCATCCGGCTTGGTTTAGGTTAACAGCATCTCCACTACAAAAACAGGCTCATGCTAACAGCTAGTAGTTAGCCTAGAATTTAAATGGGAAATGGGATATAAGTCCCCACAGAGTCTCAAGTCTGCTTTGAAATACGTGGAATTTGTTGTGCATACCAATGCACATAAGTGCATATGCTATAAATGCTGTAAATTGCAAACACACACTCCTCATCCCCTAAAACCGATCAGATGTGCTTGGTTTTCTAGCATGTGATGTCATTTATTTTGCTCATTTGATGGCCCGGGTCAGAAGTTCACAGTTCCTGAGGCAAAAGAAAAACATCCAGAACTAAATAAATCCATTTAACATGAAAGCCTGTGCAAACATGGGCTCAGTGGGCTGTGCACACGTGTGTTTGAACTCCTGTGTCACTGGCGTGTGTGGACATTAGTGTGTCTTTCTATACTACTTGGTGTTGGGTCAGTGGGAGTGAATTTGGGGAGATTGAAATCGTGGACCACGTGTGCACAAACTACATGCATGTATGAGACGCTGCACTTTGTTTTCCTTGAGATGCCCTGACCCGGTCTGCTGAGAGGGAGTTGACTGTTTCTGTTGGGTTGTTTACTCCTCTGGTACTTCCTCTTGTGGCCAACCCACACTCACGAAATAAGAAGCCATTTTGTTGTTGTTGTTGTTGTTGTTGTAAAAGAAGAAAGGAAGCTGCATTTTGGGGTAAGTAAGTGACTGAATCTACCTCCAGATTATAATGGTAATTTTTACTTTTTTTCTTCTAAATTTTTATGGCACATTTAATTTGTGTTTCTAGAGCAAGTGTCGTGTGTGTTTGTTTGTGCGTGTGTGTGCTCGAGGAATTAAAGGAACAATTGCAGCCGGCTAAAAGACCAGGAGGATAGCCACACAGTATATAGGTCACGAGGCTAAAACAATGAGACAAGCTGTCATGCCCCTCACCAGTCTGCCCGTTAGCTCGGCCGTAACGTGCACTGGAGTGATTTTGATTGGCTAGAATGCAGCCAGAATAATTTATGATTGGTTGTCACAAATCACCAGAGCTGGCTATGAGCTTAACAATAGCCATTGCAAACTTCATTTAACATCAAAGCAAATCGCTAAGAGGATCTAAAGCACACGCCTCATCTGCGGCTGGTCTGTGGTGTAATTGATTCCTCTTGGAAGAGCAATTATCGTTTGGTCATTGGATATTTGCGTGTAGCGTTTAGCTTTGCCTCTCGCAGCAGCCTCTCTCATACTTTTGATTAATGCGTCTCTGGTTCAGGGTCAGCTCATCAAGTGAATATTTAAGGTAATTAAAGTGTTTGTACTTAATCTAAAATTCTACTAATGCATCTTTAATATCTCTTAATGGTGTCAGAAACAAGGTGTTTTTCCCTCTCGGGCATGGAAAGGAGAGCTAGAAAGGGAATGACACCTCCTGTTGCATACCTTTTGAGTCAGTCACATAAAGCAGCATTCAACATGAAAACATCCAACTTTATTAAACTTTGAAAAATGTCTTACTCTTGAGTAAAATATGTTATCTTATGAGCTTCTGAACTCACTCCCAAATGTCTGACAGACACAGTGAGAAGATGCTGCCCCCTCATCCACCCACCCTCCCAACCTCCCCTCCTTCTCCAGACATGTGGGCCATGAGATGGTGGTTGAATCAGGCCAACTCAGCAGTTCAGGATCGGAAAGGAAGGAAAAGAATGGAGGAGGGGAGGAATGAGCTCCGACTCTTATCCTGATATGAATTGTGTCCCAGAGACTCGCCGAAACAATGGACACTGACAGCTCATGTGGAAATACTCCCACAGACAGTTTTGACATGCTGCGTGTGTGTGAGGGAGAGAGGGAGAGAGAGGATAGAGAGTTGTGATTTGGCCACAGAGACTAGATGAAGTAAACTACAAATGGAGTCAGTGGAGCAAAGCCGGAGCAGGAAGAACCAAGGATATGTGTCACCACACACAGGAAGCGCTCCGTTATGCTGTGTGGTTGTGTAAGACAGGGTGTTGGTGTTTCAGGTGCAGGGGAGGATGGGACCGAGGCCTGCCCAAGCTTGCCGATGATTTACCCAATCACGCCCCAGCGAATGGGGGCCCTCACCTGGGGGCCAGGAAGGGTTTTTTTCACTGACCTGTGTCCATGGCTGAATAGAGGTCAATTAGGGTGCTTGTGTTAAAGTCAGAGTACCAGTGAAATCTAACGCTGAATCCCCTTTAAAGGATCAAGAATGGTTACGTCCATTCAGCAATAAAAGTGGACAAGAAGCCTAATTACATTGATTAAAGCAAACCACACTTGACCGTCAGAGCTTCTCAGTAGACTAAGGTGTACGTGCATGCGTGTGTGACTGTTTATTTCTCAGCTTGGAAAAGGTTAAAAAATGAGCTCATTCAGCTTTTGAAGACAACATTTTCTCTGGCCACCTATGAATCGAGTTGTATGGTGATGGATTATTTTTCTTTCCCGCAGTGTGAATGAGATGAACGTCTCCAGAGGCGGCTTCATAACAAAGGATCATTTTTCCTGTGGGCTGATGTAAAACCGTCTCAGCAAGGCGTCCTCTGCGAGACGGACAGTCTTGCCCTTTCTCAGTCTTTCTGTTTTCCCTTAAGCCGGCAGTTTAATATAGATCAGTAATACAAAAACAACAAACAATACAAGTCAGAACTGGCTCTGAGACAGTTTGATGGGTTGTCAATCTTTCTTCCTGTTTACAGAAGGAAATTTGTCAATTTCCAAGTCTGCATGTGTGTTTGTTTGGTTTGTTGCCTCATTTCCTTACCTGTCTGCTTGAATGTCACATTCGCCAGCATTTCTTATCCTATCTACACTGTGTGTGTGTGTGTCTGTGTGTGCGAGAGACAAAGAGATAGTAATCCACCTAGGCTGCTTGTTGTGTGTCACCTGCAGACGATAAAAGATTAGAAAGTGACTTCAGCTCAGATCACTGCCAAAGTGTTGGGGAGGATGAAGGTGGAGGTTACGAAATGAGACGGTAGAAGAGGTCTTCCAGAGTTCACTTGTGGTTCTGTGGAACTGAAATCCAACCCGAGTCCAATTTATACTCCATAGTCTAATCGGGTCGGGCCTCTGTTTTACTGCTGCAGAGCTCAGGTTGGTGAGTCAATGAGTCGACGTGATCAGAGATCAAGTTGCAGTTGTCATCTCGGCCTAAATGACAACAATGAAATTCTCAGGTATAAAATTGGTTAGAAAACCACATGGTTCTAGAACGTTTTATTGTTGCCGCAGAAGAGACTAAAGCTTCTGCAGGTCTCTGCCTCAAGACAGAAGAGTGGATGGATGGTAAAACAGACACAAAGCACTCAGACTAACACATACAAACCAGAGAGCCCCCAAAAAAACAATGTCTGTTGTCTATATTGCAAAAGAACTACAGTGTTTAGATGTGTTAGCTCCTATATTTGGCTTCCAAATATTGAGAATATTCTCATGTTAGCTAAATACACAGAGAAGATGTTATTCCAAGTCTCAGTGATATGTTTTAGTTTGCCCACTACTCCATAGCAGCAACTGCATTCACTTCATATGAGGGTTTATTATTCTAATCTCTCCTGTAGGTCAGTGTGGCTACTTTTTATGTCAATTCATTGAATCTGTCTGCCCCCATTTAAATAACATGAATAATATCGGCTACAACATCATTTCCTTAACTGTAAAATATATATTTATATATATATCTCAACAAGCTCTTGCAAATGAACCCTATTCCCCTCTTCCCACTCCTGAAGTGAGCCCGCATGAATGATATTCGCACTGCACTCATAAACATTGTTCTCTTCATTAAGCCATGTGAAGCAAATCCAATTTGAGAGCAAATGTTTTCCAGCCTGGGGCTCATTAAACATTATTTGATGGTCGAAGAGGCCGAGGGCCTGCCATGCTTTTTGTGTTTTGGTTTTGCGAGAGGAATAGAGTTTATACAGCGGTCATTACTGTGTTAGTCAGAGTATCTCTTTTGTAGCCGAGGGGAGGATAAAGAAAGATTGGATATCAGGAAACAATATCATGTGTTTTCATATAGTTTAGAGTCATTCTGTTGTCTGTGTTATCCTTAAATCTGTCCCCTCTCTCTCACACACACTAGTTTAATCACTCACATGGGCTCTCACACAAACAGAAGGCCAAGACAGGTGGTAAGGACACAAGTCCAAGCCTGCTGCTGTGACTTGTGTCACCAGGGCACTGCCAGAATCTATTTCCCCTGATCCCTTCTTTGCCAAAAATGCTGTAAACTATGTGATTTGTCATATGGGTGCAAAACTCAAGAGTGTGTGTGTGTGTGTGTTTGTGTGTGTGTGTGTGATGCTTGAATATTGGTTGTTCTCTTTTTGAAATAGAAAAACATGTCCAATGCTTATATCCCATTATATCTGGAGTAAAAAAAAGTCTAAGATTTCCATTAACTTGGTATTCCACAGTGACATGTATTTATATCTTCATCTACATGGGCAGTAAGCAGCAAACGCAGCCCGGGTACCTGTGGGCCAGATGGCAGTGGAGACTTTGTGGAGCTTAAATCAACAGCATGTGTTTTCTTGGTCAGAAGCATGCATATGATCAGCAGAGAAGCAGCTGGATTAAAACCAGAAGCAGTAGTTGGTTATATTGAAGAGAAAGAAGGAGGGAGGAAGCAGGAAGGTTAGTGAACCCCCTCCACTCTGAAGGGGGGGGGGGGGGGGGGAATTCTTGATGGAGGGGAGATTGAGAGGTTGGAGGAATGCAAGACCTGTCGAGTCCGTCGCACTCCTCTACCACGGTCTTTGATGTTACTCCCTCCCTTCATCTGCTGTTTGTCCTCCCCCCTCCTCTCTCAGATACAGGTTAATCTCCTTATGTATGCGCACGCTGTCTTCCATTCCCTTCCTCTTTAAATAGTCTTAGTCTTAACTTCTGGCCCTCTTGTGATTTGGCACAACATCTGTTTGTCTATTAATAAAGTTGGTGATGGTGTGCACACATTGTGTGTTATGGGTCGCTGATACCTGCAGTGAATCTTAAAACCTGCGACTCTCTCCACACCCCACCCCACCCAACCACACAGGCCGAGCCAGAGCGGAGCAGACAAGGCAGCTCCATTTAACTTGTCCCAGATGTGCAGCCCGGCCCCTGTGTGCCGCGGCAACTGCTAGAGAAATGAGCGCAGGCAGTGAAGGAATGGAGGAGGTGGGGGTGGGGTGGGGTTGGGGGTGGTGGTGCGAGCAAAGTGCTACCCAGCACACACATGCACACAAAAGTTTTAAGGCTCCACCTCATTGTCTTGCTGACCGTTTCACCTGAATCTTACCGGATTTTTGTTTGATTTTTCCAATCCTAGGCTCTCTTTCCTTTTGATTATTCTGAATATAATACATACGTATGCACACATATCACAGATTATTGGGTCTTTATTGGGTCCAGACTCAAAGCGCTACTTTTTTTTTGGAACGTGCAGGTTAAAGGGGTTCAAGTAAAAGAGATTGCTGTCGTGCTTGTGTATAGGTGTATTCTCCTCTATGCAGTGATGGAAAAGGCCTTTGGATCCTTTATTGAAGTAAAAGTAGTAATACCACAATGTATAAATACTCCATCACAGGTAGAAGTCTTAGCGGTAAAAGCATTTATGATGCTGACTGGTGGTTTTATATGTGGCGATGTTTCAATTTAAAGGTTACCTGGGGTTTCGTTTGGCTCGGTTGGTGGGGCGACTGCCCTGTGTGCAGGAGCTCAGTTCTTGCTGCGGCTGCCGTATCCGACCTGCGGCTCTTTCCTGCATGTCTCTATCAAATAAAAGCTCAAAAAAGGCAAAAAAAACTTTACCTATTTTTATATAACACTGACAAGTGAGTCCATTATAATGTACAAAGTGATTATATGTTTTGTATGTAAACATTTAATACCTGTCAAGACAAATGTAGTGAAAAGTAAAAAGCTTGTTTCCCCCTGAAATGTTGACTTAAGTGTCAATTCTGAAGCATAAGTACAGTACTTGAGTAAAAATACTTTACATTCTTTTCTATGCACCTGGCATAACACAGCATGCACAAGATCACAGAAGCTTCCATGAAGTTTCTACCCAGACCTTCAGTGCAGCTGTCGATTTATAACCACGTAGGTTTATCGAGCTTCTCCAAATTTCCACCCAGGCCCTGCCTTAACCACCCCTGCAAGAATGTGAAATATGTTTGCATGTTTAAAAAAATGTTCTTCTTTATTCTGTCTGGAATCTTTTTTTTTCCATGTTAGTGTTAGCAGAACGTCTTGGCAGCAGCCAGCCCCTAAACACACAGATAGACTTCCTGACTGTCTCCAATAAGGAAGAGAAGAGACGTCCAAGAATACTGATTGTTTTGGTTCATTCCTTACATTCATGTGTGTACGTTCCATCAGAAAGGGCCTCCACGTGCATTTTACATTTACACATGTGAAACTCTGACCTGGCAACTTGTGCATTAGAGAGAAAAATGCCTGTTTTAGTATTTTCTGCAGCTTATTTACATGGGAGTGGAATGTAGAATTCTGCGATTCAGCTCATTTTGCTCTATTTGGATACGTTGTCTGAAACCACGGGGAGAGTCATGAAAACCAGCCATTTCTGACCCCACGCTACAAGGAGAAAGCATTACAAAGCGCTCTGCATTTCATTAAATTGTGCCTTTTCTAATGCAAAGAGGACAAAAAAATGCAAATGTGGCTAAAGGGGAAAAACGTTGGAGTGGACACACAGGCTTACTGTACTGCATTGTGCTGGGCTGTCGCGTTTTTCCCCTGCGTGGCTCTACGCTGTCATGTGGTGTTTCATCCCGTTCTAATTTATGGCATATTCCTGTTGGTTTTGAAAGTGAGGAGCTTCCAGCTGTGTCTGTCTGTGGGGCCCAGGAATGAAGCCCACTGCCACAGCATCCAGTGACCTAATGCAAAAGGCAGCAGGGTCTAGCACTATTCACCGTTCTCTCTTGTGTGCTTCGTCGCTCCCTCTCTCTCTCTCCAGTGATTATGGTCTCTCCTGTCACTAAGCACTTTGTCACGCTTAGCCGAAAAACCATGATGGGGGCTGGAGGGTTGTTGGGGTGCAGGAATGTCACTTGCATAGATGGACTGTAGCTGGATCAAGCTGTAGGTCATGGGCAGTAGTTTTAGCATACAGTGGTGAAGTGATCAACATGTGCTGTGTCTGTCCTGTGAAAACTGTATCTCTAAAATGTCAACTTTTTATGAGCTAAGAAAAACAGCCTTGTTTCCAGCTTTGTGGCATTTTTTCAGACAATTTAATGTGTTTTTAGATTATTTATTTAGCTGTAGAGGAAGTAGGAGAAATTTCTCAAACCACAAAGGAACACTTAAAACTTAATAAGAAACATTTTGCGACATTTCACTTTCTTTCCGAGACGTGGATGAGAAGATTGCTATCACACTCGTAGATATGAAGCTATAGCTGGCGGTTAGCTTAGCTTAGCACAAAGGCTGGCTCTGTCCAGAGGTAAGAAAATCTACTCTCTAAAGCAGAAAAAAATGAAGACACTGCATGTTGTTTGCTTAATCTGCACAAAACCCCATCAGTTTGGTGTTTTACAGGGTTTTGTGCTGGACTGTTTGTTGGCCGAGAGCAGTTGCCAGGCGACCAACGAAGACTCTGGGAACCTACTGCTCCTGGCCAGAAATAGTCCAGCACATAACACACAAATGTGGTTTTTGTACGGATTAAAAAACATAACATAATGTGGTTATTACTGCTGCTACCTGATGCTTCACATGTTCCATACAGAAACAAAAATAGGGCACCTAACTCAAGACAGCTTATCTCCCAAAAAAACTATTCCTTTAAGGTTGTCACCAAAATTTACAGATACATGTGGATTGTATGGTGACCGGTACTCAAAATGCTAACTTTAGCATGTAGCATTTAAATAGTTTAATTAATTCCTCTATCTTAATACCCAACTGTAATGTTGTGTTCTTTGCATTGTCTGTAGTCGGCTGCATTGCTTCAGTGAAGCGGACTCAAAGGATCGTATGTTCCTCAGCTGGGTTGCTAGTGTCTGGGTCATATCACTGGGTAAAAATATCATTACCCAGGGGGTCACACCCCTGAGGGGCCACCAGTAAAGCTGTTAGCAGGGTGTTGATGTTGTCGCCTCTACCCCAAGTCTCACATGCATGCAATAACAAGGACTTCCACTCATAATATTATGTTTTAAAATCAGAAGTAATTAAAAGTCTTCTTATAAACAATGAGCTAATAATATTTTTCATCAGTTTTTCTTATCAGAGCTCATGACTGGAGCTTTTTATAGTATGCTCCTCCATCCCCTGCGTCCAAGCACAAAGATTCCCATTCATACAGACTAACATGGCCATATGCCGTGACGTGCAGGCAACTTTGCATTCACACATGCTAGCACTGTACACTGACAAATCGTGAAGAATGAATAACAATGCTGGCTGTGGTTCCAGCAGCTGGTTGTGCTTTTCTTGTCCTCAAAACACTTGTTGCTAACACAGGTATATCAAAAGTAGTTAAAATAGCATGCAAGCTTTCACAAAGGCCCGTGTGAAATATCACACATAAGGCTGGCTCCAAACACCTTCTCAAACGCTATTAGTCTGAACTTAGTGACTGTGGTGCCGCTGAGGGGAAACCAAAAACATACCAGTCATGTTTTGGCTGCGCTGTTACATATTCACTTGTGGGAAGCCAGGAGCTAATGTTTGAGTTCATAATAGTCCACCTTTTCACAGAAGTGCTTACACGGAGGCGTGCACACACCCGTTGATTAATTTCCTCCTACGATTTGTGTATGACTCACGCTGCATCACACATAAAATTACCCAAGCACAAGAAGCATTCGAAGCTCGCTGTCAGAGTAGAAGTTTTTTTGTTTTGGTTCATTTCCATCTCCTCTACAGTCTCTGTTTACAGTGTGTCGAGTCGGTAGTGAATGTTAGAAGACCTGCCAGGAACAAGTGTGGAGTGAGGCCCTAATGGTTGATCATAAAACTCTTTAGATTCCTGTCTTTTATGGGAGATGGTGGAAAAGCAGTAGGACTTTAAAGGGCCTTCTCTTCACAGCTTTGGTTAACTAGAGGTGGGTTTCAGTGGAACAAAGACTGTTTTTCCCCTTTTCCCTTTGCTTCGTAAGCACAAGAGCAGCATGACGCATTCAAGCCACACAATAGCAATAGCAACAGAGTAGCTAGCTGGCAACGCTTGTAACAATGCAACAAAAGGCATATATTTCAGTTTCATTTCTATGATTGGATGGTAGTTTTGATTCAAGTTACCAAGTGTGGCTGTGAAAAAGATTAGCAATATGCCAGTGATGGCTCACATTACTTAACAGACAGCATCATGGCAAGCTTGAAATAGCCATTTGCTTTGGTTCTAAGCAGCCCATGCCTGTCTTGAGAAGTTATGCAGGTCTCCAACCTGCTCAGACACATCTCCAACTACATTTACCACCACATTCTTCGGGTGTCAGGCACACACACACACACACACACCCTTCAGCAGACAGCAGAATCTCTCCACCTCTGACCTCTTTCCCCTGACCTTATGTGGGTTGTGGGTTGGAGCCATGTTAGGTGGTGTTGTCTGGTATCACGGGGTTTAGCTGCAGTATTCCTGAATAATACCTTTTTTCATGATTACTTTATGCAGTATGAAGTATCGCAAGACAGCGTTTAAATTTACGACGCTGAAAAATTGAAAGGAACATGGAAATCCCGCTGTTAATATGTGACCTTCTTTCTTTATCCACCAAACTGTGGGAGCGCTCATGTTACCCTCACTGATACTCTTTACCACAGATGTTTAATGTTATTTAAGTGAATGAATGTTCTTTCCATCCCTGTCAGCATTTAGCCTCTATTAGCTGTATTCCTGCTGGAATTCCCTCAGCTTAAGTTTTGAAAAGTTTAGGGTAAATGCAAACAGCTGGTCTGTGCATGCATCATCCATGTGGATCCTCTGAATTGTCATTTTATATTCTCCGACAAACTCTGATCAGTAAATTACATTTGAGAGTAAAAAGCATTGTGGAACTATTGAGTAGCAGCTAATTGGAACAACAAGCGTTTCTAATAGGCTTTGATCTGAGGTGCTGTTTAGCCTGCAGATGCCTGGCAGTTACCCGACAGTCTTTGATTAACGGGGTTCACATCGGCTTACCCATCATGCTTCAGTGTAGCAGGGATTAGGTTTGTCAGGAGTTGTTATGATAACCTTTGTGCGATCGACTGGAACGTGCTCACTTAGTGCAGCTCCGCTACAATCCCTATCTGTGTGTGTTTGTGTATGTCCCACACTTGGCAGGATTGAGGTTGGACTAGAAAGCTATAACACCTGATAGTTCATAATTAGCTTCTCTGAAGTAATCAATGACTTTTATGAGATTGGGCTTGTTTAGAAAAGTCTTTCTTTTATTACGTGTAATTTAAAGAGCAGAGTGGTTTTCTTGCATTCTCCCAGACTGCAATCACATTTAGATCAAACTCAGTAGCAGAAGCAAATGCAGGTTTACCATGAAACATACACACAAGTTCTACGATGGGGTGTGTTCAGCACTTTTTCTCTCACAGTAGCAGAGAACATAATGTTTAACTTTGCAATGGAAAAACCCTTTTCAGTCAGAGGCATCCTGAATATAATACCCCGGGCCTGGAGACAGACAGAGACAGACACTCACAGCGTTCTGCTGCCACAGTCTGGTTCTATGACTCGACATCTTAATTTGTTTGGCATCTCCAAATACCGTAATCCCACGATGCTCTGGTGGTTTTACTCACCAGGGGGAATTTGCTGAAGCTTCAGCTTTATTGCAGTGTAAGCAGAGCAACTAATAAATGTTATAATGTTCAATTAAACTACCATTTCTGTTCTTGATTAATTGGTTTATGGCTTGTTTTGCCCAGCTACCTATCAAAAAATAATAAAGGAGGTTCAAGTGACTACTATTGAAACACAAAGCAACTAATTCTCACATTTGAGAAGCTAGAGGTACAGGATGTGAGTTAATAAACAATTGATTAATTGATTACCAAAAATAATTTGCAGACTAATTTTCTGTCAATTACTGTTAATTGACTTGATGGTTGTGAAATCAGTGTACCTGCTTCACCTGTTGTAGTTCTCGTCATTCCTTTAATTCCTTCTTGCTCACTTGTCTCACAATCACATTCTTCCACAAACTATGTGACATTACTGGTTTGGTAATCATTTAGATATGTCAGATATGCATGGTAATCGTCTAGATATGTACATGACGTATGAGACTTTAAGATCATCACTAACTCTGTGCCTGTGTGACTGCTTTTTTTCTACTCACTACGATTCCCTTTTTATGCTGCTGCTTTTACTTTTAAGTTAAAGAAATGGGGGGGGGGGGGGGGGGGGGGGGGATTTGTGCTTTGATTTCTTGTTGTCAGTTACGTTGCTGATCACTAAAGGACATCAGTGATCACTAAAGGACATTTAGTAGCAGACCCTTTTTAAAATGTGCCCCAGTGAGTTGTGATCAGCACAAGGGGTCTCCAACATGGATTTAGCCTCTGCTCAGCTTGACTTCAATCTTCCCTCTCAAGTTATCCCCCATTTGACATCTGAACTCCATATGTCTTTTGTATTGTCTTATGTCCATATGCCTTATGTATTTGTATGTTTCTTTAATTAGAATGCTGCAGAATGAAGTAAATATGCTAAGATTTTGAAATGCAGAGATGCTGAAATTTATAAACGCATTTTAATATTGCCAATTGTCAAAATGGTCAAATTGCTGAGGTTTCTTCTTGTAAATAAATGAGATTCTGAGAAAGCTTGGAATATTCAGAAGATTGTAAAATGATGAATGATGCTAGATGATTCGGTGTTGTAATAAATGGAGACACCAATGCAAACAAACATTTAGCTGTATTAAAAAATGTGACAGCCCCACAGTTCATAAAAAAAATATACACTTGAGAAATGTTCATGTTAATCAGACCTCTGCTTTGCTGCAACATGGCTGAAGAAGTTGTGAATACTGTTCAGCAAGTTTGGACCAGAGGAGGCTGATGCTGCAGAAGTGTAGTCTATTGTTTTAGCTCCTTCAGAAGACCTAGCAGCTGGATCTTCATCATTTGAGCTTGAAGGTTGAACTCATGATTCATGACTCTGACAGCTGTTGGAATGAAGGACCTGTAGTAGTGCTACTTCTTACATGGTGGGAGTTGTAGTCTGAAGGAGCTGTTTAAGGCCTCCACAGTCTCATGCAGAGGATGAGAGTAGTTCATGATGGATGTCAGCTTTACCAAGATCCTCCTCTCCCTCCCTTCCTCTGTGGAATCTAGGGGGCAGTCTAGGACAGAGCTGGACCTCTTGAGCAGAGAGTCTTTTCTTGTCCCTCTCCGTGCTACAGGACGTTTGTGTTGTCAGACCAGTCCAGTTTGTTGTTGAGGTGAACACCCAGGTATCTGTACGCTCACGTCATCTCTATATCCAGTCCCTTAGGTTGGTTTCAGACTGAGGTGAGGGTGTGGAAGGAGGAGGGTGTTACACCATAGACCTGTAATGAGAGTCTGCAGCGATTTCCCCCTCCAACATGGTTCCCATCAGGGAGACTTGCACTTGTGGCAGAAATTCCAGCCCTGTAGCAAATACCTTGTCTGGATTTAATCAAATCAGCTTCTGCCACAACATGCACAGAAAACTAAGAATACAATGAACTTTAAGTTTGATGATATTCAGAAACTTTTGCTAAAAAGTTGATAAGAGGTATTTTCCAGGCTATTTCTTTATCGGGTAAAAATGCATTTTTGGCACAGCACTTTGGCTCGAGTCTGTGACCACTTGACAACATCATTTCATGCTGTGCCAACAGACGTCAATCTACTATTTCACTCACTCATTTATCATTTTTATTTTTTCCCCATTTCAGTCATCATCAATTCCCCATGTGGACTGTGGTCTGTGTCACTGCTGACACCCAGAAAAAAAGCTGCTTCTTTTCTCCTCACAGTGAGAACTCGCACCAGATTTTCCCCTCCAGACCTCTTCATTTCTGAAGATGTAGTAAAAACATGCTGCTTAGTCAGCGTTGTGCTCCGGAGGAAGTGCGGTGGAAGAAGTAAATGTATATTAATGAGTCAGCATTACATAGGGAGTCGTATGGCAGACGTCCACACTCCTCCAAGGCTGGAGGGACAACCGGCCAGCTGGCTCCGCTCTGAGGCTCCATGCTTGTTTCAGCGCTCCCTCCTTCCACGGTGCACTTTGACGACGTGGGCCAGAAAATTACAGTGTGCTCACCCACAATAATTTCATAAAGCAGGTGTCCAAAACAGTAGGGCAAAGATGACTCATTGCTGTTGCCATGGAAGTGCAGGAGCTGATGCTCCCGCCTGGGGATCTTCACTTCCTGTCACATCAGGCTTTGCTGTGTCCAGATTTCCTGTCTTCCTGAGAAGGGAAGATTAGAGAGCTATCAAGTTATTATTGGTTTCATCATGGGGCACACTCTGAATCGTTTTTCACTATCTCACACTGTCAGAATCGCATCTGTGAACACATTAGGCATTTTTTCTCAAGTTTTGCTCCAAGAGTATGCATTTTTTTCCTGAAATCCTCCCTCCTTTGTTTTACTTTATTTTAAGCCAGTGCGTGAGCATGTTTGGCAGCAGCTTATGTTGTTCTGAAGAAGCCACTCTCTGGTTGCGAGGGTGATCTACTCCTCCTATGAAGGTTTTCATTGTTGTATTGATTGCTCTAAATCTCTGGCTGGAAACATCATGCTTCAGCTGAGATTACCAAACTGATCTTCCCTCGCAGCTCATTTTTTCCACATTGTATTATATTGTTTGCAGTCTCTTACCAGGAGGAGGTACATGTTTGTACTGAACATGTATGTGCCTGTGTATCTGGGTGCAGAACTGCACAGTGGGAATCTCTACAGCTGCTGCCTGGTAGCAGAAGGGTGGTTCACCTCTGTCAGCACAGGCAGGAATGCTCTGCACACTCAGCATTTTATCCAAACACACAGAGAGGCTCAGTATTAGCAGTATGTGACATGCTCACATGTCATTTTTAATATATATGTTGGACTCAGCCCAATTTAACTAAACCAGCAAACACTCAGGCCTTATTTATGGCTTCAGTAATAAGAACTGTGTTATGTCACATACAGAATAAAGGTCCTTCACAGTAAAACCACATCTGTGCATAGTTTGAACAAAGGTTTTTGAGTTTGTATGGCAGGTGGTTTGATTTAAAAGCAAAGACTGGAGCGTTCAAGTACAGGTCTTGTTGTTCCAGGATGGAAACGTTGTCTGTTGTCAGTTTGTTTTAACCTTCCTAATCCTCCTCCTCTTAATCTTGTCATGGCTTTAGATATTTTAGTTTTTCCCTGTCGCTTTTAACATTTGGGCTACACGTGGGAGAAAGTGTGTTTTCAACCTGTTTTTCCTGCACATTAAAAATGATCAAACCTGAGAAGCAGATATGTCATTTCTAACTCTTTCTGTTTCTCTGTCTCTTTCTTTGCAGAAGAGGTCGACTATGCTAACTTTGGCAACAACACAATAACTCGTAAGAAGCGCACCAATGACGTCAACCGCAAGCGGCCACACATCCGCATCGGCATGCCCCAGGACTTCCGGCCTGTCTCCTCCATCATTGATGTGGACATCCTACCTGAATCTCACCGCCGTGTCCGACTTTATCGTCACGGCTCAGACAAACCGCTGGGCTTTTACATCCGAGATGGAACCAGCGTTCGAGTGACGCCTCATGGGCTCGAGAAAGTCCCGGGCATCTTCATATCACGGCTCGTTCCCGGAGGGTTGGCGGAGAGCACCGGGCTGCTGGCAGTTAATGACGAGGTGCTGGAGGTGAATGGCATTGAGGTGACTGGAAAGTCCTTAGATCAGGTAACAGATATGATGATCGCCAACAGCCACAACCTGATTGTGACAGTCAAGCCAGTGAACCAGCGCAATAACGTGGTCCGCAGCAGCAGGATCTCGGGGAGCTCAGGCCAGTCATCTGACAGCAGCGGGTCGACTGGTTATCCAACTTTGTCGGTGGCCACAGCAGGGGTGCTATCCTCTGGAGCACATGGGTACCAAGATGACCTAGAGAGTGATGAGGAGACCGATATCGTCATTGAGAGCAGCCTCAAGCGGCCGTCTCAGAGGTCCATTGCTTCATTGGCATCCAATGCGTCTCGCACACACCACCAGCCGCCAACAACAGCTTCAGGTCCAGCGGCACCTCCAAGCCCTCCCTCACGTCCTTCATCGGTGGTCTCCACTGTTTCCTTCCACTCCCAGCCAAGCCTCAACGGCGGGTCCAGCCACCACCACCAACACAGCAGCCTCAGCTACCAGCTCCACAGAGACCTGAACCTTCAGCACAACCCGCACCCACAGTCTCAGCACCGTCATCACCATGTACAGCCTTCGCATCACAGCAGCAACCCAGCCCTCCGCCACAGCAACGGCAGCCTGCACAAAATCCTCAGCTCCATGAAAACAGACCCACGACACAGTCTTGCACTGCCCAGGGGAGGGGTGGAGGAGGATGGCACCGTCATTACCCTATAATACTTATAAACACACACACATACACACACACACACACACACACACACACACACACACACACACACACACAGAAACATCCAAACTGCTCAGAGACTAAAACTGGAATGCCAGGCCGGATAAATATGAGCATGAGTGTGTTTTGTCAGATACTAATTTTGTAACTTCTGTTTGTTTTTACAAGATAACTGATAATGGGAAGTTACATGCCAGGAAACAAGGAAAATGTATTGTATATATTTCATGTATTTTTAAAGTTGTCTTTGTCTTACATCAAAAGATTTGTACGTATGTATGTAATAAGCATCAGAACAAACTGTCTTTAGGCGAGTCCACTGTATCCTAGAGTTCTGAATGTGCCTACAGCCTAATATCTTTTGTTAGTGACCACTCTTATCAAGATCCTTTTCATTCTTATTACTGGGACCAATTTGGGTTTGCTTATGGATGTTTTTAAAGAGTAAATCTATATTTCTTATATTCTGATAAATGCTGTGTAGAGTATGATTTTTTTAATAGTTCTTTTATGCATTGATGATTGTGATCAAATCCTTGTATCTGTTCCAATAAATTATTCTAAGTCTCACAGATTTGTGAACTAGAAATGTGTCGTTTGGTTCAACAGTTACATTTATTGTTCTTAAAGATTTGGATTGTGTCATATGAAATTCCCAAATTCCTTATTTGTGTAGTAATAGTAATTATGGTGAGCTGCTCTCATTTCAATAATGACTACTATTGCACTATTGGTTGTTGAGGTTATACTTCAGTTTTGGACATACAACATCTTCAGAGCTACAGCAAGTTTATTTGTTTTATCCTGCTGATGGGAAAAACTATTTTCTGTTACAGTATTTTAAGACAGATAGTCATATGATATATAATGACTTGTAAAGAACAAAAAGACAAAAAAACACTTGAGTCGAAAGGTTAAAAGTTAACAGAAGTATTTCACTGTTGTCTGATTCAATTTGTCTTCATTTAAACTAATTTTAAATCCTCAATTTCATCACTTAGTTGTTGATGCTTAAATCAGTTCTAATTTAATTTGCTTCACCAAACTTTTGCAATAAAGAAAAACTCTTTTGTACTAAACACACAATAGGTCAGCTTTGATTGAAAAACACTGGCTGAACAAAGACAATGTGACATCCCAAAAATATTGCCTGGTCAGCTTGTCTGGATTTAAGGAGAAAAACACCACAAAACATCAAGTTTTAGTTAGCTCAGCTCCTCAGAGCTAAAAGTCAGAAGCTCTTCTCTAAACTCGCTGCAGAGCGAATAATTACAGCAGAGGCTGACATCCTAATTTATTTACCAACAGCAGCATGTTGTGTAGACATGAATGCATAACCACAAAACATGCCAGAAGGGGCATGAAATTACTGCTAGTGTTATTATCTTTCTGTAGCTAGAGTAAAACCATGAAGATATTTCCAGCTTCAATACCAACAGGAAACTGTCAAACCACAGTGATTACTGATAATGTGACTATTCACAGATGATGAACAATTAAGAGCACTTTAGAGCACTTTTTATTGTCACTTTAACCTCATCCAGTCATGTTAATTTGCAGCTTAATGCAACAAGTCCATGCTTGTTGGAGGCATTAGTCAGGTTGAGGGAAAGTGAATAGGACACATGAAGGTTTCATCACAAAATAATTTGCTGTAGATAGTGAGGATTATCACACTATGTGACGGTTGAATTTTTTCAGAAACAGCCAGTCTTTATCATCCTTAGTCGCCATGTAGCAGCTGTGTCCTGGGTCAGAAGGCCCTTTGCTGCAGCAAACTCCTTTCACCTCTCTGCTAATGAATGTTTGTTAGCTGTGTTTACTCAAGATGCCACTCTGCTCAAACAGCTAATAGATCACTGATACCCAACTGCTCTGCTTTGGCAATAACCTGCATCACCAATCAGCAGGTTTGAGTGTATTAGCAGACCCCAAATCCTGGATTTCAACACAATCACTCTTTGCTTTCAGTGCCTTTAACGCTGACTTTCAATGATGGGCAGCCTGCATATGACTTGTAAAAGTTAATACCAGCTGCACACGCTTCAAGTTCTTGTGGTTTAAAATAGTTTTAACACTAATGTGTGAAAGCACTATGTTCCTCATATGTGACACAGATGCTCAGCTGGCAAGAGAGTCTAGTGTAGAGTGTTAAGAGCTGACAAAGTCTTTTTTCGTATTACATTTTAAAAACAAATTCAAATTTTAATCTGCAAAAATACTTGTGTGTCAGCGATGTGATTCTTTTACCCGACCAAGTCCAAATGTATATTTTATATAGAGGGAAATTCATTGCTGCATCTTCTCCACATAAACTGATTTGACAGCTCATCCATTCCATTAGATGTTTTGTATGTTGTAAGGTGAAAACAATGCCATAGTACTTCTGCAAACCTCTTAAGACCATTGTCATGTAGTAATTCTGGCTGCCATCTGCTGGCCGAGATTGTAATGACATGGTGTGTCATGAACTGTACAACACAAGCAATGAACATGAGTGTTACAACATCATGTCATCCATTCATTACAAGGCTGTATGCACATTTTATGATGGGCATACAGCCCATTTTATTTTATTATTTTACACCTGGAGTATTGTAACAAAAATAATTTCCCTCTGGGATAATTAAAGTATTTCTGATCCTGATTCTGAATTTTCTTGAGAGGTTAGAAATATCTTTTTGTTTTGGCTTCAATTATAGATGCATTTCATATTTGCAGTGCATTGAATTGCATTAAATTTATCAACGCTGCAGTGTTTGGACCCTCATGAGCCACCGTCGGCCGCATAATACACGTGACCCAGTCAGTTGACAGGGCAAAACACGGCAGCAGAGCAGAAAGACAGGAGACATGGACCATCATCGAGTGGACAGGGTGGGCCTGCTGTCTCCTCTGGAGGAGTCCAGCGCTGAGATAAGCAGAGACAGCGGCATTGTCTCCCAAAGCGCGAGCAGCTTGTCCATGGTGAGCGAAATCCTGAGCAGCGGGACCGTGTCGCAGAGCCCCAGCTTTGGCGCAGCAGCTAACGTTATCCCTCGAAGCCCGAGCCTCAACGAAGAAGCAGAGCCCGCGACAACCGAGCAGCACTACCCAGAGCTGGACGAAGAAGTCCTGAGACACACCGCCCTCAGCTACTCCTCCTACATCAGGGCGACGGCTGGAGAAGAGGTTTGTGCTTATGGCTTTTACATGAGAGAGCCACCGAGCCACGTAAAGCTAAGTTAACGTTAGCGCTTTGTTTATGAAGTAGCTGCCGCCTAGAACACACTTGTGTATCTCCAATATAACTAGCCACACGGCTAATAGATAGCTCTATCCATGCAGCTCTTTAGCTCCGTAAGGTGGTTGCTAAGCGACGCTAAAGTGGTGACATAATTGATTTACTAATTGGGGTTTACCATGACATCATATATGCTGATTTAATAGGATGTGGAGATATTTAATGTCAGAGATAGAACAAAGTTACAAGTGTCAAGTCCCCATCCAAACTGGAATACGTCCTAAAGTCCTATTTTTATATGTTTGAATCCTACTCAAATCATGACACACCCTTCACCAACAGTCATTATATACAAAGCGTTCAAATGAGTACTCAATGAAGTCCTTATTTCCTATTATATTCCTATTGAGAAAAATGATGTAGCTGTGGAGGGAGTTTTCCAAAGTTTGAACCCCTAACCCCGATGATGTGGTGATCTCAGTCAAACATGCCTTTAAGTTGGATATTTTTTACTTTTGGTTCACTACAGTAGTCTTACACTTAGTCTACACTTAAATGTGGCAATGTGTGATGTTGTCTCTCTCTGCTGTAAATGTATGCGATTGGGTGCAATCAGGCTGATTTTAAGTATATGTATGCACTGTATAATAGTATAATAATATGTGCAAGTGGAGTCATGACTAATTAGTGTTGAAATCAGAAGTGTCAGAAGGTCACCAGATGCACGGCTCATGACTCATGTGATGAGAGTCCACACCTCTTTTTTCTGGTTCACAACTATAGGCCTTCGCTCAAATGAAACTCATTAGACAAACTATCGTGAACAGAAATGTCCAAAGAGACAGAGTCTGTGTCATGTCAACACCATAGAGGTCACCTGTCTTCAGCTTAGAGAGACAGTTGTCTCTATTTTTTTTAGAAACTGACTATATTTCTTAAGCTTTACTTGACCGTCTGACCAGCTGTCACTCCTGATTTGACATTAACTGGATATGCGTGATACCAGGCAGATCAGAAAGAAGCAGAACTTGCTAGCTGGCTCTGTGGAAAGACAAAGACTTCTGTGTTTTAGTCCCATGGTCCTTGCTGACTGCATTTGAAAATTGAATTCCAGTGGTGTGTGGGATTGAATTTAAAGTGCACGGGAATGGTCTGGCTCCATTCATTTGTAGCTTTGGTTTCTACATAGTTTAAGTAACATTTTCACACTGTTTTCTTTGAATGATTTCTCCTCTAGATCCTGTGTTTGGAGAAGAGCTTAGAAGAAATGCTGACAAGAGTTGATGAGTTTGTTGGAATGCTGGATATGGTGAGCTAAGACACGATAAAAGATTATGGAGGCACTGTGTTTCTTTTTTATGGAATTGCATGCATAATTGTCTGTCACATCCTTTTGTGTTTTTCTTCTAGATCCGCAATGATACCTCCCAGATCGTGAATGAAAACCTACCTCAAATCCAGCAGAAGTCTGATGAAATGAGACAGATATACAGAAGAATTGATAAGTTAGAGGTATGTGTTCTAATAAGTGCCATTATATGACCAAAGCAACCGCAAGACTACACACTGAAATTAGTGTTACATGAAACTTATGATATAATGTGATGTAAACAGGGTTTGTGTGCAGTCTTCATCATTTCTTCATAATTAAGTTAACTATCCTCTTTACAAGAGGAGAAACTGAGGTATTATTAACAAAGTGATTTGACCATTTCCACCAACTCCAATAATGGAAGTAAACACTGGTGTAGGTGTGCAGCATGTTCCTGTTTTTAAATCCTAGTTTATCACCCAGTGAGCAACCCATAAACCGATAAGAAAATGCCTGCATAGGCTTATGAAACCTTGAGTTTTGTTTTACTATGATGTCCATTTCTCTTCAGTTGAATTATCTTCAGTTTTTGTCTCAGATAATATTGCAAAGAATCTGTTTTATCAGTTTTTGCTCAATATTTTTCTTACAGGCCTTTGTTAAGATGGTGGGAGCCAATGTGAGTGCGATGGAGGAGCAGGTCTCGCAGGCAGAAGGAGAACTAGGAACACTACCGGGTGCTTTCAAGAAGATCCTCCGCACAATGACTGTCCCAGGCTTCTTAAATGTGAGAGCTCCTTCGTGTGCTTATTAATTTGTAGTGTTACATTATTTTGGTTAGTGCCTTTGGTTATTTCATGGTTGTTAATACACATAAAATTCAGTGAATTCTGCTTTTTGTGGATTGAACAGAGAGCCTTTTCTACTAAGCAAGCTGTGCACTGCAGTTGTTGTAACTGTACTGCAGGCAGTGGTATATAGTGGTATATATAATAAGAATTTATTTGTGTCCATTCACTAACAGAAACCAGCAAGCCCCAGACGACCAACGCCACATCAGCGTCAAGACATCCCCAGCGTGTTCCGGACAGATGATTATTTCACATCACAGCCAGAGCAGTGACACGCTAGAACATTTAACAGCATAACACTCGGTTCTGACCTCAGAGGCCTGTTGGGTGAAAATGTAGAGACAACTTTTACTGCCATCCATTGCAGGAGGACCTATTGGTGTGGTGGCCTCAACAAAGCAATAGCAGCCTTTCTGAACAAGTCACTGGAAGTCAAGTGCGTGAAGACATTCTGCGTTTTTGAGTGTTTTTCTGGCAGCAACTAGCACTGAACTGTAGCGAAATCATTTTAAAAGTGCCTAAATGGGTCTTATTTCTGTCAGTCTTGTTTTCATTGTTTGTGATGAAAACAATGCCAGATGTTGGATTTGTGACAGGTCAAGAGGACAACGTCATCCCAGTTGCCAATAGGACACTATAAAGAAGGTACAATAGGAGAAGTTGTAAAGATTTTAATGTATTACATGATGAATTAACACAGATTTTTTTTATAAATTACATTCCTATTACCAGTGTTTGTAAAGACCTGCACGCTGTCATGAATTAATCTGTATTTCTAATGGCTCATCACTCTCCCCAAGCAATATTGATCTCACCCAGTTAAGCATTAAATGTCTTCCATTTCAAAATATTCACTTTATCACTAGCCTGATGTTACTGGCTATGGATTACAGTTCCCACATTGATATGGGGCTACGTCTTTGATGGCACCTTCTCAATAAAAGCACACTATAGATAAGTTGTGTTAGTTTCTCAAGTTAGAATATCTGATGAATGGGCCAGGGATGGCACTGTGATTGAGCTTTGTCACAATAACTGGAGGAACCTTGGATGTGATGTGGTCCTTACCTGTCCAACAAGATTTAACGGTCACAATGATTCGTTATTTAATTATTTGCCAAAATAGTTAGAAATAAGGATTTTTCATTTACAGGATGATTTTGTTTTACGTTTTTAAAATAATCATTAAAGATTTATTTGAGACAAGTTCACTGCTGCTTGTGCCATTCTTATGTGTTTCCCTCAGTCCCTTCAATGTTAAAAGATTTCACAGCCTTGCCCTTATTCTAAGTCCCGCCTCCAGTACATGATTAGCAGGCCAAAACTCCAACCGTGTTGGAGGCTCAGAGGTGGCACACAGTGCTGCACTCAGGGCGATTGTTTTAACATGGCTGAGCATTCATTGGTCAGCTCGTATGCTGCGTCATAAGTCCGTCATGATTCTGAGGAAGCGGGAACCTCGTCATCCTCGATTGGACTGAACAGTCTCCACGCTGGCTCGTCCGCTGTTTGAAAAAGTAAGCTTAAACTTTGGGACACGGTAAAGTACTGCTTTTCAGTTCCATGCTTCTCCACAACAACTTTCCCAGTTGTAAAAACACCGTTTGGTTGAGACGAATGTACAACGAAGGCCAATTAGGAGGCAGCGATTAATGAAGTGTTTCCGACAAAAGCCGATCTATATGCTAACGGTAACGTTAGCCACAAACGTTACCGGATAACTCATGGCGGGGGCTCCAGCTAGGAGCTAACCATCACAACCTTCAGGCTAGCTCAGACATAATTTATCTATTTGAATAAACTCTATCCAGCCCCTGTTAACGTTACAATCTATGTGACTTGGACCAAAAACGTTAAGGTTATAGCTAGCGTTACACCTCGACATGTCCAAACAAGTCTGCACAACGAGCTAGTTTCATTAAAAACATTCAGCGAGAGAAGTTAGTATCTTTATTATCATTGATGTTATGTTTATCAGAAATAAAACACTACTTACTTTAACATATACACTTCTGTTACATCCCTCAACAGGAGAGGCGACTCGTCATTAGTAAATAAAATATAAGTAAAACTTATTCACGATGTGGCTGGTCGGATCATAGACTACGCTCATCAAATCTCTAGTTTCACATATAAACGTAAATCACATTTTCCCCGTAGTTCTGTATTAATTTTCATGTCTGAGGGCGGTTGGGATTCTTGCCAAAATGATGCATTCGTAGTGAATTATGGTGGTCTTCTATTTCAACCCAGAGGTCAACATATAGTCGTCCTAGCTACCCTGTAGTCTCAACTCATCAGTTGTTATGCATGTGTAACTAATAAAACGATTGGTGTGTGTAACTAAAGTATAAGTCTTCATTTTCAGTACCTTTTTTTTTTTGTACCATCATTACTTGTTTATTTTTTTACATATGACTGTGAGAGGATGTGTTTCATAAAGTGTCAGCATAACTTTAGGTTTATTTGTTTCTTTGTTTATTTTTGTCTCACTCTCTTTTACAGATCTGAAGCTTCAAACATGGCTAATGAGAAAGAAATATGGCAAACGATTGGAGAGGGCTTCGTCCAAGAATATTACAACCAGTTTGACAACAGCAACAGGTCGGGACTGGGTAACCTATATGTAAGTTTGTACAGGGTCTGTTTTGATAAAGTTGGCATGTGGCACCAACACTAATAAGCCAGATTCCATTACACTTACTGTCATAAATGCTATCATGCATTATAGAGAGATAGATAGATGGATAGATAACTTTATTCATCTAAAAGGGAAATTAGGTAAATAAATTACTGTGTGCATCCATTTGATGTCAACATTTTTCTTCTTAGTCTGCTAACGCCTGTTTGACGTGGGAAGGAACAGCTATTCAAGGGAGAGAAGGCATTGCTGCCAAATTAGTAGTAAGTATTTCTTCATATTTGGTTCGTATTCATCACAATCCTCCAGAAACAAAGAAAAAGTTGGCTTCTAACTTGTTAGTTGTAACAAAGAAAAAAGAAGCAGGGCTGCTCACTTGCAGCTTCCAGTCTAAACATCATTGTGTATGAGTGATTGTCCATTACTACTACTGTTTCTAATCCACAGGGCTTGCCTTTCAAGCGTATTAGGCACATTATCACCAAACAAGACTGCCAGCCTACGATAGATGGCTGTATCCTCATCATGGTGTTTGGACAGTTACAGGTAAGCTAAGAGTTTGTATCACAGAGCGAGCGCAGTCTGGTTCTTTGATCTGGGTTACCTGGCTTCCCTCAGCCTAACATTGGCTGTCCTGGATGAGCGTTAACACAAAGCAGCTTTTGAACTAGCTCTGTAATCTCTGGGTTTTCCAATCCAGCTATCAGCGTATTTTATCTATCTAACAAACTACTATGAATATATAATGCACATAAAACAGTTAAAAGTAATGTAAGGCTATTTCTGCTTCCAACGCAGAGGAGAAGAAAAGAAGTTAATGTCTGCTGTTGATAATGTCAGGATGTCAGCATTTTGTGTCATTAAAATGCAACTATAATGTTGAAGTTAAGCTGAAACAGCTGAGTGACTCTGCTGACCTATAAAAACGTGTATTGCTTTTTATTACTACCTTTTCCAGTGATCTCATTGCTCAGTTGTTGAACTGTTTACAGGTTTTGAGTTGATCCTCTGAAGTTCCGCAGCAGGTTAGCTGTGCAGCATAGGTTACCAAGATGATCTACCATGGTTAAAAGTGTAGTGATTTGTGATACCATTAACACCATTTAAGCTTTGTGGTACCGGACACAGATAACACACTGCAACAGAAATATTGCTGTATGGTTAAAAAATGGGCTGTTAACATTACAGCTTGATGTTTTCTCATCATTGTGCTCCTAAAACGTTTTCTGCAACAGGTTGATGATGATCCACCAATGGCCTTTCATCAAGTGTTTATGCTGAAGTCCCAAGACTGCTCATGGGCTTGCACAAACGATGTGTTCCGGTTGGGGATACACAACATACCAGTGTAGTGCTCTGGATTTGTTGGCTCACACACACACTGACATCCAGCTCTGAATTCATATTACGGCTGTGCTATCCAAAGTTTCTCCATGTCTACAATTCACATGCTTTCTGCATTAATTATCATGTTAAAATACATTCCTGTCTAATAAAAGAATTTATCTGGATTACTGTACCTTTGTTCCCCTTTCTGTTGTTTCACTCCTTTCCCTCCATGACAAAGGCTGTTGTATAATGACTCGTACTGAGGGGGAAGTGAGTAGCTATAATAATAGCAAGTCTAGTTATTACAGATAATGTGGTTTTATAGTATAGCACGTGTTGTGTATGAGCACTAGAGGCGCTACACCCACAGATAGAGTTCGGCTACACCTCTCGTGTGGCGGTGTCAGTTTAAATGGTTTAACCAACAAAGCTCCAGCTGCAGACACACAAGGTTATGGCACGGAGTAGTAGCTTGAAGAAGCGAATTCGATGACACCGACGGAATGGATCAAATGAAGATAAACCAGCAGTCTGACCAGGTTAAAGAACCGGTAAGCAGTTTTAACATAGCTGCTGTGTGAAATGTACTTTAGCCTAGGTATTCAATAACCTATATGCGTTATTATCAGTGTGTTGGCCTTCAAGAGACAACAGGAGGTGTTTCAGCTTTGTTTTGGAAAGTCAACGTTTCAGCTTTATGAATATACCTAGCTGGTTTATCGTAAATGTAAGCATTTCGTCGAGCATTCTAGCTGCTGCCTTTGCCTGCTCATGTAAGCTAACTGTTAGTGACGGTGCTGATAGAACACAGCCGTCGAGACAATGTCGTTAAAATGTCAAACTGTGAACTGAACGCGACCGAATAACAGACAGTTATGAAAACGACATATACAAATGTCTAATTAGCACTGTATTGGACATTTAAAGTGTGATCCGTCCTTTGTTGTAGATGTTACGAGTTAATGCGCAAGCGCAGTGGCCTGTTCTAAAGACGATCTGTTGTGGTCCAAAACCGTAGTAATAACGAATAAACGAACGTAATAACGTGATAACTGCCGGGAAAATAGCAAATTCAACATTTTAAAAATGCTATAATAATAATAATATAATATATAAATGCTAAACGTGTCGCAAAATTGTATTTACTTACTTATTATTGTTTACTTAAACGGCTCTGAAAAAAAATCTCAAATGTACTTAATTTTTGTTAACTTGCTGTCCTCTGGATCTTTCTAGAATGGCTTAAAAGACAAAGACCTAGACTGCCAAAATGGTTCAGAGACACAAGACGAACCTTTGCTCCGGGAAAACCCAAGACGGTTTGTCGTCTTCCCCATCCAGTACCCTGACATTTGGAAGATGTACAAGCAAGCACAAGCGTCTTTCTGGACGGTGGAGGAAGTGGGTATTAGTTTTTATAGTAGCGGGCAATTCCTGTTATTCTGGGGTTTCTCCAGCTGTCTTTAGGGGGAAGAAATCAGTCATTTCACTTGAAGTGAGAGTGAATGAAGTTTCACTGGCAAAGTGTATTTTTAGGAGAATACAGACTTTACAATATCTGTCTTTAAGGTAAATTAAATAGTACCGAAGTAAAAAAAAAAATAGCACATATGATATATGCTATTCTATGCTGATTTCTACAAAGACATATTTACATTTTGCTGCTGCAGTTAAAGAAACTCCTCTGGCTGTCATCAGTGTAAATATCTGAACAGTCCATGACAGTTGTACTGTTGACGTGTCTTTCAGGTTGATCTCTCCAAAGACTTGGCACACTGGGACTGTTTGAAACCCGATGAGAAGCACTTCATCTCCCACATCTTAGCCTTCTTTGCTGCAAGCGATGGTATCGTCAGTGAGAACTTGGTGAGGGGTCAGAGTGATGTCACATCGATAAGAAATACCCAGAAAGTCACATGACACTTTTATATATAATATAATGTATTATTTGTATGTCTTTTTGTCTTACCTAACAGGTACAGAGGTTCTGTCAGGAGGTGCAGGTCCCTGAAGCACGGTCCTTCTACAGCTTCCAGATGCTTATAGAGACTGTTCATTCAGAGATGTACAGCATGCTCATCAACACTTACATCAGGGACCTAAATGAGAGGTTAGTTTGTGAGTTCTTTTAGGTCAAGCACTCACTTCTGATGCCTCTTACAAACTTACATGCAAGAAGGTTTCTTGTGAAAGGTAAATTTTGTAAAATGATCAGTTTAGATGAGCTCAGACGCACATATTTTGTAGCTTAAAATGACATCAGAGTATTGAAATTGTGCTCAACAGTTTAAACAATGGTAATAGTAAAGTCATTGCTACGGCATGTAATGGTTAGATGGTGAAGATTATGTGCCTCAACCTCAGTGCTTTTGGAGCAAGTGCATAACCATATTCAGGTAAACTCTCCTCATATATATCTAATCTTCTGAAGACTCCAAACAAACTGTAACACTTGCACCTGTTCATCACTAAGTCTACACCACTTTGTGGTGTTTTCTGTTGCATTCCCAGCTGCAGCTGCTTCGACATAACTAGGAAACTGACTAGGAAGTCAACAATTTCAGAGCCTCAACAAGCTGCTCATGTTTTATTGTTTTACAGTGTGTATTTTGCTGCATTTAATTTACTCTCTACCTTCACGAGCCTTCCAGTATTGTGCTTATTTAATAGATTTGCCAAAAAATGTAATCACTGGTGGGTCTCAATAAAAAAAAAGGAGTGGGTACTTTTCATAGGTGCTGTATTTGTTATGCTGAGGCTATATATTTAAAGCTAGGATTATAAGTCATATTTTATAAATTGTGTGTTTCAGGGAGTACTTATTCAATGCCATTCAGACCATGCCTTATGTGAAACGAAAAGCAGACTGGGCAATCCAGTGGATAAATGACAGCAAATCCACATTTGGTAAGGAAGACACCACATTCAAAACATCATGTATATCATATAATAATGAGAAACTCTTGCCTAAAGGAATTTTCCGTTTATCTATGGTTAATTTACACTTTGCCCTCAGGGGAGAGAATCGTGGCTTTCGCAGCAGTGGAAGGTATCTTCTTCTCAGGCTCATTCGCTGCCATCTATTGGCTCAAGAAGAGAGGGCTAATGCCTGGTCTTACCTTCTCCAATGAGCTGATTAGCAGGGATGAGGTGAGATGAAATCATAAACAACAATGTACATGGGTTAATCTGTCAAAAGGACTCAAATATTGTCATTGCTCTTCACATCAACTACTCTGACATATGTATATATTGGTGTGTTTCATAGGGCTTGCACTGTAACTTTGCGTGCCTGCTGTACAGCTATCTGGTGAAGAAGCCATCAGAGGACCGAGTGAAAGATATCATCACCAAAGCTGTTAGCATCGAGCAGGTCAGCAAGTGTTGGGCGAAAAATACTCTTGACAGACTACACACTGTAAATTGTTGTAAGAGGCAGTATACATTTAGCTCCACAGGTATTTGGTCAGTGACAGGTTTTGTTATTTTGGCTCAGTTTCCACACTGGATTTTAAATAAAACAATGAAAATGCAAATGAATAGAATCTAATCTGGTTGCATTAGTAACACTTAATTCAGAAATCTCCCATCAGGCAGCAGTAATGTCTCATTTCTGCCCACTACAATCCAGAACCCAGATACCAAAAGTAACTGGACAAATTAACACAATGTTAAATTAAAATGTCATATGTAAGACTTTAATACTTGGCTGGACTAGATAGACTACAAATATAAATTACATTTCTACACCATTCATCTAATCCAGGTGTATATACCCTCAAATTATAGCTGAACATTTGCACTTAAAACATCTACTAATGGTTTTATTTCAAATACATTGTGGTAGTGTACAGAGCAGAATATAGTTGCACTGTTGAAATACTTATGGAGCTAACTGTGTCTGCTTGCTTTGTATTACTGTTACCTTCCAGATATTGGAATAAATCAATAATAACATGATTTTGAAAGACTGGTCATAACAGTTCTGTGTATACTGTTCATAAAAATATCACATTTGGTGCTGTAGGACTTTTTGACAGAGGCCTTGCCGGTGGACCTCATTGGAATGAACTGCTGTCTGATGAAGCAGTACATTGAGTTTGTCGCTGACCGGCTTCTCACTGACCTTGGACTGGCTAAGGTAATTGTATGTAAAAGGTCCTAAAATAGATAAAAATGAAAGCTGATTTATACTCTAGTTACATTTGTGTAAAGACAGAGGCCCCTTACTATAAAAGCCATAGTCTTTGTAAAAATGACCATAAAAACAGATGTGTTATACTTTGGCTGACCAAAGAAATTAATGGAAAAACATAAAGATGTGTTCATGAATTGTATGTTTTGTGACATGTTAGTACAATAACTCTTTTTCCTCTTTAATTCAAGGTATACCAAGCTGAAAATCCATTTGACTTCATGGAGTCCATTTCACTCGAGGGGAAAACCAACTTCTTTGAGAAAAGAGTTGCAGAGTATCAGAAATTTGGAGTTATGTCAAGCATGAGGGACTGTGAATTCACTCTGGATGCAGACTTCTGAAACAGAAATGTCCTGTATCTGTTACATATGTGTTACATTAGAGCTATTTATTTATTTTGTTTAAACAGTTATTGGTTTAAAAAAACTGTAAAGTATTGTTACCACCATTAACAGGTTAACACAGGTCAAAGATGCACTCTTCCTGCAGGCTTAAACACATTTCTGACAACTGAATATTACACATTGAGTTTATTAGCAGGCAGTATAGTTGGAATAAGGTTAAAAAATGGGCCTTTCATACTGGTCATGACTGTTTTTGGCCATGATATTCTACCAGACAGGCATATGGGTGATGGGAGCGATTATTCTCTACCTCATTGGGCATCTCAAGATGGTTATATATCTAATAAAATTCTAAGTCTGCAGGTAGGGCTATGGGTTTCTATGGTGCGTTGTTTTAACATGTTGTTTTTAATATACAATAAAATATTTTGTAATTGAATTGAATTTCTGATTATTATCCTATTGGTTTCAAATGTAGTTGACTGGTTATAAGCCTGGTTTAACTACATTATTTATGACCAAAGCCCTGAATCTAGCTGACGTGGCTGACTTTTAAACAGTCAAAATAAAGTATTGATTGATTTATTGCCGTTTGTAATTTTACTGAGATTTCTCCACACCGTCAGATTTGATTAGCCACTCCTCCGTTAGCATACGGATGCTGCTGGCAATGATAGCTAACAGTTAGCTCGTGTCGCTATTTAGGAAAGATGGCTGGAGACTTTCAAGCTTTTGCGCTGAAAAGCGCCGAACTGCTTTCCAGCCGTTTGAAGGAGGCCCTGTCTTCGGGACAAGGGTATGTTCGGGCTCAGTTCGGTGTGGATTTGGGTCTGAAACCCGAGCTGTATCCGACGTGGGTCATCCTGTGTACGGCCGCGGTGGGACTGCTGCTGCTGCTCGGTCTGTCCTGGGCCGCCGTCTGCGGCGGACTGCTCGTCGGAAAAAAGCGAGGATCCCCAGTGACACAACAAGGCAGCTTTGAGCCTGACAAGGCCGGTGTACCTAAAACTACGAAACCAGAAGAACAGAAGAAGAGGAACAAAAAGAAAACGCTTGAAAAGGTACTATAGGGAGCGCAAAGTACATAAAAGAAGCGCGTCAGTTCACTGACGTGGCTAGAAACATATGTGTTCAGTTAGCGTTAGCTAGCTCATTGTTATTTTATCAGTTGGCCAGTTGGCCAGCATAGCTAGCTCATACACCAGCATTTAACTAACATTAGCGTTAAAGCTCAGTGTGTTTACACAGTATAAATGAAGCTAACCCACTGCCAAAACGGCAAAAATGAACCATTTACCAAATATGCAATGAATCACGGTGTCAAACTATGCTAACCAGCTGTGCGTGTATAGTCAACTGATAAACCTGTACTGACAGCTAAAATAATGCAGCTACAACACTTGTACACTTATAAATATATAATCCCATAGATTTAAAGCATAATGCATGCCTTCACGTCCAATTAATACATTTCATAACATCAGGAAATGGCATGCTCTTCACACATCTGCAGACAGCTGTTATTCAGTCAGCAATGTTGAATTCTCAGAAACAGAAGTACTGACTACGTTTGCTGTTAAATCCACAGACAATATTATTTGAAGTCAGGGTGTAACCAGTCATGTAAACGTTAAAAACCACCGAATGGAGCTGTTTTTTAAGGTAGTTAGATTGTTCTTTTAAAAAAATGTTATCTAATGCTATATTACTGGATCATCAAAATGTTGTTTGTCTGATGTTTGCTTCTCTCCCTCAGAAGAATCAATCCAACGGACAGCCTGTGGCCGTAGCTCAGGAGGAAGTTAAAGTGACTGAGGTTGTTTCCAAGTTAGCCCCACCGATCAAAACTGAGAAGGTATGTGTGTGAGCAGCTGCTGCCAACACCGACTGGACCTGAAACTGATAGTGGTAGTTGTTGGTACGCAGAGCAGTCACAAGTGTTTATTGAGTCAGTTATGTTCTATCATGTATCATGGGGTTTTGTGAAAGGTGAAATATTTTTGAAACCCCACTGTCACTCCTTGTTATTGGGGCAAAAATGTTTGATTTTCATGGGTAAAACGTTTTTTTAACTGCAAACTTCACTGTAACATTGATTCCTTACAGGTACGTGAGGTCCAGGCCCCAGTGCAGGTGAAAAAGAACAAGAAGAAACCCAAGACAGACGTGAAACCCGTTCAACACGTGTCTACAAACGATGGGAAGGAACCTGACGATGGTAAGGCTCATCTGTGGTCGGGGAAATTTCACAATAACTTCTCATTTTCAAACAGACTTTTTGGTTTCACACCCTTCATGTTTTCGGCATGTATAACTCATTTGATCTTACCCCAGTGACTACACTCATTCAGTTTTCCTGTCGTTGGCCTCGTGGTTATATTAATCAACTAAATCCACAATCGACCATCTTAAATGCTATTCAGTATTCATTGCCTTGGACACACCACATCTACTTCTGTAACCATGTGATGTTTTTTTGTGTCCACCAGGTGCATGGGAGACCAAAGTCAGCAATCGAGAGAAGAAGCAGCAGCGCAGGAAGGACAAGGGCTCTGAGGACTCTGGTAGTCCAGGAGGGGTGGAGGTTTCAAAGGCAAATGTGGAGGCACGTGTAACCACAGCACCCACCAGCACCAAGAAGAAAAGAGGAAACCATGGTATTCATGTTTCTAGCACATGTTAGAATGTGGGGAAGTGTGATGAACATTCATTAAACATTCACTATTGACAGAGCTCATACTGTGCTTAGCATGTTATACAGCATATGCTTAGCTCTGTCAACATTGTATGTTAGTATTCTATCCAGAACTGTACAGTAATATTTGCATATTACTCAAGTATCATTTTTCTCCACATTGTTTCAGAGTCTCTGCATGCAAGAGCCACTGGAAAAGGGGATGCAAGCAGTGGAGCTGGTAAAGACAAAGCTTGAGCATTATTTTGTGTGATTGTGATGAGAAAACTATTTAATAGTTTTGTCTACTATCGAGTTAAGATGGGGGATATACATTTTGCCCTAAAATACAGAATTTGGCAGACTGATGGTCACTGGTCAAGTAAACCACCACTCTGACTACCACCCTGTTTTCCCCCAGTGTCTACCTCCTCAGTGTCCTCCAGCTGGAGAGAGGAGCCTTCGGTCAGCGGCGGAGGCTGGACTGACATTTCTGTGAAGATCCCAGGACAGATGGGTTCTGTGGAGGGACCCAAGTGGAGTGCCATTTCCACAGCTTCACATTACAGGGCCCCACCTAAACGTCAGTCCTGGGCACAGGATACCCAAGGTAGCATATCAATATGGGTGCACACATTTTTTACACGAATATAGATATTGATAGTGGAGTGTGACACAACAGGACAGTGAGTTTTTTTATTGTTCTGCTCTGCTCAGAACATTGGATTTGTGAAATGATGATTTGAGGTTAGACTATAGTAACAAATACTGTATCCAACTGAGCCATCTGCTGGGCTGAAGTGATGTCATACAGGTGAGTAAGAATGGCATTAAAACTTGAGTTAACATTTGCAGAGTGGTTATGTGAGCGGGTGGTGTCTGAATTAAAAACAACTACTGCCTCAACAAAGACACACAAAATAAAAGATTTGATTTAATAGGGCAACGTACTTTGAGGGGAGCAGCTGTCACCTGAAATCTGGACACAATTAAAGCCTTGTGTTTACATTTTATTAAATCAATTGATGAAGGTGTTTTTGTACTGTAACAATGATTGGCAGCACACCAGTTCTAGGAAGATCCTAGATGTCTCCATCCAATACTGAGTTGTTGACATAAGTAGAACTTGCATGATGATGCCAGATCTGATCTCTGTTTGTTTGCCAAACATATAATCTGTGTTTCTGTGTGCCTTCGCCAGCAGCATGGACTGGCATCGATGGCCGGATAAAGACTGATCTCAACCCTGTGACTTTCTCAATGCTCGGACGAGCCACAGCCACAGGTTGGTGTTGTGATTAACTGCCAGCTTTAACAGCCAGACACAAACCGGACTTTACATGCAGGATGTGTAATCTGAAGCATGTCTCATGTAGATTTTCTACTTTACTTCAACAGCTACTTCTATAGCACTAATACTGATCAACTTTTTACTGATACTGATCGTTTTTTCTCAATCCCTGTCTGTCTCTCTTAGACCCAATTGCAAATTCAATGGAGCAGCAGTGGCAGAACCAGCCTGCGAATGATGAATGGTCTGGATTCAGTGAGTATTTCAGCTCTTCCACATAACATACCCTTCTAAATAACTCCAGATCATTTCAATAATGTAGAAGCTGCTAATGATTCTGTGAGATGAAACGTAGACAACTAAATTAGACTTGAATATGTTATGTCTGTCTAACTGTCATCCTGTTGATGTCATTTTTTTAAAGATGGGATTGCATCAGTGGACCCGAGCTCTGACTGGAATGCCCCATCAGAGCACTGGGGAAACTACGAAGAACCCCCCGTGTTGGTGACAGCAGCGCCTCCTCCGAAGGAACAGCCTGCCCCTAACAAGGTTTCACTAACACTCATCCACCCAACATGGTTAATCACGCCTGACATCTCTAAAACATTTATGAAAGGCCATGCTTAATAACTAGTGATGCACCAATGCATCAGATGAACATTGCATCGGCCGATGTTCGCCTCCTGAACAGACATCGGCCACAGCAAATAAAGATGACATTCACTGATGGCAGTAGCCGATGATTATATGTTCATTTACATGAACACATGAACGCTGTGCTTTCTTTTTTCCTTTTTTTGGAGGCTCCGAAACCCCACTCCACACGTCTCTGGCACATTGTGTACGCCCCGTGGTTTTGGTCCATCCTGCACGTGACTTCACACGCCACCGGGAGATTTTCAGAAGCAAGACTTTGTTTACTTGCTCAGATTTGGCTATTTTCTCTAAATATGCTACTATATGTGTAAATATGCTCCCTAGTTACTTAGTTTCGCTTTTGTAATAAAAAATAAAAAGTTATTTCCTGATTGTTTCACAGCGGTTACGTTCAGCAGGTATAGACACGCCCACAGCAACCCACCTCAGCTCCCCTCACTCCCCCACCACCGGTTGTTGGTTCCCCTGTCAGTGTATGAACGTGGCCGTATTCAGCGCGTAGCCGAGTGTAGAGACGCTTCAGGGACGCTTCGAGAAAGATCCACATTATGTAGTTTGCAATACATGTAACAAACATCGGCATTGACCAAGTTGTTATTCTAAACATCGGTATCGGCCCAGAATTTCACAATCGGTGCATCCCTATTGATAACATTAGAAAGCTTTTTAGAATTTGTGTCCTGATTTTTTTTTTTTTTTTTTTTTTTTTTTTTTAGCACATCATAAAAGAAGTGACACAAAAGCCAAGATGTTAAACTTTAGAAATTCAGCAACAAAATGCTTTTGATCCTTTTGATGATTCATATATTCAGGTGGTGTCCATTCCTCAAAGAACCTCGTAAGATGTTTCTGCCATGAGTATTACTGCTGCCAGAACTTAGTTTTCTAAACTTTAAATAACTTGAATGTCTGGTTTCTGTTACGGAAGGTGTCTGAGGATGAGAAGGACACTGAGGATCCGTCCGGAGGAGCAGCCAAATCCAAGAAGAAGAGGAAAAAGAAGAAGAAGACAGAAGAGGAGGCTGCATCCGAGGCTCAGGCAAGGACATAAAAAAACATCACATTAATGTCTTCTACGAAAGTACTGTTCAGTTTATTTGTTTCTCTGTTTCGGTAATGTCATTGCATTTGTTTGATTGTAGGCAGCAACCACAGCACCCCAAGAGCTTCCTGTGCTGGGCTCCAAAAAGCAGAATCCTAGCATATCCTCTGCTCAGAGTAGGTTTAACATCTCAGACTCACTCACACAGTGACACACTGTGAGATGGCTCAAACTACAACATCCTCATTTATTTCTTTATTTTTTTCAATCTACTACAGAGAAGACTGAACAGACTGTGGAGCCTCCGAAGCCCTCCCAGAAGAAAAAAGTCAGAAGGGAGACATGAAGTCACATCACAGGTCTACACAAAGCATATGCAAATGATTGTTAAATGTGTCACATGCAATAATTACCAGGTACAGTTTTTTCTGAGATACATCAACAGTTTATCAGTTACCAAAACAAAAAGGAAAAAGCAGTGGATTTCACCTGCTTGGCTAAATACAGTGATGAAATATGGTCCTATGGACTCAGATCTTAAAACTAATTTGCACTATTTGCTGCACTGCAACCAGAGTGGAGTTTCAGAGCAGGTAGGCTTGCAGTGGTGGTACATGTTCATGTCATTATTTTTTTTATGGCATCAAAAGTGTTTTTTTTCCCCCTCCAAGAGTGTATGTTTATAATTGTTAACCCAAAAATATGTTTTTGTGTGTGTTTAAAAAGTAACAAGCGGACACACATGTTTTTGTTCCCCAGGATGTTGCACTTTGTTTTGTTTACCTTGCTGCTGCTGAGGACTGGTCCCAGATCAGGATAGGTTCAGATTTCTATCAAGTCTGTCTTGGTACAATACTCAGATGCTCACTGAAAGAGTTAGTACGAGCTGGAAGCACCCTAATGTCACTCGATGCCCAAATATTGGTGAAGTGATACCCACACAGAGTGACTACAATTTAAGAAATGGGAAACGAAATTCCACATTTCTCATGTTGTGCACAGGCTTTAACCAAGCTATTGTTAGCAAAACTAATGCTGTTTTTCCAAAGTACTGCCCTGTTTTGTACAAAAACCCTCCTGGGATGTGTCTTTGCTCAGGTGTGAGTGATTCGTCCTGCCATAAAGGAACCCACTTGATTTGGCTATTCTCACATTGCTGAAGCTTCCTATTATATTTAGCTGAACATAAGACTGCATTTTTCACACTAAAAGTGCATTTTGTACCCAATTTCTCATAGTTCTATATAGCCTCTCTGTTAAGGAATCACTGCAAAGAAAAATGTTTTCAGTGACCTGTAATTCTTTCAATACACAAAGTACATGTTAGTGTTGTGTTAAGACAGATTTGCCTGTCCTTTTTAATGTGATATTTCCCGAAAAATCTCTCGAGTATAAAAGCTCCTTAATGAAGAATGGCAGCTGTGTTCAGGTTGAATTCAACGTCCGTTGCAGTAGTGTGTCTTCACAACTTCTCCCACAGAGAAATCCATCTCTTCACGGTCCACTGGTCGACGGCGTGTTCCAAACATTTGTATTTTCAGCTAAATACACTGCTGTTTGAGCTTCAGAGCTCTAGGGAGAGGTGTGGCTCTGCACTGAAGCAGTATTTAATCTGTTTTGTTGAAACTACAGAAAATTATGACTGATGTATTGAATATGGATTAGATAATGGTTTCAAAGAGGATGCTAAACTTTAAATTTGGACTTTGTAAACTGATTCTGGATCCACACTGGTAACTTATATCGAGAGCACAGAACTGGTATGAACCACCAGGAGGCGCTGTAATGTGAAGCAAAGGAGTGGTGGGATTATCCCATAATGCAGTAGCACTATTAAGTGTTGTCCCTCTACTTTTATCATTCTGATCATGTCTGTCTTTATCTAAATAGACTGAGCGTTGATTTTTTTTTTTCTAGTGACTTGATTGTCCCTTCTGCACTCTACGTGATCTTTAAACAACATTTCTCTTCCGGTTCTTGTGCTAGAAAAAGCCACGCCATATGTACAGATTGTAAGGGCTTTTCCATTTCTGTGATTGCACTGTGCAAAAAGGCTGTACTGAGTTCCTTCTGATGTCGATGAATTGTTTTTCTACCTTTTTGCGGAATGTGAATTGTGTATCTTTTTTAGGTTTGTACCTGACTTCCAGGTTGTATGATGGGGGAAATATTTTGTTTGTTTGTTTCTGACAAATTGAGAATGAAGACGTACATAAACATATGATATATGGAGCAGCTTTAATTCCACATCAAAGTTGGTTTTAAACAACACACACACACACTTACACATATATATAAAAGGAATTTAATTCCATTGCCTTAACCTGTAGTTGTATAGAAAGTGCATTGGCATCCTTTTTCTAGTTTCCAGTTGCAAGTTTTGATGTCAGAAATTAATTTCATCTTGCATGACTTTGATAATAGTACTTGTGTACATGAAATGAAAAGAATGATTTTCTTGCTTCAACTGTTAGTACTTGGTCCTGGAGTACCACTCAGTGTATATAATGTAATGGCTTTTTTTAATGAGACGAGTTGCAGCTTTTTTTTGTGGGCATCCAGTTTAGCAGACATTAACATGAGTCTGTTGTTGGTAGGCAAAGAGCCTTAGTGCTTCAAGGTGTTGATCAGCTGGTGTTGTTAGACCTGATAGAACAAAATAATATGTTGTTGTGGCTTCAGGCGCCATTTTCTTTTTTTCTTTTTTCTGGTTTAATTTTTACTGATGATTCAAGTTGATTCAATCAATGTATTTATATACTTGTCTCTAGAAATTGGTTATGTGAATGATTTTGTTTAATAAGGAGATACAAATGATGTTTCTATGTTTGTTTGGTATAAATGAAAAATAAATGAGAACTGCTTGATATCACATTGTCGTAGAAATATTTTTTTTTGCTTTTAATGACAAACCTACTAAAACTATATTTTGCATATTATAGGCTTGGAGCCAAACAGTAAAACAAGTGTAGAGTTATTTTCTAAGGTATATGAGATTTGGGGTGATTTGGTGATAGGTAAAAGTAAAAAAAAATCTTAATGATAAAATATTTTTAAAATGACTGATTTTACATATAGGTTTGTGTTTACAGATGCATTGAAGCTTCAATACTTGACTGACACTGTCTCCTCTGACTAACTAATATTAATAAGTCATTTGCTAAGTAATTAAAGTGTTTCCAGTGTGTAAGAGTTAGCGACATCTCTTGGCAGATGAGTGTTGTGTGTGTCTACAAAGGAAGTGCGTCCTCTTCCATGGATTCCATGCATTTTTAAAGTAGCCCAGAATAGACAAATCAAATACTGTCTCTGGACCTCCTACACAGCTGGAAGGGAATGGTGAGGTGAGGGAGATTCACTTGGTTGCAATCTGCAACATAACTGCTTGATAATATTAAATCGTACACATTGGACCTTTAGTAGTAGAAATAAATCGATTACCAGTTTAAAAAGTACCTCACTAAGTAATAAAATAGATAAAAGGTTGCACCATTGCTAACTTTAATTCAGAACTGACCAGTAAAATAATAATGTGAATAATGTGTCTCATGATCACTGTTGTGTTAAATCAGGGTAATGACAGTGGAACACCAGGATCATCTAAGCATCCAATAGTGCATCTTCTCTTAGAACTTATTCTGTACTGACATGCTAACTAACTAACTAAATAAAGCAAATAAATAACCAGACCTTCTCGGGTAAGCTATATGTAATGATATCAGCTGTTATCCCAAATAAGAACTGAAGTTTTTACCACTTTTATTCATGTTTTCATGCCAGAGTAACCTTTAAATATGAACTAGAGGCATATTCTTACAGCAGAATTCCACGCAAGCAATACTCCTCATACTGTGCCTTTTCTTTGTCTATTGGCTTCTTGCTTTGATGTTTTCTATCAAACTAATCCTAAATCTATGATTAATACAATAAGGATTCATATATGGCATGGTGCACTGTGTCAGCAGTCAGGCCTGTGATAGGCTCTGCCTGCAGTGACCGTCCTGCTGGGGCAGCAGTTTGGCCTCTCTTGACCTCCTTCGTCTCATCAGTCTCTTCATCATTTATCTCTCCTTTATTTAGGACTTACCAGATTTTAATCTGTCAATTTTACGTCTTTTTCAGCGAGATATCACTTTTTTTTCATTCATCCCTGCCAGAGGATTGTTGTAATTATTTTTCTTGTTTGTGAGTATACAAGGCAGATATATTAATAGTGAAGGTCACTCTCTAATGGATGGGACTGCAGAGGCTCAAAGCCCTGCTATGAAAATCACTCGCTAATGCTGATTTAAAAAAAGATCCATCTAAAAGTCCCTGTGTCTGGAACCCAGCAGCTTCACATCATGCTATCCTGAAACAAGTCAGTAGAGCGTGGCAACATTATTCTAACAAAAACAACCAATGAATTCAGACAAACACTGGCTTTGGGGCTGTATTGTTCCCCTGCAGGTCTGAAGGAAAAGAATTATAAGGCTTTATATTCCCAGTCATTATGTCAGAGTTCTCTCTGCACATACAGGAATACTTCTGTTTCATATTTCAAACACTTTATATGACTGTGGCAGAAATCTTTCAAAACTGCGTTTCAGCATTTAAGAGGTGGCAGTCCGGTCAGTATTAAGTCATGGCAGGAGAGGAAAATCCCCTAATGTGACGATGATGCGATCCACCCACAAGGGCTTAGAGCTGTGGTCGCTGGCCCATCTGTCAGGCCTGATCCAGGATCTTCGCACAGACAGAGGGACAAACTGACATAAAAGACTAACATTGCAATGAAATACATGAATCTTTAGTCATTTAATTTAGTTTGAGACTGTTCTTCAACAAGAGAAAAATACTATGGTGGTGACATCTCCTGAGGTGTCAAGAATAGACTTTATACTAATTGGCCAACTTCCTAAATTTAACAGGAAGTCTCTTGCTTCATGAAAAGAGTTCAGAAAAAGCTGCATTGGAGCACAGCCAGATTAACCTGTTAGGGGACTCTGCAGCAAATTGAGCAGATCTAGAAACTCATGGATTATGCATGATGTAAACTCAGCTCAAATCATTCACGTCATAAAACTAGATTTTGATATAAAACATCTCAAGATCAAGTAAAAGCAGCACCCATTTATATAGTCCATATTCCCAAATGAAACAATTACATTACATACATTTTGACTTGTCAAAGCTGGACTAACACAGGTGGACACACACAGAAGGGCAGGGCCACACTTAAAATGAATGCAGCAGTCATTGATACAGCTGCGAGTGTCCAGCTGTGACATCAAAATGCCACAGTGTGAAGATGGAGCATTTGGGTCCCCCAAGAAAGTTGTAAGCTTTGTGGGTCTGTACTCCAACCCTGCCCTGCAGGTAAAATAGTCCTTAACTTGTTAAGTGTTGTGTTTGTGACTTTAACATGCACTTGAGCGTAATCACTGAAAACAACCCAATAAATGTAAAGTGACATTTTCAGGACACGTTCAAGGCTACAGACAAACTTCTTCAGTCTGAAACTGCACAAACTTATAAACCAATTTGAAGCTTTTAGAGTGCTTGATTCAAAGAAGTTTGAAAAACCCTGAGAGGTATTCAACGTCTTTTTTATTGAATGCTTCAAATAAATGAATGTACTCACATTAAGACATGGCACAAATCACATCACCCAGCAGCACATTCATAAAACATCAGAAATAGGGTAGGAAATATGTGGGGAAGTGTGTTCAGGGACTGTATGCTGAGTTTTATCTTGGAATACCCTGAATGTGTCCCTGAGAGCCACTGCACTGGACAAAGACAGGTCTTCCACAAATAATGGTTTAATAAATGGTTTATCCATTTTGAGCTCATGTCTCTGTGAGCAGTCCGGGGTCAGTGAAGTAGACTTGGATGAATTTAAACGTATTTAAATCAAAGATTTTTAATGATGCTGCCATCGGTAGCTCAGCTCTGAGATGTTTTGTGTGATGATGAATGGTTATAAATCTTTCTGCATCCATCCCAGCCCTCGGATCTTGGTCAAAATCCAGCCCTGGTCACGTGACTCCGGGATGAGCCAGATTAACGGCTCCGGGTTTGCCAGGAGTCCACAACAAGGCGAACATCGTCTCAAACATACGCTGGATGTGGCGGTCCTAGAACCAGGGAGGCAAACTATTCCATCTTTTTTTTAAAAAGACATAATAGTCTTGAATAATTAATTTTAGACAGCATTCATGAAATAGCTTGAAATACATAGCAGGATAAATTAATAATGATTTCGCCGTGGGACCGGTGGTACTCGACGAGCTGCTGTCTTTGCTGCCATGTACGGACAGGCACCATTATTCTGGGAATATGGTATATGGTAAGTCACCTTTTTCAATCGGCATGAGACCGAAAATGTCCACAAATCTTATTAAATATGTTGGATGTCAGGTGGTAAATAACAAGTGCCGCTGAGTTGTTGGCGGCAAAGCTAAGTTAGCTAGCGTCTGCTGTTTGTCATTTGTTTTTCGTCACTCGTTTTTTGATTTGCCATTTTGAGGATGTCCTCGGTTTATACGACACTGTAACACATTCAAACTGTAATGTCAGCTAATTAATGTCCACCATTTCAACGTGAAACGTCGTGTTTAGCTATGCACACACACTTTTATCAAAATAAGCACATATATAAATATTCGTTTTAAAGCGAACGGCACACTTTATTGTTGTGTTGGATTGATAACCTCACCGGCACATCCCGTCTGAATTGTCCTACATTTGTACCGGTTAAATATAGAGTTTGTAGAGTTTGCTTCTGTTTTTTTTTTTTACCCAGGGGATAACCTAAAGTTTTAAAAAGAGTTCAGTAAGCCTGCTAAATCCCTGACCTTTACTAAGTGTTAGTCCTCGTCTCTGTTTGACCCCACTACTAATCAAGCCGTCAAAACGAGCCCACTCCATAATGTGTGTTTCCATACGGTGAAAACAGACATAAAGGACTCGAAGGTCATTTCTCTAATCGTGCTGGTTGCACATGCTGTGCTGTAAATATTTGATAATCAGCTCTTCATTTGAGTCTCTTCCAGCGCTGCAAATATGAGGATTTGATACTTTTCTCCATTTTATATTACTATATATTATAGTATTATTATTATTATATTATTAATATTATTGAATTAAATGCCACAACAAGCAATTTAGAAGAGATTTCATGGAATCTTGTTACAATAATAAAAAGAAATAATAACAAGTTATGACCCTGATCAACATTTCATGAAGCTTGATGAGCCATTTTGTCCTCAGCAGCTGACCTGTATCGTATCTTAAACTGAAAATTGCCATACTTTAACCAGCCTTTTACTTCACCTACAGTTCATTTTGCATTTGAATTACCTTTATCCCACAGCCAGCCCTGACCCACCTGATCAATTCTTTCTGAAGGTTAACCCAAGAACAAACAATAAAATGAGTCCTGTGAAATTTATTATAAATATCGATCTTTATTTCCCTGACAGCTCATCAATGCGGTGGTCCTACTCATCTTGTTGTCGGCTCTCAATGACCCAGTTCAATACCGCTACCACCTTACCAGCTCCGAGCTGGGGACTGACATCGATGTCATGGACGATGCAAGTGAGTGCGAATAATCCACCTTATTGTTACATATCTGACTCGGATTAGATGTCTTCAGTGAGTTATTGCTTATCAGTCTGCATAAATAGTTCAAGTTCAAGATGATGTGAGTGTAAGATTCAAACTAAACACAGCCTCATAGTCAATAAGATTATTAATTATCACTTTTACAGGAAGTCTCCTCCCATAATTCCTGCTGGAGTTTAGCAGAAACCATCAAAATATTTAAATAATGAAATACCCAGACAGTATCAGGCTTCGTGGCTCTGTGACAATGTTACTTGGCTGTATCTCTCAGCTCTGATAAAGCTCCATGTGTTTCTGCAGCTCTAAAATCCCCTCTCCTTTCTGCACACCACTTCTTTTGCCAGAATGCTGCTCTCAGCACCGACATAGCTGAGTAGGCTCGACTCCATAGAGAACAAATCAGATCGCATGTGTATTTTCAGTGATTCCCACCCCCCTCCAGCAGATATCATCATCATCACAGTCGCCTCTGGAACGCCACAGACTCTGTCACTGGCGACTCTGATTAAAAAAAAAAAAAAAAAACATATGACTGCTCTAATTCTCCATTGGATTAGAACGGCCATCTTGACTCCCCATCACGTAGCATTGTGCAGCATCGGTCTACGATTGCGAAGCGGTCGGGGAAAGGATGGAGATGGAGACAAGCTGCTGTCATGGTTTTGTAATGGGCAGCTGTCAGCAGCATCAACGTCACTCGAATCGTACACAGAGTAATCATGAAGCGAAAACTCCGATATGTGGAGGACGTGCCTGTGGGGTGAGGGGTGGCATTTATGTATGCACGCATTATTTGCATATGTGTATTGTTTATATATAGTATGTGTGAACATGTGTGTGCGGCAAAGGATTAAGATGGAAGGGTATCATCATTTCCTGAGTCTTACCACAGTATCAGTAGTGTATTAATCACTGCTGCTGAGTGTAAGGGCACACCATCGGTCATGATATACACAAGCTGCAATCAGTTTTTTATATTTTGTTTAACTGCTGCTGTGGCACACTGATCTGGGCTACCTTTTACAGCACATGTGCTGATATGATGCATCAACTGGATGTCAGTGGATCCCTGTTAGTCACTGCTCCACAGTGACACTGACGTATCAGTCATTTTTCACAGTTCTAATTTGAATGCGAGAGAGATTGTTATGCAAGGGGTGCTAAAAATTTGACTAAAAGTAACATTCAGTCAGATTTAGCACCCCTTGCATAACAATTACCCGTGTCGTGATCATGTTTTGTCCAACGGGGAGTGGGTGCTAAAAATAGAGCGGTTACTTAAGATGCTTTGTTTTGTAAAACCCATGCCCGTGTTAAGACTTCTGGATTACGTCAGCGGACTGAAGAGTTCCAGTGAAATTATGTGTATGCTGCGGTTCTTCACAGGTAATCTGTTCTCACACTGTTCTGATTATGTGTGTTTTCTTTTCCGCAGACATCTGCATAGCCACTGCAATATCCCTACTCATGATTCTTATATGTGGCATGGCAACATACGGTGCTTACAAGGTAGATAAACCAACAAGATTCATAAGATTCACACAGACATTAACCTGTCATTGTTCTTTCTGAGTTTCTTCTCATTCTCTCTCCCTCGTAGCAACATGCAGCTTGGATCATTCCATTCTTCTGCTACCAAATCTTTGATTTTGCCCTTAATACACTGGTAGCCATTAGTGTGGTGGTTTATCCCAACACGGTGCAGGACTACCTCCAGCAGCTGGTAAGAGCCGTTTCCATCCAACCAAAACAGACACCTTAATGACTCCTTGCAGACTTACTTTGTGCACTTTAGTGCTTTATCTGTGGAGTAACAGTGCTAAATGAGAGGCATTCAGTCAAAACAGGTCACCCAGGTACAACACAGGTCTTAGTTATGTAGATTGGGTGTCCGCTTTCGATTCCTTGGTTGTTTAGAACTGAAAGGTCAAGTTTTGTCAGATGCTGATTTGTAAAAGGACACTTTCTCACTTTCTGCCCTGTCTTTCACTCCCTCCCTTCCAGCCGGGGACATTCCCTTACAAAGAGGACATCATGTCCACCAATAACATGTGCCTAGTTTTTGCAGTCCTCCTTTTCATTGGCTGCATCCTTTCCTTCAAGGTAAGCCCACAGAGGCTCGACATCACTGCAGATTGTCTTGTTTGAATGACGTTGAACTGGACTGACCCATAGAAAAATGACTGATTTTAAAACAAAGACGTATGCAACACTTTGCTACAGATCACACATGCTCACTGAACATTTGTTCCCCGTGGATTTGCCTTTTTATAGATATCGCAATGATGAATGTAATGATTAAGGTTATTAAGTGTCGCACTATGCACATCTCATGCAGTATGAACCATATGGCGTGTATAATGAATCTGCCAGAGTGAACATCATCAGTGTTCTTCATGAGATTATCACACAGTCAGAGAGCAGCGGGTCAGGCACAACAGGAAACCAACCCCTGTCAGGCTAATTTCCCCTTAATGCATGGATGATTCTCCAGGCGCAGCTACGCTCTGGGCGTCTGGGACGAGATGGGACATGAAGTCATCTGTACAATCAAATCAAGTAGTTTCTCCTCTAAGATCAGTCTGGAAATATTCGTGGCAGATATCCAAAGCCAGAGCCGGGGTCATATGATGGGAAGCCACTGGAAGATCCACTCTGGACCTAGAGAGAGAACAGTTATAAGAATGTTGCACAGACGCGGGAGCTGAATTGCTTTGTCGCTTTTAATTTCGTCATTTAAGGTCAAATATAGATGTGTGCTTGCTAAAAACACAAAAATACTCATAAGATTTGCAAAGCTAAATGAATAGAAGTCCATCTTTATTGATGGGCAGCACTTGTAGAATATATTTGCTACTGTAGTGACGATAGTTGAGTCATTTGCCTGGAAAAGAGCCCGATCTGAAACCTCAAGGATGCTTTCAGCTCTCAGCACAGAGGCAACACCTGCTGAAGTTTCTGCCGGAGCCAACATCCTCCACTTGACTGCACTTGGCATAAATGACAGATGCAGACGTGCAGGAAGAAGGAGGACTGGAGAGAGGAGAGCGAGAGAGAGAGGGATGTGGAGGATAAGAGAAGTGTAGATGGACAGATTGTTGGATGAATAAAGAGACCCAGAAAGTAGATGGGGAAAAAGATTGTAAAAGTCAGACTTTGTAGAAGAGATTCAAAATGTTATTCTCAACAAACAAAACAAAGGCAAACTTAGATAATCCTTTTTAAAAAGCAAAAGCAAAATGAGCTTTGTTTGTATAATTGTTTTGTGTTTTTAAATGGTTATTTCTTAGCTCTATCATTACCAGCTTGTTTTAAATGTACAATACTGTGGTGCATAGCTCAGTTTGGAGTCAGTATCACACAGAGGAGGTCAGATGGGAAAGTGACTGGCTAGCAGGCAGCTTGGTTTCCTGGTTGGTCGGTTGCACTCACTGCTGGCAAAGGTACCGACTCAGCAAGCTACTCACACATAAACACAATGAACCTCCTGTTCTTCTGCCAAGTCAGACAAACCTAAAGCCTCGTGCTAGCGCAGTCTTACTGAGGGTAGAGATGCCTGATGAGTTGTGTCGGCTAAAATGTTGGTGGAAGACCAAGAAGACATTGTTCAGGAAAATGTCTCAAGTAGTGATATGAAGTGTCTCTGCCGTCATCATCCCTAATCTTTATGAATGAATAAGATCATAGCAAAGAGCATCAGTAATAACAGAGAGTGGAGACAATGTTGTTAAAGGTCATTGTGTGTTCTTTGTATTCACCTCCTGGGGACAGGCCTACCTGATCGGCTGTGTGTGGAACTGCTACAGATACGTGAGCGGCAGGGGCACCACTGAGGTCCTGGTTTATGTCACCACCAATGACACAACGGTGAGTCCTCACATTCACCCTGTAGTCCATCACCTCAAGGGCAGACTGAAAATCCTAATACATAAGCGTAATATATATGTGTGTGTGTGTGTGTATGTATGTGTAGTGTATGTGAGAGTGAGTGAAGCGTATACAGCATATCCCATGCTAAGCGTTGAGTTATACTAAAACATAGAATACATTTACTCTTTTATTTTTATAGCAGTTCAGTGAGTTGATACCTCTAAATGTACAAGGTAAGGATTAGAGCTTGAATTGTGCTTAGAGCAGCAACTTAGAGCCTGAAAATAAACAGATAAAACTAGTAAATGCAAAGTTCAACAAAAACCTCATTAACCTCAACCTCACACTTGAGAAGATCAATGGAGGATCAGTGGATCAATGGAGGAATGATTAAATATCTCAAAAACTGGATTGATCTCTGCAATCATAGACGCCTCATTAGTGAAGAAACAGTCCCACGTTCATATTTTATTGGCTTTTAAATGCATATTCTTTATTTTAAGAACAAAATGGTGCTAATATATATTATATATTGTGGTCATCAAATCATGTCATACAATCTTTTCAGAGAAATTTCCATTTCCCAGAGGTTTGGGTTAATGAGGTCCTGCTTTTAAATGACTGTAACTTATGAAATGAATAGAATAGTGGCCGTGTCATAGTCTCTACACACATGTACAGATGGAGGCTCTGTGTGGTATTTCAACCCTCAATTAAATTAGAAATGGCAGACTGAGAGAGAAACAAGAAGCTGCTGTTAGCAATTTACAGGATTTTCTAATACTAATTAAAGGCGATTAAATGCATAAAAACATGTTCATTAGAATCCTGCACATATCAGGAGGATATAGGAGTCATGCTGCATCAGTAGAACAGAACTGTGACAGTGTTAGAACAGTGTCCACACTGTCAGTGTTGTCACTGTGCAGTTTATCACTTTATCGTCTGACAGTCAGAGTGAGGTGTGGGTAGCAGTACAGTAGGTGCTGTAGGTCGTTCCCGAGGTGTGATTGGCTGGCTGTGCAGAGCCGGGTGTCGTCAAACCCCCTCGTCCTCCTCAGTGTTGACTCACAGGGTTTCTGAAGAGGCTTTAGCATCGTCACGGTTTCCATTTGTCTCTCTATCTGTAATCCTCCACCCTGATACATAAGACATTAATCTGTCTCACACCCGCTGTTGTCTCAATATGTAGCACTTGTCACTTTGTCCTTGTTGTTGTCTTGGCCATGGTTCACACTGCTGACGTTTTTTACCTTACGAAACAGACTCTGCATGCAGGAGATAATCCAGCATGGTCTGATATCACATTGTGTATCAGATGGCCTTTCAGCAAATATTGGATATGTGTCCCCAACAGAAGGCAAAATGTGCAGGGACCAGATTCTGAGAAACACTGAATACATTTGGCATGTTATGAGAGATCTCAGAATTAATCTGTACATAAATCAAAGAACAAGACTGACTTGTGGCTAGCATTATTCTAAACATATTACCCCAAACAACGTGCTTGTCCATCTCACAATACTTTCTATTTTGTTTATGACTGTCAGCCCAGAGCCACTTGATTCAATATTTTACCAAAATACAATAAAATAAACTACTTTTACCATGTTCATGTAGGAAGATGTCACCCAGAGCCACAGTCTGACTTATTGATTTATTTTTAATAGTTTCTAGACAGATTTGGGACTATGGGACGAGTTTTGGTCATCTCTTTGGGATTTGTTAATAATAAATGAAATGTAGAATATTGCCTTATAGACTTATTTTTATTTTTAGCAGTTACAAAATAATGAAAAATAAAGTTTGATTTTATTTAATAAACATTTAAAATGTCCTTTTGTGAACAAATCATGCAAACTAAATGAAGGTCTGACCATCATCATCATTAAGCCACTAATAGAAAATCATATGTTTATTCAAATGAATGAGGAAACTGAGAATATATGAAACAAAATGAACCAAACAACTGAGGCAACTAGGTCAATGTGAAGGCCACAGCACAGGCTGTGTGAATTTTAATTAGAGGGCTATCAGGATGAATGCTTTTCAAATGGAGCCACATACTGGCTCGTGGTTCACGCAGGTTAAAAGTCTGAATCGTGACGACATGTTTTTATCGCTGCGTCCCCCTCTCTCCACACACACAGCTGAATGAATGGAGCGCTCCGTCTATTTTTACTATTAGAAAGCCAGCAGTGTGTCTAAATGGCTTTTTACTGCCTTGAACATAAAGTACCCAGCTGCTTATCTGCTGTGCTTTTATATAAATGCCATTAAAATGCACAAGGGTCGTCTCTCTCTCTCTCTCTCTCTCTCTCTCTCTCTCTCTCTCTCTCTCTCTCTCTCTCTCTCTCTCTCTCTCTTGTTTCCTCCTCCTCCCTCAGTATAGCTCTCTCTATCCTTCTCTCTTCTTCTGGACATGTTACATAATTGTCTGCTTGTCCGCTTCATTTCAAATCCTCTCTGTGATGTGTTTGCTGGGCCTCCCTGGCTGCTTCACAGTTCCATCCCCTCAGAGCATATTCTCTCTCTCTCTCTCTCTCTCTGACTGAATTAGCAGCGGGGCTGGTTTTATAACACCATTTAAAGAGAGAAGGCAGTCTGGCCTCTAAAACACGTGGATGTGTGTGTGGATGTTTTCCTTGCAGCTATGGAGAGAAATCTGCAACAGTTACTCAGGCTGGGATTAAAATAACTCCCTATTTATTATTGAATGTTCTATATTAACTGTCTGAGTGTCTTAAACTGATATACTGATATAACCCAGCTCAATGAAAGAACAACAATTATATACACACATATAGTCTGATGTGACTTATTCCTCTGTCCCATATCTGTCTGGAAACTATAGAAAATAAATCAATAAGTCAGACTGTGGCTCCAGGTGACATTTTCCTTCGTGAAAACGGTCACAGTAGCTTATTTTATTTTATTTTATTTTATTTTATTTTATTTTATTTTTACGGACTGACAGCCACAGACAAAGTAGAGAAGTCAGAATATTGTGAGATAACAGAAAACAATGTTTTACAAAGTAAACTCACAAAATGTCAAGTAGTCATATTTTTCTTATTAAACAGCAAGATACATAGTTTCTCTCTTTTACCAAACTAAGCTTAGATACCTTAACCTAAAAAATGTAAAACGTGTGTCATTTAAATGACCGAGACAGACAAACTACATACACTAAAACCATCGTAATAAACTTCTAAACCACACAGATGTGATAATATTCTGGCTCTACAGCTGTTTTCCATTCAACCTCTCTTCAGAGGCAGACGATTAAGTGATCATAAATAAATGACATATCATGCCAAAAAATAGTCCTAACATTAGCTGACATTGGTCATATCACAGTGATTTTAAATTCATTATTGGTGTATTTTCTGCTTATGAATTCAACTTTTTATTTGGAAGAGAAAATAATCTGATTGTAAAGGTAGCTTTCAACATTATCTCACAGGCTTCTTCAGCAAATGGAGCAGGTGTCATCACGTCACGATATGTGAGCTGTCTTAAATGATTCAGACTGTGAGATGTAGCTGAAAGCTCTGAGAAGGTTAATTACAGTCAAACTGTCACCACCAAATCACTGAACCACCTTTTGGTTTTTTTCAGGTTCTGCTGCCACCGTACGAGGAGGCCATCGCTATGCCGCCGAAGGAGGCCCCCCCCCAGTATATGGAGGCATGAGAGGCGTCCTCGCTCCTGGATCATATACCCCCTACTCAAACTACCCCCAACACCTACCATATCTCCCTCCAACAATAGGACCCCGACGCTGGCCACAACATGTTGAAAAGCAAGACCAATCAGAGTGTTAGAGGCTGGTTTCAGCTTGGATTCCTGCCAACCTTAGATTAGATTGGGTTGACCCCCCCTCCCAACCCAGCTCCCCACTCGCCATAGACCACCCTCTGGTTGTTGTGACGTATTTTCCTCCCCCCTCATATCTTTTGTCCTCCTCCAAGGACAGTATCACGGCAACTTCATCCTCTCCCAACCACCACCACAACCCTCCGTCTTGGCAGCTGCTGTCCCCCTGGCAGCATCTAAACTCTTGCACACCCTGAACACGCTGTCCCAACTTAATTTGCACTTTTCTTTGAGTGAAACGTGCATCGGTCAGGCCACCAACTGTTAACCCCCAATACTGTGAATCTCCCTCGTGGTCTTTGTCTAGAAACAAACTACCTGAAGAGAGAGAGAGGGAGAGAGAGAGAGAGAGAGAGAGAGAGAGCATGAGACAGAAAAGCGACATACATGATCAGTTATGCAAGAGCACTTTTTTTCAGAAAATTGACAAATTCTTTCATTGAATGTAATGTCGAGGTATTTTTGTATGACTTTTTGTATAACAGTGAAAAGTGAGAGCAAATGAAGTGAGTGAAAGTGAAAGCTGTTCTGTTGTGATAAAATATCATCTGTGTTCTGGTGTAACTCGCCCTGCAGGAAATCGTATTGAAAAAAGGTTCCTTGACCAATAACAACTACGTCTTCCTTTTGTATCCATGGTAACACGCTGTCCGTAAACCTCCAATCCACTGACTGCCAGTGAAAACCGCTTTCGCCCGTTGATTTCTATCACGATATTCCAGTTTGCCTTCCTGCCTGTTCCTGAACTCAAAATTTAAGAAGACTGGCATTAATGTAATCATGCAGTGAAGCACTTATCACCAACATAAATGTTTTACACATTCTCACAACACACTCACATCCAAAAAGGCGATATGCATACTGTAAAAAAAAAGTGTGTAAACATTTGTGTGTGAAAATGCTTCAGTGTTTTTCCTGTCACGTTGCAGCTGCAACAGCATCGTCTGTGTCTTTGTTTTTTTTTGTTTTGTTTTTTTACGTGGATCATGGTTTATAATCTGATCTTTTTAGTTGAGCTAACTTAGCTGGACTGAGGGCATTTTCCTATAAAGATGGCGTGACATGCTGCTGCACATGCAGAGACTGTGTGTGTGTGTGGGTGTGTGTGTGTGTGCGTGCATGCTTGCCTGAGTGCTATGATGTAACTCCTAGGTCCTTTATATGTAGTATTTCTTTTGCACAAGCAGTGATATCATTTTGAGATATTTCCTGTGCTGGTGACCTTTTTGAAATTAACAATGGATTTTAAAGCCGTGATTTACCTTAGCATAGTAGCACAAAATCAGTATACAGTATGAAGCTAGATGCTTGTCTTTTGCCCGGAACTCTTTAGGCAATCAACTGAGACATAATAATGAAACAATATTAGATATACCTAATCCCATTTTTCCAATAATTCCTAAGTAGTATTTGCTATCAGGAAACTTTAAATCAGAGTTACATTTTGTCATTCAGACTATGCAACAGTGCATTCAACAATGGTAGATCTGGAAAGTAGTATTCCATTTGATACTAATACTGTAGTTGACCATGTAGCCATTGGCCCCTTCATCATTGTCCCTTTGTGAATTATGACCACTGCTTTTGCAAATCCAACAAAGCTGAAAATGAAATTGCACTTTAAATTCAGCGTGAGCTCACTGAGGACTGACGTGTTTGTGTGTCTTTACCACGTCATGCTGTAGCTGAGTGGTTCAAACATGAGCAGACAACCTCTTCTGGATGACACAAGCTTCTAAAATGTAAACATCATTATTTGCATCATGCGATGTGACTGTCAGACTCTAATGTCATCAGGTTTCAGCTGATTTGGCTTGTACCGTATCTGGACCAGAGGATGGCTGATTCGTGGCTCATTTTATTAGAATCACTTCAAGACACTTTCCACTCACAGACACCCTCTTGTTGGATCTGCATGAGCTCATGTCTTCAATTCTGAATAATAAAAAGATAAATCAACCAATGTCTCCTGCTGTTTACTGAGTCTAATGTTTTGATTTGAGATTTCAATCATCTTAAAAAGGAAAAAGTTCAATTAGGTGATTCTGGTAAAGAAGCCACACCAGAAAAAACTGTTTTTTCCAGTATACATTAATCATAAGGCATCACATAAATATTGAGTATGAATGTGACACAGAAATAAACAAACTAATAATGAATATTCAAATTAGATAAAAATAATAAAAACACAGATATTGCAATTAAAAGAAAAACACAAGCAAGTCAAAATAGAAAAAGAGCAAACAGGATAGCACAGGTCATTTTATCTTTTACATTTACATTATACATCATACTTTTTTGGCCTTTTTTTTTTAGCTTTATTGTATAGAGACAGCTTGAAGAGTGACAGAAAGAGCCATAGTTCAGATTTGAACCCAGGGCTTCTGCGGCAAGGACTAAGCCATGGTGGCGGCTGCTCTAAATAACACCCCAAGTAATAAACCTTTTTACAGCAGCCATTTTGGAAATAGTAATAGTTGGAAACCTGCATTGTCCCTACTATTTCATGTTATTAAAATAGTTATCTGACACCTGGTGAATCAAATGAGAAAACTGTCTGTACGGCAAATATGAGGTTGGAGCCAGCAGCTTGTTAGCTTAGCTTAGCATAAAAATTGGGATGTGCTAACCCAGCTATGTCCAAAAGTAACAAAATCTACCATCGCCTCTAAATGTCACTCATGAACATTTTCACAGTGATATTTGAGTAGTCAGAGCAGGAGAGTGCAGGTAATACTTCAGGTTCAAAGATGGCTCAATTCCATTTAGTGTCTGAGTAAACCCACGAGACCTGCACAATAGACCTTTTTTTGTTACAGCAGCCACTTTGAATGGTGACACCATTGTGACACCAGCATTGACCCTACTATTTCATATCAAAACAGCCGTAGTTCGTTTTATTTGTTTTTATATTTAGTTTTCAAATATCAGAATGTGTTCTGTGAAAAAATGAACTTCATTTCAGTGCGAGTATGTCAGAATCTAAACTGGGATTTAAATTTGTCCAGTATGGAGTTATGTGGTTATTAGAGCTGACTGAAGCTGACATGCTCATCTTATTCAAATTACAGGGTGTCTGTGTCTTGTGATAGGGGTGTTGGCATCTTGGGAAACACCACTCAACAAAAAAAAAATAATAATGCATCGTAGGCTGAAACTGAGCACAACGGCTCACTGAGGGCTGACTGGGTTGATTTAATGCCAAGAAATTCACTTTAAATCAGCATCTGGCCTGTAATGTTGGGGGTTCCTGTGATGTAATATTGTTATTGCATTCATCATATTCTCTGTTATGCAGAAGAACGTGTAAGTAGTACACAGTCCATTTCTCTGCACATACAACCAGCCACTAATTCATGACCAAGTCTGAGCAGATTGCTCTGAAATGAAAGTTTCCAGAATATGAGCATTCAGAATAACATGCCTCCAGCTCACGCTGATTCAGATTCCCTCAGTGGGGATGAATCAGCTGGCAGCTCAGCAAGGATTTACCCGCCCGCCTCAAAATGGATGCTGGCATTACCTTGGGCCTGGCAGTAGGCTACCAGACAGACAAGCTCACCTACTTTCAAGCACTGGGACAGGCCAGGAGGGGAAAAAGCAAACAAGTGGGTCACATTCCATCTCTTTTCCTTGCTTGTTAGATGCAGATAGGGGATTGCACAATGACCACAATGACCTCAGCTTCAAAAAGAGGGAGATATTTGTAGGAGAGGACACCAGAGCCAAAGAGTGGTTTAGTGAAATCCATCAGCACACTTTGTGACCTAGATTGTATTCATACCCTGTGCCTTTTAGAGACATTTTACCCAGAAACACACTGTGTAACAAGGTTTAACGTGCTCTTCTACCTGTCATGATATTGGCCAGTGGCAATGAGAGATGATCAATAAAGTTGTGTGTGAGAACATGAAGCACACAGTGTCCAGTAAATGTCCACTGAGGTGTAACTGATCGTCATACACCATCCAGTTGATGTTCCAGTGGTGACCGACACGGCCTGACATTCAGCTGCTTTGATTTTTGATTGATTTCTATTCAAATGGAGATAAATTAGTCAAGAAGCAGCCAGTTTAATATTTAGAGATCTACTAAAATGAGATAACAATAAAGAAATAATCCTAACAGCAGCTCATGTGAAGATGCTCCTAAAAGTTCTGTTTATGGTGCAGATTGTTTAGATTTTTTCTGCAACCTCTTTTAATATTGTCCTCATTTAGTGCGGGGCAGCTGCTGCACGTGAAGCAGATCATCTGGGATGATTTCATTCTATTTAATTCTGAATCAAGAAAACAGCTTAGGGAAACTGTGAGTGGAAAAACCGGGTCAAACCACTCGATGGCTGATGGATGGCTTATATGTCTCTCTGGGTGGATGCAGCAGCCTGCCTGTGAAGCCAGAGTTTTAAACCTCAGCGTATGATGTGGACGTGCCCTTTTTAACATGACTGAAACTCATCTCACTTGTTTTGGAAAATGAGAGTCACTTTGGCTGACAGTTAAATTTAGACTAAATAATCCAGAGCCACTTATCCAGCAGCTTTTATTTTGGCTTAAATCTTTTACTTAATAAAGTCAAAAGCTCCAGAAGTGATCAAGCAAACATGAGTGGAGATTATTCTAACAACCACTCAGTTATTTCAGTGGAAATCAAAAGCAGCACCCAGCTGGTATTATTCAGTATCACTGCAGTGCTGGATTCTGCTGAGGACCCCAAAAAGACCCACATCAGTGAGTGTGATGTCCATCAGCAGTCACAGATGAAGAGCCTTAAAACTTTATCTGCCTACACTACCACACTGCCCTTCAGCAAGCTAGTGCTATACAGTGTACTGTCTGTAGCATGGATCACTTAGGCCAGCAGGAGCTGTAACATGCCTTTGAACCCAGCACACATCCAACAGAAACTGATGTTCCACAAGTGGGGCAGTGGCAGAGGTCAACTCATCCGGTTTTGCTTAAGCGTTATTACACTTGAGGCTGAGACAACTGTAACCAGTGAACACTGGCCTTGTAGACTTGAGCAGTACATTCTCACAAACAATTCAGAAAACCTCAACAGTATGACATCACCCTGTAAAGCCCTTAATACCCCTGAAAGGAGAGCGGCCTTACTTGATTACAGTCAACAGGCTGTAGCTAATACAGCAGACAGTCATCCTCGAGGTTTATGTAAGTGAGAAAAACATTTTCTGAAGATCAGTGGTTGCATAACTTTAACACGGCGATGAGCAGTCAGTTGATTGGATCTTCATTTACACAGAAACAGATGTCGCGCTTTGTTACACAAGTCTCTAAAGAAAGATCAACTGATTTTCCACCATTATTTCTGTGCCAGCAGTCTCATACTGCAAACAGCTCTGCATGGACAGGAGGAAATCCCTCAAACACACCATGAAAATGTTAATGAGAGAAAGCTCATCTGAAAACCAGAGCCTGCTACTGCTCTCTGGTGGACGCATGCAGGAATAACAGGCAGGCCATAAGGAGCAGAAATGTAACAAAATAAAAGACAGCAACATGTTCTGTTGACACCGATTTTATTTATAACAACGGGGTGGGGGAACAGCTCTACTGAGGTGGCTGCTGCTGGTCTGGCATGCTCCTGATGATGTCAGAATCGCCTGAAGAGAATGAACAACAAAAAGTCAGTTAATGCTCCAAACAATACTAAAACACAATTCTATAAAATTCTATCCACTGCTACGAAAAGACAATTTCTTAATACCTCCTACAAAATAAAAGCTGACATTCTAAATGTTACCAACGAAGTGTTCATGAACTGGCCAGAAAACACTGGCTGTTCAACCAAGCACTCCGAATGGCTTTCATATAGCGAACCACTAGTCCTGAACTGGACCACTTTGAGCGGGTCCAACAGGCGCATAAATTCGCATACAAAACCAACCATATATACACACTACTGAATAAAGTTAATAAAGTCTGACAGTGATCCAAAATACTTTAAAAAGGTGAATGGAGACATTTCAGTCTTATGTTGAGCTTCAGGTGTGTGAACAACAACTACTGATGTGAACTGGTATTAAATCACAGGTCTGGATAGAAAACAGGACAACACAGTTTCCTCTGTCTTCAGTATGTTAGTACTATCTTACTAATATTCACCTAGGTGAACGGGCTTATTTGAGGTTGAGCTCGACAACTTTGCTGCTGTTTAGTTCTGCTGCACAGGCTCACTGGGGCCAGCTCCCCTCGGGCTATTATCCTTGCATTCATTTTGCTACCAGACAGTATTGAGCACAAGCTTGTGCCAGACATTACATTACTCTATTAAATGGTTTAATGTTGGTCTGCTCTATCATGGCTTAGCCAAAGAAAAAGCTCTATTTGTGACTGTAGAAGAAAAGTTTGGGAATCAATGACATCGCACAGTTGCTGTGTCCAATAGAAAAGGGTAAGTACTCACCAGGGTCAATAATAGCCAGTGTGCACACCCTGTAGTATTTGCCGCAGGCTGTGCCGAGCTCGATGTTGTTTCCACTGTAGTGGTGGACACCAGTCTTGGCCAGCATAGCATAGTACTCAATCTCAGATTTCCTGGACAGAGAAGAGAAAACATCAATACAGCACATACAAACAGGTGATCAGTCATGCTAACCCAATCATTCTAATGCTAATAAAGAGGAATTAGCATCATTGTAGGTTATTTGTATTAATATCAAACTTCCTATAAATCATGTGTAACCAGGCATTTTTTTAACCAAAGTCTGACATATTTAATGTTGTAATGCGAGTATCAGTTCACACGTTAAACAGATTTGAATGAGGAAGCTATATTGTGAATCTAGTGTGCAAATAATGGCTTTGTAGAAAGACATAGTTTGTCTCCCAGAATAGTGAAAGCCACTTTTCCAGATACAGCACAATTCCCATCATAATTTGATGACTTGTACTGATAGCTGATGCTCAACTGTCCACAAGTCGTAGCTGCGCACACAAATCTAAAAATCACACAACCCCAATGTAACTGTCTGCTTATAACAATTTATTTGATAGAAGAGGTATTGATTTATTGATCCTCCTCATGTACCTGAGAGCTGGGCAGTTGTTGGCCAGGATGACCAGCTTGGCTTTGCCCTGACGGATCATCTTCTGGGACTGTTTGTAGCCCAGGACGTACTTTCCACTCTTCATCACCAGCTGGAGCCGGGAGTTGATGGACTCCATGGACTTTTTCTGAACAGACAGATGTACACAGCCAAAGTTAGTAACGGCACACAAGCTGCAGTTAACTTAGACCGCTTGTCTATGTCACGCAAAGAACAAAGTAACATAATGAGGTTATTAAGTATGACATTAACAAGAAAGTACATGTCATACTCTGAATGTTTTGTACGAACTGTCGCGACAGTAACATTTTTCAACTAGCATTAGCTACACTGCCTGGGATGTGTAGCTACGTTACTTGAGCTACAGGCGTTAGCCGACGTCAAACAGACGGACAGACCGAAATAAACCGATAGACATCCACATATGTGCTTTAAATATTTACAGCCGCGATAATTCAACATTAAACTACACATGTTGTGCGGGATTAATAAGTCCGTCCGCGTAGCTACAGCGCGAGCTAGCAGGCCGTGACAGAAACACGTCTCCACGTGAAGCAGCAGCTGAAACAGCGCGTGCACTCCGGGCCGAGCCGACGCCACTCACCGTTTTCTTTGCGGCCACCATTTTTGCGGTTTAGTCCGTACCGGCCAACCTGGGGGCGAGAGGGAGGGAGGAGAAGACTGTCGTTAATGTCTGGACAGAGAAAGCCCGTTAAAATGATCAAATTTAGTATTTTTTTATTAAAAAACTCGGAGAGCTTCTTACTGTGAGTTAACTCCAATATGGCCTCGGAGAGAAAGGAAGTCCCAGCGTGCACCGCGCTGCTATCTGTCGGTGGGCCTGCGCAAACGAGTACTGCGCAGACTACTGGTCACTTCATGATGGGAAGTTCGGTTCTTTTTAGGGAGTCAGATCATTTAACTCACCAAGAAGAACCGGCTCTTTCGGCTCCCAAAGGACTCTTCATGTGACAACTTATACCTTTAATAATTCAGCCAAATTTAGCGCTGTTTTGGCTTATGACACACAAGGCCATTTATAGCTCTTTGGGGATCCTATGCAAGATGCTATCTGGGGCCCCTATTTTGTCAAACTATGTTCATGTTTGTGTAGTTGTACTACACAAAAGGGTGCCAGTCAACACTAAACCTTAGTCGAGTCTAGGCTTAACCAAGTCTGCAAGGTTGCCAGGGAACCCTGGGAGGTAGGCATCTTCTAGAAACTGCATGTGGAGGCAATGGACACAGGATGAAAGCTAAGGCTCGAGATGTTAGTCTGCAGGTGGAGAAGGCTGTAACTCTTTGGCAGAGGCTGCAGATGGAGCAGAGTTGTTTAGCTGTTTAGCTACAGGTGGAGGTTCAGGCTGCAACTTTTTGACGAAACAGGGCACTTCAGACGCTGTAGTTGTTTTCTATTCTAAAGGTGGAGGCAGGTGCAGTGATTAATACAGCAGTCATAGTTTACTGACAGAGGCTACATTTACTAATATTTTTCATTTCTTAGCACAGGTGTTACTGAGAACATGAACACTGGTTGCGTTGTGTTAACGTGGCCCTCGAATCCCAGAGAGAGACTCAGGGAAATCTTCCAGACAGGACAGAACAACCCTCTCTCTGGACTTTCTGGGGTTAACATCAGGTTTTGTGGATTTCCCCCAGGTGCTCTGAAGAAAAAGAAAAAAGTCCCCTACATCAACTTCAACCAATAGCAAACATTAACAATTCAAAATAAATAAATAAATTCAAATTTGTATAGTTCTTGGGCCTTTTTACAGAAACTTCCTCTGACTGTGTCTTATTCTGATTTATGATGACATTACAGAAACATGTCTCCTTAAATTATCTCAGGATTTGAATTCGCTTTATTTGCTGATAATATCCTAACTGAAATTTTGCAATATGTATTCAAATATTTAATTCTTCCTGCAATTAATGGTTTATTTTAATATTTTTTTTGTCCTGTCATTTTCATGGATTCATGCATTCGTTCTTTGTTCTAAATTACAACTATAGTTCACCCATTAACAATAAAAACTGATTAAAACATGAAATGAATCCGTAGAATGCCTTAGAACCTTCAAGATATAGTTGTGGTGTTTCAAAGTGGGGTTGTAGCTGTACTTATAGCTGCAGTAGAGAAGTAGCGCTAGAAAAATAGATTTTTGCCACATAAAAAGGCTCATCTAAAAAATTCAATATCTGTTTAAGTGTACACCATATTAAGCATATTTTCATGCTTAACCTTGCTGCCAGACAAACTTTTAATTTGGTGCTAACTTTAGAACTTCCAACAGCTGTCTGACAGCAAAGCAAATAATACAAGAAATCATTGAGGGATGTTTGGTATCAGTAGATTCACTGCAGTCATACAATTAATTTAACACCTGCTCCACCACTTTCTCAAAAACTAGCCTTCAAAAGACAGTAACGTTAGAGCCAACATAACTGCACAACAAGAATAAATCTGGGACTGACTTGTTGTCAAGGCCTTCATAAAAAATAAAAGGCTGAAATAAAAGACAGACACCAAGCTGAGCTTCTTGCTGTCAGACTAGTAAGGAATATTATATATACACTGTTTATACATATATGTCTTGTGTTGTTGCACTGATGTTTAGCTGTTTCTTGTGACTTGCTAGTTTTTTCTGATGATGGTATTACACTCTGAAACTGGCAGCACAAAAATCACAAAAATACAAATTTCTACATACTGTAGCAAGCTTTATAAAGCTTATCTTCTCATTGTCTGACAAAGACACATACCTGTGGTCTGCCTTTAGTTATGGCCCCCATCTCTGCCTGTGGATATGAGGGACTGCACCTCTGTAGACATTTTTTTTTAAACTTAAGACATATCTTTTTTCCCTGGCTTTTATTTAAGGTAGTTCACCATTCACTGGTCCTGATCATCCTTTCTTTTACTTGTTATCCCCTGTGTTTATTCACCTTATAGGTTTTATTTTACTTTTATATTTTATCAGTTTTATTGTTGTAGTTTTTATGTTTATTGAATTGTTTTTGAATTTGTTTTTTTTTTTTATGCAACTGCTTTTAGTTTTAATTCTATATATATATATTTTTTAAACAAATAATTGGTAAGTAAAAGCACGATTTTGGATCTGTTTCTGTGATTGTGCTATGTAGAACCACAAGTGTGACAGCTGAGGCTACTGCACAAGATCAGCAGAAATCAGCAAAAGCAAGTTATCTTGAATCGGCATCTATTTTAAAGGGCAAACAATGAAAGCAAACCAACAATAAGAATAATAGTTATGCTGTGGTTTAATAGTTGATTACCTCACGAACACAAGTCACAGCTTCCCTATCATAGCAGCTTAATTTGACTTATAGGTGTTTCACACAACAAATGAGTTGGTTTGTCTGGCTCCAAATAAAGACAGGTCCTTTTAATTCTCCCAAAATAAACTAAGGCTGAACTTGCAGCTTGGGGCTCCCCCTTGTGGCTGCAGGGCCCTGTACATCCACAGGGCCCCGGACCTATCCGCATATAGCAAGAAACGGCTAAAGTTTGGAACAATTCCCACCATGAGCAATCACTAGTCACTGTCACCAAGTGCTTGTTCACTGGGAATTGTTGAGTATCTGTAATAAATATTACAAAGCGTTCAGTCTAGACCTTTTCTATATGGAAAGTATCATAAAAGAACTTTTGTTATGATATAAAGAAATAAAACTGAATTGAAGTGACTTTGGAACTTTGGTGCAGATTTTTTCGTGAAATGCTTCGCATGTAGTTTATCTCACTTCTATACAATTATGTGTTGTTGCTATGTTTTCATCGTACATACAGGCCTTTGAGGCATATTTTGTGATTTTGAGCTCTAATAAACCTGAAATTAATTAAATAATTGCACATTTTTTGTCGTACTTCAACTGGACATTACGTTTCTCAAGTAAATTAACTCAGAACTCACTGACAGTGGGTCTAGCTGTTGATTTGGAGAAGTAAATGTGCAACTGGTTCACTTTCCCCGCCCCGAGAGGTTGCCGCTGCACACTGACTGAATAATGTATTTTTGTCCCTGCGCCAGCCGCCTAGAAACAGCCTGAGTTACAGTACACAACAAAAGCCCACATTTCACCTGCGTGCCCAACTGTTTGCCGACTTGTAAACACGACACAAATAGCTGCTCGAGTTTTTGGTGGAAGAACCACCATGCGCAATTACGCACGCGACTAACGGAATCTGACGCCCAGCCTGTCTTTTTGTTTCTCCTCTAGGGGATTCGCTGTCCATAGTTTTGAGTCCTCTCCATTTACAGAGACGATATCTATGCACGACGTCATCAGCGCAGCCACAGCCTCTGCTCACCTCTTCACTCTGAAGTTCACCACCCAGTCCTGCATGTGCACAGGTCAGGATGGGATGCTCCACTAGTTCCCAAACTTCAGCGGTAGATACGACTCGACCCGGTGCTAAGCCCGAGGAGAGCAACGGAGCCAGCACAACAGGTGATGCACAAAGCTTTACACTTCTTTGCAATGTAATAAATGTGTTTATGAAATATGTGGAAAATACAGATAACATATGTGTTGTATAACTTAAAATAATGTTTTATTGTCAACTTCGTTGTCAGTATAATTAATATATATATTTACATTAATATGTATTTTAAATAGTGTGAAATTATCTGTCAAGCAGTCAGTAACACTGACCAAGCACTATCCATGGCTTCACTTAAAAAATGTTAATGGCTCTGACACCTGTAAATATTAATTTGCTATAAGGATACCACTCATATAAAAGAGAAAATGATTGTTGAAATTAAATCTATTCATTGAAGTGTTTTTAATAGTTATTTCATTGCAGTAGATACTATAAATAGCCTGGAAACATGTAGGTGTCATTGTAGAAGTTCACTGCCGTCTCAGAGTCGCCGCATCCATTTAATTATACTGTAGGGAACAATGCTCTGATAAGGAGGGCCCAGTCTGCATGCAAATGATCGTCAGTGGATTTCTGTGTGTACAGTATCAGATGTCTGTAGTTTTAGTGCTTCACTGTGACATGATGGGAAAGTTTATTGTGATTATTTAACAGTGGATTCTGGCTCTGTCATCCCTGAGAGAGACAGTGGCATGAAAGAAGGTTTGGTGACAGTCTACAGTTTCAATAGGAAATGGAGAAGCCACCTTGGACACTCCTTTGTTGTAGTGGGTCAGATATAGCCCCACTGTGGTGCAAACTAGCACACGTTTCAAGGTACAACACCAACACTGGATCCTGTGTTTGTGTTTAGCTGCGTTAAGGTAGAGTAGGAACATCTAAAAATGTGAAGGACACATGTGATTTACCTTCAGCGGCTGTCAACTTTTGCCAATCTGTGTTGTGCACGATCACAACAAATGTGACTTTGATTAAAGCGCTGCCAGCTTAATCTCTGTCTGACAGAACCCAGAAATAAGTTGGTTAAAAAATGCACTAAGGGACCACCTCTGAGCTTCTCTTTGCGTTCCTTAAAGAGGCATCACAGGCTTGTTATTGCACTTAAAAGATGGAGACGCGTGTGTGCATGCTCATGTAAGATGCTCACAGAAGATTTCCCTCCTGCGACTCTAAATAAAGTTTCTCGTCGCTGTTATCAGCTGATGATGGCAGAGCTTCATTTTTTTCTTGCAAGTCACTCTCTGTGTTTACCAGCTGAATGACACTGAACACCAAGGTGTTCCTGTTAAAATCGTCTTAGAGGTCAGATGGAAATCTGTCAGGATGTTATCCTATTTTTGCATGTAGCTCATTTCCTTCGCCTCTTGTTCGTCACTTCCAAGAAAGAAGGATGACATTGATTAACCTACAGCTCATCCTTTCCTCAAAACTTTAAGACTCCAAGAGTCTCACTGTTAAGTGAGCGTCTTTCTTCTGACAAATAGATTGTAGGGCTACTAATTCATCATTATTGCAACACAAAAAGTATTTAATATGATATAGAAACTTTTGGCAAGGTTAAGATCAATATTTATCAAGAAACCTTTAAAGAATCTAATATTTTTAAAAAGAAAATAAGAAAACAAATAATGTTTAATCTGATTAATACAAACATAGAAGGTTGACATTCAAGACTTCTCTGATCCATGCAAATACCTGCAATGCAAATCCGTCAGAAACAAAAAAGGCTACAAGGAAATGATTACTAAACACATGGCAACCTGTTTAAAGAGCTGAGAACTGTGCGCTATGAGGCTGTTAATACTTATTGCTTGGAAGTCCACATAATCATTTACCTCTTCTGTTTTCAATTATGTGTCCGTATTTTTAACTTCCTACCCAATGATCTGTGGCGAGTAGCAACAGCATATGTTTTTAGTCTTTTCCCACTTATTTCAAGAAGGAACAGTTGATCAATTATAATTCTCCCAGGTCTCTAAAAAAGGCACACACACTCTCTTTTTTTGTTCAGGCGAAAGTAGTAGCTTTACATGGTCCAGTGATCAGAGACCAGAGTTTAATTCCTTGATGTCAGGAGTCATTCTGCCTGCATTATTTTACAAAAGCCCCATTTTAAACTTGATTAAACTTGATCATATTAACTTTTATTTTTATGTCTATTCCTGTCCGGACGTATGAAATGTAATGGGGTTTATTTGCCACAGATACTCATAGCGTCAAAGGTGCCTAAATAGTGCACAGGAAGTTGTTTTCGGTGTTGCATGGCACCCATAATGATATGTGTTACTGGTTAACTCTCTGGCTTAGGGTTAAGTCAACTGTGTAGCCATGATGTAGGCAACACAAACATCAAAGTCAAGTCAAACAAGCCATGAATGCAAAGAGATGATGAGGAAATGATGAGAGAGGTGCAACAAAGGACCTATTTGAACAGGAGATTTTATCGTAACCTAAGCCATGAAGACACCGTTTGAAATAAATGAGAGGAAAGTCTAAACTCAACACAGTCAGAACAATATCAGTAAAGGCCCACATTTAACATAATTTAATGTTATAATGTGGATGGATGTTTGGATCACATGCTCTGTTAATACATGTGTCCCTGACAGGGGCAGCCAATGAGAATGGGAAAGTAGCTGAGGACAGCGAAACTATTCCGGACCAGACACCTGCTCAGGGCGGCGATGCTAAACCTGCAGAAGAACCTGCTGCAGCTGCAACATCTGCAGATACCACCGCCGCAGTTCCACCTGCAGGAGGGGAGCCTCAACCTGCTGCAGACAAACCGCCTGCAGAGGCTGCTGCACCGGCTGAAGCTCCGGCAGCGGCAGCAGCTGAGACAGCGCAGAGCTCCTCAGAGCCTGCAGCTCCTGAGCAAGGTAGGATGGAGTCAGAAACAGCACTGTGGCACAGTGTAACTTAAAGCACACGAAAAACACACAAAACACACACGTACTGTAGTTAAGCACAACTTGCAGGTACTTGACTTGGTCAGTTAATAAATTATATTCTTATAGTTTGAGCTACACAGCAATATATAAAGTAATTAGAATTAGCACAAACTTTAACAGTTGTAACATTAAAATGAGTATTGACTTTTATTATCTCCACCGGGCTCTTTTGTATTTTTGCTCTTTGCATTTGTACATCAATAGAAATTCATTCATAAATTAGAGTTTAAGCTTGTTTCTCTAAACATTTTTAAGAGTCTTTATTTCAGTGGACTGAGAGCTGCAGAAAAACTTTGGCTTCAGTTTTCCTTTGGGTGACAAACTCCACTTTGTCTCTGCAGGCTGAGCAGTTTACAGCTGTTAGCCAAGCCCTCGCAAGGCTCCTTTACAAGGCTATGCAAATGACCCATCTGTGCACTATCTCCTAACAAAATGACTGTCTGATCTTGTGACCTTGTGATCTATCGTGCTGACTGCACATTTCATATTTTATCACTTATAAAACTGATGAGGATGGAGCTGCATACCTGCGTGTGTATTAATCTGTGTGTGTGTGTGTGTGTGTGTGTGCCTCATGAGCTGGCTCTTTCTATGACTGGATGTATAACCTTCAGAACATCCAAAGAAACATCTTCAACTACTTCTGCTTTCAAGGATTAAACATTGAGAGGGGATTTTTCTCCAAAACTGATCATTTGAAGCTGCTCACTAGAAAACAATAGCCACAGTATTTGTGTGTCCCATCGAGGGGAAGTGGAACCTGTTAGGGACAAAGTGTAGCTACAATTGTTCCTGTTGAACAGTAACCTGAGGACTCCTCTCCCTCCTGTATAGTGACTCAGTGTCAGTGAACCTGGGATGCCATAGCACCCGGCAACAATGTCCCTTCCGCTCTTCCCTAGACCCACCACAGTCCCACTGCAATGGGAGTAACCAGGCTGTATCCAACAACACACAGACCTGACATGATTAGAATTGATCTGATTATGTTGTTAGTATTAAGAATTAGTCTGAACACTTTCAGTATGTGCTGTGTGTAGCTATCCTGTAACAATGTTTGGACTCACAGAAGAATCTTTTCATCGAGCTACAGTCTTAAAGAAACTATTTGAAAGTTGGTTCAAAGTATGTTCTTCCCCCTGTCTTCACATGTGTAGGATGTATAAAGTTTGATGTGGCACTCATGATTCAACAGTGTTGATCTCTAACGTGTCTGTTGAGCTTGAAACTATTGCTGAGGACTATAGACTAAATATTTAACTTGGCAAAGTTCAAAGTTCTGCTGAAGTCTCACATAAATTTTGTAAATTTCAGATTGCTAGAAGCCATGATTCATGATTTTGAATTAATTAATGGTCAGACTTGAAACTCTGTGTAGTCTTGTCAAACAAGTCGTGACGAATGGTGGGTCAGTGTTTCTGCTGGTCATTGGTGTGATTTTCACCTTTAGATTAAAGGGTATAGGCTAAATAATTAAGGTTTTTGTGGTCAGTGATCTGGATTGAGTGCATAATGAGTCTGTATCTGTAGCACTGGCTTTAAAGGGTCTGTTTACCTACTGTAACCCCAAGGTATAATTTTTCAGTTTTTTTCCCTTCAGAAGGGTATTTTGGGGAGATTTCCTGTATCTAAGTTGAGGGTCCAAGGATAGAGGAAAAACTCAACAGTAATCAATGTCCTTGCAGAAACAACTAGTTGGCCAAGAATCAACTCCTGATTCAATGGTATAACCTTTTTAAATGTGTATGACTGTGCATGAATATGGTATCTGGCTATTGTATGTTATAGTTTGTTTAGCCAAGACAGCTCTGTTGTTAGAGGGTAGCAATTCCTCCCACATTAAACACATAATCTACTCAGGATACTTGTAAAGTCAAAGCTTGGATGAAATTTTGAAGCTGTTACTTCTCCTGGTGCTCTGCTAACAAGAGGACATGACAAACAGGAGCACGTCAGAGCGAGTGCAGTCTGGACAGCGATAGTCCCTCTGCACTCCTCTGCCTCTAAATGATTATCTATACATGGAAGTGCTCCACAGGGAGCTGCACCACTACATTTACTGCTATCACTTCACTTATTGCTTCACGATGCAAATGGCAAGCAGCCAACAGGTTCATGAGGTCAGCTCCTCATTTTCCTCTTTGTCTAATGCAAAGCGTCTACAGTACCACTGTAATGCAGAAAAAAAGATGGACAGGGGAGCAAAGCCAATACAATGTGCTCTAGTGTCGTGGGAGAAAGAGAGTACTTTGCATCCTTGGATTACTGCTGTTCTGCTGCTGTGGTTAACTATACCTTCAATAAGCTGGAAGTCGAGATACTGAGTTACTCTGTTGCTTGAATCATTTAACTCTCGCACTTAATGAGGAGTATTTATTTAGGAAGTCATCCTGTGCAGGCGCCAGTCCTTTACATCCTTCAGTCTCTGTACATTAATACAGCCGGATTCAAAACTTACCTGCAGTTTATTTTAGAGATGTTTTGTGCAAATAAGGCCCTCTCGTTCCGCCTGTGTCAGAGATGAGCTGGTTGCAATCTACTACAGCAAAGCTGACACTAAAGTAAGCAGTAAAGAAGAATGTCAGAGGAAGTGTGTCAGGAAAATTCTGATTTAAAAATAAAGATTTGTAGATTCGTCTCTACTCAGTCCTTGACCTCTGTCTCTACTTTATCTTGACCCCCTTGACTCACCCTCAGCTCAAGCTTGACCACAACCTTGTTTGGACGGCCAGCGCGCACTGTGTGCGTTGCCAACACTTTGTTGTCACTGTGGTTTCATTAAGGTGCAATCTGAGTCCACAAAGAAACCAGAGCATGCCAACACATATAGGGCTTCCACTGGCCATGAACGATGCCTCTGTTTCACAGCCAATGGAGAGAGAGGATCCAGTGTCACATTAGCCGATCGGACATGGCAGCTCATCCACTTCTGGATGTGTTAGTGGTCACTTCAGAACGTTTTGGTGGAAATTGTGAGCAGTCCAGTCTTTGATATGAGACTTGTGGCAAATGCAACTGTGGGTCAGTGTTTCTGCTGGTCACTGGTGTGATTTCACACCTTTAGATTCAAAGGTATAGGCTAAATAATTAAGGGTTTTGTGGTCAGTGACCTGGATTGAGTGCATACTGAGTTCAAATCACAAATCTGCAGCACTGGCTTTAAAGAGTCTGTTTACCTTCTGTAACTCCAATACTATGGATAATTTTGGAGTTTTTTTCCCTTTAAATTGGTGTTCTGGGGTTTTTTCCTTATTTGAATTGAGGGTTAAGGATGGAGGGTAAAGCTGACTTTGAAAACTCAACAGTAATCAACATCTTTGCAGAAACAATGCTTCTGTTAATTTGTCTTTTCCTTCTAAACAGAAAAAGCAGAGGCCACAGCGACTGAGCCCAAAACAGAGGAGGCACCAGGTGAGTGGAGCTTCAATCCCAACACACATAATCCACATCCAAGTCTACACCAACCATAACGCGTCTCCTCTCTTTGTTTCCAGCTCCCAGTCAGTGAGGTCCAACATGAATGACTGCGCAGATTAGTTTGTTGGAAGTGTCTTACCTTGTTCGTTTATGCATGAGTGAAAGTATGTGCAGGTGTGTGTTTGCGTGTGTGAAAGACATCGCCTTGTTGCCAAGATGCAGACCCTGTGACGACCATTTTGTCTGGGTTCCCCAGTCATCACCGTGCCTTCTTCTCCTCATGATGGTGTATGACTGCAATTTCTGCTCGCAAACTGTACATAGACAGAGTCCTACAGAGCTTAGTGGGTGTGTTTATTTTCATAGGATGTCAGAGTAAGTACATTTCTATTTATTATCCATATAGAAATTTATTATAGATTATCTTTAACATCGTATATCTCCTTTACCTTGAACCTAAGAGATTCTGGAGTTTTCTACAAAATTATAATTCTAAAAAACCAAAGCCAAAATATATCTGATTTATAAAATTATATTCTTTTTGGGTAGCAGGCTTTGATTTCATGATCTTGTTTATAATGAATATGAAGAGCTGATACTTGCAGAACTGTTCAACTGATTTTAAACTAGTTTAGTAACAAGTTTCTGATGAGCACAAATGAGAAGTGACCTTTGTTTTTTTTTTTTTTGGTTTCTGATGTGTCATGATGACTCTGTAATAAGCTAGACTGGCAAAACAATTAAAAATACCACCTTAAAAATAACACTCTATTTGGTATCTTAATGCAGGATGAACACACATGTTGCATGGTTGGATATGATGTTTTAGAATCAATGACAATTCTAGGATCAAAGGTTTCATTCCATTTTTTATTAGCGAGAGATGCACTTTTGAAAATGTTTTATAGCGTTTGTCTGGAACAAAACAGAAGATGACATACCAAAGAAGCTAAATCTGTGACCAGAGAATGTTAGACTGCTTGTACAGACATCCCATCTATCTATCTCTATCTTCTATCTATCTTATTTATTTGTGTGTGTCACATGTGAAATTATATTAGCCACAAACCAAATGTAGGTGAATTAAGTGCTGCTTTGTTGTTCAGGGTTTTAATACTGAAAATAGTTCAGCAGTGCTGTCAGCGAGCTATAGTGGCCAGAGGAGAGAAATTGCTCAAACCTGATGCTAGTTTGGTCTGTCATGGGTCATCTGGAAATACAATAGGGCTTCCACTGTACTATAAAAGGACACTCGATGGTCAGACTACAACTTGTTTGTGATGTGGCTGCCTAGTCAGGAGTCTGAGAGAGGACCAAGAACAGCAATCGCTTCAATTTCCACCAGACCTCCCTGAAAAAGACAAAGAAGGAGGCAGAGATATTGAGCACATGAGAGATAGATATTTCCAGAAGAGGTTGTAAGCAATTAACACTAAACACACTTCAATGTCATCAGTTTGGATCACCAACGTTACTAATCAATAAGTAATTTTCCTTATATATGTCTAGAATTTCATAGTGGTCCATCCAGTATTATTAGATATTTCATTAAATCAATAATATCAAAGTGCTGTTGACCCTGCTTAACTGTGTCACCTACGCCTGCATAAGGACTGAAAAATACATGTGCGATACATGTCTATGTTCTGCAGCGTATCTACACACATCAGCTGTTACACAGTCTCAGGTTCATACTGGATTGTTTAGAAGAAAGCAGAACTTATAGATGAATCCCAAGTCCCATCAGAGCTGTCAGGATATTTTTAAGTAGCTGAAATTATTTTAGTTATCCCTTTCACCCTTGACTCTTTTTAGGTTTCGAACAATAAACAGAGTGTTTTTTCTGTCACAGACACAGACAGACAGACAGACAGACAGACAGACAGACAGACAGCTACCTGGTTAGCACTACTTTCAGCTTTCCTTTCTATATATGCATCTAGCTGAATTCTCCATGTGTACTGATCTATATGAACTACATGTCCCACAGTGTGCTGCAGCTCTATATTGGTTAAAGGTTTTTATTTGTACTCACTCTGGGAAGAGCAGCGACTTGGTAGGCAGCTCTGGCAGGGAAGTTACTGCTGAAAACTGGATGGAAAATATTTACAACATTAGAAGAAAATCATAGTGGAAAGTCAGCAGGTGAATCTGTGACTACATCTATAAAGATTTGAAGGAATAATTAAAGGCTTCATGTTCAACAAATAATTTATCCATCTACAGATAAGGAATACACCTGAACCACATGATGTTTAACATGGTTATAAGTTTGACTTTTATTTTAAATTGACTCATTTTATATTGTTATTTTATATATTCATTATATATTATTTATTTAATCTCTTTTGAGAGAGGTGTAGTACTCCTTGATGAATTAAAGCTAGAGCCTGTTAAAAAATGTACATCTACAAACATTAATAAATAACATAATAAATGTATTAGAATGACTCGATATTTATCATCTATAAGAATGATATAAATATTTAACTAATGGCTTCTAACGTGCCTTAATAGTTGTGTGGCGTTGTATGCATTTTCTGTGTTTGTTACCTCTGTGAATTTCGCTACACTTATTGATGTAAAACCTCTGGTGAGACTTTGAGAATCAGATAAACATTTATATTTCACACAAGACTATTTAACTGTGTGTAAATATGAGTTATCACAAAACATGTTGGAAGCTGGCTGGAGTCACAGACTTAAGATCGCAGTGGACACATGTCCTCTCTTTGCTCTTATCAGGGTCAGGGAAAGTTTCCTGCCTGTGGTTTAGGGTTGAGCAGAGTCAGGAGGGAGGTACGGCCTATACCCTGAGTCAATGGCCTGCGCAGCAAAGCTTGCTGGGAGGGTTGTGTTACATCTGTGTGCCGGCACAGCGGTGTCCATTTACAACTCACTGAGCAGTGCAGCTTCTGTTACACCTGTCTGTTGTGATCCAGGAGGAAATGGCCAGACTGAGCGGCCTGTGAGACGAGGCTGCATTCATACAGAAGAGGAAGGGCTGAGTGAGCCTGTCTGTCAGGTGACTGCTACACCTGTCAGCAGCCGTCCTGAGAGAAGTCAGTGAAATATGAAGCAGCGTATCCCCTCATAGTAACACGTGTGGACCCTGGAGAGCACTACTGGAATAATTCAATGTTTACAGTGTTTAATTAAGTTTTAATGCATTAGTAAACTGTGCACTAGATTCTATTCCATTTTTAGGTGGAACGTTATTTACACATCTTTAAATTAAAGCAAGCTGCCTATAATTTAACACAAAAGTAAACTATAAATGTTAAAACAGGAAGGTTCAAGATTTTTTTTTAAACTTAAAATATATGCTAATTTGAAGACAGAATAAGGAATTAGAATCAGAATAGAATAAATAATAATCTGCAAATATAAAGATTAAGGTTAAAAAATTATTATTATTCTAATTATTAAACAGTAAAAATTTTTAATAATGGTGGCACACTCCGGCCTCCATAGACAAGGGCATGTAAAGATGACATCAGTAAAGAGAATGTAAGAGCATTATATCTAACACTGAAGGTTAAATGATGGCCTTTGGCTGTCTCCCTCTCCACCAAGCACATCACCAGCTGTAGATCAGCACTGCTGGAGCTGGTGGACAATCAGTGCTTTGCTCAAGGTCACTTCAGCAGACTATAAACTTCCTGACACGCACGCCTGAATCCACGACATTAACTTAAAGAGCAGAGTCACTGAATAAAAGCGATTTACCCTCCACACTGACGTAAGATGATGAAAAGTGACTCAGATGTTTGTGCGTCATTATTGTGTTGCAGGACAACGATGACGTTTATATAAAGACAATGAGAGAGAATGAACTGGGCTGTGTGTGGAGGTGACTGCACTGACCAATCTTGGTTAAGAGCTGCCCCCATGTGGCTGCTTTTATGTATTTAAAGAAAAAATATATTATAAAAACTAGTACCATAATGTGATTTGTAGAATGAAATTTAAGGCAGTGAGCATTGAAATGAGTAGTCTTACATGTCTTGTAGACCTCGTTGACGCTGTTGAAGTCATTTATGTCAGCGAGCAGGACAGTCGTCTTCACCACTGAAATCAAAGAGTTTACTCTGTCAGCTTCTTATGTTGGAACAGTCAAATCCTAAAAACACACGAGCTGCAGATGAGTGACTGAACAGTCTGACAGTGTTCAGATCTCACCGTTGGTGTAATCACAGCCAGCAGCTTTAAGGATCTCCCCCATATTGATGAGAGCCTGAGGGATGAGAGGAAGAGCTCAATATTTCATCTCACTTTTGATGTCTCAGTTCTCTTTACATGTATCGTTTAGATTATTCTGTTTTAATGGCCACTGTGCAATGTACAATTGTCAGTGCATTGATCTGTGGCTGTTGTTTGAGTCTGTTCATTTTTATATTTTTATCAATTCATTGATAGACTTGGAATCTGACTTGAGAAGCAAGAATGCATCTGCGTCTTAACCAATAGAAATAACAACAGGCAGTACCTGTCTTGTCATGTGACAATCATCATCATCATCATCATCACTTGACCCTGTGTGTGAGCCTCACCTGTTTAGCCTGGGCCTGCACTCCTCCATCCACCAGCTGACCAGAGGCCACATCCATCCCCAGCTGACCAGAGATGTACATCGTTCTGTCCACAACCACCGCCTGGCTAAGGATGAGACAGAAACACACACACACACACACACACTTATTAATAATTGTTTGAAATCTTTTTTCTCTCATTTATTGATGAACATTCAGCATGCAGAGGCTAAAAATATTAAGATGTAAAATGATTTCTCTCTATTTGACTGTTGAACATGACTAAAAGGCCTCTGCACTACAAATATTTCAATGTCACGCTGATTATCAAGTCACATTTTTCACAAGAAAACTCAACCACCAGACGCCCAACTGGCAAAATAAGCTGAAGCAGTTTGAGGAGATTTATGTTTTTCTCACTTCCCCAGTCAGAAAAGTAACACACTCCTTCAGGACAGAGCGTTTTAAATATATTTTCTGTATTGTGAAGTTATGTCAGACATAAATAGCTATCTTGTCCCAGTTGTTGAGTCAACCATGACCCCATAGCCTTCCAAATGAAGCTAATCAGTAAACTGAGGAGGCCAGCTTTGTCTGAGAGAAAGCCCACAGATAAATCAAAGGCCATTCATGCACACACTGACTCCACCCACTGGCAGCCATTGGTCAGAGCAGAAACACCCATCATGGAACTACACACATTTCATTCAATAAGAAAACATACAAGGCCACATTATTGTTTAGTCACGATTTCTCATGATTTCTGTCGATTTTAATCCAGTAATGAGAAAACAAAAGTGCCTTTTTTAAGGTTTCTGGATCTTTCTGCAGTCCACATCGTTTCACAGATCATTCATTCTTACCTGTAAATGCCCTGTCTGATGGGGGCTTTTGGTGTGTACGGGATTCGTCTGCGAATAGTTGCCATTTCAGATCAGCTGTCTGTCTGTCTGTCAGTCAGTCAGAGGTCTGCACTCTGCAGCTGCCTCTCCTGCTCTGCCGCTAAAAGTTCAACTTTGGCACTATTTTATGGGGTCAAGTCAAACAGGTGAGTTCATTGAACAGTAAGACCCGCCTCTGATCAAACCTTAGCCTCTCCGTGTTCATCCAACATTTCATGCAGCACCTCCTGCTCCAGCCCACGTGTCGCTATAAATAGAAAAAGTTGCACGTTTGTTTTCAGGTTACCTGTATGGACCGATGGCAGCCGGGGCTGATGGAGTGTTGACGATCTTTCTGTTCAGTGCAGACATGTTTTCCTGAGGGTTTTTCCCCAAACCTTCCTACAAGGCAGAGTGGCTGTGAATGAAGGAAGTGGGAGAGCAAAAGGAACAGTTGCTGTCGTAAAGTCTACCGTTATGTCTGTCAACGAGCGCACGATGCATTTTTCCAGTTTTCATGGACGTGACATGCAGGCGAAAAATAGTTGCGCCTATAGTAGAAGAGTTATGGCGCGACAGGTGTTTTATGCATGGTTATTACAGTAATAGTCCAAAAGTCAGAGGGTCACTTCCTTTTCTACAGTCCAACCAGAGATAAAGGCAGTTATGGTTAACTATAAGTAACTTTTATTATTTCTTGCACCTTTTCAAAACTTTATAAAGTATTACAAACAAAACATAATAAATTAAGTGGTTCAAACATAAATGCTCACATTCCACTCTACACCCTCAAGTCATTCTATTGTGGAAACAACAGTGAAATAAATGGAAATCATACATATCAAAAAAGTCATGTCAGATTTCTTATAACTATACATATTATGGCAGATTCTCCGCTATGTCATGTTTCAAACAGGGCTTTTTATTACAGAGCAAAAACTTTTTTGTTAAAGCTGCAAATCCAGCCTCCATATTAACAGTACTTTAACCTGTGCAGTTAATACAATAGCATTCCACTAAATAGCAAACAGAATTATAAACATGCATAGTCTAAAACACGCAGAAATCAAGCCACATATATTTGACAAAAGGCAAAAGTATTAACAGCCAAAATCAGATACTAGTTTTAAAGCAGTGCCACAAAGGAAAAAAAAAAGATTTGAAACATGTTCAATAAATAAAGTGTGAATGCTTGTATGGAAGTTGTTAATGCACTGCAGACTTCATTTCTGAAAATAGTTCATGGCAAGAATGTGAACGATAATCTGTGACAGGACACACAAAAAAGTAAACAGACATCATTCAGACAGTACTGATTTGAAATTTGGATTCTGTGTTTCTGTCAGCTCACACAGGTCTATTTTTAGATTACTGTATTATTAAAATGATCAATTAACAGGCAGTGGGCTGAAGCACACCTTCATAGATGCATATTAGCATTCATATGTAACAGCAGACATGTCGTACGTGCATTTTAAGACAATCATAATTCATTCAAAGGGTCATTATTAGCATGTGTAAAATCAAACAGAAAAACTTGACGCCTCCACAGCGGAGCAAATTGTTTCTTTTGTGAAGAGACCAAATATGTCGTTAGCTTGATTGTAAGTTTTCAATTAAACATTCAAAATTGTGAAATAAAACCCAACTGGATTTTTCAGGCAATACTGAAATCAACATTTGAGAGACAATCGATCACTGCACTGGGCAGTTTTGTTTAAATACAGTTTGAAGCTGTTAAAAATAAGCTCATGTCTCGAAACACTCGAAGCACAAACAGGTGACGGTGTGTCTTCAATCCTTCTTTAACGTCACACCTACATGTCAGAAAAAAAAATTAAGCATAATTGCTGAAACACTGATATAAGCTGCAGGAAAATTTGCTGACTTTAATGCAATTTTAAAGAGTCCTAACCTCAGATATTAGATGTGCAGCTGTGTATACAGTGTCAGTCAGTGCACCAAGTCTCAACCAGCTATAAAACAGTTTATATGACGACGCTATTTGGTTCTCCTCTGAGCGGCCGTTGCTGCTTCACTGTTTTACAGATGTTTCCACATCTGGTTTAAGTCTTTTGGACAGTCATATCTGTAGTTCATCAATCAGAATGTGGAACAATTACAGGAAACAACAGGGTTTAAAGACTGAGGACAGAAAAATAAAGGTCATAAAGTATTTAGGAATGCTTCTGTTTGTATGGAAATCATAGTTGTCTTTTTTAAAAGAAAAAAAACTTAGGAATGAATTTTGGTGCCAACTCTAGTTTTACTTTGAGTGCTGTTTGTCAAGTAAAAGCTCAGATTTTAAATTCACGATGTAGGACTGAGGCAGATGTATGATGGCGCACACGGGATGTATGAGTCAGTCAATAGACAGTGCATTGGATGTTTAAAGAAGCCCAGAACATCATACCTGAAGAACTAAATGAAATAAATGATTAAGACTAATTTTCTGATCCACCAGCGATTGAAAACAACTCTTCTATCCCGCTGCAGCTTTCCACAGTCCATTTCCAACTCATCTCCATGTGAGGAAATGTTTCTTTACATTGCTTATTTTGAAAACCAGGTTTCAAAAATTTTAAGGCATTCTTAACTTAATCAACATCATCTTGATTGTCTTTGGTCATGGACAGGCCCCCACAGCTTTTTGTAGCAGGTATTTCCAAACTAGGCTCTATATTATATTTACACACAAAGTGAAAGTCTGAGGAAAAGAGACCACTTGTCATTGACCTGGTGATTATATTACTGCTACTGCCAGAGAACAGGCTTCTTTATGCGTTAATGCTGATTCCCTTCGAGGGTTTTCTGCACTTGGAAAAGGGGAAATTCATTTTGTGACTTTCAGATGTATAATCACCAAGCCTTAGTTCTCTCTTTGGCCGCAGTCCTGAGCATCATTCACGGAAATAAACTTTGCAGGAACAATAGAAACAAAAATAAGACCTAACATGTCGGAACAGCATCTAGACAGAGTGTAGAAACAAGGCAGATGAGTGTAGACTCCAGGAGGTTGGATATGTGGATGTCACCAGTTAGCAGTCAGTCAGAACAGCAGTGGGTTTCCAACAAAGACAATAAGGTCATCTTAGTTCCTCTGAGTCAATGGGACAGACGTTTCGTGGTGACGGTGGCTTTGGGAAACCGAGACCGAAGGGAGAAGGCGACAAGGAGGAACACTCAGAAGTTCTGTTGCCGTCTCTTCTTGGCATCCATGGCATCCAGGATGGGCTGCCTTTTGGCGGTGTAGCGCTGCCTCAGCTCCTCGATCTCACGCTCCATCATGGGATCCAAGGCACTCAGGCGCATCTGTAGCTCCTCAAAGTCCAGGTTCTTCAGCTGGGTGACAGCACACAAATTAAAAAGACAGACAAAGCAACATGGAAGAGGACAGGATGAGTCATATTTAGTGCCTTGAGGTGGATAGAACTGCTTCCTTTTTACTATTTTTACCACTGAAGTGCTGCCATTTATTCCTTTAGGTTAAGCCACACTTATTACAGCAGTACCATCACATGCTCATGGAAGATGTTACTCACAAAGTCAAAGTCTCCGTCCTGAGGCACCTTCCAGTTGTCAGGAAAGACGTTCTTGGACTGGATGTGGTAGCCGGGCTGCTCATGTGGCTGGTTGTGGTTGTAGTTCTCCTGCTGCTGGGCTGCTTTGTTTGAGTCCTGCTTGTCAAAATAGTCCATGAAGGAAGGACGTATCGGCTGCTGGGGTGTGGCGTGCCCTGCAGAGGAAGAAGAGGGTTGTCTTTCAACTCTAGAAGCTAAGAGACTCCTTGATTAATACCCTGTTTGTACCCCCTTTTTCTCCATAACTGAATTAACAAGTGCTCACTCCTCATTGATCCCTGGTCTTCCTCCTCCTCTTCATCATCATCACTGTTGATGACCATAGTGCCCAGGTCCGACTCTAGCATCGTGCTGCCATGTTCAATCATGGTCTGCGCCCCATCGCTCATGGTGCTGGTGGCCCGCATGGTTCCTGCACCCTCTGAGCCGGACTTCACCATAGTGTGAGAGTCCACCTCAGTCTCCTCCTCCTGGACGCAAAAGACATGCGGTCATACAGCTGTCTAATCAAGTCAAGTCAAATCTGGTGGTTCTTTAACACAAACTTTATTGTTCACGTGTTAGCATACGTACAGAGTTGTCATCCTCCTCTTCCAGCTCTCTCTGCTGCTCCTGCTGTCTCTTTGCTTTCATCTCCATGGCTTCAGTTATCAGGTCTCTCAGGATTGTGACTGGCTTGGCCTGGCTGATAAATGGGTGCTGGACATTCACAAGAGCAGAAAAAAAGGCATTTTGTGGTGACATTTAGTTGCTCAACGGCTTTGACACAGTGTCAAGACAAACAAGAAATAGATGCTATTATGTTCTATCTGTCTGTCCTTCCCCCAACCTGAAGGAGCTGTGTGGCGGTCGCTCTCTGTTCTGGATTCTTGACCAGACACTTCTTGACAAAGTCTGTGAACTCGTCAGACCAAAGCTCTGGCTTCCTGAATGTTGGAGGAGGGTTGGTGGGGATCATGAAGATAGCCTGGATGAACACACAGAAGTTTCAAAATGTCAGGGGGGGAAAGACACAAACATAAAAAGACATCATGTCAGCTGTTTGTTCTTTAGGCACCTTACATCCAAACTTTCTATCATCCACTGCTTCAAAGCTAAAGGCTTGGGTCTGATCACCCCAACAATGTTTACACTCACTCTCATGGGATGGATGTCAGCGTAGGGAGGTTTGCCCTCTGCCATCTCTATTGATGTGATGCCCAGGGACCAGATATCGGCCACACAGTTGTAGCCAATCTCCTGGATCACCTCTGGGGCCATCCAGAACGGAGTACCGATCACAGTGTTTCTCTTTGCCATAGTGTCCTTCAGAGATAAAACAATCATCGTCATGAACATGAACGTTTCATGTGTATTCACAAAATCAGTGAAAGATTATACACTCCAATGGGCTGTTTGATGACAACATTCACTTTGCCGTGATTCATATAAATCCTCAAAGAACTGCTAGAATTTTACCGTTAGCTGTCCAGCAACTCCAAAGTCTGCCAGTTTGGCGTGTCCCTCTGTGTTGAGGAGGATGTTTCCTGCCTTGATGTCCCGATGGATCTTCCTCATGAAGTGAAGGTATTCAAGACCTTTTAGTGTCGACTTCAGGATAGTGGCAATCTCATCCTCTGTCAACTGAGAAAGAAAGAAAACAGGATATGGGAATGAAACAAACAAAAAAATAATCTGTGTAATGTAACCATGACTTATTGTATTTTTAATGAAACCACATAGTTTTGCCAGTTAAGTCACAGACTAATTAACTGACATATTTCCCCGAGCTTTGCTAATTATTAAAATTGTTTTTTCAGTGTCTATAGCTACAGAAGCACTCAACCCAATCTATTCTTTCACATTTTTATGTGCACTGCTGTTAAAAAAGAGACAGTAGAGTTTAGTTAGGTTTAGTAAAAGCTAGGAGAGTCTTCAGGGCTTTATTACCATCATAAATATTTAAATGTGATGATATATCTTCAAATATCTTGCTAATGTCAAAGCTCTAAGTAAAACATTATTTTAGTAACACTAATTCTTTGTGAGCACCCACCGTCTTGTTGCGCAGTCTGATGATGTCAGAGACGGAGCCGGCTCCACAGTACTCCATGACAATCCACAGGTCTGTGTTCTTGAAGTAGCTGCCATAGTACTTCACTACGTAAGGGCTAGGAGGAAATGCCAAACACAGTGGTTAAGAAACGAGAAGTTTAGACGGAAAAAACTGCAGAAGTGAAAAAACTCTTGTAGGTCAAGACATTAGAGAGCCACTAATACGACTGCTGCTTTAAATCAAACCTCTAATTTTGAGCAAAATCAACTATGGATGCACATATCAGCTCTGAGAACATTAAGGATGTTTGTTTTTGGAGACAGCTGTGATCTCTAACCTGTCACACTGCTGCATGATGGAAATCTCCTTGATGATCTCCTGCAGATCAGACTCCACAGGAACCTGCTTGATCGCCACCACCTGGCCTGACTCCTTATGGATGGCTTTAAAGACACTGCCATACGAGCTAAACACACACACATACAAAAGTTAAGTCACAATATCTGACAGTATTAACATGTGAATGCATTACACAAGAAAAGATGTGTTCGGGGAATGGCGCACACACACAGTGGAAATGATGAGTTAGTCATGACAAAAACATCTTACCCTTCACCGAGTTTCTCCAGAACATCAAACACTTCCTCTGGTTGTTTAGTCAAACTGTCCTCACTCAGCTTTTTCAGCTTGCTGTAAGAAATGAACAAATCAAACGCACCTCAATAAAGTGTGTGAAAACAAAAGCTGAAACACAAAATGACTAGAATCAATATTACAGTTGTAATACACCTGGAAGTTATACTGTTATAGCCAGCCCGTCCAAAAAAAGAAGGCACCACCTGGATTTAATAATTACTGCAGTGATTAATATGTTTTAGCTGGCAACAAGTTATTTACCCCTAGCTGATGCTGTGAGAAGCTTCTCATTCTCAACAACCATGTGTGAAGACATATCCTGTGGTCGTGGACAGCATGTTAATTAGTTTCAGAGGGGTCAAATTATTGGCCTGCATCAAGCAAAGAAAACAACTAAGAAGTTTCCTGAAACTACTCAAATCGGATTAAGAACTGTCCAACACATTATTAAATTCTTGAAGGATGGTGGTGATAATCTTGGGCACAGTACGAAGAGAGGCGGATGAAGTGATGCACCCATCATACGTGGGGGCAGTTTTATGACCTGGGGTTACTGCAGTTGGTTAGGTCTTAGTCCCCAAAGTACGAGGTCAAGTGACTACCTAAAGGAAATAAATGTTGTGACATTGCAGAAGCTTATCAAACCAATGGCACAGAGAACGCGTGTTGTATTCAAAGCTAAAGGTGGTCCAAGAGAAATATCTGAGTGTGCGACTTTTTCTTTTGGACGGGCAGTGTACATATGAAATCATGAAAAGTTGGGAATAATGGACTCACATACACAAAAAAAAAATATAAACAACCCAAAGCTTTGTTCATGTGTTCACTTCCAACACACAAAACAGCAAAGCTTTTTCACTGAATATGTAGAGCTGAGGAACTGTAAGTCTCTGTTCCTTCAATAATAACGTAGATAGAAATGCTACCTGACGCAACTATCGAAGTTAATGTTAGCTGTGATAGTTACAAACAAAGAACAAAGAAAGAGGATAGAAAACCAGCGGAAGCTTTAACACACGAAGGCTTGACATTTTGGTCAAAGGTGACTCTTAAACAGATTACACATCTTTCGTTGAATCGAAAGTTTGACAGAAAACCGCTAAGCTAAGTGCATTAGCGCCCGCTAGCAGAACGAAACGACAGCTGCTGCCTCCGTTAGCCTTTCAGCTAACATAGCTTTAAGCACGTTTTAAGCGGACAGGCGAACACTAACCTTTTGGGCGCAGACGGCTCCATCATGTATGACTTCAAAGGATAGTAATAAAACAGACCAGCAATTAGTTATGGTGGTTTGAGAGCCAACAGTCAAGATGTGAACATTGTCCACAGAGTCGTTGTTGTCAAAAACTAGTGGAGGGCCAGCTGAGTGTCCGTCAGATGATGGACACTCACGGGATACTGTTTGTGAAAAGCGCCCTCTGGTGGACCGGAGTACAACAACAAAAACGACAACTTCTGTCTTTACAAACCAAGAAACCGCGAATAACCTGAAATAAATAAAACACAATGCAATATAATCTGTCATAGAGTCATCTTGTATAGGGTCGTCACCAAAAAAGAAAAGAATATATCAAATGTGACGGAGTATCTTCTGACCAATCACAGTCCACTTTGTTTCGAGGTGGACGACGGTTGTACGCATGCGCGCAGGCGGCACTGTGCTATGAAAAGAGAGGTAAACAGTTAAACTGGTGAGATCTCTTATTTTATCTTTTTTGTCTGTGTGTTTAATATTTGCTATATTCATGCTGTCTTTTGAGATTTATTTAAGACCCTCGTTGGTCACCGTGACTACCGGTTGTGATGTTTAGGCTAACTCTGTCGGTACACCATGCTGCTTCTGTGTTAGCATGTGTTCAGATGTGTTTGAGTCAACACAGGCTCTTCTTCCTTTCATAGAAACAAACATGGATCCACAGAAAGATCTACAACCGCCCAAACAGCAGCCTATGATCTACATATGTGGAGGTATGTTGGAGTTTTTTGTACAGTCAGCTGCTGCAACTGTTATTAGTGCTAACGATGCTACCTAAAGTTACTGTATGCTTTAATACAATAATCACTGCTAATGTTACTATAACTACTTCTGATTGTGGTATTTAGTGCCACTACAACTGCTTTGTGTCTTTCTGTGCTACAATTACATACAGCTCTTGTAGACCTGACTCAACGCTAACTCAGTACTCTTAATACTACTACTACCACTACTGATGGCCAAAATACTGCCGTTTTTTAAAAAAAACAAACAAAAAACATTATTATATATTCTTCAGAACCAAAAGGGTTACCTAATATCCTGACCTAATGTTCCAGATTTATACAATGAATGACATGTTTGACAGCAACTCTGCCCAGGCTGCAGGATTCTGTGCAGGAAATGTTTCAGGATAGTACTACAAATTTCATGAAAATGAAACAACCATCTGCACATCAGAATATTTTATGTTGCAGATCTTTTTAACATTTATGAATCTGATGATATACATTGCCAGAGATAGAATAAAGATAAACAAGAACAAAGAATTGTTTGGCATCCAAACAAATTTTCAGCATAGAAAAGAAAATCATTAATTAGGTCTATTTTTGAGGGTATTTTCTGTAATATTGTCTTCTACTTGCAGAATGTCACACTGAAAATGAAATTAAGGCGCGCGACCCAATCCGATGCAGAGAGTGTGGCTACAGGATCATGTACAAGAAGAGAACAAAGAGATGTATCCTTTAATGTGTGTGAGAGAGTGTGTATATCAAAAATTTACTGCAGGAAACCTAATATTTACTTAATATATACTTAACATTTGAGGGACATCCATAATCATTAGTAAATTGTATGTGGAAAGGAAGCTTTAGGTTTATCTCAGATTATTATACCTTAAAATATATTTATGTATTATTATCTATGTATATATTGAGTAATATAATACTTGTACATTTCCTTGACACTTTTATTTCAGTGGTTGTTTTTGATGCCAGATGAAGAAGAGGAGAGCCGCAGTTTTCATTATTGTTCTGTACTTCTTCTTTTTTTTTTTTTTTTAGTGCATGACCATGTAAATATATAGACCTCAAGGCCCGGATCCAGATTTCTTAGTTATATTAAAAACTCACAAATTACACATCAACACAAACAGTTTTGTTTCCTTTTTGCCATGTGTGATGAATGAAAGTTTTGCATTATTAAAACATGATTTTCACTGACTGCGATTTCTCGTTTCTTGTACTTGTCCTCTATTCCATTAGCCAGTCACTATTTTTAATAAGCTGTTGAAGAAAAATAATAATGAGGGGCATCTTTCAGTTACTTTAAGATGTTCATGGTCTATTATAGTTTATGAGCAAAGCAATGTCTCTTTGTTTAGTTAGTAAGTTAGTAAATTCCTTTAATTGTCCACAGATTTCATCTGTTTTTCTGCTCTGCAATCATTTTACTAGTCTCTTGAAGCCTTGTCTTAACCCCTGAGTTGGGAAACATTTATTAAATATAACAATAATTTAAATAGCTTAAAATTTAGATATATTTATCTTTTTCAAACTGCTCAGGTTAACAAACTAAACAGCAGTTCAGTTGTTTTGTATTCATTGAAGTGTGTGTGTGTGGTTGCTTAGCTTTGCATAAAGGCTTGATACAGAGGGAAATATAGTTCGGTCCAAAGGTAACAAACTCTGTAATGCTTTATATCTCATTTGTTTAATTTGTATAAAATGAACAAACACCAATTTACTGTTTTATGGGGTTATGTGCCTGATTGTTTCTTGGTTGCAAGCAGTTGCTAAGCAACCAGTGGAGACACTAACTGCTAATTGTTGTTTTCACACTTTTTTGCACTGATGACACCAAAGAGAAATATCATGTTAACAGACCTCTTCACAGCAGACATTTTGGCAGGAAAGCAAAAGTGTAACTATACTAATACCATGAGAACGGCTGCATTCCATTTAGCTTAGCTAGTTTCAGGGTCCTGGTATCGCATATTGCCTCACTTGTTAACTGAGACACTTAATGGAACTGAGCCATCTTTGAACTAATCACCTGTATCACCAGTGCTTTTCCTGCTCCGACGACTCAAATGTCTGCGTGGAAATTGTCATTAGTGAGCTTTAGAGGTGATGGTACAGTGGGTATTAAAAGTCTACACACCCCTGTTCAAGTGGCAGTTTTTTCTGATGGAAAAAAAAATAGACAAACATAATTCATGTCAGATCTTTTTCTTTAATGTGATCTATAACATCAGCAATTCAATTAAAAAAACAAGAGTTTTTCTGGTTTAGGTTTCTAATTCTGGTTTAGGTCTGGGCTCTTCCAATTGAACATCTTTGGGGTGATCTGAAGAGGGCTGTGCACAGGAGATGCCCTCGCAATCTGACAAATTTGGAGTGCTTTAGCAAAGAAGAGTGGGCACATTGCCAAGTGAAGAAATGAACAAAATATTGCTCATCATATGCAGATTTAATCAACAAATCAGACAAATTGACAATTAAATCGAAGAAACTATTTGGTAATTCCACTAATAAAAGAGTTAAAACAATACAACGTTAAATGATAAATGGTTGTTTTCCTGTTATCTGACTGATTCAAACACTGCAGTCTGCATTAAGGTGGCTCTTATCTGGCCTGAAGTCTCATCTGAGGCTCTCCCATCACAGCTGTCTCACTGCAGCACTGCATCTCTGTGGCACTCCCCCCCTCTGTGACGTCGCTCACGACATCCCATCCTGGGGGCGTGTCTAACAGAAATCCCCAGCCAAGAGCAGATGCAGCTGCAGCTCTGCGAGAGGGAGAGACAGGGAGGGAGGAAGAGTTTGAACACACTGCAGAGGGAGTGCAGCTATGGGGAACGCACAGGAGAAGCCCCCGGGCAGTGGAGCAGGGGGAGGTAGATCAGATCAGTCCACAGCGGGGAGCGGGACGAGAAGCCGGGGTGGAGGCTACAATGAAAAGCCCCAGACTCCTGGAGCTTCAGAGAAGGGGGTGGCCAATGGTAGGCAAAACAGCCCTGCTGGTGGACAAGAGGAGCAGAGCAGCTCTGCAGTGGACACAAGTTACCTGGACGCCCCTGCTGGGGCCCTTCCTCCTCACCTGGCCCGGCTCAAGAATGAAGGGAACCACCTCTTCAAACACGGCCAGTTTGGAGACGCCTTGGAGAAATACACACAGGCAATTGATGGATGTGCTGAAGCAGGTGGGAGACATATGAACAGTTTGTGTATTCTCCTAGATAATTCACCTCATGTTCTCTGAAGAGAGACACCTCTCTGGATTTGACACATTTCAGTTAAACTGTAAAATAATTTGTGTATTGTGTCACCAAAGAAAACCGTTAACCTGAAATAACACTGTCAGTATCAAGAACAGTTATGTACCATGTGAGAGCTTAATGTATGTCACAGTAAATGAGAGTTAAGAGAAGGGCTGCAATTGTTTTCTTCATAAATCAATCAATAGTTGGGTCCATTAAATGTCCCCTCTGAAAAATTACAAACATTTGTTCCATTATCAACATTGTTGCTGATGTAACTGATTAAACTGTTTCAGCTGTAGAAAGAAGTAAGACAGTCAAAACCATAATGATAATGTTACATACAGAGCCTTATACTGGGCTTATTCATACGTGTTTTAAAATCATCTTTGGAGTAAAATGCTTCACTCTGATGTGCTTTTTGGTGAAGAAAAATCTTTAACAGCGGCTTCTGATGGCCAACAAGTCATAACAACAACAGATCGAAGGCTCAGAGACAGACAGAAAGCCTCTTGGAGCATCTGTGAACTATCCCTCATAAGGCTATCAGATACAAGTTGACCCACAGTATCATTTGGCTCCACAATCCACAGTATCCCATGTCAATTTTGAACGCATTATGCTCTTGCTGCACAATTTCCTCTATTCACAGAATAATCATGACAGTGCTTACTGTCCTACATCCTACATGATGAGTTCACTCTTCTGAGCAGTCACCTGGATGGGTGAAAGGTAATGATGAGATTCTAGGTCGAACACGCAAAAAGTGCAGCCGAGACATGAGGCGTCATGGTGATTTGTGAATGCAGAGGAGTGTTGGCACGAGGCTACACCGCTGACCGTAGATAGGAGTCATGTGCTTGTGCGATGGGGCTCTTAGGTGAGACTGAATGTCATGCTGCACCTTTAAGAGCATTCAGCCAACTTTTACTCTCATGACTGCCAGGCCTTTTCTGCAGTACAGCACACAGGCTTAAAAAGGTTAGACTAGACTTCATGTCATAGTAGACGTAGCACAGAGCCCCTCAAAGGGCAGCACTGAAAACAAAGTGTGATGATCTTTAAAATATAGATACACATGGAGGAGTATAAGTACTGTTGACATCAGTTTTGGGCACTGAAGCAGCCTATAATGACTGGTGCTCTGTTATGAAACTGCAGTGGAGCCTCAGAGGACAGAGGACAGAGTAGAAAATGACCCGACCTGAGGGACTGATAGCACAACCATTTATCTGTCTAGCAGTCAGCCCCTCAGCATCTCTTTAAATTGAGCTATCTCTGTTGTACCATTTTCTCCTTGGTCTGAACCTCTAAAGACTAAAGCCACAAAACACAGCAAAACGTAACAAGATCCCATATTACTAACCCATCCTTACACCCATGTGTTACACTACTGAGCTCAAAGATGATCTTTCAGCCTCTGCTCTCTCAGATAAGTGTGTTATGGTTGTTCTCCTGCAGGCGTCGATAGTCCAGAAGACCTGTGTATTCTCTACTCCAACAGAGCGGCCTGTTACCTGAAGGATGGTAACAGCACAGACTGCATACAGGACTGCACCAAGTATGTTATAAAGTATCAGCTCTGTGCATGTGTGTTGCAACTTGACTGCCAACAGTCTGGTGTGAGATTCATATGTGCTGTGTTAGCGGCAGATAATAGAGCATCAACTGGATGTGACGAGCAGTCTACAGATGTCTGATGATCTGCTGCTTTCTAACTCCACACATTGTTTTTTTTTTTCCTTTTTCAAGCTTTCAGTCCTCAGATCCAAATCAATGCTGACTCCAGTGACATCACTTGAGGCAATTTATTGGATTACATGCAGCTCCCTGAGGAGCTACAAAAGCCTACTTAATATGTAAAATCTGTGGAGTTCTGCTTTTATCAGACTTCTTTCTTCATAGTTCTTCATAGTTATATTTGCACATATTTCAGCTTGTATGAGATAAACTTGCAGTTTGTGTCATCATTTAACTTTAAACATTTTTTCACATTTGTATTCATATGTACTTTGTACTATATACTTCCTCTAGTTGACCCTTATAAACTATGTGACTGTGGTGTGAGGAGGCTGCGGGAATCTCTCTGTCTGGAGTAAAATACTCACTTGCATGTTTATGAATGAGAGCTGCAGATCAGCCCAGTTAAACCTATCAAACAATGTGCAGGTGTAGACAGTTTGATCCTCTGTATGTGCGTCTCTCTGATCCTCTTAGGGCTTTGGAGCTGCAGCCATACTCCTTGAAGCCCCTCCTGCGCAGGGCGATGGCCTATGAGTCACTGGAGCGCTACAGAAAGGCCTACGTGGATTTTAAGACCGTCCTGCAGATAGACACCGGGGTGCAGGCAGCTCATGACAGTGTCCACAGGTCAGCCAGCTACTTCATGTGGCTTCTGTAACTTCTCAAAAGTTGTTAAAAATCTAGTTTTAAGGTATGAGTTCATTCAAAAGCGTTGAAGATCATTTTTATATATGAAAGATTAGACACATCTTCCTCTTCTTCATTTATAGCAGGTGTGGTGTGCATCATTTATGTACTTTCCTCCCAGCATGCCATGCGGTATACTTAGTATCTTGGAATTAATGAGGGGTGAAGAGCTGATTAATCACATGCCATCGAGGCCTTAGAATGTGCACATTTTCATTCAACCAAACGCTGAGGAAGCTGAGTTGCTCCTCTTGGGATCAGCTGCTGTATTAGGTTTGGATGACCGGTTACGTTAGAGAGTTACTGGTCTGTATGACAGATGCAAGAAAAATGTGTATCAGTTGTTGGGCTGGAAGCCCGGGAGGGTCTGAAGGCCACACGTACCTACACAAGAAGGCAACACATTCAGCACCATGGATAGTTCTCATACCGCATTCAATATAAATCCATATAGTACTCTATTATTCCAGTTAATATACAAGAAATAAACACACTTATATGGATAAAATCAAGCCTTTAGGATAAAAGAATAAAAACTTCATGTCACAGTAGGAACAACAACAAGGTGAAAAGAATGATGGTTGAATTCCATTTAATCTAGCTAATTTAAAAAAAAAAATGTTTGCCCTCATGCTGTATGTGTCTCCTGTCAGGATCACCAAGATGCTCATTGAACAGGACGGACCTGGGTGGAGGGAAAAACTTCCAGAGATTCCCGTCGTCCCTCTGTCTGTCCAGCAGCAACACAGAGACAAACCGGTCAGCGCTGAAGTGGCTCAAGCCCGAGCTGCCAGGGCTGCACAGGAAGAAGGTCAGGATGCTGTGTTAGCTAGTGTTCCCTCACACATGAGGACACACATTCTCTTGTTCTGACAGAACCTGGCACGTTTCTGTTTTTTTCTTCTTGTCTGTTTGTTGCCTTTTCAAATTTTGCCTGATGAGTTGTGGGTGGTAAAATACGTAAGGGAGCAGCAGCAGAAGTCAGAGGGTGAAAGTCAGTGTGTAACTGCTGAGCAGAGGTGAAGGCACTACTGTTGAGAGATTGTGTGTGCGTGTGTGTGTGTGTGTGTGTGTGTGTGTCTGGCTGGATCATCAATAATGTAGATGGGAAGGCGATCCACAGAGTGTAGTGCTGCTGTAATGGAACAATCCAGGTCAGGTTTCCAGTAGGCTGCTCTGGCTCACACAGACCAGAAGGCTCCACATGTATCATATATTTATTCAAATATACAGGTATTTAAATACATGTAGTGCAGTAAATATGTTATAAAAATGATCAGATAGATTGCTTAATTTATATGCATGGCATACAGTTTCCATTCACAGGCTTTAAAGCTTAGCATGTGCCCTGAACTGACACACACACTTACACACACATACATATAAAGTCTTAATGACTACAGCACAGAGACAGGACAGAGATAATCTCAGAATAGCACATTGCTGTTGCTGGGGAAACAGATGGGAAGTAGTTTAACGTAGTTTAAGTTAAATCATGTTATGTCGCAGCACTCTCCAGGTCTGACTGGAGACTGTAAGTCAGTAGTTTGATAGTCAGCCATTTTGTTTTACTTGTTTTGTTTTGAACCAATGAGTCAAAACATGTTATGTCGTAAGACTGCATTTCCTCAGCTGGAGACTTGGGAGACGGTTACATTCAGTATCATTTTCTCCATCACTCTCTCCACCTGTAGTAGTCTAATCTTCCACTCCCTGACTTTACTGTCTGTCAGTGGCTCAGTTTTAAAGCTAGATAGTCGTAGAAGATGCTGGTGTCATATGGAACTACAAGCCTGAGGAATCTGTTGGCATCAACCAAGTCATGCTAGCTTGTCATTTTCAAAGGTCTCACCTCCCCTTAGATGGCCCATATTATGTTGATCCCATGCAGCTTTCACATTCAGATGTGTGTGTGTGTTTATTTGATCATTTATGCTGGCTGTAAAGCTGAGACGCTTGTGGATTTAATGAGGCCAGCTTTATTCATAGTATATTTATTTATAGTTTATTTATCATCTTTATAGGAGTCATTTCATTGTAGTAAGACATTTTTCTCTGTATAACATGACCTATTTTGACCTCTATGATAATCACAGCCTCATAAAACTGTACAACCACAAACTAGAGACTGAGAGCATTCAGATGACAGCTGGCTTTCCTATGTTTATTGACAATAAGGGTGTTTCTGAGTAATTTAAAAGTAAGTGAGTAGAAAAACAGAAGCACTATCCAATCACTGGGAGCAATTCTTCCAGAAATCTCTATATGTCAAAAGTTTTTGATACCAAATCACAGCATGGTTTTTCTGTTGTGTTCCTCTTGGCGTCTTATGTGCTATTACAGAGGAGTATTTGATCATTTTTCTTAAATTATACAGCAAATCTGTGTAAGATGACTAATGACTAGGAAAACCTAATAATAATACATTTAGGGTCAATCTTTAGATGATATACACTACTTGTGTGCTGTCTATACTGTTACTGCTAACTGCCCACCCCAAATCTAACCTACTATCTCCCTCTAAAGATCACGGACTACTCCTAAAAAAGTCAAAAATATGTATGTTCCGGGAGGTGAGTGGAGCATACCATGGCCGAGACAACGTACCTAGACTATTAGATCGTATTCATAATATATTCCCTATTTTAAACTGTGTTACTATGACAGATTAAAAGTAAACAGCCTCCTATTGTTCTGGTCTTTCACTTTCACTTTGCTTCTGGTGGTTTATTTGAAACAGAAGTCTGTTTCTAAAGTGACAGCAAAGGACGACCTGAGTTTCTTTGGCGTATCTTACTCTCTGTGTGAGAGAGCACTGTGCTTTAAATAGCCACAGATAATAAGAAGTGCTGCCCAATGGTTGAGCTGTTGTTGATGTTGATATTAAAAATGATCTTATTGTCCTGATGCTTGTAAGAACTCGTTCTCTTAGCACCAAAAAAAGCTCAGTCTAGCTGCACATGTTTGATATTGTACTGTTGTTTATTGTACATAAGCAGACAAATTATATTAATAAACTAATGATTATTTTGGTCCTTAAAATACATTTTCTGGCAACAAAATGACATTACAACACCAGAAGTTTCCACCACCACCTCTGACTTTATTATAGGTTCATTACATTTCTTGTCTTTAGCATTGTATTAAATCAAGTTTTTATAAGCTGCAGAGGTGATTGACGTAGAATGCTGCTGCTGTAGTTGGATGTAGTTTCTCAGCTACACAGCAGTTTTTTGGATAAAAAGTGAAAACAGGTGCTGTGCTATCAAAGTGCTATCAAGTCTGTCACATACAGACTTGATAGCCAGAGGTTACATGTATATGTTGAGTGTGAATTTCAGGCCTTGCTGAGCCCAGTTTTCTCCTCTAACTGTGGATGTATCCATCCATTTCCCCACCTCATTAGATATAGTGACTTTCTCAGCACAGCAGAGAGCACAGTAAGCAGGAGTCTGGGCCCTTCAGGCTCTCTGCTGACAGCCTGATGGATCTATTGATCACTCCTGAAAAAGTTTGCAGACTGAACTGATGGGAAAAGCCTTTTGCAGACAAACAATGCTCAATAGTCCGCCCTGATATGTGGCACATCTCAATAACCTCCACTGATGCTGAAGTCATCAGCCACTGAAAGAAAAGAGAAACATTTTTTCAAGTCTTTTTGTTTATTTTGACCAATCAGAAAGAAATCATCACATTTACGTTATACGCATGACTGTTTCATCTTCCATCTTATTCAGTATTGATTTTTTTTTCTAAATTCCATGTGTCTGCGAACAGCCAGAAGAAAAGAGGCCAGCTTTACGTTACTGAAGCGGGAAGGCAACGATCTGGTGAAGAAAGGTCAATTCCAGGAGGCTCAGCAGAAATACAGTGAATGTCTCACCATAAAGCCAGAGGAATGCGCTCTCTACACGAACAGGTACGCATCAAACAACCAGCCAGGAAGAAGTATTCAGATTATCACGTATTCTACTGTAAGTACAAGTCCTGCAAGTTTTATCAGCAAAATTTAATATTATGACAATGAATTTTCCGATTAATCAAAAAGGGGTTTTAAAGTAGTTAATTAAGCTGAAGAAGTAGGAGAATTTTAAGTTTAATCCTTCTGTTTATTAGAAAAATTCAGTTTCATAATCACCACAGGTCATGGTTTTTGGACAGGAAGGCCAAAAGTGCTATCAGACAAATGTAGTGGAGTCAAAGTATTAAGTTGCAAAAATGGAAATACTCAAGTAAAATACAAATACTTGTAATAATACTTCATAGTAATAGTAGTAAATGTACTTAGTTACATTCCACCACTGCAAAACAAACCTAGACAACTTGCACCCTGTGTAGGATTGTTTGATCTTTGTATCAGTGACGATTTCCACATGTTGAGTGTTGATAAGAAACAATGAGTGCTTCAGAGGCACCGTGAGACACAGGTTCAGTAGTAGTAGGTTCAGTGTAGAGATAGACAATCATTAATAAGATGCTGAGTGATATTAACTTCCCACGTCACCAATAAAACAGTATCCACGGACAAGAACAGCCCTCTCTCTATCGTCATGCCAAGCAGCAGAGTTGATATCTTAGTGACATAATGTGATTAGATTTCATTTATCAGGGACTGTCCCAGAACCAAAAAATCAAATCAAATCAAATCATATTTTATTTATATAGCACAAAGTCACAAAATAGAGTTGAAGAATGCTGTTGTCGATTTGTTTAATGTGGACATTAGGACAAATCCTGATTAAAAGCAACTCACAAGATTCTTTACAGTGGAGCTGGAGGCCAGGGTAGCCTCATCTAAAGTAACTAAGTCTCTAGAAAGAGAGTTTGTGAGCTGGCTGATGGTCTCCTTTAAGAACAGTATAGTAGAGAAAACAGCAGAGGGCACCACATGATCGTCCTTGTGTCAACTCCAGTCATCGCTGTTGATGGCAGCAAATAATAGAATTTAATATACAAATATAATCTTGCCTCTAAGACCGAGCCCAGTCACCTTCAGTTTTATAACAGATCTCAGCATCATGATCAGTACTGGACATAAATGTTAGTTTTATTTGTTTATTGATATTTTTCCAGAGGAGCTGATTTGCTTGCAGAAATAAATACATAATAAATATGGGCATTACCAATAACTTACCCTTAACTTTAATTACAAGTTTACCATTATCTGTGGCAGTATCCTGAATAACAGGAATGGACACACTGCTTTCTCTGACTCCTTGTCCTCTTTTCTTCTTCTTTAGAGCCATTTGCTTCCTGAAACTGAATCTGTTTGAAGAGGCCAAACAGGACTGTGACTCTGCACTGCAGCTCGAGCCGGGCAACAAGAAAGCCTTCTACAGACGAGCCCTGGCTCATAAAGGCTTACAGGTGCCTTAAGCACACATTCATTCTATTGAAACATTTAGATTAGAAGAGTTTTTGCATCTGCCTATTGATAATGTGTATATCTGTTTTAGGACTACCTGTCGGCCAGCAGTGACCTCCAGGAAGTCCTCCAGCTGGATCCGAACGTTCGGGAGGCTGAGCAGGAGCTTGAGGTGGTGACGGTCCTGCTGAGACAGAGCCTGTTGGACAACAGTGCACACACACCAAGGGTAAAGAAACTGACACAAATTCACACACACATTCAGTGATTCCTGACGGCAGGGACAAGATTTGAAATTTGAAAAATGAATTTGAGTTGTGTTTGGAAAACAAAATCTATACTTTTGCTTTGGCTATCAAATTATTTTTGGAACAACCTCCCAGTTAAAATATGAATATATCAATATAATATATATATATAATATAATATAAAGTTTTTTGTCAACATCAGCAGACACCAAAGATTGTTGTTTGATTAATCGTCATTTTTATAATTCAGGTGTTGTTTTTTTTTACCTGAATCATCTTTCTTATTTAATTACCCTTCCTCTCAAACTGAACGAAGAGTCTAATTTTTACAGTTTTATTTAACTGTGAATGGCTTTTTTCTAATTTATATATAATCCTTATTTGCATGTGTTTTCCAAGAGATACAGTGGCTTGCGAAACTATTTGCCCCCCTTGAACTTTGTGACCTTTTGACACATTTCAGGCTTCAAACATAAAGATATAAAACTGTAATTTTTTGTAAAAACGAATCAACAACAAGTGGGACACAATCATGAAGTGGAACAAAATTTATTGGATATTTTTAACTTTTTTAACAAATAAAAAATGAAAAATTGGGTGTGCAAAATCATTCAGCCCCATTGAGTTAATACTTTGTAGCGCCACCTTTTGCTGCGATTACAGCTGCAAGTCGCTTGGGGTATGTCTCTATCAGTTTTGCACATCGAGAAACTGATATTTTTGCCCATTCCTCCTTGCAAAACAGCTCGAGCTCAGTGAGGTTGGATGGAGAGCGTTTGTGAACAGCAGTTTTCAGTTCTTTCCACAGATTCTCAATTGGATTGAGGTCTGGACTTTGACTTGGCCATTCTAACACCTTGATATGTTTTTTGGTGAACCATTCCATTGTAGCTTTTGCTTTATGTTTTGGATCATTGTCTTGTTGGAAGACAAATCTCCGTCCCAGTCTCAGGTCTTTTGCGGACTCCATCAGGTTTTCTTCCAGAATGGTCCTGTATTTGGCTCCATCCATCTTCCCATCAATTTTAACCATCTTCCCTGTCCCTGCTGAAGAAAAGCAGGCCCAAACCATGATGCTGCCACCACCATGTTTGACAGTGGGGATGGTGTGTTGAGGGTGATGAGCTGTGCTGCTTTTACGCCAAACATAACATCTTGCATTGTTGCCAAAACGTTCGATTTTGGTCTCATCTGACCAGAGCACCTTCTTCCACATGTTTGGTGTGTCTCCCAGGTGGCTTGTGGCAAACTTTAAACGACACTTTTTATGGATATCTTTAAGAAATGGCTTCCTTCTTGCCACTCTTCCATAAAGGCCAGATTTGTGCAGTATACGACTGATTGTTGTCCTATGGACAGATTCTCCCACCTCAGCTGTAGACCTCTGCAGTTCATCCAGAGTGATCATGGGCCTCTTGGCTGCATCTCTGATCAGTCTTCTCCTTGTATGAGCTGAAAGTTTAGGGGGATGGCCAGATCTTGGTAGATTTGCAGTGGTCTGATACTCCTTCCATTTCAATATTATTGCTTGCACAGTGCTCCTTGGGATGTTTAAAGCTTGGGAAATCTTTTTGTATCCAAATCCAGCTTTAAACTTCTCCACAACAGTATCTCGGACCTGCCTGGTGTGTTCCTTGTTCTTCATGATGCTCTCTGCGCTTTAAACAGACCTCTGAGACTATCACAGTGCAGGTGCATTTATACAGAGACTTGATTACACACAGGTGGATTCCATTTATCATCATTAGTCATTTAGGTCAACATTGAATCATTCAGAGATCCTCACTGAACTTCTGGACAGAGTTTGCTGCACTGAAAGTAAAGGGGCTGAATAATTTTGCACGCCCAATTTTTCGTTTTTTTATTTGTTAAAAAAGTTTAAAATATCCAATAAATTTTGTTCCACTTCATGATTGTGTCCCACTTGTTGTTGATTCTTCACAAGAAATTACAGTTTTATATCTTTATGTTTGAAGCCTGAAATGTGGAAAAAGGTCACAAAGTTCAAGGGGGCCAAATAGTTTCGCAAGCCACTGTATATCATTACTAGTTTGAATAAAATTCAGCTTTTTCATTTAAATAAATATCTAGAATCTGTTGTTTTCTGAAAAAACGTAATGAAGGGCGGACAGAATGTCCAGTTTTTAGAATCATGAACCAAAGAGACATATTGTATATATGAAGGATTTAGCAAGTGAATTTTCTGGATGAAATACTACATTTCTCATGCTTAATTTATTCATGTTGTTCGTTATTTCACTAAAGACAAATAATAAGCAACTGATTAAACATATATTTATTGTACACTTTACACCTACACATACAAAAACACCAAGAGAGAGTCTGACTTTTGTTATTTCCCTCCAGGTTTGATGTTTGTGTGAAGACCAATATGGAAGAGGAATGAAACAGGTGTGGACACAGGTGTACTGTTCTGTCGCACATATGGAGGAAAAGGACTTTTAAAGCCATCAGCTGTAGTAAGTACTTGAAAAATGAAAGGCGTTAACTCCTGGGACGACCTCCTCGGACGACCAGTTCTCTTTCAGCTCTGCACCATCTGCAACGTGTGCAAACCACACGGTAACTCCTGAGTACACAACCTTACATAATGGCAGCTTTATTTAAGAAAGGCTAATGTCAAGGTACTCACGACCTGCTTGTACTATAAATCATTCACATTATGATGTAATGTACTGTATATACAGATTTGTGTGACAGGCTGCAGAGCTCTGTCAGAATGGTGGAGTAACACGGGGAAAGTCCGAGTGTATTATGTGTGCCTTATTGAGATTTCTACCACAGTTAGGATGAAACACGCCAAGATTATACGTTTTATTTTGATTTTGTTTGGTTCTAAAATGGTTCACTGAGCTCATGACACAACTGATCCAACTCAACAGAACTGTATGTAGACATGAGGGGTTATGTATTCATCTGTTCCAGCTATTTCAAGACACGTATCATTGTTTACATGTGTTATCATTACAGCTGCTACTAAAAAAGAAGCCAACAACTTAACACCAAACATTTCTCTCTAAAGTGAAGCATTACAAAGTAACCATGACTTAAAGGTCCGGTGTTTAAGGTTTGTGTGGATCTTCTGGCAGCACATGGCGTAAATATAAAATAATAACCATGTTTTTATTCATTTATAATCACCTGAAAATGAGACTCTTGCTCTTGTTACCTTCAAATGAGCCTTTTATATCCACAGAGGGAGCAGGCCCTCCTCCACGGAGTGCACCATGTTGAACCGCCATGTTTCTACAGTAGTCCAGAAGAGACAAACTAAACACTGGCTTAATGCCTTTTAGGTTTTTGAGGCCATGCATTATTTTAAGGAGAGGGTGAAGCGAGGAGTATTCAGTTGGATGCAATCTGCAATGCAACTTCACTGCGAGATGCCACAAAATCCTACATACTGGACCTTTAAAATGGTTAAAAAAAAAGAAGAAGAAGAAGATTTACCAAAGTTAAAATATCCCCAAAGATCCTGAGCTCAGTGTTTAAGTCAATATTAATTATCAGTCATTTTAAATATCTCTTACATCAGTCTGAATAAACTGTAGAAACATATCTTGTTCTCACAGTCAGACAACATGAAACTCCTCATCAGAGATGAATATTCCCAGCTGAGGTCTGTTAAGGTCAACTAGCTTTTTTCTACCTTCAGACTGGTTTAAATATGAACAACTCCATGAGATCTATGAGTGTATGTCCACATTTTAAAGCCATACACGGTCCACATGCACAGATGTTTCCACTTCATTTGTCCAATTAGAGCTTCCCTCCGGTCTATGTGGATGTGTGCAGACAAAGCTCGATTCATGGATAACGGTTTGTATCTTCACACCAGTTTGCAACAAATTAGGAGAGATCTAATGAACCAAAATAAATGAAAACACCTGTGTGTGTGCGCACAGCCTTTAGGTATCGCTCTTTTAAATCAGCCCTATAATGCACAAGAATGTACATCTCTGTATAGCACAATGTGCCACAACCTTAACTTCATTCATAATTTAAAGGTATTTATGTATTAACACACTTTGTCCAATCTAATATTACCCATTTTTCTGTTTTTGTTGCTTCTGTCATCTAAAAATCATAAAGAAAATCTCAACTAAATGAAAACACTCATGAGGCTTGAACTGTTGCTTCATGGAATGTAAAGAGCATGTACTGTATGTAAATAGTTTGAATGCAAATGTAAATAATAAACTGCTATGTGGATGCTTTCATGAGTCTCAGTGTGAAGTGCATGACAGGAAACCATCATTCCATGTGAAAATATACAGACGACAAGTTTGATTGAGAGTTTTATTGTGTAAGGATATGCATTTACATGCACATTTTAAAGTAAATAATTAGGGAATATATATTTTTCTCAAATAGCATAAGCTTCTTTTGACCAAGTTAGAAAACAGACCAGGCACTAGTCTTCAAATAATAATATAAAACTCACAGGAATTTAACAGGCGTTAAGAGAGGGAACATAAACAGGGTGGGAATATCCTGCAGCTAGAGGCTTTTGAGGCGCACCGAAATTCTTTTAGTCAACACCGCAGCTCCTCTGATGGCTGACTCTTTACTCCCAGACGTCTCACGCTGAGCTTGGCTGGTCGACATCCCAACAGAGTAATCTGCGGTCAGGCTGAAAATTCATAGCAGCTGCCGAACACAACATGCAATGCTCAAAAAGCTCATCGCTTTGATAGACAGGTTTTTATTGCCAAGGGGAGCGACAACAAAAAGGTGAACTGGCTTTGGCTACTTTGGGGGAAAACATTTTCAAAATTTTACTCCTAAAAATGACTTAAAAACAAATGACATTTTGGTCTTCAGATTCAAACTACCACCCTAAAATCAGACGTAATCCACGGTTTTCTGATCTGCAGACGCCAGTTTTCGTCCTCGCAGACTGAACTCTAGATTTCTAAAAGGAAATCATTCAGGTATCATTACATCTATTAGTGGTTCTGTCAAGGGTTATAGTCTAAACTGTGGTGGCCTGAGAACAGTCTTTGGTACTCTAAATAGCTAGTGTGACAGCTAGCATTAGCACTCGGGGGAGGGGGGATATTTTCCGTCAGCGTTCGTGCAATCTGTGAGGCAAGTAGAACTCATTCTCTCGTGACTTTTATGTTTATCATTTGAAGACATACAGAACAAGGAAATAAAAATAAAATCACTATACAAAGGATTTTTCCCCTCAAAAGGCACTGTGGGTCCAACAAATATAAAATTATCTGCTTTAATCATCTGCAAGGATTTAAGAAAACAAAACAGTTCAAATACACCCAAAGCTCTGAATCAAAAATTTGATTTTGATTTAGATATTACTGAGGGAGGATCTCCTTTATCGCTATGAATTCACTGCTGAATAATAAAATCACAGATGTGATGTGTGTGCTCACGTGGAGTCTCATTGCACCTTATAGTATAGTGTGCTATAGGAGCCTCTTATTGCAAATACACTGCTTGTTTGGTTGACTTTACAGTTTTAGTGACAGAATACTAAAACAAACCAGAGAATTTAGAAGAAATGCTACATGCTCCCTTTCTTTAATATACCTTGCATAATTGCATGATAAACTTGGCGTGAAGGTGAATTGATAGTGAGATGACAACTGTCTCAAATCCACATTAAAAAAGAAACAAAGGGGAGGCTAGTTTGAGTCGTCTCACCAAATTATACGACAAGATTTGGACCCACCAGAGGGCTTCAACATTAAAACCAACTTTCCCAAAATGGAAAATAAAAAATAAGCGAAGACAAAAGCACAAAAAAACAAGTCACATTTTAAACAAAACAAAAGCAACATTTTTTTATAGATGATTATGGAAAAATAAAATTTGCTACTGTACTGTATGGACTGGTCCCTCTTAGGTTCAACAATCCTTCAGCTGTGGTGTTTCTCGTGCCACATTAAGAAGTCACAGAATGATCTGGTGGCACGGCGGTGGACCACAGTGATGACATGACCGTCCCTGATTCATGCAAACATCCGGAGAAAACCACTCTTTTTTGCAGATGTCACAGGGAGAACAGGTTCAGGCTTTAAATAGCAGCTCGACTTACTATTGAAAAGAACATCAGAACATCATTTGTTTTCTTCCCTTCCAGCTTTTATCAGTTCTGCTTTGTGTAAGTCAGGGAAAGGGGTGTGGGTTCAGAAAATCATTCAGGGGCCAGACTTAGCAGATCTTCATAATAGCTGGACGGACCTTCTGCTGTGTCTCTCCACCCTGATAACATACTTAAAACCTGTCCACATACATTCAACTCCACCTTCTGGTTCACACGTCTGTTTGTTCTGTCACCGAAGAACAGACCGCGTCTGCTCTGACTTTACTGTGCTCCTTCTTACTTGATTCACAAAATCTCTCTCAAACTTGGACATTGTCCCTCTCTGTAACTATACAGGCTGTCATTCACGTAATATAATTTCATTTATAGCCTTAAACTTGACCAACAGCCTTCCAATATGCACTCAAGAGTGAAATTAGGCAATAAGGCTAACTGAGCTAGCAGTGGTAACACTGCGCAAGAAGAGAAGAGTTCCTTTAGATGTCTGTCTGTATGCAGCGCTTCCTTGTCGGGCTGTCAGGCTGTGCGGCAGTGTTTTTGGTGGTCTCTCTTATTTTCTCATCCTTCTCCGCCTCAGTATCTGCAACATCGCCTCCACCCTCCTCGCTGATGTACAGAAACGTCCCGCTGCTTCCCTCTTTTGGTGAAGCAGGTGGAGATGACGATAGCAAGCGGTGGGCGAAGGCCGTGTGGCTACTCTGAGGTGGATAATGCTCCAGGCGGTCGTGCTCCACCTCCGGCATGGGTGTGATGGTGACATCGTTGAAGGTGGCGGTGGTAGTGGTGGGATGATGGTCCACTGGGGCCGAGCAGGGTGGATGAGCTGGCCGTGAGGTCTCAGGGTCTGAGCAGCTCAGCTCTGATGAGAAGTGGCTACAGTGCGAGTCAGCCACTGAGGGCAGGCTGCCACTGAGAGATGGCGAATCGAACTCGGAGGAGTTAGTGCTGCGCTGCTCCAGCAGCTGAGCATCCATATCTCCACGTGTCTCGTTAATTTTAGTTTCTCCTTTACTGCTGCTGCTGCTGCTGGCTCTTTTCCACAGCTTCCCTTTGCTCTTCTTGCCCCATGAAGTGGAGGGTTCCTTTGACCAGGGGGACGAGGGGCAGCAGTGGTTATCGTGCTGCACACAGCAGCAGGTGGAGGGGCATGTGCACGTACCACCGCTGGCACCTTTAAGGCCGACGGTGCTGCCGCTACAGCTGGCTTCATCCAGGCTGCTGCTGGCGCTGCAGTGCCTCATCTTTTCTGGTTTGGACTCCACGTCTGCCTGAACTTCCAGACTACTGTCTCTGCAAATAAAACCACTCAAACTTAACCATTTGGCAGCTATCATGCATATTCTCACGTGAATGCTTATTGAGAACAACCAAATGAACAAACCCGCCTGAACTTGTTTATACACATTTCCTGCATCATTAGGCGGCGCACAGAGCCTTCATTTGACATTCATTTGGCAAAAGGTACTAGTAAAACTAGGGCAGGGAATTTTCTTTTTAAAATAGGTCACCAATGTGACACACATGCTCTGATTACTGACCTTTCCAGAGGCATATAAGCATTGAGGATGGATCCAGCCATGGCTTTTGTGCTTGCATTGTCACTGATTGTCCCGAGACTGACGGTGGCAGACTCTCCGCTCAGACTGCAGCGTTCCTTTTGGACATCGGCCTGCACCTCCATCCTGGGGACAACAACAAAATTCTAAATAAAATGTATATATGAAGTCTGTAAATTCGCAGCTTTCTATGCTGGTCAAGTAATTCAAATGAAGACATCATCCAGGTCCAGTTTGTTACCTGTTGTAGCAGCTGCCAGAGAGGCTGCCGGTGATGCTGGTCCCAGCGATGGCTGTGGTGCTGGCGTTGTCGCTCATGTTGTCCCGCTGCGTGGAGCTCATGCCGCAGCGCTCCATGTGGCTCCCGCTGACGCTGAGGCTCAGGCCTGTCAGGCCGCCGACACTCGCTCCGTCTCCGAGGCTGGGATTGTTGAGCCGAGTCTCAGCCACAGAGGTTGTGTCTAAAGGGGGGAAAAAGTGGAACAGAAAGTGTAATTTTAGTGATTTAAAGAAGGTTTGACTGACAAAGAGAGGCAAAAAAGAAGGAGCAATTGTGAAAGAAAGAAATATGAGGAAGAAAATACAGATAACAACAACAAACTAATTGAGAAATTGAGGTCAGGGTCCTGTTTACTCTTTTAAAGTTTCATCAATGACTTTGACATTTACAGGCTTTAAGTTCTTTGGGGAACAATAGACTGATTAATTCTTAAGTGTGAATACGTGTCATCAGGTCTCACGCCTCCTGTTCCCGGAAAAAGTCCCCGCTGTCATGTGGATTCATAATTATCATTGGCGGTGTTGACAGAAGGTGTGAGAAATACAATACGTCTCCTTTTAACGCCTCCTGGGAAAGTACGATGAGCTCGACCTCACGCAGCCGCTGGTTCATCAGTGACAAACACTCTCTGATGGGAAAAGCGCTGACACTGCGCCAGTCATTTCACACCACTGCACACCTCAAACATCCACACCTCCCATCCACTGTTTTTGGCACTTCACAGGCTATGAATAATCTATATGCACACACAAAAGGCTCTGACAGGTGTACTTCTGCAAAGCCAAATGGGTTTACATGAACACAAATGTGCCTGGACACAGCTACCACAACCCCCTCCTGCGGTGTGGTTGCTGGTATTTTTCAAATATTCATGTGATGAGCCGATTGTGCCAATAATAATGACACATAAGCCTGAACCATGACTAGAATAACTCGCTTGTGTATCAACGCTTGCCAAGAATATCTGACTGGTGCTGACAGCTTAATGAGAAAGCTAAGTGGTGGACAAACACAAGCAACAAACAGGTTTATTGATAATGATATGTCTTATAATGTGACATGTTTGGTTTGGTTTTTTCATGGTTTGTTGAGCTTCTTTGAAAGACGGATGGATGTCACATGATGAACAGCTCAGGTGAACTTCAGCTCAACTGAAGCCAGAGTTCAATTTGTGCTTCTGCCTCTTGTTAATTCTCCTGGGAACATTTCCTTCCATCTTTCTTTGACTTAGAGATGCTCACCTGTGGCTGCCGCCCCACTGCCGATGTTGTCATTTTCGTCATCGAACTCGATTCGCACCCCTTTGCCGTTGCCAGCAGACACTCCACAGCCGCCGCTCCTGCACAGTGAGATCGGGACAACTCCATAGACGTAAGCAAGCATGATGGGGACGCCGATGCCTACAAGACAACATATAAGCACACATTTACACAGTGGAAGTTTTACTGAGCTTCAAATATATGGCAAACAATCCAATGTGAGGTAAATGAGTGGCACATGACATATGGTGCTTTTATGCAGCGTTTTACATGAGTTGTTGGGAAACAGACTGTGAAAGAAAGAAAGTGAAGAGAAAAGATCTTACCAACAGTTACTGCTGCAACCACAGGCGACACAATCACAGACAGCGTCACACCACCAGCTATTACCAAATTCCTCTTGTGTTTAGAGATGTCCTTGCCCTCATAGCGATTATGGATCTGAGGAGGAAGATCATCGTTAATTACAGCACCTCCAGCGTCCCTTTGTGCTTCCTCTTTTTAAATAAATGCTTGGTTTTGATCACTGTGGCTCCATATCACTCCTCACCTTTCTGCCCACGTAGACTGGGATGCCAATGATCATTGCGGGGATGGCGATGCCAGCTATGAGTGCGATGCCGACGGGGGCACCCACCAACGTGCCGAGCTGCCAGAGGATCTTCTTCTTTCTGCTCCAGGGCTTCTTCCCCCAGAAAGTGCAGCCTGACGGACTGAGAGGATTGGAAGGACAGGGGGAAATTAGAGACATGGTGTGAGTATCATAGTTATCTTAACTGCTAAAACAAGTAAAGAGACAAGAACTGATACAAAACACAGTTTTGTCCACACGCACACACACGCGCACACACAAAAAAAAACACCCGTTTTTTCCCTCCGTGTGTTTGTCTCACCTTAAATAGTGCAGGTCAGAGATCTCCTTCATGCAGAGCCAGCAGAACTCGCAGCCGCAGACAGCGCAGGTCATGTGATTACAGCTTCCATCATTCATCTTGATGATGTAGGCAGCACAACGAGGACACGGCTTGATGTCGTCACCTGGTGAAGATTGAAAAAATGAGAAGTGGTTTGTATTTTTGGTGAATATTTACAGTGCATATTGCAGTATATACTGTGAATACATCTGAATACAAGGTTATAAAAGAGGGTGATGGGTTTGGTGAAAGTACAGATTTCGATTTGTACGTTACCTGCGGCTCCGCTCTCTTGGCTGTAGCTGAGTGAGGAGGACCTGAAACTCCTGAGGCGGAAGGTTTGGGCTCTTTGCTGCCGTGCCGTGTCACATGTCTGGTTGGGATGCCACAGCTGTTTGCAGTGGTAGCAGAACTCTGTCCCGCAGCCCTCACGCCCACAGGTGATCTTTGGGCAGCTGGCACAGCCAAACGCGATGACTGCGTAACTGAGAGAAAAACAAAACAACCAAAATGGTGGTTAGGAGAAGAGGATGTAGTAGTTTAGCTTGACACTAGGGGTCAGTGGGGCTAAAAGTAGGGGTGGAGCAGGAGAAGAAACTAAGATGGAAAAAAACAAAGAGCTAATAGAAAAATCCACTTCATCCACTTTCACAGTATACACTCCTGCTATTTACACCGCTTTGAGACGTGTTTGTTACATAAACACAGGAAATTAGCTGACTTTCCATGATGATTTCACAAATGAGCTCCACTGCAATAAATCAGTACAGGCACATTCAGTTCTGCATGACTGCATGTCACCATGGTATCATCAATCATTACAATGGTCAATTTGAGAGCCATTATTGCAAAGTACACAGCTTGACTATGGCAAAGTCCAACAACTGTTTGTCATAAACATGCATATTTAATACAAGTCAACAAACTGCCATTATAAAATTCATTGTTATGGCAGCTGTTTATGTCCTGACAAAATGACTGCTTCAGATGAATGGCTTTATTATCAGTGAACATTATAAAATGAATTGGAGCAACTGTTTCCGCTTGGTTGCTGACTCACAGACCCACTGGTGTCCCTCTTGTATGGGTCAGATGAGACATTAATAATCAGAAGACCTTAGAGGAGAGCACAGCACCTGGACTGTTAATACATTCAGTACATGTATGAACCTCACTTCAACTCTCAGACTGTTTCAGCCATTCAGCAGCACATAGTAGAGTTATCACAGGAACATTAGAAACAAACGATAAGGAAGAACAAACACCCGGGATGACGCATAAACTCTAACAGCTCTACAATGAATATCATCATCATCATATCGTGTGCTCAAGTATAAAAATTCTGTGCAGATGATCCAAATAAGAAAATAACTCAAACTCTGACAACTGAAATAATAATAATTAATATATTTATTTCTAAATGTAGTTCCTGCAACAGGACAGAGCCACTTATTGAGCTCAGCGCAAATTCCTTGAACAGTCAAATCAGCTGATACACAGCTGGTAACTTAATCAAGACGCCGGTTGAGAAACACATTTGATCCAACAGACGTACAAACATCAGCTGATAACAGAGACATAACAGTGACAGCAGACCTGAAGAAAGTTGTAGTTATGTAAGAGAAGTTTTACCTTCATCATGACTTTATTACCGGTCCTTGTATTACTGTACATAGACATCTAATCATAAAATTAAATTACTTAGAAATACTTCAGAGCTGTAACGATTAATTTGATTAATCAGCCACCATTTTGATACCTGATTCATCATTAAGGTATTTTTTGAGCAAAGACACCAAACTTTGAATTGTTAGACTTTAGACTGATGCTCTGACAAATCATTTGTAGACGTCACCTGACGAGTATGATTTTACAGTTTTCTGAAGTTATATAGACCGAATGATTCATAGAGAGAAAAATGTAAAGATTCAAGACTACTGCTACTACTTAAAACTACTGTGACCCTGTCAGTAACCACAGTGTTAGTAGATTGCCTTGTGCAGTTGGTGGCGAGTGTGCATATTAATGAGCTGTAAAGAGATAAAAACTGATGCAAAACAAAACAGCTTTACAGTTGGAGGGATTATTTTGTCATGCTTCTTCTTCCAGAGTCAATAATGAACTTTAACTCTCAAACAAAACTGGAATTCAATACATTGTTTAGAGTTAAGGTTTCATTCCTGATAACCCCCCCCACCCCACCCTCTCGCTCTATTATCTAGTAGTCTTGTCTTTGAACTTCTTGTCTAGCTGGCTATCACATCTTATATCACCACATCGCCTAACTGTTGCAAAGAGTCATTCATGACAGTTGAGTTTCCAAAGTTTCTCTAGAAAGCCGATTGTGATGTTGACGATAAAGCGGGGGGAGAGGGGAGGGGGGAGTGATGCAACGGAGGATGAAGAACAAGCAAGTTACACAGATAACGTTTATCAGCCAGCTGCAGCTGATGTTATGAGGCAGCCCTGAAATTACACTTACATACAACTATTTGGCAACAGTAAATACGTTTTTCCGTTCGTCAACACAACGTAATTATGGAAACAATTTCATAATATGTAAACGTAATTTCTGGGAAACAGGGAGGGTTGGGGGAAGGAAGTGGCAGCACGCAGTTAAAAATCATTTATCTGCTTCATATGGTGTTGATATGAAAAGTGACGCAGTGTCAGTGACTCTGTTCATCTTTTCACTACATTCCTTAATAAATACATATTGGAGTTGTGTTTGAAATGAAATAGACTTCATGTCTCATTAAAAATTACGAGGAAGGGCAAAAATGGATGTCTGTCAAAATGATGGACAAAGTCTGACGCAACCTCTGACCTGATCATCATTTTACGATGCTTTTTTAAAATGTTGCCCTAAAAACTGACACACTTTACGTGTGTGTGGGCACCATATATCTACGGAGTCTAGACTGCTTCCAGACCGTCTCCACTAACACCTCAGTGAGGCGAGCTGATGGCAAATGGTGGAAGAGTCATAAAGTTGATGGGAGACCTGAGAGAAAGAACCTTCTGGTATTGTTTCTATACATTTCAATTTATAGTCACAGCTTTGATTCATGTCATGTTCGAAACACTAAGCCAACAACACTAGTATTGAATTAACCTGAATTTGCACCTCTGTAAAAGTCAAAACTCTGCATCAAGATACATTATTTATCTCTTCACAACAAATATTTGGGCAGAGGATCCTTAACTTTGATAAACCCAATGGCTGAGCTGTCCCAATAACTTGGTGAACACAATTATATGCCAACAAAAGCCTGACAGCATTAATCAGTGCAGAGTGTGACAGTGAGCCAAAGCTTCACTGTTGAGATGATGAGAGCAAAAAGAGCTGAGGCTCATGAAAGAGCCATTATTCCACAAGACAGGGTCAGCAGTGTTGATGTAACAAAGGCAAGAGGGAGAGAGTGAAGCCATTACTGAACGAAGCTAACAATGATAACCAAATGCATGAAATGTGGGTTAACAGCTATGAGTCACAATGCATGAATAATCCTCTTTAAAAATGCTCCTGTTAGCATAACATAACATAAAATGAAAAATAAACTGCAACAACTGAGCATTTTTATGCTGTGTATGTATTGTGATGGTCATGGCCTCAAGGTGCACTAAAGAACAGGTAAAGCTAGGTGACCTAGCAAACACAAACAAATATTAGCCTTCGTTCAGGCCCCTGTGAGCAAACTGTTGAATCCTTACTAGCCCGAAAAACATACAAGACCCTGACCTGACCCTCACCTACACCGTCACCTCCTCGTGAAAGACATTTTTTTTTCCAGCAGTGGCTGAAGGAATGGACTACAGAGGTCTGGAGATTGTTTTTCATTCACTTTGTTCATTTAAATATTCTTTTTAAACTGGACTGTTTTATTTTTATGTGCTCTTCATTGTTTTACTGTTTTATTTTGAGATATTTCTTATCTTACAATTTCATTCTTTTAGAATAAAATGCTTTACACTATATAAAATATCATGATCTGTTTATTATAAACAGGCGAAAAAACAGGCATGTTTTATCATCACTGAAGTTTATATAAGTATATCTATATGTTTGATTCATTTAACCCCCCTCGCAGCACAACAATAATAATTTCTCTCTCTATATATAGTGTTGTAATATTCTTCATACTGGGACCCTTTTTACCCATCTATGTATTATGTGGTGAGAAAAATGATAGTACAGGCTCATAACAGGCATCATCATCATCATCATCATCACCATCATCATCAGCACTCGCTGCTCACGTCCTTTTTGGCTGACTCATGAGGTGACAGAATAAATAAATCCATTACTGTGACGAGTTATTTATAACTCGGGCATCAATGCAGAAGCTGGGGTGAACTTCAAAAGGCCAGATTACAGCCTTCAAGTTTCCTTGATGTAGCTGCTGACTGCGTTATTTTGGGAGTTGAGTATTTGTTAGATCAGAGGTATGAATCATGAGGCACATCGAGATAACAGAAAGAGAGATTTTAATATATTATTTAATATAATGTCAAATGCTTGAAACTTTTCTGGCTAACTATTAGAGCCTGTAAATTTGAGTATGCCGTGTTGCCATGAATGTCAATGTATTGTTATACTATAGGATGTTATTCCCCAGCTCTTGTTCTTACCCACAGTCAGGAGCAGGGCACCAACGGCAGTCGGGCTCGGCCACCAGCCACCTCCTCAGCATGAACTCTTCATACTTCTCCATGAGTGCCCGGTCCCCCAGGATCATCTGGATGTCGTGGGGGTTGAAGCGCTCCGAGCACTCTGGGCAGCAGATGTTGACTCGAGACTCTGAGATCTCAATACGCAAATACTGACGCAGGCAGTCTGCACATGAGCGGTGGTGACAGGTCATGATGTCTGGGAAGCGCTCGCGTGTGTAGCGCAGTAAGCACAGAGGGCACTCCAGCGTGTCTGATGAAGAACCTGACACTGATGAAGTCGACGCTGCGGCCAGTGCAGATGGGGCGGAGGGTTTTTCACTGAAAGTCTCTGGCTGGACATTTTCCGTGCTGACAATGCTGTCCACTGCAGCGGCAGCCTGCTGGGGCCTGGACTTGCGCTTGGGGTCGCGGTCAGGCCGGCGGCGGCGTCCAAAGAGTGAGTGGAGGGACAGACGGCGCTTCTTGGGGGTCTTTCTGACTGAGGGGAGGCTAACGGAGGAGGCAGCAGAGTGAAGGTCTCGCTCTGAGCCTGTGCTGCCATGATGCTGCTGGTGCAGGTTGCTCATCACGCCAGAAGGAGCGCTGCTGGTGCTACGTCTGGGGGGCAGAGAGGGAGGAAGATGGACAGGGGGACTGGGGTTTAAGGGACAGGATGGTCAGGGGAGGGGGGGCTGGGTTGCTGTTAGCTAGGACATAGTGGCTGGAAGCTGGTTTAGGAGGTCTGGAAGTCAGTGGTGTGGTCTGTCCCTTGTTTAGATCACACTGATGAGATTTTCAGATGTAGGACATCAACCTGCCAGAGACAGAAAAAAAACACAGAAAATTAGGTGGCAAACCAAAGCTGAATGCGTTAACTTTTAATGTTCTGCAACAAAAACAGAAGCATTGAGGTGCAATGTGGTGGTGTGTTCGTCAGGGTGAGTAACAACCAATCAAATATCAGAATCTAAGACAGGACAGCTATCACCGAGGCTCTTCACTGGTGTCTGTGTCAAGGAAAGACTATCCCTTTGATAATTAGGAGTTTTCTGGCAGCCTTGAGGCATTTTTTCAGGCGTGTCCTGTGTTTGTGTGTTTGCGCATGAGGAGCTGCTTGTATAAAATGTCTGCAGGCTTCCCCTGGAGTGCGCATTACTCATGTGTAGGCAAAACAAGACAGAATCCTGTGTTTTTCCCATCCTACATCTCAGATGTGGCCACAGCTGTGTCAATGAGCAGCCACACCTTGCCCCAAATGCTTCCCACATGCTCTTATTTTACATAATGTGGACAACTCAGCATAACTCATCATATGTGAGAGCAGAGGTGGTGATGCCACATCATTTTTTTATTGCTTCTTATTGTCTTCTAAGCACTTTGTAAATGCTGTTTTGAAAGGGTACTACATAAATAAAATTCTTCTTATTCTTATTCTTATTCTTATTATTATACAAAGCACAAACAGCACTATTAATTGTCATGATCCAGCCCCACTGACACACGTACACACAAAGACAGTAGAGGTTTTGTGTTGAAATAAACCGGCACAGTTTGTGGGTGTGGTGCTGTGCTGTGCAGGCTTCCATATTTTCGACAGATCCTAACCAAGTGAATTCATTGACACACTTTGAAAAAACATCTCTTCCTTTAAGTGATTCCTAAAGAGACCAACAGAATTAAATGAGTGCTAATGTTGACTTATTTGCATTTCAGCGGGGATATAACCTGATTCTGTGCAGTTTTCCAGCTTCAGCCTTAAAAACAAACAAACAAAAAAAATACACTGAAAATGCTACAGAAGCATGAAGAGCTTCAACTGGCCTGTTGGCACATTAAGCATTTAAGTGCAGTTCACAAAATATAAATCTATTAATGTTGTCATGCTGACGTGTGCTGATTGTTGCAGAGCAGTCCAAAAAACAGATACTTAAAATCAATAACCATAATTAGATTATAAGACAGCTTTATAATCCTGCTGTGTTTTACAGCGTGTTTTATTTATGTCCCTGAGTTTCAAACTCTCTCTCTCTCATTTGGAAAACAACTAAACGCAGCACTGCAGACGAATGGCAGACATCAGCAAGAGGTGCTGCAGCTGAGGGTTACACAACATTATTAAAAAAAATACTTGCATCTCCTCTGAGTATTCTGTTATTTTAACCATGAGACACAATTTATTGGTTCATTTCATAACATTAACACTGTTCCAACACATTCCTCACCCTGGTTGAGAGGTTCTCTAAGAGAAGTTTAACATGTTGGACTTTGAACGAAGGCTGACCCAGGCTGATTTTCCAGGTCGACTCAGTGTCGACACTTCAAATCGACAAACCTACAAACAGATCCTATATGGTAGTACACGTCAGTCACAACACAGGTGGAGCTGCCCTGTATCGAGCCTGAAGTACAGCCATTTTAAGACAAGATTCAGTCTGTAAAGTTTCTAGCCTTCACTGGTCTGTCCATAACAATACAGTGGCAGATTCATCTTTCAAAGTCCTGAAGCATAACAGCAAACAGGCACCATGGAGGACAAAGAATGATTTCCCTAAGCTTCTGTGTGCCCTTTGTTTGTTTGTGTGTGTGTGTGTTTGTCATTAGGGAATAATTTGAGGAAAATTCCAGCGGGAGCCAAGGTGACTAATTAACAAGCACGCTGCAGATCTCATCTGGGACAGCAATCCTGCACTCTCATAACCTAGAATCCTTGGGCTGACTAGCTGCAGTTTTTCTCCCTCATGATGACATGCAGGGAAGTTTTACTACAGCTACTTTGTTGTAAGAGGACACTTTTAAAAGACAGGGGTCTTTTATTTGGACAGGCAGAAGACAGACTCAGTCTGGTGTGTGTTTGGATGCTGACTCTCCTCTTCCCTCCATGAGAAGTATGAGAATTAATTCTGCATGAACAACAAGCACTGAAATGCATCCTGGGTGATCTGATCACAAGTCAAGAAAAATAAGAAGCAGAACCACTGTGAAGGTGGTCTGGGATGTGTGTCCAACCTCTGACCTGTGCCACATAGTGCAAATGTTCAAACTCAAAGCTCTTAAATATGATTAATTTTTCTACTAAACAAGCTGAGGCACCAAAATGCAAAAAACTACAAAAACTACAACTAATAAAGGATCATATCTGGATCAGTGTACTCTATTCCTGCCAATAAATACTTCTAAATCTTATACAACACACTGGACCGTTAAGTGGAAAGCACATTGTCATTCAGTTGCCACTAGTGGAGCTTCTACACTACTAGGAGTGGCATTTACTGTGACACAGATGTAAATATGAGGCTTAAAGTCTAAAGCAGAGTTATCTCAGTGACAACATTTTAAGTCAGCATGCACACTGCACATAAGGAAGGTCTTAAAGGTGAGCTGGATGGAAATGAAGGCCTGACCCTTCAAACATTTAAGAACTGGTTACAAAAACACATATAGGAGGCTGAATTAAACAAAATTCAGCAGAGAACGACCAGTTAACCGATATTAAAACAGCCTATTAACACTAACTGTGTTTACACTGTGCTGCAGAGGTCTAGTATGAACGCTGGTGGGTGTTTGTTATGTTGCTATGTTTTCAAGACCTGCCCCATGACATGTTAAATACTTTCTCTGGACTTTCACCGACTGCATGCCATTTCATATGTCAAATGCTAATTGGCAATCAACCCAATGTGCACCACATTAGCTCAGAGTTTAAGATTATTCTCTTAATTAGATCTACTCTATACACTTTTATTGTAATATAAGTGCTCTAAAATGTGGGCAGTGTCAACATCTTGTCCTTTTTCCTCCTGTAAAAAGGTCACATTTGTAGTACAAACACTGCGATTGCTGTGATATTAAGGTGATAACAGGCTGTTAGGACTTGGAAAGGCAACACTTCATGTAGTTCAAGCTGCTCATGATTCTTAGACAGCACGACAAGAGAAAAACATAAATGCAGCTTGAATGACATGCTGACAAGGTGACTTCAACCTCTTACAGCTCAATTCCGTGATCCATTTTGGCTACGACGCAGCCTGCCGGGGTGACTGTGGCTGTTCTACACAATGTCAGTACCTGAAAGCGAAACGCTCTGCTTCTGAAATGCTCCCCATGAAGCTGCGTCAAGGGCACACCAAAACACCATCGTGGGCGTGATGTCACCAAGCTGTGCCCGGTGGAATCGAGGTGTTAAGTGGGAGGAAGGTAGACACGGACAAACATGTTAATAGATGAGCACTCACAGCGATGTCATAGCCAGAGAGACTATAGTGCATTGTGCTCATTAATTATAAGTTATTTGTTATGTGAAGTAGTACGTCTGCACATATACTGAAGCAGCTCACCTCTGTTAGAAACAGAAGCATTTCCAAGGTGCTACATCAGTTATCTAGCAGGCAGCACACTTTGTAATTTGAGTGTCATTCAAAATAGACTTTGCTGAGAAAAACAAGCAAACACGGGTGTGGAGATGTTACTACGCAACCATATTCAGTTGACAACATAAATTCGACGTCAAGGTAACCCATGTGCTGAACTGTGAACTAAAGATAAATGAGTTTTTCTTAACCTTAGTCTAACCCATAATTGCATCTCATCAAGCCATTAGCACTGCAGCCAAGTGGTAAAGAATAATGTGTTTTAATTAGCGGCTCTGAAAGTTTATGAGTCACAATTAAAAAAGCCAAAGCCTGCACATGACATGGGATGTTTGAGCAACACCAAACGGCAAAGGTTAATGCGACAAGCGGTGTGAGGTGAGACGAATGACGCCACTCATGCAAAGACGGTGTGTGTGGTACTTGGAGACATGGCACGGGGCAGCAGCCTGGAAACCAGGACTGACAAACTGTACTAACATGTGTATATAAGTCTAAAATGAGCTTTTAATCACAACAACATGAAAGGAAGAGTTTTACAGGAATGTTCCGGAGCCATCTATGAGCACCAGCAAGCACTGAACTGTGACGGGGAGCTATGAAAGCAGAACATGCCTTTCTAATGATGAAGCCGGTGAGCACGGAGATAACTGGCACCGTGCCGTGTGTCTGGTGCTAGTTAAAGACATGTCTGAACACTATAATTCCACGTTATAACAAAGCCTGATCATGTATTGGTCAACCGGCCAAGTCACGTGAGCAGGAGGAAATTTTAACAAGACAGTTTCATGCAACCCACAAGTCAATGTGAAACTGCAGTCCCAAGGCGTAATTAAACTGGAAAAGCCTGCCTCTGCACTGTACTGACAGTGAGTGGGACTTTCCATGTGACTGCGGTCAGTGTGTGTCCACGCGCATGCTTGTATTCAAGTTTTGTGGCCTGGGGGGGCAATCACATGCAAACTGCAGCTCACACGCTGGGATGGTGTCCCAGTTCCCGAGACAACCGGGGACAGGAAGCCTACTGCGGCACAATAAACGGTTTCAACCTTCAGTCAACTCAGAAATCACTGTTTGCATCAGCTGATGCTACACCATGATTACCATTGTAATATGATTTAAATCTGTTCTTACTGAAGGGACAGGTCAGTGCGAGGTTACTCGATTTTTTTTGGGAGATGTACTATAATTTATGTGTCAGAAAGATGGAAGGGGAAAAAATAGTAACACAATGTGTCAGCCGGGGGTTCTGTGGTAATGGTTTTAACAAGTATGGCCCTCCAGACCACGAAAGCAATAACATGTTGGCTCCTGCACTGCAATAAACAAAATAAATCCAGGTTTCCACTGCCTGTAATTTTGCAAAGAGACAATTAGGTGCATAACTAAATTGCAATGGAGCATTTTATATTACAGGTCTGTGACTGCACACTGGCACGTCAAACTCTAGTTCATAAATAAGGTTTGTAATATTTAGGGCTGTTAATAAGATAGAAACAGAGCGTGGCTCTCCCTCCCTATGAAACATCCTTTCCTTAAATATTCACATGAAGACTGCTCTGTGGCGCTTTGTCTATTTCCACAGTAAAGAGAAGAGCAGCAGCATCAGAATGAAACTCATGGTTACCCGAGTAACTCTGGTTCACTCAGTAGAACATAAAAAGGGGAAGCAAGCAAGGTAGAATGAGCTCTGTGCTCTTTATCAGTTATACTGACAGTGCATTTGTGAGAATATAGTGGCCAACATGAAGTATTTTATATAAAATACATTCATTCAATTGTTATTAAAGAAGTGTGATGAAGATATATACTTAGCAGTTTCTTGTGTGAATCAGACTCTTTAATAATTTTACTATTTGTGATAAAACATGTGAACGTGCACACCATCCACATGGAGAGGGGGGATGACATGAATCTTTGTACGTGGTCATTTTCACACTTACTTTTGGGTAATCAGGAGTGTATTACCTTATGCTGCATTTCTCAATGCTGAAGTGCAAAATTTAGCTCTAGAGGATGTAGGCTTCCTGGGATTTTGTAATTTTGGTAGCCACCTTCAAAGAAATCCCACAAACAATGATAAGCTCCCAACACTGGAAGTGCGGGGGGCTCAAAGTGTTCATCACGTACACTAATTTCCGTTGACATTCCAGCCGGACGACAGACTTCCTGATCATGACAATGCATTCAGTTATTACAGCGAGAGAGAGAGAGAGGAACAGCCCACAGACTGGATGACAAAAAAACTACGTGTTTATGTGCCACACTGAGAGGATATATTTCAGCTTTTTGGAAACTGTCACTGCCGTCTACAGCACATGACATCCCTCTGAAGCCAGTTCACACTGCAAAAAAAGAGAAAAGTTATTGTTAGACTGCCCAGCATTCATCGGGTGCAGGCCAACTTTCTGTCAGCCGGACATCGAAATAATCCTGTAGCTTAATGAATCTCCTTTTAGCCTATTATCTGCCAGCCAAAGTATAATAAGAATGTGTGACGTTCAGCACAGAGCGGGGACAGGAGGCACTGGAGCTTGCGAAGCTGCTTTCAACACTATTTACTAAACAGTCTCATTTACAGCCAACAGGACAAGGTACTTTTCCACTGCATGTGGTACATCAAGGAAACGGCTTCATTTAAATGAGACTGATTAAAACTCGGGATGTGATGGTGAGCTCACAAACTTTAAAGTTTATCATGTCCAAATGCAGTTGACATGGTTGCAGCCTAGTGGGGTACTGACCATGAAGAAGATCCACATTACCAATGATGTACTCTCTGAGTCTAAACTGCCTATTCATTTCAATGACAGCTTGATTTCTCAGCAAAGAGCTGCTAACTAGCACTTCTGGGTCATGTAAACAACAATCTCAGCTATGGTCGTGATGCAAAAATTGTCATACAGCCTGCACGGTGGGCTTGAGCTACAATAGGAGCCACATGAGCAGCTTTGGGCCCTCACCACCAGGAAGAGATTGTCTTCTTCCTAAACAAACAAAAGGGTTCTGTGTGTTTACATTCATTGTCTACATCCATGTTTACCTGCTAACCCACCTGTAGGCCAGCAGAACAGTGTGTGACCGGAGCATCGATCACATGAGCTGCATCAAAACGGGAACAAACATATCAGGTCAAGATGGACATGTCCAGGCCAAACCCAGAAGCACCCCCCCCCCTCACTGTCTCGATGTCTTCTTCCCGTCCTCCATCATCTGTGGCTGAAACTAAATGTTGGATTAAATCCACAGACAGAGTCGGTCATATTGAGGAACACACTCCATGAGCCCCTCTCATCATCATCATGCATCTTCCCGTCACTGCGTGCCATGCCACATCTCTGTGCTGTCTGACTTTCTGCTCAAGTCTTTTCTCTGCAAACAGCAGGGGGGTCAGGAAGCAGATGGATGGTGTGATGGGGGGAGACAGCTCTGTTCTGTGCTATGCTGAAAGAGACACCAATGACTATTCACAGTTTAGCAGCAGCGCCAGGGCTCACTATTGAAGCTACTCGATCCCTTTAAATTTATCTAGCGAGAAACTTTAAGCTTTTGACCTCATTTGTACGCCCGCACACTGAAGCAAGTACAGCTGCTTTGAAACCCGCCTTCATATTTATATAAAAGATAAAATTACACTTATTGCAGAATGAGCGGAAACACATCCTGTAATAAGAAGACGAACAAAACAGTGTTCAAATTTACATCTGTATGTTGACTCTTTGACTACAATCTCTGCTGGGGGACCTCATCTTCACCTTATCCTCTCCATGTGGTGACCATGTCACAAAACACACACAAGCCTGAAAGTAGAAAATCCATCCCTCACAGTCAAAAATGATGTCAACGTGTTCACAATCTGTGCCTGCTGCACAAATATTTGCTTCATCAAGCCAAAGGTAACGACCAGATAAGTGACCAGTCGCTTGTAGATAGAGGATGTCATTGCAACATTGCACTGGGTCTCGTATGTGCCGTCACATCCACACCAACAATACAAACACACTGAACAGAAAATACGATCCTGTGCAAGCAACAAGCAAGCTCATCATTCAACCCTAACCTGGGTCAGATGGAGACTTTTAGTTTTGTTTTGACATTTTACAAATATGGGGGTGACCTCTGTGTCAATAAGTGACGAGAAAAACAAGAATAGCTTCTTCACAGCAAACAGCTGCGTTATGTAAAATGAAACGTATGAGCTTGGAGACATAATCCGTCGCTCAAATGATAGGAAACAATGGAATATGTTAAAAATAACCTAACGTGTCAATATTTGTGTACAGGAACAATAGATTGTTTAAAAATGTCCTGTCTGCCACTAAAATTCAAAATACACCACTTGGATCAGTGGTGGGAAATGCTGCTGATGGGTCACCGAGTCATAGAGAGACATGAGTATGAGATAGTGTCATTTCAACAAACACACACGGATCAATTGTGACCACTCAGGAGGCGTAAACACTCACTCAGCTTACATTCAGCAAAAGAGACTCAGGTTAAACAGTAACAGGCCATCAGGACGAAACCGAGCAGTGTGACTGAGTGAGGAGACGGTTCCGATTCATTTATCATGCACGCTATAAAAGTGGCACGGCAAATAAGGAAGGACTGCGCCTGGTAACCGACCGGTTATCTCTTCAGCAAAACATTGTCCACTGTGCTACAAAGACAGAAAAACAGTGTAGGAGAGCATTCACAGTCACTGAGCCATGATTAGTAACAAGCCACCAGAGGTGGGAGAAGCATTTCACGTCGGTAAAAGTAGCAAAAACCAATTTAAAAATACTGTCGGAGGAAAAATGTACTGCAAACAAGCCAGGTTTACAATGCAGGACACAGGTGCGGCTGTAAAAGTACCTTAGAACTGACTTAACATGAAAAATTTACTGTAAAAACATGAACCAAAAATAACTAAATACTCAAATTAGGACAGCAAATGATCTAAACATTGCCTGCACTAATTATTATGGTATATAATAACAATAATAATAACATAGCATATTGTAACAAATTTAAAAAAATGAAATAAAATCTGCATGGTTACAGGAAACAAATAAAACAAACCTCTGTTAGTACACAAATTATATTATATTATAAGTTGTAAATGCAAAATAAAGGTTGAGTAAACAATAATTTATTTGTCTGAACGTTCAAGTGTGACTCAAATAAATGTGTGATGGGAACGTTATCCTCACCAGAGTGTTTTACAAGTGCTGACAACGTTACGTGAACTCACAGGCGAATAAAACGAGCACTACATGTGTGAGCGTCGCTCGGCACAGTGAGGAGCGAACACTGTTTACACTTTCCTCCTGGCTAACTAGCGTTAGCCTGAGAGCTAACAGAATCAGATTTGGCTAGCAGGAAGCTAGTGCCTAACTTTAATCGCCCCGAGAGTTGCTGAGCTGCTGAGCCGTGCTGTCTGCTCGCTCGTAAGATGTTTAAATCGACAATACTGTTGATCTAAGTCAGTAATCTTAAAGGTCATGAAACTTTATCTGGTTCCAGCCGAGGCTTTCTGTCGACCTGGAGTTTAACGAGGACAGTTTACGAGCTAACGAGGCTAAAAACTGTTAGCTTGTCGTCAGCCTCGGAGAAGAGGAGGAAGTTGTGATGTGTGTGTGATACGAACCAAACGTTAGCCGCTTCATCCTGTGAACATCACTCTGACACATACTCACCGTGAAATGTCCGCTGCTCTGCCTTTACTTCACGACAGAAGTATATCCTGTCGTCTCCATGTCTCAGTCAGCCGGGTTTTTACAAATTGGTTGCAGAAAACTTCGCAGGACAGCCGAGGTGCATTCCCCGACCGAGTCTGACTGCTGCTGTGAAGCCGCACAACAAAAGAGCGGTAAAAATATTCAAACTTCCGGTCGGGAATTTTTGTTTTTCACAATAAAAGACTGACCTGGCCGAAATGAAACTAAGCAGATTATTTACTTACCTATAAAGCTAAGAAATACTGTAAGAATACTCCATTACTTTTCATGAATTTAATTTAACAAAAATTAAAATGCACCTAAAGCAATACTAAACACATAACAGCCTGTTTTGGAGTGTTATATTATTGTATACATTATAACATTTGATTATTATTATTGAATTATTAATATGTCTGTATCATCAATAAATTATGCATCAGTTTAATGTAACAACTGTTGGGTTGTTTAATGATAATAATAATAATTAAACATGTCCTGTATTGAATTACAATATATTCAGACTAAATATGTTCAAAGTAAATAGTAACTATAGTGGGCGGCTGTGGCGCAGAGGTAGAGCGGATCATCTACCGATCCTATCCCATGATACTGAACCCCAAATTGCTCCCGAAGGCTGAGCCATCGGTGTGTGAATGTGTATGAATGGGTCATTGAGACATGTAGTGTAAAAGCACTTTGAGTGGTCCGAAGAGCTGAAGGTGTTGTATAAGTACAATCCATTTACCATTTATTGTATTTATTATAGCAAAATAAATACAGTGGAGTAAGCATCATAATATTTTCATCTGTGAGGTAGTGCATTGACAGTATAAAGTAGCATAAAGTAAAGCAAGTAAAGTACAAGGACTTCACCCGTACAGCGCAGGAGTAAATGTCACCACCGGCAACACCAAATAACTTTGGACAGTTTGTTTGACAGTTCTGTCATGAAATTAACCAAAACCACCTGTCATCTATTTCCAAAAAACTGAAAACTAGAACACACTATACATGTAAAATTGCCGCTCAATAGGTTTGTCTGCTGTGTGCTCTTATTTGCAAACCACATTGCTTAGCCGGGACATTTCTTCTGATAGCTGTTGTTGACTTGACACGTTGTCAGGTCTAGCCTGTGTTCATCCAGCAGAGGAAGCACTGCCGCCCTGTGGCCAAGTCTCGTCCTCCAATCATCTCATATCATGTCCCTCCATCAGATAGAGACATTATTCATTCATTCCCTACAGACTCAGACTGCCCAAACACATCTGTAAAGAAAATAAAATTTAAAAAAGTATTTTAACTCAGGAATTTGTCCTCAAATAGAGACATGTTCCCAACACAAGCACACACTGTATCCTGCTCTCTAATCTCACATTTCTTGCCTACAGACTCCTCACGTGTCTTTTATTTACATATCATCTGAGAAAACACACAAACAAAGTCAAACTTCATCCTTCAGATTGAGATGTTGGAGTGTTTTTGAGCATTTTCCTCGAGGAGAACATTGTGCTATGTTTATCTTATCACTTCTATATTGGATGATGAAGCTGATCATGATGTTCACCTTAAATTTCTCATTTGGATGAAACAGTGGTTGTATGCAGATGATCAGTCTCAGGGGATCATCTCATTGCTTCAGGTGTCTTTATGCAAACGAAGCAAACAACCTCAAGAGACATTTTCTCAACTGTCTTTCTAAAGTCTAAGGGCCATCAGTCAGCTGTCTGCAGTGGAAAGGGAAAAGTGTTGAGGAGCTCTGAAACATTAGAAATGCTGCTTTTGACCTCTGTGCTGACCTGTAATGAGTCCCATAAGAATCAGATTACTGAAGTGTTCTTTGTGCGGCACAATGAGCATCATGTTTCTCTGTCTTATGGTGTTGTTTAACAAAGTGTGTGTCACTGATGTTATTGTTAGTGAAAAAAAGGTTGATTTTAAATCTTGGATGAATTAAATCATGAAATGTTGCTTTTATAGATACATCATAAATATATAGGATATGTTAGTAATGCTGTAAATATTTCTTCAAAGTTACAGTTATTTTTCAATTAAATCAAATATGAAATAACAACAACATCCTTTGTCAAGGAGCCTCTTTGAGAACTGTATTAAAAGGTTCAATTTACTGTTTATAAATTATAATTTTGTTATACTTTGTAAATTGTTCAATATGTTTTTCAAATTGTTATACGTTCTGATGATAAAATAGATTACAAAGCTGAAACAATTACTGGATTATTGCAATGATCATTAATCATTAATTAATAGATCATTAATTGGTACCAAACTACCAAACTATTTTGGTTGGTGATTAATGCCTATTTTCTACAAACATTAATGATCCAAAGTGACTGGGCCCAGCTTCTGAGATGTGAATAATTTTGTTTTCTCTATGATACTAAACAGAATATCCTGTGTTTTGGACTGCTGGTCAGACAAAACCAATCAAATAAATTTTATTTATATAGTTCAATATTAAGAACAGCACATAACACCCATTATACACCCATTCAGATGAAGTTCTAATATGATTTGAAACGTCCATGAACTGTGAAATTAATTTACACATAAGAGATTTCTCCAAATAAAAAACAATTGAATTGAATACATTGAAATACATTCATTTCAATACATTCTCTTTAGATTTAGATCTCTCACTCTCTTTAGATCTCTATTTTTAATGTGTCACATTTATAATAAGTTTTATATTTACTTTATTCATAACCTATTTATATGTTGAGTTATTATCCTATATGATTGTTTTTGAAAAGTTACATAATTATGGTTATTAAATGCCAAGAGCTGTGTGTCTTTAGACATGTCACTGATTCATCAGATTGGAAGGCAAATCTCTCCGCTGTTTCTACTTTCTCAAAATTGTCAAATATTATGACAATAAGTCAAATAAGAAGAATAAGAATAAGCCCGAGGAATATTAATGAGTGTGCTCTTTCATGCACACGCAATAATTGGCGGAGCCCCCTGCAGTACCTCAGCGGACCCCCTAGGGGTCACGGACCCTGGTTGAAGACACTTGCTTTAGATTGAGAGATGAAGTTGAGTAGTTTAAGGACGGGGGTTTGACATCTCACGTGTTCGCTGAATATCTTTGCAGCGTTTGCTTTGACAGCTACTGGAGGACCTCTCTCTCTCTCTCTCTCTCTCTCTCTCTCCCTCTCTCGCTCATGCGCACACTGCACTCGTTCAGATGTCAGCTGCAGCGCAGACAGCGGACAAACAGTTAGCTTCGGCTCGTTAGCGCAGGGAAGTGACATACTCTAACCAAAAGCTTCTCGAGCCTCAATAAAGTAATGAAGTAGGCTAGTCGGACAGCTAACTACACGTACTTTAATTAGAAGAGGCTGACACTGTCACGGTGAAAATGGAGTTTGAAGACATAGACTCAGAGGGCCGGTGGCAAAAACTCTATCTAGTAAGTCTGTTAGCATAGCTAGCACGGAGCTAACGTAAATAGTCAGTACTTGAAGCGCGCGTTTTAATTAGCAAGCTAAGTTGGGCTAGCTCAAGTATTCCGCACGTAGGCTGTTATTCGTCGCGTTTTTGCTCATTTTAAGGGTTTGTTTGAAATTATCCGAACACTGCAGCACTTTAATGTAACCTAAATGTTACCGTAAGCTTTGGTCGTAAGTGTCATAAGTCTGTGCATGTGCGTCAGGCTCACTGTGATGGAGCTGCTCTCTGCTCTGCGTGTTTACTCTTCACGCTTATGAGTTTTATGATGTTTATTGCTGATAGTAAATGTGCTCAATGGACAAACACGTTTGTGTCGTTGGTTATCTTCTTGCTGTGTTCATATCAAGTGTTCACACAGCACTGTGTGTGTGCCAGCTAATGTAATGTAACACTGTCTGCTGATTTCTGCTCTCTAAACAATCTCTCCTTTTGTCTTCAGGAAATCAGGAATCAGTCCCACGAGTGCTCCTACAAAGTGGCAAAGTATCCAGAGAATCGCAACAGAAACAGATACAGAGACGTCAGTCCATGTAGGTGGAGAGTTCACTTCAAGTGTTTGCAGTCTTTAGTTTCTTTAAACCTTTAACTGTGTCCGTCCATTTACACTCCATCCCTAAATACTTTTCACTCCCCTGTCGCCCGCAGTTGATCACAGCCGGGTGAAGCTAGAGAACACAGAGAATGACTACATAAATGCGAGTCTGGTAGTCATGGAGGAAGCCCAGAGGAGTTACATATTGACTCAGGCAAGTGTCCAAACCTTTTTCTACCAGCGGTAACAGTCATGTGTCTGTGACTATCATCATTTGGATTAATTGATTAATCGCTTGGTCTGTAAACTGCCATAAAATGACTGATTATACACGTGGTTACACTGCTCAAAATTGCTTAAAGTAGTAATCTGTTATGAAAAAAGGTTGCAGAAGTTAGTTTTTAGTTTAGTTAGTTTAATAATCACTTATGCTCTAAAACACTTCACAACTAAACTAACATATTAAAACTTTATGACTAATTAAGTACTGTAAGTCATGTATAAGAAGCACACCATAAATTCTTACTCTTATTTAGAGCAGCGGTCCAGTTCATTAGTTTTATCAGAAAACTTCCAACCATCAAAGCTGCTTAGCCAAGGACCAGTTTGATTTTCCAGGCGGCATGCAGAGTTATGTGTGTATATGTTTATGTCACTGTGCATGAGGGCATAAGAGCAAAGAGTGCTACTTTGGTTCAACCTAAATCATTTTAGTGGTGAGTAAAGTCTCTCTGCATCAATGTTTAATGTTTAACTGTTCGAGTGTGTGGTGTACAGGGCCATGTCGCTGCAAATGAAGCAGAGCTTTCATGATTTATCTTTGAAACATGTAGTAAATAATGATCTTTGTTAATATACTCTGTTCTCTATCAAGCAGGTTTTAAAAGCACAGAAAAGTATTTCTTTTAAATTTTAATTTAAAGTCATACAGTATTTTGTACCCAATTATTTATTACCTTAATTATATATACGTGTGTAAAATTTGATGAATGAATGAAAAGTGATAATATCTCAAAGTGTATTTTTTCTGCAGACAGTTTGACTGAATTTAAATTGATTTTTGTTTTGGGATTTTTTGGACAAGACAAAAAATTAAAAGCTTTGACCTTAATCAGTGTGGTAGATAATTAAATAATAGATTTTTATCTGAGAACAAACGTAAATCAACATGAATGTGTCAGATGTCTTGTCCTCACAGCACCCTTGCCTACACACAATGTTCTCTGTGTGTAGCTGTACACATAACAGAACAAACGGTGCCTTTATTCATTCAACAGGCTGTAGAGATGAGGTTTAACGTATGAAGCAGAGCGTAACATGATTATAATACGCCAGAGGTCACTGAGCTGACAATGGCAAAGAAATAAACCTCCAGAGGAGTGCAACACAACAGGAAAAGGAGCATTGCAACATTTCTGAGTTTAACGCTCAGCAAAAACAAACAGCAGGTAATCCCCTGAAGGCCAGGACACCTGTGTTAGAGACATTCTCAGTTTCATTCGTTCATAGGAAAACAAACAAAATGCTCATGTGATTTGATCCTTTACTGTGTTATAATTGTGAACTGGGACAATAATTATACTCACAATTCTCATAAAGATATCTGCTGTTTAAAAGTGCAGAACACCCCCAGTGGGCTTGAAATCATCTCCTTGTTTGAATTCTGTACATTGTTTGCATTTTTCAGTCTTAACCACTGAGATCAGACATAACCACTTATGTTATCACACTGACAGATACCAGTCAAAATGAAAAGAACCTTTATAGAGGGTTTCATTTATTTCTTTTTTTTAACATACATACTAGATTAGATTATACTTTATTTATCCCACAATGGGGAAATTCTTTTGTTTTAGCCGCAAGGGTGTAATATACACTGTTGAAGTACAATAGAGGATAAAAATAAAAATAGAAAAGGCAAAACATCAACAGACCAAAGTATCCTTCAGCCTATACAGTAAATGAGAACATACAAGTGCAAGGATGAGTACTAAAGGTAAAAGTGGCATAATATAAATAATGCAGAGGTAAGTGGTATGATATAAATAACATTGCAAAGATAAGTGGCAGATATAAATAAAATTGCACATGGTGGGTAATTGGATATAAATACAGATAAAATAAGATAAATATGATATAAAGGCAAGGTTACTTCTTAAATGTTTAGAAGCAGTGAAATCCTGCTCCAGCATTAATTTCCTGTATTTTCACGGGTGTTGCTGTCAAATGCCCACAACTGGATCACCGTTAGTTGACTGGCAAAGCCAAAGCCATCAACAGTGGTCCATAAGCTGAAGGCCAGCACAGAGGCTTCTCCTCCCCACACACCTTTGTAATATTCACATCTTCAGGAAATGAAAGGTCAAATAACCACTTAATCTTTGCATGTCATGTGTTTTTTTCCTGGCTAGCATGCCCACATGAAACTGATGATGAAACCAATTCTTGTTCACCAAATTATATTTCTTGCTGTTCCCCTAGTCCTGTGATAAGTTTAGCCTTACCAGTTGAAATTTAGCCAACAAGTACGGATTTTTAGGAACAAAGGTATGTCGACATTTTCTGAAACGTTGGAAGCGTTGTCACATGACTGGTGTGACTGATAATCACTGAATTCATGTAGTAAGGACTAAATCTGGTGGCATTTCCACTGGATTTTAAAGTTTGTGCGCCGGTTCTTCTGTAATGAGGCAAAGTCAGATTGCTCAAGTTGTGTGGTTTGTAAATGTGTCATAATGTAGCAGTAAATAATGACTATATAATAATGAATGATATTGGAATTAATGCTCGTGTATGTCCAGTGAATTTGAAACAATAAACAGTATACATGACCTCAAACAGTTTGATATTGTACACTGTTGGTTTTTCTGTTACTGACACATTGGACTATATTTGCACATGAAAACTGTGCAAAGCAAAGACTCATTGACAGTATGGTTTGTGTATGCTATCTGTTCTGTAATATTGAGGATATATCTGACATTTAAAAATAGTGCACCACACAGTGCCATTTTCTAAACTCAACCACATCATAACCTTTAGAAGCCTTGACCTTTTAAATACATTTCATCATTCTGCAGATCTCTTTTGCATTTTGTGGTTATCACATTAATAAATCCTCCCACAAGCAGTTTCATCGCGAATATGTTCAGCTGATATATATTTTTAACCCCTGAAAGATACATTTCAATTGTAAAGCACTTCCCACCCCTGCCATAAACTGATCAAAGTGTGTGTGTGTGTTTGTTTGCTGTCCACAGGGCCCCCTCAGGAACACCTGTGGCCACTTTTGGCTCATGATCTGGGAGCAGAAGACGAAGGCAGTCATCATGCTGAACAGGGTCATCGAGAAAGGCTCGGTAAGTAAATACAATAATGTAATCATTAAAAAGACAGCTCATTGTCTGCTGTGACATCTGTTTGTCTGCTGCGTACACACCCACACACTGTCTGCAGAAATACTGAACAGACCACAGACAGACAGACAAACAGCAACAAGTGCTCTTTGACAATGTTTGCAGCCTGCTGTGAAATTAATAATGCAGCTTGTTGAATTAATTGTGATTTCTGCTGAAACCGTCCACTGTGAAGTTTCCCTCTGTTGTCAGCAGGAAAACTGGAATTCATTGTTTTGACAGCGTGTTCACAGATGTATGTGAGGAACTGGGACGCAAGCCCAGCCTCCCTACTCTTTTAAATCCAGCGATCATAAGAAGTGCTGTTGAAACACACAAAGACCAACACTCTCCCCTTCGCTCACAGAGCAGCTGTGACCTCTCTCTGTTTCTTAGTAAAGCAGCTGGAGTGGATCGCGCTCGGTCATGAGATTCATTCACTGACTGTTTCTTGGAAATAGAAGATAAAGCACCTAGTCCAGATTGTATTAACCTCAAGGATCTTTTGTGTAGACCAGCTCTCTAATCCTGCAAAGGCCAGGTTGCATAATACATATGTATTAAACAAAGGGACGTTGGTTGTAGAAATAACTTGAGTATCTGTCATTGGATTTGGCCGTAGTACTGAGTGATGACTTGTTGTTCCCTGAAAAAATATTATTCAAAATTTTTGTACTTTAAGTACAACCACAACCACAAGATCAGGACATTGTTTGTAATATCTATGCTTGGTATTTTATTTATTTTTTATTAGTTTAGTGACATAAGAAAGGTAACCTTTGGGGTACATTCAGACTGAATCAGTGGTGCTGCGGCCTGCTGGGTCTATTTGTATAACATAACTGCTGTGAAACTATCAGGAAATAACAATTTATTTCCCGGATTAACCAGCTTTCTGGATGCCAGTGCTCCCTCGCTCTTACTCACTGTCCATGTCTCTCAACCACTGTTTCCTCTCAAACTGTCGGACCCAAATCACTTTGTGTCACTATTCTGCAGCTTAAACTGTGAGCCAGGCTGAATTAGAGGCTGGCTGCATGAAATAAACAAAGCTAGAACACAACAGGTAGAGTGTCAGAGTTTTATTCATTCATATAATTTTAGGCTGACTGTGGCTGTCTGTTTGACCAGTCTGAGTGTCTGATTGGCGGCTGCAGTGTGACATCAGACTGCGTTTTTTCAAAAGTTGGACCCAATCTAACTCTGCAGGTTCCTGTGTTTTCTGGCAGACACCCATGTGGCTCGCGCTGCCTCACCCAAAACAGACTACCCATTATTCAAATAAGTGGGAAAAACCTGTATTTTAGTCACAGCACTGGATCCTGCCTGGATGTGCCTTTATTTGACAGATAAAATATACAATCTATATGTCTGGCATCATAAAATAGAGGTTGATATTTGTATATGACTCTGCTTATCCAGGTAACATGTACTGTATGTGTGACTGTGACCAAGTTAATGTGCAGGTATGAGAAGATGCTGATGATCAAACTGTCCTCTCTCCTGCCTCCAGCCTTGCCTCCCTCTCATCCCCATTTCATCTTTAACTTATTTGGTGTCTCTTACCAGGTTTCTTTTTGTTTGTGTGACAGGAAAAGTGTGCCCAGTACTGGCCCACAGCTGAGGAGAGGGAGATGGCCTTCAGAGACACGCGCTTCTTGGTTACGCTGTTGTCAGAAGATATCAAGTCTTACTACACCACCAGAGTGCTGGAGCTGCAGAATAATAGCGTAGGGCAAAATATTATTATAATATTATTATAACAAGGGGATTTTCCAGTAAGGGTGGCAAAGGAGAACTGAAATGGTTCAGGCTTGTTATACCTAGAATCACAGGACCTGTGCTGTCTTTTCAAATTCTTTTCAACAACATGCAACGTGTTTGATGTGTAGGCGTTCAAGATGCAAATTTAAGTATCTAAAATGCACACCATAGACTTGAACTGCCATGGTGATCATAAGACAAATAAGCCTGAGAAATGAGCAGAAAGACCTGTTGATTTTGCAGAAGTTTCCAGAAGCTGGTATATTGTATGAACTGAAACTGAAACTGTTGAAATGTTTGCTTAGTTCAGCCGTCAAACACGGCTAAAAATAACCTCACCATTTTAAACAGAGGAGATAAAAATCATTTTGTCTCTGTTAATGAGGCCTCTGTTTGTCTGTTTTCACAGACGGGAGAGAAGAGGGAGATCTACCACTTTCATTACACCACGTGGCCTGATTTCGGTGTCCCAGAGTCTCCGGCATCCTTCCTAAACTTCCTTTTCAAAGTGCGGGAGTCAGGAGCACTGGGGGTGGATCATGGGCCGGCTGTGGTGCACTGCAGTGCTGGAATCGGACGTTCTGGAACGTTTTCATTAGTCGACACATGTGTGGTTCTGGTAAGTCCTGCCTCTTTGTTCTATATGAGCTCCACTTTCACAGAGGGCACAATCCAGGGGATTTGGTTTTTACATTTTCTAGATTAGTCATATTTTTTATAATCATAAAAACGTTAGTAAAACACCATCACCAAATATTTAGACTATAGCATACAATGTGTCCCATTCAGAACACCATTTTTATATGAATAAAAGTTACCTGTAACTCTTTAGAATATGTTAATTCACTTAATCCTTTGGCTGAAATACATGGTGTATGGACACAGTGTGACATGGTATAGAAATAAATACATTTGTCTTGTGACCTTGGGCTGAAATTAAAAGAACATATTTTCTGACTGACTCCTGGTTGAGTTTGGATTTAAAAGAGAAAAAAACACTGAAGGAAACGCCTCCAACAACTGAAACATAAGCTAACTTTTATGTGGTCACGTACAACCCACAGATGAAATACAACGTTGTTCTCTTGGTATGCTGGTAAACGCATGAAAACATGATGATGTGGAGGAAGTTGAGCCAAGTCAGAGGAAAATATGATACTAAAAATGTCAATTACAGCATTTCATCACAAAACTGCTGCACTGTACTTTCTGCTGATGTGTAACAATGTGAGAAGCTTAGATTTTCCAACAAATGAGTCATTAGATATTAAGAGAGCATGAGCTTTGGCCTGGTTAGCTGGACTGATTTTACATCGCTGTCGTGTCCAGATGGACAAGAGGAAAGACCCCTCATCAGTGGACATTAAAAGCATCCTGTTGGACATGAGGAAGTACCGCATGGGTCTGATCCAAACCCCTGACCAGCTGCGCTTCTCCTACATGGCAGTCCTCGAAGGAGCCAAGTGTATAACGGGAGACTCCTCTATACAGGTATCTGCACCAACCACACCACAAGCCAGTCTGTTATTCACTACTTTTATCTGTTTGACTTGAAAACCCAGAGACTCCATTTCATCCCAACAGGAGTTGTTTCTTCCGAAAAGATTTAGTGAACTGATAAATGGTGTTGTCTTTCAGTGAAATTTCAGTTTGTGTATAACTGCCTGATAGTGTCATGTAAATAGAGAGATGATGGATGTAAGAGCAAAGCCCCATATGGGCTGTCTGTGCAATGTGTAACTTTTAAATATCCAACTACAGTAAATATACTATAAATATTATAGTTCGTCTTTATTTCCCACTTATTTATCTGGGTCAGCCACAGACAGTACTGTGTCAGTCTGAGTCAGTTTGTGTGTCAGTTTTATAGTCTGCGCCTCTGCTGATCTGAGAATTTAACTGCAGTAACAAAAGTGTGGCAGGGTCTTGCCCTGGTAATTGATACTTGTTTATTTTACACTGACGGGTATTGAGTCTGTGTTTGCTTGACTCCACATATTGTGTCAGTCAGTAAGAGAGCCACAGTGTGAAAGACGTTTTCAACATTTTAAACCACAGGATTATTTACAGGATAACATCATGTGGACTTTCCATGGGACTTAATGCTTGAGGTTGATTTGCATCAGAAAATAATTGAACGACTTCAGCTGACCAAAAACGAGTTACATCCTTCCATGCTTGGCTTGATGTTTGTTAGCTCTAGAGTGGGGAAATGATAGAAAGGTGTATTAGTGAGAAGTACTTAGGTTTTAGGAGACAAGTTCACACATTGATGAAACTTTAATGAAATTTGTTTCATTTTCATTTTCTGTGAAGAGTGCTGAATCACAGACAGAGAAGCAAAAGTGTCCATGTACACTGCATCCTTGATGTTCCTAACACAAATGGACTCTTTGTCCACACTACCAATATTTTGATGCTTTTCTTTGTTTTAACTTTACATTACCATTTTAATGTTTTCCAACCCACTTGTAGTTTTACCTTCATATATTAGGAGGTCTGTTTTTTAAATGATTAAACAGTTGCCCAGTGAGAACAAAACTGAAAAAAACTGAAACTGATTCTTTCATATTCTCTTTTTCTCTTCCTCTCACTTCCGTTTAGGTGGCACTCATGGGAGGATGATTTTTCTTTGTTTCTGAACTTCAGTCAGTTTAGTTGAAAACAGTTCAGAAACAAAGAAAAATTATCTATCTATCTATCTATCTATCTATCTATCTATCTGTCTATCTGTCTGTCTGTCTGTCTGTCTGTCTGTCTGTCTGTCTGTCTGTCTAATTGTAGGCTGTTTTTAGTGAATTATTATATATTATAGAAATATATTCCTTTATATTCTTTTGTTCGTTCTTCTTCCTCCATCATAGAACCGGTGGCAGGAGTTGTCCAGGGAAGATCAGGAGCCGACATCGGAGTCTCCCCCCTCAGCTCAGCCTCAGGCCAGGTGTCCGTCAGAGCGGTGCAACGGTAGCCAGCGGGGAGGTCAGCTGGATGAGGGAGGAGACTACAGACAGGACGGCAAAGTACCCGCACAATCTCCCTGCAAGGAACAGGAGCTGGACGGCAGCACGACACAGTCAGTACACTCAGTCCGATTAAAGAGACATGCATCAATACTTTGGTCATAATCAGTTAAGTGATTATTGGTGATTGGCTGATGGGAATGAATGACATTATTTGACGTCATTTGACGACAGCTGTTTACACTTGTTGTTCCTGCTCACAGCAAACGGCGCAGAGAAGACAGTATCTCCAAATCAGGCACCAAGACGCCCCAAAGCAAGCCCAGGACGAACGACTCAGAGAAGAAGAGAAAAAGGTGATTACGTATATGAAACGTGAAGCCATTCTTAGCTTCCAGGATGATTTGTCATGCACCATCACAGTGCCACTTTTGTACATTGTGTAATGTATGTCTATATATACTAGACCAGATCTAGGAGCTGATGTTGGTGCAATACTTTTAAGATGTTGTTCCATAATGGGAGAATTTGTAGACTGACATCATTTTGTTTTATAGTTTCATTTTAGCCAGCGCAGCCTGGCAGAGCTTTTACTCCACTATGAGTCACATGTCATTAGAGTTTCTTTTAACCTCACAGGGAGTCGAGGCAGGCTTTCCCCCTGCGTGACTCACCCTCCTCACAGTTAGACTTCACACAGAGCTGAGGCTTCATTTTCTCTATCCCTAATTTCCAGTTTCCTCACAACATTCTCTGTGATATCATGTGAAGCCATCGCTCTGATACTCGATGTTCTCATAAAGGCAGGAGAGTTAGACCCGATGATGCACTTATTTCTGATGACTGTGCACCCCCCAAAATTGGCTGACTAAGTCATTTCTGAGAAGCCTTTCCTTTATTGTGTGACATGTCAGTGTTGTTCCAGTAATTCAGCCCAAACTGCACCATTTTCTGACGCGGTCTCACTCTGCTGTTGTGGTTCTTCTTGGACAGTTTGGGCTGCATTTGCTGCACATGACAAGAGCTGGCCTGTCCAGCGGGGGACAGTGTATCTTTAACCCCCTCTGCGACAGCGACAACGACCACGAAGAGCACATTTAAAGGACGAAGTTTACCCACAGCTTTTATAAAGAACACTCACTCTTGTACATGGAGGTGTGTGGGTGTGTGTGTGATATGTCTGCTGTGTTTTTATTTCTCTTGAGGTTTTGTTCTTGTTTTCTTGATTTGCTTGGCTCCTGTGGTTTGGAGTTGTGTTAATTTTGGCTGCACTCTAGCATGGTGTGTGGTTGGGTGTGTATATGTGTGTACATTTGTGGTTGACAGTCGTTGACGCTCTGAAATGTTAGGTTGAGTTGGAAATAATGCAAGGTGCTCACTTCTTTTCAAAGAGCATCATCACATCTGATGGTGAATTTTGATCTGTTCAATCTGCTCGAGCAAGCCAGAGATCAAATCAGCAACTACCAAAGTTTTTTCTGTTGGGGGTGCTAGGACAGAATCATTGATGGTACCTTGACAATCATCCATAGGAAGTAATTCACCAATAAACAGTCAATTCTTGTCCGTCACACCAAACATGTTGAAGCTCATTCGATGCATGTTCGTATGGTTTTGCTGTTGCTTCTAACTTTCAGCCTCGCTTCATGAGGTCCTAAATTTCTTCAGGACTACATCATGGCTGCGTTCTTGGTTTGTGGATTTGATAGTGCATCAGTTGTGTTTTGGCCAAGTTTGAAATTCAGCAGCTGTTTGGTAACTTTGTTCATTTAACAGGCTGGAGGACCGTTGAGTGGAATGTCTTGTGCTGTAGTTCATCAAATTAGATTTGGGATTTGGGAAATTTAGTACATTTAGTGTAGGAGATGTTAGGAAGCAGAATCGTGAAGCCAAATGTGCTCTAGAAATAATCAGTTTACTATCATGAGACAAAGGAGGAGCAAATCCTCAAAATAAGGAAGCTACGAGGGAATGTTGGGTATTTTTGCTTTGAAAACTACTTGATTATCAAAATAGGTGCTAATAATTCTGCCATCTAACCAGTCATTTCACCCCTGAAGATATTCTTTCTGTTTCATGTATTATTTATGCTGAGGTGGGAAGGTTTGAGCGGTAAACGGCACAGACACAGGCACAAACAGCTGGGCAGCACCCGCGAGGCTGGATTTAGCAGATTTATGTCTACATAACCTTTTCTCCTCTCTCTGATTTTTGAACGTGGCAGCACAGTAGGTGCTCATTTCATGTTCCCAGAACTCCACATTACATCTTTGAAAGTCTGACCAACAAACCAAAACCCACAAAATCAAAGAGAAAAAAAAAGAAACTTAAAAAAAGTGACATTTTTGCTTGATCAAGATTACTCAAAGGTCAAAGTTTGACTAATTGTTTTACATCACACAGGGATGAGTCAGATCAGATCTAATGCTGTGCTGTAATGCTTAGAAATGACCAAATTTGTGTTCAAAGCTAAGAACATCTGGGCAGATGTTGCTTTTTAAACACAACTGCTTTGCATTGATAATCAGTCTAATGTTGACACTGACATGCCACAGCTTCCCTTTTCTGCTCTGCTGTTTGGTTTTAGACACTCACTAACTTGATTTTTGTGGCACAAGTCGCTTTGATCACTCCTGAGCTTCAGTGAGACAGTGAGTTAGGACATTTGTCAAGTTCAACCTTTTTAAATACTCTGTGTCTTTCGACAGGGCGAAAACCAGTGACTGCTAACCACCTCCACCTGCGGCCACACACCAACAGCTCTGGCATCAAAGCCAACATCGGCAGGGAACTCCAGCTCTCTCTCTCTCTCAACCTCTGTGTCGTCCTTCCTCCAGCTCCAAAAATACGCTTCCTCACCTACATCACAACAGCCAGCTCTCCTCTCTTAGCTTTTTTTTTTTTTTTTTTTTTGGTCCAAGCTCAGTGGCATTATTCAGCCAGTGCACACCCCCTCCGTCTCCTTCCCTTAAGCAGCATGTCACTCCCACAATCCACAGTCAACCCTTAGATTTCCCACGTCTCCTCATCCTCTCTAAACTGTTTACAGCAGACACTTCGACATTCTTTGAAGAGAGCACACGAGAAAACACACCAGCGCTTTACACCCGGGTCAAACCTCAACCACAGCCTGCTTCAGGATCAAGAGAACCCCTTGGATTTATTTTGGCTTTAATATTATTTGCAGCTTTGTCAATCTATTATGCTTCTTTGCATCTATGAAATTAAGACTGATAGGGGCTATGCATTGCCAATTTGTAATGCTGTTCATATATGTATTTTTAGAAAACCTTTTTTCAGGAGGGGAAAATAAAAATGTTCTATTTTTTATAAGAGATTACTTGAAGTTTTTCACAGTGATGGGGGGGTTGGTTAAATGAAAAGCACTGCCTCCTCCCACATGAGCAATTCAGTGGCATGTAATGTTTCCATGATGTACATAGTGTTCTTTTTAAAAGAGTGTGTGTGTGTGTGTGTGTGTGTGTGTGTGTGTGTGTGTGTGTGTGTGTGTGTGTGTGTGTGTGTGTGTGTGTGTGTGTGTGGGGGGACATTTTTGCTTGTAAAAAAAAAAAAATGACCGACAATGTTACAGATTTGAATACAGTAGAAAAGCTGATTTGATGACTTGTTCTCCTTTTGAAATGAATTTGTCTTAAGTTTCTCTTTCTCTTAGAGTGTTATCTACAAATAAAACTGGTATTATCTAGTTTACATAACAACCTGTCGTTGCTCTCCTCTGGTTACTTCACCACAAACAATAAAGTGGCTTAATTAGCTACAAGTAGCAAAACCCTAGCAGCACATCTCAAAGGTTACAAATTAACATCTCATGTACAAACAATGGGGTGTGAAACATGTTGTGGTTTTATTTATTTTTTGTACATTTGGGTTTTAATGTTGCCAAGCAACCAACAAAGTTACAGTACTGTAGCGACAGCTACTGCTGTTGGCTAAGAAACATCCACAAACCAGCAATTTGTAGTTTTGAAACATTTTTGGTTAGTTTTTAGCAAATAAGATATAACATGTTAGTTATTAAGTTACGCAGCTACATAGATTTTATCGTGTTTTAGATTTTATCGATTTTACCATGATATATATATATATTTTCATTTCACTTTTATATTCATTTCACTTTTCAAATGATGGATGTATCTTTTTCAAAGCCAAACCTTGATTTTCTGGTTCTCTTAACATTTCCTCTTACAAAACACTGTCAGGACATTCCTTTCCCACAACCATGCTGCATGGAACCACCCAAAACAATTGTACAGACAGAATGGGGAAACCACAAACCTGGCAAAAATGGCTCAACGAGGTCAAAGTATGATTCAGAGTGCCGTCTTGTTGTTACAACTATGTAAGTTGTTGTAACATGTTGTAGAAAGGAGTCAGATTTCACAGAGGCGGGACTGCCAGGAACACAGCATGGCACCTGGCCAAGCACTTTCAGTTAGGGAGGCAAGTAGGCAGGGTTCAGTGAAAATAACACAAAGTCTTAATCATCTTAGGTAAATTTACACTGGATTCTTTATTGGAAAACGACATTTCAGAGAAGAAAACAATACTCCACAAGTGCATGTTTGGGTCACTCCAAGACATAATGTTTGTATTTTTAAGGATTCTTATCAAAATAATGGAAACTGCTGAACATCCAAGAGTGGGAGGGTTCTTGTTGGGTCGGATAACAACCGTGTTTTATGCCCAAACCAGGTAAATACTAACCAGATTTGACCTTGGTGAAGAATTTGCTGAAAAATGCAATGATGTCATGGCTGGACGGCACGGATGCAACAAAAACATTTGTGAGTGTTCAGAGTTCTGACTCACTGCAGTCCTCAGATGCTAATTACGCAGCTAAAATAGCAAAAACTAAATATGTGTGTATCAGAAGAGTGCTGGAGGGATGCCGCTGCCAAACAGAAGACTCCAAGAAGTCGGGATCTTCCATTGGTTGGGCTTTTGGTTCTGAAATGTGAATCCAAAAAAGCTATAATTAGAAATGTACAATCTTAAAATACACATTGTACTGGTCGTTTTCTCTTCATGGTGAAAAGTACTAAAAGTACTAAAAACTGTCATCTAAGTGCAGCACGGCCGTCTGCTCTTCACTTTCTTCACTTACAGGACTGTCCAGCAGATGGAGCCAGTCGTTGAGGTGGTTGATGAGCGTGAAGGCGTCTGGGATGTTGTCGCCCTCAGAGCAGAAGAGCAGCAGCACAGCCAGCGGGAGATCCTCTGCACAACTGAACACAACATGCAGCACACATGGTCAGACACAGAACAAAAAGACTGATGGTCAAGGTTATTAATCAATTAATTAAAAATACTGCTGTGGGAAAGTGTTAGTTTGCTGGCTTCTTGTAAATATGAGAAAGAATATAGACATTTTGGAATCGTGATTTTTTTTTTTTTTATTAGGAGTGAGTGTAAGACAGTCAACACATGTTTACGTGGTATATACTCCCTGTCACAGACTCACTCACTCATTATGAGTGAATTATGTAAGAATGCCACATAACCAGCTCAACGTGCAGAATTTGTTACTGCAATTGGACAATTATGCAGAACCATCTAATTATTCCAGAACCACAAGCTCTATTTTTAATTTCTAGTATAGTATACAAAAATAACTGCTTTGAACTTCTAACGATAGCCTCAGTAGTTATGCAGCAGGCTGACACAGCTCTCTTTCTCTCTCTGTACCTGTCTGTGTAAAGGCCTTTGGTTATTCCTCCTCCGGGGATGTAGAGGCGCGGCTCTGTGTTGGCGTCGGTCAGTCCAGGGAAGGCCGCCACTCTCTCCAACTCCCTCCAGCCGAGCTCTTTCAACGCGTCCGTGCTCTCCTTCAGCAGGGATGGAGTGGCCAGGTACCTCAGAGGTGTGCTATCACGGACACACATTTGTCAGTAGAGATGAGTGGCAGCAGCAAAAGGAAAGAAACACAGTGTTGAAGTGAAATGAAGTACATAGTTACCCTTGTAGCTGTTGGTCATCCCTCTGGTAGGCGTGGCTGCTGGACAGAACTACAGTCCTGGAGAAGCCGCTAGCTTTGATCCAAGACACGAGCAGCTGTCTGAACTTTTTGGATTTTGTCTGAAATTAAAACAAAAGTTAGAGCTGTAAATACTGTAACTTATTCTAATTTGAGTCCATAGAAACAAAAAATACATTGTCATTCAAGATAAAGACATAGTTCATGCTCTCAAATCATAATTCAGATAAAAGCTTAGATTATACAAATAAAAGGCCTCAAACACACACACAAAAACTGACTGTTTACCTGAATAATTGGTGCTCTGATTTGAAGAACTGCTAACTTCAGTTCTGCTGCTGTGTAAACTGTTGAGGAGAAAAGGTTGACAGATAAAATGAAGATTGGATTTTTTGAATGTGTAAAATAACCTCGATCAGGTGTTCACTGTCAGTATAATAAAGAAAACACTTCACAGGTAAATTTCTCACGTTCTCCTCTACAGAAGGGATCACGTTGTACCTTCTGCAGGAGTGTGCAGCTCCTCGACGTCCTCTTTGCAGCTGGCGTACGGGTTGTTCCCAGCCATGGGGATTAGACAGTCTGTGTGCATGTAGCCCACTCTGCTCATGTTGAGAGTGGACACCATGAGGTCCACAGCCAGCTGGCCCACATTACCAACAGCTACTGCTGGCTGAAGCGAGAAAAACAACAATAAAGGGCGATTAGCAACAATCTGAATGACTTATGTCTGCTTGTTTTTTGTGTTTTTTTTAAAGAATAAACTGGATTATTTTTATATCTAACCATTGGTTGGACACAATAAGCAATCTGTCACCTATGAATGTTGCTACTTAATGATGTTACACAATCCACATGAATAATAAATGAACAGAAAATAATTGGCTTTAATGAAAATATAATAAACATTATACACAGCTCTGTATAGAACAGATTAGCTCCACCTAAAGCAACTGTAACGGTAAAATGCTGCTCACATATGAATGGATGAGTAATAATAATGTGATAATAAAAGTGCTTTTACTTTTGCTTTCACTCAATATTCCCGTTCATTTACAACTTTCATTTTTACGTCTTAACGTAAATACTTCCCGCATCCATCCAACAAACTGTGGTTCCACTTGATTATTTATCCGGTAAGAGCTGAAAATGAAAGTGAAGCTCTGACTTACTGCTAATTACACATGACACAAGCTGTGACAGACATTTATTTATTCATTCTTTCAGCCAGTCAGTCAGTCAGCCGCCTCTCAGTGAACAGACTCCAGGTTGTCACTCACCATGACGAGGGTGAAATCTTTGAAACATGGCGCTGAGTTCTGTGCAGAGATAAACATGACGCAGCAGACACAGAGAGCTAACAGCTAACGAGAAAGAGATTTAAATATAACTGTGTTATTAATAAGAGCTGTACTTATTATCTATATTTCTATCCTCGCGGCAGTTTCCTTGTTTTGTAGTTTCATGCCTGGCGTTGTGGACCTTCCTGGTTCTCACTCGGCGTCGATTGTTGATGATTGAACTGTTTTAGTAGCTGACATAAATGCCTGAATTAAAAGTAACAGGGACGTTTTATTTTGGGAATAAAAAATCAGCAAAGATATGTACCAACTGACACAATATGTGTTTATTGAACGATATGTCTGTATGTAGGCCATATATTTTAACTTGTAATTCAAGTTTCTATTCTAATCAGGGATATTAATGGTCAGACTGCAGCTCCGCAAAGATTTCGTGAGTATTCGAGATCTGCAACTCCCTTTGTAAGCCCACTACAAACTACCTGCAACGACTTACACTACTACTACTACTACTACTACTACTAATAATAATAATAATAATAGAAGAAGAAGAATAGGAAACATGACAGCAATTTATTTTAAAATAATACAATGTACAATGAAGTTGATAATATAACCAAGAAAATGGTGCAACCTATATATTTTGCATAATATGTATGTTCAGTGTGATTTGAATTTAGTAAATCACCTGGCAGTGGAAATTCCCAGAAACTGAAATGTATTATTTATTTAAAAATACATATTTTAATATGGTAGATTAAAAAGATGTGCATCCAAATGTTTAAATGCACTTAAATGCCTCCTAATCCTGGACAACTGTATAATCAAGTCAAAGGTCATGTGTGCAAGGTGCAAAACTGGGGGTAACCTTTATTATCTTGTGGTATCAAAACAAAGTTGTGAAATCATCATGTAATTTCACACCAAACATTTGTTTACTGACTAGTAATATTAAACATGTGCTAATTGATACATATATGTTCTCTTAATGGAACATAATTCATCATCATCATAACTTTAGTGGTAGTATTGGCAGGTAATAGATAATAGGTAATAGACAGCACACTGTACGACCAAAACCAATTTCTAAAAGTTTAAAGTATTTTATCTTGCAGTAGGAAAACACTTCTCACTACTGACAGATGAGGTACCATCAGCGACATCATTTTGGTTTGACTTCATTGGGAACAGATTGGCCTTTCACTGCAGCCACAGCATTTTCTACCATCTTCTGGACCATCTTTCTTGTTGTAGTGTAAGTGTTGGCGCCAATGTGGGGGGTGATCAGCACATTAGGGAGGCTAAGAAGAGGATGATCCCTGCACAAGAAAGAAGAGCAAGTGAGTGGTTTGTTGAGTGCTTATTGTTATTTCATCAATATTCTTGAAGCTTTTTCCTTTGCATGCTTTGCCTGTATGTGCAAACTTACTAACAGACACAGTTCTCCTTTTTCAGGTTGTTTTCAGGTTCATAACTACGACAGACACGTTTTACTGTACACATTTGATCTACTGTGAATAAGAAATACAGACATACTGCAGATTTAAAGAAAAATAGACATGATCATAACTTATATGTGAATTATAAATGCATAAAACAGAGTCTTATGACTCCACAAAGAAAACAGTTGTATGCAATTTGAGTTGCATGAGCAACTTTGATCCATTTCATAACTTTCACACTGAATGTAAAGAGCTCTGATCCCTTCTTGTCTTGTGTGTCAGTAAATATAATGTTGATCTGTAATCTATTAATGTGAGAAGGTTAACATGTCCAGTCAGTTAAAACAAGACTGCGTAACTTTAGCTGGGCAGTGGCCAATGCTGAAAAGTAGTGTAGCAGTAGCAGAGAAGGGTTAAAACGTCAGTGAACAGAGTGAGAGTACATCTGTTCACATCAAAGAGGAACAATGTTGTTGTTGTTCAATGAATGAACTTTAATAATAAATGATTGTGAGTCTGGTTGTAGAGTGTGGTGAGACCTTGGTAAAGGTTCAGGGTGAGTTACGTCTAACGCTGCTGCACGAATCGTTCCAGACTGCAAAGCTTTGACTAAAGCATCCTGATCCACAACCAGACCTGAGACATGAACACAGATCAGATTAAAGGTCAGTGATGCAGAACAATTAAACAGTAACTTTTGCAGTTCTTTAACCAAGATTAACATATAATCCTCACCTCTGCTGACGTTGACCAATGTTGCTGTGCGTTTCATGAGGGACAGCTCTCTGTGGCCGATCAGGCCTGTGGTTTCAGGGGTAAGGTTGACCGCCAGCACGACAAAGTCTGACTCTTTCAGCAGGTCATCCATGTTCTCACAGTAAGTCGCCCCCAATGCCTGCTCATCTTCAACACTCCTGAACAGCATGGAGTAAAAATTAAGCTGACCACTAGCAGTGTCTCATTGATGCATTATTTTAAGATGTTCTATTACAAAACAATTTGTTAACTGACTTCTATCTATTTTGTTATCAATCTTTTACCTCCTGTTCCTGTTGTGATACAGGATCTTCATGTCAAACCCTTTGCCTCTTTGAGCAATTTTGCAGCCAATGCGTCCCATTCCAATAATCCCCATAGTCGACCCTGCAACTTCAACTCCCATGAGGCTTTGTGGTATATACGTGGTCTTGGGGTTCACAGCTATTTGGTGACCTACAGAGAAGCAGGACCAAAATCCTTAAACCCACACATTATGAGAGTATTCTCAGGTGTGCATTAGATATGAGGATAATCGCAAGCTCCTCTAAGTGTCAGCTGGTCATTGTTCAGCAAGTGAAAGGCAACATTTGAGAATGATACACAGGAAGTCGAGTCGTTACAGGGACAGATGTTCCCATTTGGTGCAGCATGGGACAAGGAGGAAATTTGATTAGTTTGACGAGGGTGGAGCCTAAAGAGACTGCTGTAGTTGGTGCTGGCATTCTGGTGCTAGGATCCCTATTTAGAGTAAGCTACTGTCTGAGCTGGGAGCAGGCAGCAGCGGTGCCAGCATCCCATTTTCAAAGAGCTGCTGGGAGTCATGCAGCTGGGAGACAGATGATTCTGACATCCTAGAGCTGGCTGTTCTTCCCATAGTGCATCCTGGTGCGAGGTGTGTTCTGTGTGTAGATGAAAACATTCTGACACACAAAATGTATGGTCACATTTTTGTTTCAAGTTTCGTATTTCAGGGTATATTTGGTTTGACATCAGCACGGCACCTTCCATAATTAGGTGCAGTATGGCGTTGGATGCCAGCAGAGGGCAGTGTGAGACCCAGCGTGTGGCTCATACTGTGTTTATGTGCTCCCGTTGTCTCATTCTGTTGAGAGCAACTGAAATAAACAGCCGCTCGTTTTTATTGTTTCACTGCCCTGTGTCTAGGAGGTGTAACAACATGATTCATCAAACCAGGCCACATTCTTCCATTGGTCCATGGCCCAGTTCTGAGGCTCACAGTACCCATTGTTGGTGCTTTCAACAGTTTACAAGAGTCTGCACAGGCATCCTGACTGGTCTGGACTGGACCTATCTGAACTATAGTAGTTTGGATCAGACCACACAGGCCACCCTACAGTCCCCATGTGCGTCAGGAGTCTTGTACATCTTTGACGCATTTGCTGGTTCACTGCGATCCCTTCCTTAGAGCACTTTTAATAGGTACTGACTACTACAGACTGGGAACACCCCCAAGACTTGCAGTCATCACAATTTGACCCTCGTCTAAGCTGCTCATATCTTTAAACTTGCCAATTTTTCTGCTTCTAACAACTTTAGGGAGAAAATGTTCTCTTGCTGCCCACTGACAGGTGCCACGGTAACATCAGTGGTCATAATGGTCTGACTGACCCATGTATACAAAAATGACTTGATTCACTGACTCACCTTCAACTATCCTCCGTGCTGATGCCAGAAGCAGACCCAGTGCCATATCCGCAGTGGCATTAGTCACCACATTGGGCGTGTTTGTCACCTTCACTCCGAGGCTGTTGATGTACGGCACATCCAGGTAGTCGATGCCCACTCCTCCATTGGCAACCACCTTCAGGGAGGGAAGTAAACTGAGCAGCCAAGGCTCAGGTTTAGGATAGTACCACACAAACAGGGCCTGGATTTTAGGGCCGTGCAGCTGGGGGTTTTGAAGGAAGTCTTTGTAGCAGACGATTTGAAAATGATGTTGTATTATGTCAATGACTATTTCAAAGTAACCTTGTTCGCCCACCTCTGAGATCAGAGCCCATGGCTTGTTGTCTTCCATTGCCTGGAGGGATGAAACACAATAGGACAAATACTCAAGTTAATACTGAGTAATATGATTTGTTTTCTGACAAAGAGTTAGATAAAAAAAAATGTCCATATCAATCTCATGTCTGTATAGTAAATATGAAAAATATATAACTCATAGCAAGTTGAAAATGACTTTTTCCACCACATCTACTACACCACATGATTGTAAGCCCATTAGAGCACTTAAGAGTTAAAAAAAAAAGGCAGCAGATAAAATGTGCTACTTCAAAGACCAGATGAGAGAGAGCTTGAAACATCCGAGGTCACAGAAATCCATCAATGTCAGCACAGTTTCCCAATAAAACATTAATAAAAAATATTCACACTCACCATCGGATGTTTTTTAAAGCAGTAAATCAATCAGTTGTTGAAGAAAAGTTGTTATCCAACAGGAAGCAACTCTTCTGCCTGAAGATGTTTAAACAAATTCACTCATCATATAATTTCCCAAATTATGAACTCATGTGAGTGACAGAGGAAAGCTTCCACGCTGATCTCTGGACAGTGACAGCTGAATTACTGAGGACAGTTAATGTCAGATCTGCTAGTGAACTGTGTGAAGCTAACAACAATACATGAAAGGACCCTCCTGTGGGTCAGGAGATTTAACACCACCATCCTGTTTAATGTCTAACCTGACTTTGACAATTATTGTTAAACTAAACCCAGCCTTATTTGAATCTAAACCTCTTTTTCCATCTTATTATAAACAATCTTTGGAAAAAAAAACAGTGTCAGTGTTCTCGTCCCTCCAGTAGTTTGGCGTTTGCTTCAAGACAACAAAGGTTTCTGGCGCTCAAGGAGTTGATATTTATACAGCTGACATAAGTAAAATATCATTGCAATATATTATGATGTCTGAGCAGAGATAATTTGACACAGAAATGATAAATGATGTGTGCAATGAACAAGATTGGAGACAACTTTATCATCTTTTTATTTAGATTATGCAGCATGTTCAGAAACATTCAACTGTCAATCAAAACAGTTGTAAAAAAAAGTTGTAATCGTCGTGTAATTTCATACAAACATGGTGCTAATTGTTACACTAGTTATCTTAATGTAACATACATTATTGTTATAGGAGTAGTGGTAGTATTGGCAGGTAATTAGACAGAACACTGTACGACCAAAACCAATTTCTAAAAGTTTAAAGTATTTCATCTTGCAGTAGGAAAACACTTCTCACTACTGACAGATGAGGCTTCATGAGACTTCATTGGGAACAGATTGGCCTTTCACTGCAGCCACAGCATTTTCTACCATCTTCTGGACCATCTTTCTTGTTGTAGTGTAAGTGTTGGTGCCAATGTGGGGGGTGATCAGCACATTAGGGAGGCTAAGAAGAGGATGATCCCTGCACAAGAAAGACGAGAAGTTGTTCGGAGTAGTTTGTGGAGTGGTTATATTTACTTAATCAATATTCTTCAAACTTTTTTCCTTGCACCTTTTGCTTGTATGTGCAGACTGATTAACAGACACATTTCTCCTTTCAGGTTGTGCTGAATATCAAAGCTGCGTCTTAACAAGAGCCTTAAAAGTTCCATTCCGTCCTGAGGGGAAATGTCTCTTTCACTGCTATATGCTCCACTATGTTCAGCAACTTGTTGTTCACTGTGTCTGTCTGGGTGCTGGAGTGGTAGCGTACAGTGAGTTTTTCCTGCTACAGCACAGTTGTAGTTGCTGGCCAAAACACCAAAACATGAGTTAAAAGACACTAAAAAACTTTGTGAAGCTGCACATTGATAATTCTCTATGTTCATAATATTCTTTAATGAAAACTGATTGTGAGTCTGGTTGTAGAGTGTGGTGAGACCTTGGTAAAGGTTCAGGGTGAGTTACGTCTAACGCTGCTGCACGAATCGTTCCAGACTGCAAAGCTTTGACTAAAGCATCCTGATCCACAACCAGACCTGAGACATGAACACAGATCAGATTAAAGGTCAGTGATGCAGAACAATTAAACAGTTACTTTTGCAGTTCTTTAACCAAGATTAACATATAATCCTCACCTCTGCTGACGTTGACCAATGTTGCTGTGCGTTTCATGAGGGACAGCTCTCTGTGGCCGATCAGGCCTGTGGTTTCAGGGGTAAGGTTGACCGCCAGCACGACAAAGTCTGACTCTTTCAGCAGGTCATCCATGTTCTCACAGTAAGTCGCCCCCAATGCCTGCTCATCTTCAACACTCCTGAACAGCATGGAGAAAAAATGTTTTTGTTGAGACTGTGAGTATTACAGAAATACTATTAGTTTAAAGTAATAACACATACATTTTCTAATCTTGTACCTCCTGTTCCTGTTGTGATACAGGATCTTCATGTCAAACCCTTTGCCTCTTTGAGCGATTTTGCAGCCAATGCGTCCCATTCCAATAATCCCCATAGTCGACCCTGCAACTTCAACTCCCATAAGGCTTTGTGGTATATAGGTGGTCTTGGGGTTCACAGCTATTTGGTGACCTACAGAGGAACAGGACCGAAAGTTCATGAACCAATACATTATACAGTGTTCTCGGGTGTGTACTGGATATGAAGGGTGTTTTCAGCATTTAACAATTCATTCACTAGCAAAGATGACACCATCAACAAGATATGTTTAATTTTTTTTTTTTTTTTAAATATTAAAGCTTAAACCATTACTTCCGTGCATTGTGGGGAAGCTTTGGGGTGGAATCTGCTGTGGCAGACTCCAAAAACCTTCAGTTATTTGAGACAAGATGGAGCGGATCTGAGATCATCACTACAACATGCAGACTGGAGGAGCCGGGGATCCTACAGCTGATCATCTGATTAGCCGACAACCCACACTAACCCCTAAGCAACAGCTGCCCCACAGAGTCACATCATGAAGGGTTTGAAAGGATTCAGTAGTGACTAGACTTTGAAGTAATTATGGGTTCAAGTTTGAGAACGTATTCAAGCAAATTGGGCATGCTGTATTCAGAGCCATGGACTGTCTTGGAGAGGCATAGACTCCACCAGACCTCCAAAGGTGTAATGTGGTCCCTGGCACACTTAGCAGCAGATCCTTTGAGTCCCATAAGCAGCAAGGTGGGGCCTCCGTGGATCGGGCTTCTTTGTCCAGCACATCCCATAGATGCTTAACTGTAATAAGACCCAAGGAATTGGAGGCCAAGTCAACACCTTGTACTCGTTGTTGTGTTCCTCAAAACATTTGTGAACCATTTTTGCATTGTGGCAGGGCACTTTATCCAACAATGCTAGGACGCAGGTTGGTGATACATGCCAAAGTAACATCCACAGATTGCCAAAGCACAAGCAATGTTCTGCTGCCAAAGCACAGGCAAGCCTGTGGCCACAGTATCACGACACCTTCTTACTACAGTGAATCCTGGTGCGAGGTGTGTTCCTCAGGTAAACGACACCCAAGCACACAGCTATCTATGACCCACATCCCATCATACTAAGCCACCATTGTCCATCTCTCCGTGGTCCAGTTCTGATACTCACAATGCCCATTATTGCCGCTTTCAGCAGTGGACATGAACATCCTGATTTGTTTGCGACTACACAGTCCTGTACTCAACAAAGTATGATACTATGTTCAAACACCTTTCTATCAGAACTAGCATTAACTATTACAGCTGTATTACACATTCAACTATTTGAGCTACAATAGTTTGTCTGTTGGATTGGGCCCCCTTGTCTAAGACTCTAAATTCTTTAACCTTTCTCTAAAATTCTTCCTGCTTGAACACATCAACTTTGAGGAGAAAATGTTCTCTTGCTGCCTTATATGTCCCACTGACAGGTGCCGTGATAATGACATAATCAGTGTTATTCGCTTAACCTGTGTGTTGTCATAATAATGGTATGGCTGATATATGTAGGTAACATTAACTTGACTCACCTTCAACTATCTTCCGTGCTGATGCCAGAAGCAGACCCAGTGCGATATCCGCAGTGGCATTAGTCACCACATCGGGCGTGTTGGTCACCTTCACTCCGAGGCTGTTGATGTACGGCACATCCAGGTGGTTGATGCCCACTCCTCCGCTGGCAACCACCTTCAGTGAGGGAAGTAAACTGAGCAGCCAAGGCTCAGGTTTAGGATAGTACCACACAAACAGGACCTGGATTTTGGGGCCGTGAAGCTGGGGGTTTTGAAGGAAGTCTTTGTAGCAGATGATTTGGAAGCGTTCTGTTATTATGCCAATTATTTCTTCAAGGTAACCTTGTTCGCCCACCTCTGAGATCAGAGCCCATGGCTTATTGTCCTCCATTGCCTGGAGGGATGACACATAATAGGACAAACACACAAGTTATCCATCCATCCATCCATCCATCCATCCATCCATCCATTTTCTTTTGTTTAGCTGGGGTCGGGTCGCAGTGGCAGCAGGTTTAGCAGGGCAACTCCTTCTACACCTAGATTTTTGTCTCGGCAACTAATGAAGCAGCAGCCCTTCTAGCTGCCCGGTACCAGTCTGCTGCCTCAGGAGACCCCTGGGACAACCAGGCCTGAAAGGCCTTCTTCAGCTTGATGGCCTCTCACACAGCCGAACACATTAGAGCCCTCTAAGAGTCGAAATACATAGGCAGCAGATAAAATGTGCTACTTCAAAGACCAGATGAGAGAGAGCTTGAAACATCTGAGGTCACAGAAATCCATCAATGTCAGCACAGTTTCCCAATAAAACATTAATAAAAAAATATTCACACTCACCATTGGATGTTTTTTAAAGCAGTAAATCAATCAGTTGTTGAAGAAAAGTTGTTATCCAACAGGAAGCAACTCTTCTGCCTGAAGATGTTTAAACAAATTCACTCATCATATAATTTCCCAAATTATGAACTCATGTGAGTGACAGAGGAAAGCTTCCACGCTGATCTCTGGACAGTGACAGCTGAATTACTGAGGACAGTTAATGTCAGATCTGTTAGTGAACTGTGTGAAGCTAACAACACTACATGAAAGGACCCTCCTGTGGGTCAGGAGAGTTATCCTGTTTAATGTCTAACCTGACTTTGACAATTATTGTTAAACTAAACCCAGCCTTATTTGAATCTAAACCTCTTTTTCCATCTTATTATAAACAATCTTTGGAAAATATCACTGCTGTATTCAATTTGAACAGAAAAACAGTGTCAGTGTTCTCGTCCCTCCAGTAGCTTGGCGTTTGCTTCAAGACAACAAAGGTTTCTGGCGCTCAAGGAGTTGATATTTATACAGCTGACATAAGTAAAATATCATTGCAATATATTATGATGTCTGAGCAGAGATAATTTGACACAGAAATGATAAATGATGTGTGCAATGAACAAGATTGGAGACAACTTTATCATCTTTTTATTTAGATTGTGCAGCATGTTCAGAAACATTCAACTGTCAATCAAAACAGTTGTAAAAAAAAGTTGTAATCGTCGTGTAATTTCATACAAACATGGTGCTAATTGTTACACTAGTTATCTTAATGTAACATACATTATTGTTATAGGAGTAGTGGTAGTATTGGCAGGTAATTAGACAGAACACTGTACGACCAAAACCAATTTCTAAAAGTTTAAAGTATTTCATCTTGCAGTAGGAAAACACTTCTCACTACTGACAGATGAGGCTTCATGAGACTTCATTGGGAACAGATTGGCCTTTCACTGCAGCCACAGCATTTTCTACCATCTTCTGGACCATCTTTCTTGTTGTAGTGTAAGTGTTGGTGCCAACATGGGGGGTGATCAGCACATTAGGGAGGCTAAGAAGAGGATGATCCCTGCACAAGAAAGAAGAGAAGTTGTTAGAAGACAGTGAGTAATTTGTTGAGTGGTTCCTCTTACTTAATCAATATTCTTCAAGCTTTTCTTCTTTGTGTGCTTTGTCTGTACGTACAGACTGATTAACAGACACATTTCTCCTTTTCAGGTTGTGTGAACTGAATATCAAAGCTGGCCGAGAAGTGAAAAGATGTCTTGGACTTAACAAGAAAAATGTTCAAGTTGAATTCATTGCTCCTGAGGAAAATATCTGTCTCTTTAACTATTCAAGTATACTTAGCTGTTCCTTGCTTACTATGTCTGTCTGTGGTTTAGTGCTGGACTGACAGCATATAGTGGATTTTCAGCACAGTAGCAGTAGCTGGCCTGAACAGCAAAACACTATCAACCTACATGTTGATAATTCTTTGTATGTTCACAACTACAACTGACACCTTTGACCCACTGTTAATGAAAAAAAAAACTAGTGCAGGTTAATGTATGTGAGGTAGAAATACATTAATCAGAGTCTCTTGTATTAACAATTTGATGTCCTTACTGTACTGTCCTTTTACACTAAATGTGTAAGAACTGGTGTTGCTCTGTAATCTATTGATGTGAAAAGGTTCATGTTTGTACAGTTAAAGCAAGAGTATATAACTTTGCAGTAGCAGAGAAGAGTTATAACGTCATAGAATTTACTCAGTAATTTCAAGTACGGAAAATTGTAGTGTCATAAGTTCTTAGTGTATTGAACAGAGTGAGAGTACAATTGTTCAAAGAGGAAAAATGTGGTCATTGTTTGATGAAAACTGATTGTGAGTCTGGTTGTAGAGTGTGGTGAGACCTTGGTAAAGGTTCAGGGTGAGTTACGTCTAACGCTGCCGCACGAATCGTTCCAGACTGCAAAGCTTTGACTAAAGCATCCTGATCCACAACCAGACCTGAGGCATGAACACAGATCAGATTAAAGGTCAGTGATGCAGAACAATTAAACAGTAACTTTTGCAGTTCTTTAACCAAGATTAACATATAATCCTCACCTCTGCTGACGTTGACCAATGTTGCTGTGCGTTTCATGAGGGACAGCTCTCTGTGGCCGATCAGGCCTGTGGTTTCAGGGGTAAGGTTGACCGCCAGCACGACAAAGTCTGACTCTTTCAGCAGGTCATCCATGTTCTCACAGTAAGTCGCCCCCAATGCCTGCTCATCTTCAACACTCCTGAACAGCATGGAGAAAAAATGTTTTTGTTTTGAGATAGAAGAATTACAGAAGTACTATTAGTTTAAAGTAAGGCAACAACACACACATACTGTAGGTAACTGTACATTCAGCAGCAGTCTGTTTTTGTGTCCAGAGCGCTGATATTTTTTTCTTAATTTTAACTAAATAACTAAATAATTTCTACATTTTCTAATCTTGTACCTCCTGTTCCTGTTGTGATACAGGATCTTCATGTCAAACCCTTTGCCTCTTTGAGCGATTTTGCAGCCAATGCGTCCCATTCCAATAATCCCCATAGTCGACCCTGCAACTTCAACTCCCATGAGGCTTTGTGGTATATACGTGGTCTTGGGGTTCACAGCTATTTGGTGACCTACAGAGCCAACACATTATGCAGTATTCTCAGGTGTACTGGATAGGAAGGGTGTTTTGGCATGAGATAGTAGTAAACAGGTGTTACCAGTGATACTGATTAAGGTTCCTTTCCATTCAGGTCAAACAGAGTCAGGGTGCTGCTGTGCTGCATGTTGTGCTCACTGGAAAATCACTGCTGCACTAAATGGAACTGAACCTTAATTAGTATCATCGGTAACACCTGTGTTAACCCTGCAGTTTCATGGTAAAATGGCTGCTGTGAAAAAGGTGATTTTGGACAATACATGTAAAATTGACTTAACTGACTGACTCACCTTCAACTATCTTCCGTGCTGATGCCAGAAGCAGACCCAGTGCCATATCCGCAGTGGCATTAGTCACCACATCGGGTGTGTTGGTCACCTTCACTCCGAGGCTGTTGATGTACGGCACATCCAGGTGATCGATGCCCACTCCTCCATTGGCGACCACCTTCAGGGAGGGAAGTAATCCGAGCAGAGCAGGTTCAGCTTCAGGAAATGCGTTCCACACAAACAGGGCCTGGATTTTAGGACCGTGCAGCTGGGGGTTTTGAAGGAAGTCTTTGTGGCACATGATTTGAAAGTGTTGTTTCATTATGTCAGTAACTTCTTCAATGTAACCTTGTTCGCCCACCTCTGAGATCAGAGCCCATGGCTTGTTGTCTTCCATTGCCTGGAGGGATGAAACACAATAGCACAAACACTCAAGTTAATACTGAGTAATATGATTATTTGTGTGTTAAAGAGTTAGCTAAAAATATCTGTAGCACAATTATGATTAACAGAAAATAATCATAACACAGATATGTGCACTTGACACACAGATTCCCCTAGAAGACACTGCACATGTTACTGAAGTGTTCTACAGCAAGTCTGCAGACAACAACAACTTCAAGAGCATTTTCTGCTTCAACCAATGCTTCAGCGTGAAACAGTCAAGCCTGGCACGGTCAGCATGGTCTCCAAATTAAAACGGATTATTAGATCTGATTATCAAAATCACAGTATGACACTTTCAAAGCAGCACAATCTGCCGGTTGGTGACGCTGAAAAGTCACTAAACACGTTTCAAAAAATAACCTGTAATAAACTTTCCCCAACTATTGATAGAAAACGTCACGAGGTCAAGGAAAGATGTGAAGGAGAATTCATAAGGAGTTAGGAGAAGACGACCGCTGTATTCAGAGAATCTGACTGCTCTTACACTTAGACTACGTTTTTATGTGACGGCGAATGTTATTGATGTGACCTGTGGTAAAACTACAAAGTCCAAAAGATGGACTACAAACGCGCATCTGAGATACTTATTAAATACTAGTGATGGGAAGTTTGGCTCTTTTCAGAGAGGCTCTTTTGGCTCAGCTCCCAAAAAAGAGCCGGCTCTTTCGACTCCTGAACGGCTCTTAATTTCGGATTTTTTGTAGGGCTTTATTTTGCCATAACCTTGCAAAAATGAATGGTTTGTGTGTTGAAAACCCTTTCATGTTAAGTGTTTTATGAGAAGCCTTATAATTGCCTAATTTTGTGCATTTATTCTGTTACAAAGCCATTTTTTGTTTAATATTTTATTCAATATTTTATTAACAACAAAACTCCAAACAAATCCACAGAACAGAACCAAATTCAAGCTAACAGTATTAATGTCCTCAGTGAAGGTTGGCATTCAAAAAAAGTCAGATGCCTCAGCTTGGACGGACTGATCCGATTCTGATCCGATTCTTCTGTTGGTGAGTAGCTGCCCTGTTTTTGAGAAGATTTTTGAGATTGGCTGTGATGCTGACCAATCAAAACGAAGTTCTGCCAAAGTTCAGCAGAGCTCAGGCAGAGCTCAGGCTGAGCACTGAGGTAAGAAGCAAAAGGAAAAAAATTGGGAGCCAGCTCTCACTCAATTGTGAGTCGGCTCATCTGATTCACTACAAAGCATCGGCTCTCAGAGCCGCATCTTTTGAGCATGACACATCACTGGGCAGCATAGCCTCCTTTCCTTTCGTAAAGGATGGTCCGGTGTATCCTATGCTAAAGGAGACAATAAAGGAAGCATTGAAGCTCCGTTCGTTAACAGTTTGAGAATTCGAACAGCTCTTATCATGGCGGCTACGTTACTTCCGGGTAATTTCGCTCAGTTAGGAAGGTTCCGAAGCAAATACGACTATTCGTCGTATGTCCCACCCCATGTGAGCAGGTCAGTCCCTGCGTTACTCGCCTTAATCAGCAGTGACAGCCGGAGAGGCTCCGTTGATGGCGAGCCTGCTGCTGTCAGTTTGTGATGCTAGCAGCGCTGCTAGCTCCGTGAGTTAGCCGAGGGTTAATCTCCGACAAATGAAGCCGATACTTCTCTGTACTGTCACTGAGTTAACCCATCAGGCGAGCGACAGTGACACTCCTTTGGCTCAGGATAGTTAGCAATGCTATCCCGTCTAAACAAAGCTTAATTTTAGCCTAAAGCTAAAAAAGCCAACTGCGTTATAAACAACTCTCTCCTTGCTGCTCAAGGAGAGAGAAACACAGCAGACTTTGTTTAGTCTGTCAGTATATTATGGTGTATGAGCAGAACTCATTTGACACAGAAATCATAAATCATGTTTCTTGTCAAACAAGTTCAAGTTTTGTTTTATTTTATTAAACATTATGTTATTTAATGTGCCATTTGATTTAAACATATAAATGTTATGGACCTTACAATGGCTTTAAGGAATAGGGGGATGTTCCCTTTTTCTTTGGCAGTCACAGGTCATTATAATCCTACCATACATACTGTACATAACTACATAAGCATAATGTACCTCATGAGTAAGTAGATCCCAGTACCACACTAAAAGTATTGCACTGCAAGTAACAGTTCTGCATTCAAAACCTTAATAAAGTAAAAGTATATACATGTGATCATTATGTTTCAAAAGTACTCATTCTGTAAGAAAATGGTGTATGTTGAATGAATGCCTACTGCTGTAAATGTTTATGGTTGATTAACTACTACTGTTGCACTGTAACATCTTCATGTGTTTGTCCTGTGAGAACATTATACCATACGTCACAGGGTAAAAAACTGTCCTGTTTTCAGCTTGGGGTTAGGTGGTTAGTTTATTTAACTTAAGAAGTATGTTACTTTTCTCAGCTCATAAAGGAACTCTTAGTCCTTGAGTTTATCAGAAAAAAATCTAATTCAAATTTAAAGAGACATGCTCTTCACTGGAGTAGAAGAGAATGACAAATGATCTGAAACTTAACTACAGCTGTCAATCCAATGTAGTAAATGTAAAATGAAATATAACATAAAAGTATAAAGTTGCATAAAATGGAAATACTTCTGTACTGAAGTACAGTACTTAATGTACTTAGTAACATTCCATCACTGCTTATACCTTACACCTCTGGTTCATAATTCAGCCCTAAAGTCTGACCTGTATCTGCACCATCTCCTCCCATAACTCTGTAACATCACACTCCTAATTCCTCTGCACCCCAGTACAGTTATGATCAGCTCACTTCTGTAAAATCTTTTTTTTAACCTGTCCTTAGTCCCCTCCAAGTACACTTCTGACCTTACGCCTGCACCAACTGTTTCTTCTCCACCCCACATCCAAACGTGTATCCATCATTTCCCTAAAAATACTCTCATTATAAACCCACTGTCACTGATATCTGCTAAAATGCCTGAACTGTACATTTCAAATTGCACAGTACCTTTTTGTGTTGCATTTGGCAGACAGACGTGTTTATGCCTGTCACTTTAAGAAGCTGGCGCGCTTGTGCTGGACTCCACAGTCTCCTCACAAACTTGACATAGTGGAGACTTTGCATTCTGGCTGCAAAGTTTATGATATGGTCAATATAGGATTTTATGATATAACACAAAAATATAAGGCCAGCAGTATTGATTATGCAGTCAAAGCCTAGAGGTCAAATTGCTATGAATAAATGATTAACATGAAACTCGTGTGTCAACTAAACAAAATTATGGACACCAAAAGAGAAAATTATGCAAAAACATTTGATGCACTGTCGTGAAATATTCTAAATGTCATCATTTAATGTTACCTAATGTTAATTAGTTCTCACCTTCAGCTGGAACCTGAGGACTTTTTCTCAACCCTGCTGTTTCCTGACTTTTGAGGAGCAGAAACTGAGGGTTAAGAGGACACAGGAAGGTGTTCAGCAGGTCTTTGATAACATCTGCGGTTGTGTTAGAGAAAGATTCAGCAGATTAAATGTGAGACGCTGCAGCAGCACAGGGGTTAGTTTGCAGGCAGTGGAAAGGAGAGTGGACGAATTCATTAAACACAGTGACCGAGAAGCTTCAGCATGGTGATTGCACAAGACTGAGCACAGCGACCAATGGTCACAAACCTCCTCACCACTCCTAAAGGGACAGTGCACCAAAAAGAAACACCCTGTTTTGGGTTCATAGAAGCATGTTAATACATTTTGGCTCACCTTATTTTTCCTATTAAATCTGCTTATTGGTGTCATTAATTTAATGGCGGGTTTTTATCTGATCTGAGAAAACTAATTATCCTCAAAGGGGAAGTTAAGCTATTGTAGCAGCCAATAATAATTGGAATTAGAAGAGCATATAATTGGAAGTGCATGCAAACTGGCAGTTAACCAACAAAATAAATGAATAACAGTATGGATTCTGGCATCAACTCAGTTTGGAAATGATAATATGAGATTTGTACATTATGGAAGGGAGGACAAAAATCCACATAATCCAGTATTCACATGATATATGCAACTTTTAACAGTAAGGAAAATGAAAAAAAACAAAATATTAAATAATATTAATAAGTATTCTAGGGTTTCCAAAACGTTTATATGTCATGCACCCCCAACAATAGATGAAGAAGATTTACTTTATTGATCCCACAATGGGGAAATTATCTTTTTATTTTTAACACAGCCCAAAATGTGGGGAGCTTGGTATGTAATGCCCTGGGTTTGGTGCCTTGCTCAAGGGCCCAGCAGTGCCCAGGAGGTAAAACCGGCACCTGTCCAACCAGTCCACACTACATACCACAGTATGTAGGATGTTGGTCTCTATAGGCTGAGTGTCGTGGCAATCTGTTATCGGTCCAATAATCCTCTTTACCACCACTATTAAGCAAACCATCAGCAATAAGCTTGACTGATAACGAATCTTCCGACAAAGTAAGTCTTTTCAAAAAACTTTACTTGAAAAGCAAAAAACAAAGTTACAAGATTCAATCTTGACAGAACCTTTAAAAAACTGTGCTGCTCCTTAGGCTGCTTAATTTTACCTGATGTTTAAGAGGCTATGACATCACCAACAATCAACTTAAACTGTTGAACACTCATTATGGCTCTTACACTGAGATTCTGCTAGCTGCACATTCGATCACAGACCATTACACGAAATTAACTTTTTTTTCTTGCAAGTCATTTTTTTCATTTAATAATGAATATAATTGGACAGTTTTCTTTGAAGAACTTCACTTCCCATCACTTCACTGAATCACTTTAGTCTTTTATCTGACTGAAATGGCTACAGTCAGTTTTTGGAATTCCTTTACTCACTGGCTGAGTTAAATGTTAAATAATAAAAATAGATAAAATAATTACCACAGCATTATAGTACACTACAGAGAAATCCTACATTTGGAGTAAAAAGTAAAAAAAAATGCTGGCAGGAGAGCCCTGCACTGAGTTACCCTGAGCAGCATGCATAGGAATGAATTATAACTTAAAACATATGACTACCACTTTTCCCTGTTGGCCTGAGTAAGTCGCTAATCTAATGAGAAAGTTGCATACAGCTTGGGCATGTGCCCTCACATTCAATTACTATATACAGGCTTATTTTCCCTGATGCATTCAAGAGGATTTTATGTTCAAGAATACCATATGAGTTTTTGTTGGGGGATTTGCTGGGGATTCACAACATACTCAAGGACCCCTCTTGGTCCCAGAACCCTAGTTTGAAAACCATTATATATTACTAACCTATACTAAACCACATATCATTTGAACATGTAACCACTAGGTGGCAGTAATACATTAATGTGTCTGTGTGGCGCCACAGTAGCAACACTATAAGGTGGTTTTCAGCCTTACTGGAATGTGATCTACTCCTTGTGACCCTATAAAATGAAGACATATGTCCATGTTATGGCCTCGGTGTGGACCTGAGAGTCAGTTTTATTTGATTAATGTTTCATCATGTAGATTTTTACAGGCCTGGATAATTAAAAGTATCTTGTATAACAAAGCCTGTTATTCATCTCATAGCAAACAGTCAGAGCATCAAAACACATCTTTAGACAATGGAGGTTGGTTGGTTGTAAATTTGTAGCCTTTATGATCCATAAAATGTGTAGTAGACATAAAGAAATATGTATTTTCCACAACTGTAATCTGTTATGACTACTTCTTCAATGTTTACAAAGAATTGTATTTTCCCCACACCTGTCATTACTACTTTTCTACTATTGTATTTCTCAGTGACCTGACTCACCAGCAAAATGCTGATTTCACCTGGATTTGGTAAAAATTGGTTATGTCCCTTTATTTCAAGGGATTCTGTGTGCGTGTGTGTTTGTGTGTGTGTTCCAACAATAAGTCAGAGCATCAGGGAAGGCCATGTGTGCAAAGGTAGCTGCAGATCAACAGCTTACCTGCTTTTCACTGTTGCATAATCTCACAACCTTAACTTTAAGTATCTGCCCCTCCTCTCCTCCCTGCAGCTCCTCATCCCTCTCTCTCTCTCTCTCTCTCTCTCTCTCTCTCTCACACACACACCCTCCTTCACACTTGTGCCCTTCCTCATTACCTCCTCCAAACTAGCCCTTCTAAATCTCCCTCTTCACCTGTCTGTCATCGAGACACTCCCCTGAACTTTCAGACTTTTTTCCACCCACCTCCACCTGTCTGATGCTTTGTTTGTCCTCCTCCAAGGCTGCAACCTTCATCCTCCCTCTATCTATAGTCACCAGGAGTAATTTGGGCTTTCATCAAGCTCATTTCAGCTCTCCAGCCAAGCTCCAGTTCCATCTGCTGCCACATCGGGAGGCCTTTTAACAAAGTGCTGACTCACGTGTTAGACACAGCAATTATGTCTGTGCTTCATCACGCAGCATTTTTGATACTGTAGACAGTGCTCTTCTCGGATCAATAAATGAATATGGAAGTATGATCCAAGTCACGTGAGGAGGTCACAGGGTTTTTTTGGACTTTTGGACTAAGGAAAACGCATCACACATTTCAGAGAGATATTGATTCAAAGATTAGTTTTTAACACCACCCTTTCTCATAAACACCATGGTTCAGCACAACAGAACTGATTGTGTTGCATGTCATGGTCTCGTGTTTGCAGACAGGTGAGGACTTATACCTGATCTGTGGTGTCAAAGTTGTCACGGTACAGCACAGAGGAAACGCTAAGTGAAAAAGTCCCTAGTTTACTCAGCCTCTTTATAATTGATTGCTGACGTGAGTCCTCGGCCTCATCCTGACTCAGCTTATCGGCATCACAGACTCTTTGAAGTCGAGGTATAGTTGATTTCCACTCTGCCTCCTCTGAGCAGATAAAAATAAAACTCCAAAACAATGTGGATGACTTTGCTGCAGGCTTTATAAATTGTGTTAGAGCTGAGGTGTCACATCTACTTTCTTGTAGTTCTGGCTGTAAGTAAATTGCAGGTAAACAAGGAACAGACACAGAATTTTCTACTGTCTCATCCAGACACAAAACAATAAAAGTCATGTGTGAAGAATCATCAAAGGTGCAGGTAAATGCCCACAGGCAAAGTCATAATAACCTGCAATTCGAGAATTAAACGGTTCATAAATTTAAAGCAGAGTCTTATTTGGTGCCATGTTTGAGATGCTTGTGTGCATCATCTTTCTCTTCTTTGAGGTTTACTTTGTGTATGTATTTTACTTTTTTTCTCAGTCCAATGTGTGTAATCATTTGTAATCAGTAGCTGGCAGTTCTCCCAACATTAAGCATTTCTAGACCAATGCACCCCTATGGAGATATTTAAAACTAGCATTACAGAGTGTCCATTACAAGTAAATATCTTGTATTCAAAATGGTACCTATATCAGCTTAAGGTACCTAAAGTCAAAACATTAGTCATGCAGAAAGTCAAAAAATCAAAAAATTATTATGGCTGCATTAATGTCTGAGCAGATTTTTAATGTTGTACTTGAAGGAAGTGCAGCTAATTTGAACTGTTTTATTTATTGTTGGGTAATCCATAACATCTTACACATTTTGTGTGTAAAATGTAACTAGGTGGTTGGTTGAATAAATTGCAGCATATGTCTAGATATTAAAAATGGTGAGTCTAATGAAGACATAATTATCCAGTTTTATAATTTTAGTCCATGTGTAACTGCACTGAAGAAAACAGTAACAGATTTGCATGGGTATATTTGCGTTTTAATGCTTTTAAGTCTCTAGCTATCAGCCTTTTCTGTTTGTTTGTCTTGTCTGTCTTGTCCTCACTGGACCTCTGTCCTTCACTATACATTTGTCAGTGTCTTCATCTGGAGTGTCTTTCAGCATGAACAATATGGAGATTCAGCCAACATGTCGGTGGACATCTGCAGGTATCCTCAGTGACTCCAGCTACCCCACTAGATTTTTGTCCCTGGGCTGTTCCCGGACATGCTTAGAGGATTTCTCCTCCCCTGCAGGTGCTGTTTTCTTGCAGAGACCATACACACACACACACACACACAAGTTCACACCTGTGTCTCTCCAATGGTTCTCTTGCAGCTCAACACGCAACTCTCAGCATGTCCTGGTTGAGAATAAATTCACCTGCTTGGTAATCCAGTCAGCATGAGCTTTAGTCTGCTGCTCATGACGCACAGGTCGATTCCATAGAGCTGGCCTTGTTCTCTGGCTGCTGGAGGATCACCTGCTCCTCTCTGGTGTCCCCTGACCAATGCTTTGTCTACTGATACAGGAGACACCCTTGGCACACACTCTATAACCACTCTTACAATGAATCATAATATTAGGTATTGTTCAGTAATTTGACAGAATCCGAAGAAATCTGCGATAAAATTAGACCAGTAACAGAGACAGTAACAAAGACATTATAATAGAGTCTTTCAGTGTGGAGCACTTTTAATTGGGTAAATTTCGGAGGTGTTTTGTCAATAAGATCAGCCAGGGGATGGCTGCCAGAGAGCTTAGCTCACCTCGAAACATTGGCAACACTCCCCAGCGGGTTCCGAGTAGCATGAGGTTAGCTCCTTCTGGTTAGGTAACAGATAATCAGTGAAAAGAGTCTGTTGGTCCTCTTCTGTGCAGCTCATTGGATTCTCCATCCACACCAGCTACTTAGCTTTGTCTCTAAAGCCGCTGTTACCTAATGACAGAGCCCGTGTAGAGCCATGAGGCCAGCTGATTTAGAAGGTGGCTTTCCAATTCAAAGCTTCTTGGCGTTTGAGCTCTGGCAGACTAGGCCTCAATGGTGTGTATTTATGTGTGTGTGTTCATGCACAGAGTCTTGGATTGCTCTTCAGTGGACAGACAGTCAGATCAATGTTATGCAAACCTATTAGTCAGAGGTTGCAGTGCTGGCTCCACAGTACTCAGAGACTTTCCCTCAGGGTCAAACTGATGAGCGCTCACTTCTTTTAAGAGTGAATCACAATGTTGGCTGCTGGTTAAAGCCAACAACAGAGAGTTGCCGCATTACAATGTCAAACAATGCTATCATGACACTGACTTATTCACACTGAAACACTGGCACAGGTGTCAGGGACTTACGATCTTTGATCAAACATTGAAAATTGATTTATATTTACTTATGTTTTTGTATTGTTTAAACCCTGCAAGTTTTCTATTTATAATGTTAGTTAGCACTTAACCAAGACCAGGCAAAACCTGTATTTATTCTGGTGATTTATGAACTGTACTGATATGATCACAGATCACATGACACTTTGTGTACAGTACTGCTTCTAATGTTTGTCAGGGGGTGTCCATGCTGCTTATTGGTTAAGACACTAACCATGAACCACCACATTCCGGGTTTGACCTTTGTCGCATTCTCTCTCCTTGTATATATTTTTTTTATTTCTCTGCTTGCTATAAAAAGCCACAAAAGAAGATTTAAGATTTCATTTTCAAATTCTGGAGCATGACATTTGATGTTTCATGTGTCACATGTTAATGTATCTATCCATGTATGCATCTCAGTTAACTAAACCTCCAGCTTGGCAATGTCAGGGTTTAGTTTTTTTTGTTAGCCATTTAACATGGCTGTGCAACATGAAATTTTATATCACAGAAGCAAAGATGATGGCTGCATGCATGTGTCATTCATGTTTTTCAGACATTTGATGACATTTAATGCAGTGACTCATTGTGTCTACTCGTGTCGTGTGGTCAAGATTTTGCTGACTCAACAGGAGGGAGGGTTTCTCCGTGTACTTTATAAGGCCATTAAGTAAATTCTCGCTGGGACACCAGCTGAATAAGCCCCGTGGCTTTGACTTCCTCTAATCATCTTAGGCAAAGCATGGCTCCCAATGTGCCTGCACAAGAACACCTGTGCTGGGCCATTGCAGTTGCATGGTGGTTATCATCATCACCACTATAATCTGGTTCATCATCATCATGATCATCATGCAATTCTCAGAAATAAGTAAGCTTATTACGTATCAGCTAGAGGTAATGTAAGGTATTCCAAAGAAAGAAAGTCTAAGAACATTTAAGGAAATAACTTAAAATTAAGTTTACAACTGTTTATCTTTATCATTTGAATCCCTGCAAAGGACTAGGTTGCAAATACTCTTCATTAGGGAAAAACAAGGCAGATAAGACTGACGTGACGCATGCAAATCTATAGTTAGAAAACGTGCATTTGCATGACATTGCATTTGCATGAAACTGCATTATTATCAGTACAACATTTGGGCACATGTAGGATAAGGACACATGCACTGCATGGCTGCACAAACAGCTAATACGTTTTCCCCTATATTTAAAGCCTTTGAAACAGCCTTTCAATAGGTTTGATTTGCGTTTATTATCAAAAATATACAAGTAAACTCAGCCTTCTAAGCTAATTAAATGTTGACATATATAAAATATAAAAATCAAAGTAAAACTATGAAGAAATAAAATAAATACAAGAGCGTTTACAGTAAATTGAGATGAAATTATGACCAAAATAAGACAGCTTTAGGCCTGTACAATGGAATTAATGCTGTAATGTGGCTAATATGTGCCATAACAACCCAATTTGACTGTTTAATATTACATTTTCTTCATATTCCTGAGATACTTAGAAAAGATTATAAAGTTTACAACTTGACAGCACTTCCACTCAAAACTACGTGTACTTATATTCATAATATATACATGTTTTTATGAATTTATTAGTCAAAAACGCGGTTAACTTCTGTTGTAGATTATTACAGTCTAATCACCGTCCAGGTGCCGGGTTCTTGTTGCCAGGACAACGCGGCTTCCCATTGGCCGCCTCCGCACCACGTGACGAGCCCTGTTGACGTCACGATGAGAGGAGGCAGCGGGGCTAAACGGAGTGTGCCGCAGCTCAGGGAAAAATCTTGGTAGAGTTTCGACCGAGAGCAGCCGGGAAAGTCCTGCTCCTGCCTGCGCGTATCCTGCAACCTGTTGCTCCCTCGTTGTTGTCCTCTGAAACTTTTACCGTCTGCACCGGTGACACGAGGTTATGGACTATTAGAGAGACTGTAAATAGGAGCTTCCACAACGACTTTCCACAGCGAGGTAAGTTGTCGCTAATGTTTGTGTTCGTCCCTCCTTCGCAGTTTGTCCGCTTCCTGTTAACGTTACTTTGTGTGTGTGTGTGTGTGTGTGTGTGTGTGTGTGTGTGTTGCCTGCAGCTCAGGTGGGATGACTTTCCAGGTTGAAGCAGCCACCTTACAGCTAGAAACTCTTACTCTCTCTTGTTACTGGTCGCATTCACACATTTGCCTTCATAACTTTGCAGCGCGGCAGCATTACAAGATGCTAGCAGCGGATAAAGCTTTAGACAGATCTCTAATCGGATGAGGCTGTTTGTTCTGTCCTGAGTGAACCCTCACAGGAGCCGGAGGTGCATGCCTTGACTTTTACACACTCTATATTTGATTGTAGCATGAGTGGAGGACAGGAAGTGGAAAAAAGCCTTCGTGCCACCACACACACGGCTGAGAGAGGCAGGGTATCTCATTTCAGTAAATACGCATCGGTCAGTCAGTGAGGATAAAGCAGGAGAGAGTGGAGGTGGCATTATCGGACTGCTGGTGCTTTGCCTTGACAAGTGAGTTTAAATGTTTGTTTTACTGTGAATGAATGTGTGTGATACAGCCTCACATCGTGTACCTGTGTGTCAATGTACAGTATCAGTGAGATGTGCTCTTCAGTGATAATTAACTCAGAAGCAGAAGACTTGAAAGTAAATAAACAAGGGGTAAGGGGTGCTTAAAGGTCATTAATGATTTTCAGAATTAAAGTCATTCATCAATATTTTTAGGTTCCAACAATGTAACTCCAGCTTTAATGTGCAGATGTGTAGCTTTTCTTTGCTTTTTAAGAGCTGTGATGAAAAGCGTTGATTATTGTTAATCTGTCAATTAAGTTTTTTAATTTAATCAGAAAATATTTATTTATATATATAAATAAAAGTATAAAAACTTGTCATTTATCAAGAAAATTTTACAAAACATCCCACATGTCACTTGTTCCAGGCTCTCAAATATAAGGGTTTATTTATCCTTTATGTTTTACAGTATATAGACTTAATAATGTAACACTGTACTTTACAAATTAGTTAATAATAAAAAATAGGGATTGGTTCCAACCCTACATTACATTGTTTTATCAGTGGTTCATATTGGTTTCAGGTTTTTCATCAGACGACCACGCAGCTAAAGGGGTGTCGTTTAGCTCACTTGGTGGAGCAGCCGCCCCGTGTACAAAGGCTCAGTCCTTACCGCAGCAGCCCAGGGTTCGAATCCAACCTGTGGCTCTTTCCCACATGTCATTCCTCATCTCTCTCTCCCCACATTCCTGTCACTCTACAGCTGTCTCTATTGAAAATTAAAAAAAAGCTTGAAAAGGTCAAAAAAAAAAATCTTAAAAAAAAACAAGCAGCCTAAAGTAGGACTGAGGATTAAAGGACTGAACACATGATTGCTGCCTTTTCAGAGTTGCTTGTAGAATTAAGAGACCTCGCTGGGCCTGTGCAAATTTACTTTTTGTGGCTGGTGGCTTGTGGTAATTGAGTGCCACTGGTTTGGTTTTTGATGTGGGATGTAAACAAGAGCCTTCCATGGCTGAGTTACCCCTGGAGGTCCCTGTGAAGCGTTTACAGAGTTTATCAGAGTGGGTCAGGATGTGAAAAGACATGAGTGGACACAGAAGGATAAAAATAAATGTTCACTGGATCAAATGAAAAATTTTGAAGCAGGAAATGAGAAGAAATGGGCTCACTTGCATAAAGAAAGCAGAATACTGACACACAGGAATGGCACCAGTGTTTGTGTCTTTTGAAGCTCTGTGCCTTCTCAATGTTTTATATGTTTTTAGGAAATTTCGATCCAAACTCAAGCAAAATACACTGCCCAGCTCTTCCTCCCACCTCAGGCAGCCAACACAACACAGCGAGAAAATTTAAAGACCTGTGGAGGTGCTGACACAAGGGTGGAGTCGAGATAATAGCCCCCTTGGTGTCAAAAGCATCCCTGCAAACATTTCAAGATGCTGAACTCTTACAAATGTATGCTAAATTTGAACAGATGTTCTATTTTCATCGGCGTGGGTGTCTTGTGGGTTTGTTTTAGGCCGGAATGACCACACTGGCAGCATCCTCTGTAGTTATGCTCGTCTGGGCTGCAGTCAGTGCTCTTTTGAATTGAATTAGACCTTTTTAGAGGAAGCGGATGGGGAGAGTGATTGGGAGAAAGCAAGGAAGAGTGGAGGATTAAATTGAAAGAGAGGGCTTCAGATGCTGAGATAAAGAATGAGACAGAAAGCAAAGAGACTGTGGCCTGTCACACACATAATATTTTGAACAGAAAGCTGCATTTCACACACACTGTGCTGCAGATATCACTAGCAGAGGCGGATGGGAGTTGTTTAGTCATCGGACAGATTGACGTTTCCATCTCTGCAGCCTTTGTCTTTGTGAGAGGCACATTTAGATATTCAGTGCAAAGTAAATAGAACCCTCTTCACGCAATCAGTGACAATTTGCTGCGAGTGTGTGAGTGGTGGCGCGTGTGTGTGTGTGTGTTAGTCCAATCCCGAGTCTGTTCTGCAGCTCTGCCTGCCTTCTTGCAGTTGTTGTCAGTGACACTTTTTTATCTTGTTCTTGTTCGCTCCCTCATAATGGCTTCTCTGTCATGATTGTGGTTTTCTGCAGCGGCTTGACGCACGAAGCTCTCCGGCTGACAATGGGAGCTCATGTGTGCTGCATTATGATGAAGTTGCTGCCTCAGGTTTCTCTGAGGAGGATGGATTGGATTTTGACCAACATTTAGGGAAGGAAAGAAATGCTTCAAGACATTACCAAGAAAAAGGATTTTAAAAAATGTGCTTCAAGCCAGTCATTGAGTCTCACTGTGCATGTGTTGAAGCCTTTGCTAACATTTAGATCCCACTGATGGCCATTGAAAAGACAGGTGCATAATAAAGGGGATATTTCACAGGCATTAGTTAGTGTTGGAGAGCGGCTATTTTTAGTTAATGTTTTAAGGGTGTTCAGTTTGATCTGAAAGGAAGCTGCAAAAGTGGAAAAGGCCTGCAAATAATGATTATTGTCATAACTGATATGACCAGCAACGCAAGGATATTCAACGTGCTGTCACATGTGACAAGGCAAGGCAGTAGAATCTCACCAATTAAACCAATTAGAAACCAATTAATTTTTTTGTCAATCAACTAAAACTAGATATTGTTTATATCAAAAGACAAAAAATCAGACAGCAGTTGTTGATGGAGTTGGAATAAATGTTAAAGTTTGCCTCATGCCTGCGAAACTTTCCCTTTTTTTCCATTTGATTTATTGTGATGTGATTTTAAGTTAGTTATTCTTCAAATCAACAATATTACTTTTTAGTTTACTTCTGGGCCTCTTCCTCATACTTGTAGACTCAGTTGCAGTTGTAAATTTCTATAACCAGGAGTGCAACAGAACAAACCTGCTGAATATGGTAGTTTCCCCAGACTCTAGTACAGGTTGGACCAACAGTGGACCAGCACTGACCTTACACTAAATAACACAGGAGATAGAGTTGCAGTCAGATATTCAAGGAGCCAGTAAAGCATGCTACACTGAATAGCGCCCATCACGATACGTGTAACGTGAGCACGGGTGCTCCCAAAGCTATGCGTTCGATGGTTGGTCTGAAATGTGCTGCTGATCAGACATGTGATCATGAGGGCGAGGATTGCAGTTGAAACTTAGCCAGCTGACTAACACTTGCACATTTCCAGATTATGTGTGCTGTCAGAAGCCAGAAGACGCATGAAAAACATGTGATGTATACGGTGTGTCGAGATGTAGAGGAGAGCTGCAGGTCATCACTTATAGATCTTGTAAAATATGAGCCACAAGTGGAAAAACCAGCGAGCCTGTCACCTCGTCATACAGGCCAGGCTTATGAGAAGGATGGCTAACACATTTTAATTAATTAACTAATTTAATCTTTTCTTTTCTCATTTTATTTTTTGTTTTTGCAGAGCTCTTATAAAACATCATGTACAAGCAGCCTGTGACACTGGAGGCTAGTTTCAGTTGGTTTGAGTAATAACCACTCTGATGTGGCTTTGATATGGTAATGTTCAACATCCTGGCATGCATGCCGTGGTAGTTGAGTGTGATTTGTTTAGTATCTCACGAGTGTTGATGTAACGTTTGCCACCATGTCAGTTTCTGTCATCTGGCACTATACTTAACTGAACTTTAATGACTCTGATGTTGCTCTTTTGAATAAAAAGTTAAAGGTTACATGTGTGGGCGCACAAGGCTCTGCTGTTTGGTTTTTGACGGCACATTTTCACGCACCAAAGGTCAGTCCATCCCAGCGGGGATGAAATGCTTCGAAAGAAACCGAACGGGTATGACACAAGTTTGCAGAAACATTGCCGACCTGCCAGCTCTGCTCTGCTGCGTTGTTTCCCTCCCATTTTTGGAATATGAGCCACTCCATCGCTCTGACGTTGACGAGTGTGCTGCAGAAGCTTTAGAAAAATCTCTCCACACCACCGAAAATATGACCAGACATAATATATCATTACAGTGCCGTTTAAAGCAGATTACATGGAGCGAGTGAGAGTGACTTCTCCATGCAGATGACAAAAACATGATTGTTTTCAGCTCTGATGTTGATCTCAGGGTATGCATTGGAGAATTTACAAGGAGCTGTCTCCTCGCAGACCCAAGAACAACATATAAAACAGTTTGAACCAGTATAAATAGCAACAGATGTTTTGGACCTGAAGTCCTCACCATGGTTCAAACCTGTTTGGACTGTGTTAATGGAACACAGATGATGCAGAACTGTATTACTGATAAAATAACTTTAAATGGCAGAAAAGAAAGTGAGCACGCGAGCAGGTGTGATGTTGCAATCCTTGAAAGCACATGTCTGTGTGGTGCGGCCTGAAATCAGATTTGTCAGGTTGTTCTAGTGTGTTCCTGGCTGAACATGTCTAATCTGAGATGTTTTTAATGTCTTATCGAATCTGACATGAAACACGATTATTTCATTTTCATCTGTGTGACTATCACACTGCAGATCTGCTGCTGTAATAACTGCTTGCCTGTTAGGTGGAGCATGAAAGCCTACAGCTCTGCGGCCAAGTCTCAGATGATCATGTTTCATTATGAATGTATCATTCATAAACACTATCTGTGATGGGCTCCCTTTCATTCACTCTGCCCCCCCCCCCCCCCCCCCCCCCCCCCCCCATCATCTCTCTCTGTTCATGGATTAACCGTGGGACTCATGGGTTAAGATTTACCTGCAGGATATAAATGGAGACTTTTACTGTAACTGTTATGTAAGCGGGCAACAAGATGTTCTAGGATGAATGCTGCGTGGAGGACTTCTGATTCACGCTGCAAGATTGAGTCAACTGTTCCTGGTCAGATTCTAAAGCTTGTTTACTTGTAAAGAACTATTATTCTCACAGCAGATTAATCTGTTGATTATTTTCTTGATTAACACATCAATTAGTGAGTCTATAAAACATCACAGTTTCTAAGTTGACTTATTCATTTCACTCAGCCCAAAACCCAGCTATATTCATTTTACCACTTCACAAGATTAAGAAAGCAAATCATTGACACATTTTGGATTTTTTTTAAACGGTAGAAATATTATTCAATGGTTAAAATAGTTTTCAAATATAGATACTGACTTATAGTGTGTTATAGTGATAGTGTGTTATAGTAGTATAGTGATTCTTTGTGTCGTATGTTTATTGAAGAAAAGGGTGAAACATGATTAAATTCTCCAAACTAAAATCTTGTTTTGGTCTTAAAGCTCAGATATCACACTGGCACCACTATTCAAAATGTCCAAACATTACCGAGCCATCTATATTTGATTTGTCCTAAACTGGAAGCCATTCATATTTAACAAATATTAGAGCTGAAATGAACCAAAATGAACTGTTTTTGTCACTGGTACGAGATCAGATATGATGAATTGCTGCAGTTCTTTGTTACATATGGCAGGCAATGAAATATTTTGGGGTTTTCACCTTGGGGCATTTAATGATTTTCTTAAATGCTATAGGCAATTTATCAAGAAAATAACTGACAGGTTACTCAATAATACAGACTTAGTATATTTCATTTATTGAATAGAAAACATGTGTTGAAGCAAGTTCATATTTATCATGTTATATGGAAAAGTGTCATGTTTTTTGATGTGTTGCTTTCAGTAGTTGTCAGATGAGAAGATATTTGTCTCTAGAAGCTTCTCTCTGCTTCTCCCTTTGGTGTCATGATGTGTCATGATACCATCAGTATTTAGTGGAGGACCAGTATAATGCAGCGGGGCTTGTCGTTAGGTTTTAGGAGTTAAACCTGTCACAAAGCCCAGCATGTTGATCTTATGTGTCATTAGAAACTGAAAGCAACAGCCTGTTCTCTGCTGGCTAATACCTGCACAGGATGAGGTCATCGACCCTATCTCAGGGCTGTTCTCCCCTCAGACACGCTCAGAAGGTTAAACCAGCCACTGGTGTTCGCTCACTTCCCTACCAGTCCCTACCTCAGGAGATGGTAGAATCATGTGACCTGTCCACTTGACAAAGCCTCAGTTATGTAACCGTGCCATCAAAGGTCTGCCAGCAGCAGCAGGTAAGAGTCTTAACGGTTAATTGTAGGCAGTGATCTCTGAGAGCTAGAAATAGCGGGGTTCTTAGGGTGACTTGTCAAAGGGGATGTTCAGTGGCGGTGTGAGCTCTCATCCTGTCATTTCTACTTTGAAACACAGAAACCTTCTGAGAGGCCAGGTAACACATCATTTACCCCCTGTTTGGCATATACAAGCGCCACATGACTGGTTTATTACACACTATGATGTAGATATAAGCATATACTGTGTATATGTAAGTGTTAATTAATGAATTTGTCAACAAATAAGTCCTCCAGTAAGTGGATGCCGGTGTCTAAATAGATAATGCATCAGTATATACGTCTCGTAAACGTGTTCTGAAAGGCTCCAGTTACTGAAAGGACTTGTCAACAATGAACATGCACCTCACCTGCATGCCTATGGACTGTGGGAGGAAACAAAAACCCACAGGGAGGAACATGCAAACTCCACCCAGAAAACTACACCCAGTGTGTGAAACTCTGCCAGCGTGAGTTCAAATAACACAACAGAGCTGCGACTCATAATTATTTTCATGAATTTGTCTGTGACAAAGAAATGCAACAATTCCTCAGACATGAGACGCTGGAAACATGTATACCATACACCCTATGGAACCATATGGAGAATGAGTGAGAAAAAACAAAACCATAATTTGGAAGTCACAGGAAACAGGTAAACAGTCAGTTCATCGTTTAATCATAATTTCATTATCATCTAGACAATAAGAATAATCTGTTGTACATAAACATATGTCAGACAAAGCCGGTAAGAACAACACTAATTAACCTTCACTTCCTCGTTTAGAATAACGGACAGAGAAACACTTCAGTCGCTCTGTTCTTCATTAATGTGTAAATAAAAGTGTGCCTGACAGGAGTCTGTGTGATTAGACTGTCGGCTAAAAGCAAACCATTAAAAGTGTGTTAAGCACTATGCATTAAATGCTATTGTGAATCAAAGGCACTCTGCAGACTAACACGCCTGCATGTTTTGCCCACTGTCTGTCAAAAACAAAAGTGATTGTACGGGTCATGACAATGTAGCGCCAGTAATCACAAAAACACAACACAATTCATTAAGCAATTTAAATGCAAATTGCACAGCATGTGGTGGTGTGTCCTGATCACATAATGAGTTTATGAATAAAAAGAAAAAGGCGATTGATATCAACTTGTGGTGAGATAAGTGAATTTTTTAACTTTGGTAGTGCACAAAACTAAGTGGAAAAAGATGCGATGCACTGTATATGAGGAAACTCCCCTTACACCACCTTGATGAAGGCAAGCGTTGAATGTTTGTTGAATGGCCAACAAAACCTTTACCAGGGGAAGTGCACCTGCCATCGTGCCGAAGCACATTTACACGTGACCTTGGCCTGGTTAGAATCTGGCGTGGTCCTTACTGACTACAGACAAGCGGTTCAGGTGGACAAGGAAAACCAAATTAATGACAGAGGTTTGTTTTTATTTTATTTTTATGTCTTGTGACATTTCCACTTTGAATGACGGGGGTGAGAAAGATTGTTGTTTTCTATTGGCAATAATGTATTTTGTGATTTTATTTATCTATTTATTTTTATTTATCTATTTAGTTTTTAGCTTAGTGTTTATTTTTTTGTATCGTGTTACCATGTAGTATTTCTTTTTTTTTTTTAAATGTATTTTATGTTATGACCAGCGTGCACCCTGTGTCCACAAATTTCCTCTCTAGGACAAACAAGCTGAATATGAGCAAAGACAAATTCAACTTTCCTTGTTTTCTTATTTCTGCTGTGTGCTGCTTCTGTCACGGTCAAAGGGAAAATCTAATTGAAGTAACATTCAGTTGTTAACACACAAGTTTTGAGGATTAAACTGATGTCTGCACAGGTTGAAATAGACAGCATACATTCTGACATGTCAGAAATTCATACATATCCTTAAACTGTCCCCCCTTGCCCCTCTCAGGTCTAGACCTCCAGTCTGTATATGAGCAGCTCACATTGGACCCTGCTGCGCATGCTGTATGCTGCTGTGTTTTGTTCCAGTAGAGATGAGTGTGTAAACAGGTGTTAATCTCCTTCTCACGCTGCTCCAGCCTTCACACTGGCATTGAAGTGAACTATAGGTAACAGCAGGGAACTCATTAGAGGTGGCTGCCACATTGCTAGAGCCCATTATTTACTCTGAGTTAATTAAAGGATTATAGCTGGCTGTTTATGGAACATCCAAGTGTGAAATAAAGACGAGACTGCTCGTGCAAGAGTCCTTGCACAAGCAGTTAATCAAACAAATCAAAATGCTGGCTCTTTAATTCAAACTGCAACTGCAAGAATACCTAACTCACTAAATGAATGTGTAGTGAGGAGCCTCTGCTACTGCTTATATTTGTGTTTGTCTGCTCCGTTTTGTTCTCTTTCCTGTCGAGTTTGTCACCAGAGTAGCACTTTTCATTATTCATTGTTATTGGCAAGAAGAGCATACCCCCCGAAGCATCCACTTTTCTAGGAAGTAAACATGATGGCAGTGCTTTTTTAATCAGTCTCAGTTAATTAATGAACCAGCTGAAAGAGCAAACCTTAGACATACCAAATGGGACGGTAAACGGTCCACATTTGCATCCAGTGATACCTGACAGTTCAAGTGTTAGGGTCAGTAAATAGACACTGAAATGCTTTACATAAGGTATATTTAGTTAATACTTATATTTGTTTGTTTCATTTTCATTTGCATTTGATAAACTGCCCTTTTTTCTAAACACAGTAAAAAAAACATTAAGACATTGACTAGAAACACAGAGGTGAGACATCTTTACTGTCCTTCCTGGAACAAGCTACCTGTACAGTAATTTGCCATGGCCTGACCTGACATCGTTGTTTTTATCTGTCATTATCCTCGGCTAAGCTCAGAATAGCTTTTCTCTTGTCTTTAGCCTGGAGAGCTCAGCAGCAGCTAGCGGCCTGTCAGGGGAAAACACTAAGGACATTAGTTGCAGGGTTAGATGATCAACCGCATCCTCTGTTGAACGTGAAGACTCCCTGTTCACTTGCAATGCAATAGCTCATTGGTTAGTGTGTGGTGAGTGTGTTTTTTTTTTTGTTAGCTGGATCAGTTCTGTGGCTAGCATGCATGTAGGCTCTTTCAGTCAAATTGACTTGAAGTTTGTTACTATCAAGTCAGTCTTTATTGCAAATACTTCATCAAACCACAAACTAAGTCAACAAACTAGCCCAACTATTAATACAGAGGATGCGCATGTGTGTATCAAAGCATCAGCATCGTAGTTCCTGCAGGAAATGGAAGGTGCATCTGCAGTGCACAGACACATTGGCATGCAATGGGGTTTATCAAGCGTGTGTGTGTGCTACACTGTAAATGTGGGCGTAGCTGTGCATCTGTGGTGGCTTTGTACCATGAAAACGTGGTGGTCTCGTGTCGCAGGTGCATGGGAGACTGAACCTTGCAGTGCATGTGCAGGAGACCACACACTCACTCTATCTCCTTGCTTTTTGTCGTTGCTTCTGTGATAATGTTTGCTCATGAAACGGCAACATGCAAACTGAAAAAAGATAAGAGAGAAAAATCTTGAATCTCTCAACGGAACTGTCGCCTTTTAAAAAGACACAAGTCAGTGACAGTGACACCAATATAAAGAGATGACACGTTTAGAATACAGTCTTGGTAGAGTTAGTACAGGCCAATACGTTCACGTCTTAGCACTTGGTAACACTTATACCAAAATAAGTTTCAATAATAATAATAATCAAATTTGTGATAACAACACTGTGATGCTCGAGTACACAGGTTAAGGTTAGGTAAAGGTTTTTATCAGGGTGGTAAGCCAGTCAGATCCTAAAGCATTTTATCTCTTAAGTCTTTTAGTTAGAGCATGGTGGCACATTCATTATCTGCTGTGTGAAATAGCATCTTTTCTTCAGGGTGAAACCTCCAATCATTAAAAAATGTTTGTTAGAAATTCATTCAAATGGATCAATGACTGCACGTAATGTGAAAGAGGTCACTCACAGTGACAAAACCTCTGAGGATTATTACCCAACTTAGCAGTTCTATAGAGCGTTTTAGTGTCTTTTGGATTTCTGGAACTTTTTATGCTTTTTTTTTTTTTTGTCTACCCTCTCATCAAACTGCTAAAGAGACATTTTGTATTACTTCGAATTTCAAGAAAAGCAAAAGCTGCTACTTTTTTTTTCATAAGAAGTTCAGTAAGTTTTAAAATCTGAAACTACATTAAGACGTCACTGTCCTCCCTCCCACCTCTTCTCATATCAAAAAGGATCATGGTCATTTCAGACGATTTCTAACGACATTTATTCTGCTTTCTCTTTTCTTTCTTTACCCCGTCAGCAGTCTAAATCGCCGCTTCCCTCACATCAACCACAGCCTCAACAGAAGCCACGACCATGGGCAAACAGAACAGCAAGCTCCGTCCCGACGTCATGCAGGACCTGATGGAGAACACGGATTTCACCGAGCACGAGATCACTGAGTGGTACAAGGGCTTCTTGCGAGACTGCCCCAGCGGCGCTCTCTCCATGGAGGAGTTCAAGAAGATCTACGCCAACTTCTTCCCTTACGGAGACGCCTCCAAGTTCGCCGAGCATGTCTTCCGCACGTTTGATGCCAATGGAGATGGGACTATAGACTTCAGGGAGTTCATCATTGCCCTGAGTGTGACCTCACGTGGCCGGCTGGACCAGAAGCTGAAGTGGGCATTCAGTATGTACGACCTGGACGGGAATGGATACATTAGCAAGGCAGAGATGCTGGAGATTGTAACGGTGGGTTTACTGTTTACAGCATGTTTTGTTTTTGGTCTGTTTGTTTTGGTTCCTTCCATCTTTATTTCCCTCCATCCCTCACTCTCTCAGCCATTCAGCCTCTCTAGCTTTATATAGCTCACAGACTTTCAGTGGCCATTGCATGCCATCATGGTAACACCATATTCTCTGGTCCTATAACTGTTCCTGCAATGAAGCAACATTTTGTGCACCCATCCACACCAGCTGCTACATCATATATCCATCTGTTTCTGTGTTCTGCACCATTTGACTGCCCACAGCAGGAAAAGCAGCCGCTGTGTAATTTTAGAAACCAGCAGTTCCTCTCAGGCCCTCAGACTTCTCTAAATAAGACTTGGCTGTGGTGTATTTCTAGAAGGGAGCGGCCCTCCTCTGATCCTCATATTGACTCAGCACTACATCCAGAAACTGTGCAGTTCTAGGAAGACCAGCACCACCCCCCACCCCACTCATCATTTCCTGTGGAGCTCCAGGGTTACTTTACAACAAATAGTCTCACACAGGCTCCTTCTGCCAGAGTCTCACATGCTCGCACACCAGCGATACCTTACACATGTTGTTACATCAGACTTCATAGTGCTAAGTTGAGCAGAGTGCCAGAATGTGTAATCCTGTTCTCCGAGTCAGTGGTCTGTATTTACAGTGCGACCGTGTAAAGTGAGCAGGTGTGTTTTATGCGTAGGACGGCCTTGATACCTTCGTCATTGTCCCAATATAGAGCTATATCTGATGGTTACTTTCATTATTGAGTCAGCCATACATGGAAACTGATCCAGCCAGTGTTGGCAGTAATACAACCCACACATGCTGTCTGTAGCTGCAGAACTGAATTGTCTGACATTTTTGTCACTTTGATTCACTTCTCCAAAACACCTCGACGTGTTCACGAGCAGAAGAGATGTTCCAAGCAGTCGCCTCACTTTGCAGGAACTATTATGAATAGATTATAAATAGTGATAGCTGACAGATAAAAGGAAAGTAAAAACCAATTTCCTGCCACAAATACCGATGTACTACCACCACACCTCCCCACTAAAAAGGGGGAAAACGTGCAAAACAAGTTTTGCCTGATCTCAGGTGGTGCTGCAGCCTCGGTGTCCATCACAATTACCAATATATGGTGTATAAAAAAACTTGATTATTAGTTTTAAAAATTGATTATATTAAATTATTAGTTAATTGATTCAGAAATTGAATTTATTCAATTACAATAATTGTTTGTCATTTATCTACTGCAAATGCCAAACATTTGCTGATTCCCCTCCTCAAAGCTGGAGCTGCTTATTTCTTATCATCATACAGACAGACAGTCATCATACAGAATTAAATACTTCACACTTTGAGGCTGGTCAGACTTTTTTCATTTTACAGATTAAGTGTTTGATGAACTAATTAAAAAAAATCACAGCAACTGATAATGAGTGGAACTGATACCTGCAGCCCTATGCACATTCTGTGTGTGTGTGTGTGTGTGTGTGTGTGTGTGTGTGTGTGTGTGTGTGTGTGTGTGTGTGTGTGTGATGGAGGCAGCTGTACACAGCTGCTCTGCTGCATTGCTGTTTGGAGTGATGATCTGACAAGCTCTTCATCATTGTGAGGAACATTTCACACGTCTCAAGGTTAGGAAAGGATTGAAGGAATGAAGACTGAGGAATCATGGTGCAGGCGGGACAGCGTAGCAGCTTCAGCTTTAAATATTTCAGAGAACCTAAACGGCGAGGCAAACACACTCACTTTTCTTGATTTATCGTCCATTTAATAACCTAAACTCAAAGTCTTTTGGACATTAATACTACTGCTCATTTCAGTGCAGTCACATCAGGCCCCAGAGCCAGAGCTAAATGAAAATAATCCTTTGTCTCTCCTCCTCCCAGAAGACATAAGGTGATTGATGGGTCGTCTATATATTTCACTGAGCTGTTTCTTTTTGTTGCACTTTGCAACAATCTGTCTGATGCAGCATTGATTCATATAACCTTGTACTTCTGGCCGGAATAACTGATATGAAATGTGATCAGCCAGTACGTGCTTTATGGTTGTCTTTATCATTGATGTCATATGAGATATATACTATTTGAGAAGTGAGAGGAAGTTACTCAAAGTGACAGTGTTATTTCAGTCGGTTCAGTCACCAAAACAACAGTTATCAGAAAGCTTCACACTAATATTAATGTTTTCTCCCTCTCTCTCTCTTCAGGCTATTTACAAGATGGTTTCCTCTGTGATGAAGATGCCTGAGGATGAGTCCACACCTGAGAAACGCACAGACAAGATCTTCAGGCAGATGGACACAAATCGAGATGGTAAGACTTCCTCAGACAGCTTGCAGTCTGCTGCATGGTGTTCTGTTGTTTTTTAAAGGCTATAACTGAATGAGATTTAAAAGAACTGACTTTTGAATTGTTTTCTAAGAAAGCAGTGACTCATCAGATATTATTCTTTTTTTTTTTTTTAACCTAATCAAATGCACTGTTAGCAGCTTTAATCAGAATAACCTGATCAAGCTCTTGAATACGTCCATTTTGAATAAATGAGTCCAGTTTGTCTGTGGATAATGTTTTTTCACAGGTTATGTTTCTTTGTTTTTCATTCTGATATCACATGGTGGAGAATATAGGCCTATTTATTGGATGAACTTGTCATATGACACTGACCAGATCATGCTAAATAAGAGCACTGATCAGAAGCCCCCCAAACAACTTCATTTAAATACAAAAAGTCTAGATGCAGTCTAAGTTGACACCCGTGACTGAAACTGAAACTGTATTTCTATCTAAAAAGGTTCTAAATTAATGAATGAATTAATTAACTCTCTCTCTCAGGTAAACTGTCTCTTGAGGAGTTTGTCGAAGGAGCAAAGAACGACCCCTCCATCGTCCGGCTGCTTCAGTGTGACCCCAGCAGTGCTGGGCAGTAGAAAACTGGACTTTTTTCCATCGCAGTTTAAATAATTTAACAAATTTTCAAAATCTCTCCCAGCCGACCCGCCTGAGATTGTCGACATTTGATCACATGAGCTCTAGAGACACATGCACACACACACGCTCACACATGTAACTGTACATACTACAAATACCAAAGCATGATGCATATATAATCTTTCAGATGCTCACACGGACATACCGTACGTGTGCCTCTACGCTTGGGTCAAAAGCTGCAGACATCATGGGTCTCATAAACGGTACAAATATAACCTGAAATCCCATCAAAGACTTGTTAAACACTGAATCAAAGCTGCATCTGAGAGGATGGCCAGCCAGCGAGGATAATCCAACTGATTCGTGAGGTACATTGAGCCGAATCCAAGTTCGCTGTTTCTTTTTATTCTTTTTGTTTTTTTAAAGCATTGTTCCTTATTTAAAAGGGAATCATGCTCGTTTTGTTCTCTTTAACTGACTCGGGTTTAATTGTTGTGTGACAACGGACAGATCTCAACAAAGTATTGCAGTCTCGCTCCATGTTAACACTGGATGAAATGAAGTATGTGAGTCTGTTCACAGCTTACAGTATGGATTATATAGACAGGAGATCTGGGAACTTTAGTTTTAGAGAGGACTGATGTTTTTTTTTTTGTTTTTTTTTTTAAATGTATATTTTGGAGGAATGTTACATCAAACCAAAACTGACTCAGATTTCTAAATGAAGGGGAATATTCTGACTGCAGATTGCAACCATCTGTTCTTTTGAAAGTGACTTTTTATGCCAAGTTCTGTGTCCATACACATACACACACACTTTGCATAAACACACATTTTACTGATGAATACATGAACTTGACATATGCGTATAAACTGAGCTGTGATTCTTTTTTCTTGGTTCATCAAGTGTATCAGCAAAAAAAGTTAGATGTTTTATGAATATATAGTATGTACTTATATATTCTTTTACTCTGTGATAACATTGTGGCGATTTGCTACAATGGAAGAAATTGACTTTAAAATTTTGACATATAAATTATTGGAATGTGACGATCGATGACATTTTATTTTCTTTTACTTGACGAATATATGAAAGAAAGTTGTACAGTATATTCAAGCATATTTATGATAGAGAGGTTAAAAAGGAGAGGACCACACATATTGCTATCCTTTCAGCTTTTGCATATCCACCGCTGCATTGAGAGAGAAAATGGATCTGAGTTTGATTACCCCCCGACTACCCCCCACTACTAACATCACATTTCCCAGGAAGCCAGCAAACATTGGCAGTCATTAAGTTTTTCTTGTACTGTGCGTCAATGATGTGTAAACGGTCTCCAAATGTGTACACATCATTTAAATGCAACAATCACATCTGTAAATATGACTTGATGTCTTCAGTGTGCACATTTTGTTCATGTGTACCACATTTATTTCAAATACAGTTTATTGAAAGACAATTTGACTGCTGATGGAGATTACAGATATTTTTGTGACTGACACAGTAACATACAACTAATAGAACAAAGCACTGACTTGGTAGTGGCAATATCCACCAAACTCCACTGTGTTTTTGGAAGATTTACTGGAAGCTCTTTACTGCTTCCATTCTGATTGTTTTACATCTGCCTCTCCCTGCTGGTCTAAAAACACCATGAGATACAACAGTTTTCACGGACAGATGATGAATGCTGACTTTGGGGGAAAAATAAATTCCATGGGCTTCTGCACATTTCAAGTAGGTAATAAGGTACTTCAGTCCCACATTTCACTTCTATAGCAATTTGTGGTCAAGTGCCAAATATAGATGAATAAAATTAAAAAAACACAGTATTGTATCCATTTATACTGTACAGTTGTTACCTGTCGAACAAAAAAACTTTGTCACTGTATCATTTTGTAGATTTTGTATTGTTAACTTGCATTATGTGTTCTGTGTAGGATGTCCATTTTGTTATTCAAATAAAGACAAAATGGGAAAATGGCTGATTGTGTTTTTTATATACTATAGACATAATGTGGTGTGTAATAAAGACATAATTAGCCCTACTTACAGCCTGACTTGAGGGATGGTAATCTTAATAACTGCTGCAGGGATTGCAATTGAATTTCATGGTTTCCAGAGGAGAAATCCTATTGACTTTTGTGATTCCTTTACTTTTTTCACTATCACAAATTTGTGATTCATTTGTGATTTTTCAATGAAATGAACACACATGATGAATGATGACAGGATGAATTTGAACATATTTTGTAATCCCGACTACCACCATCATCATGTCAAAAAGTTTAATCTGTACAGTACTGCTTAATGGCAAATATTGGCATGCTAACATGCTATAATGGTCAACATAAAATGTTGTGACATGTCATTGTGAGACTGTCTGAAGTCCACCATCAGCTCAAAATGTATTATTTATTCAGTAATTTGGTTTCTAATTATTATTAGCAAAACTATTGACATTCCCATCAGACTTGGCTTCAGTTTCAGTGTTAAATGCTAATTAGCAAATAATCACATGCTAGCCCACTAAACTAAGATGTTGAACATAGCAAACTATACTGCCACGCTAAGCCATAAAATTAAAACATTTTTAAAAATATATAATTTTGTGCAAAAAGATATAATATATAATAATACAATTAGCCTGGTGTTAAAAAGGTAAAGCTAGCCAACTAGACTGCTAAAACAAGAGCTAATGCCATAGCAAGTGAAAGCTAGCTAGCTTTTTCCTAATTTTTCTAATTGAAAAATAATTTAATGAACAGACATTGTGGTGATTTAATTTAGTATAACACGCGACTAATGTAACAGTAGCAACATCTTAAAATAGAGAAAAAACAGATAAGTTTTGCTCAAATATATCTTAATTAGCCTAGCTTAGAATGTCAGCATGTAAATTATGTACGTTAGCATTTAGCTAAGAGAAACCACTGCCTTTGATACAGCTTCAATGATTTGCTTGCATGCCTGTAGACATGTAAAAATGACATCTCTGTTGATATCTTTATTCATTTTTTCAACACAGCCAAGCACATGAGAACTACAACCAAGTGCCTCACAAGTTGTTTACAGTGTTTTTTTTTAGTCATCACCATCTTAAGTAACGTCCTACAAATGAACTCTTAGGCTATTTGTTGACATACAAGTACAACATGGCTGAAAAATAGATAACCCATTGAAAAACTCCTTGAGTACTCTTAAAGAGGGTGACTGCACAAAAAGTCACTATAATGTAAAGTACTTGAAATTCTTGGATAAATTGCTAACGAAATGCAACATATTATCATTAAAGGCATTAATAAATAATAACACAACTAACAAAAACAAAGGATGGCATGCAAAGAAGTTGCTAAATTACTTAGGACCAACTAATTCAAGCTGCGGCTACATACAGTACATCAGGTATTTCATGAGTCTAATCCTGACGTGTTATTTGGCAAAAACACAGACTGTACATTCACACAATTCAAATTCTTTTATACTGTACAATAAAAAAAATGAAACTGTGGAGAACATGGTCTGTTCTCCATCATTTCACCTCACAACACAGAGGATGAGTATGATGAGGAAGTAAATTTAACAAGTTCACAAGTATTTCTATAATGTCCTCTTTTTGTGTCGTCCTCCTGCACAGAAAAGACGACTTGCTTCATAGTGTAACAGTGTCAGACAGGGATCAGGCGTGTTGACGTTGACCTCGGAGCGTCGGAGCAACACCACCAATGGACTGTCCCCAATACTGTCAGTCAGCTTATCAGCCAATCAGTAGCAGCCTGGTAGATATCAGCCAACCAGCAGTCTCTTTTTCGTCTACCTGCGGCCCTTCGGGTCGGCTGACAAGCTGTCAGATCTCGGTCAGCGTGACCTTGTAGGTGTCTGCGTAGCTCTCGATGTTGAGGATGAAGGTGTCCTCGTTGGAGTAATGCTCGATGATGTTATCGTCCATGTTCACCAGGATCCTGACACAAAACACGCGTAAACTTTCATTTCATGTGCACGACATGAGGCTCTGAAAAGGCCTAAAAAATCTGTTTCCTCACTCACCCTTTTTTACTTTTCTTGTACACTTTGGCTATCCTCTCTGTGGGCACGCCATACTTCTCTGATATCTGTGAATGAGAAATGTGCAAATGAGCAGTTTTAAACAGGTGCTCTGCTGCTGCAGCTGCAAAAATTGCACCTTTAACTCTCTCACACGTAGTCAGAGAGGCACTTACAGCGTCCATCAGGCCTCTGAGCGTGGGAGACTTCAACATCAGAGCGTCAAACACCTCGTCTGTTTCCTTTCTTACGTACAAAAGCACTGCAGAGAGAGGAGGGAGAGTAAACTCTCAACTGTTAGCTGCAGAAGTAGTTTATATAGTTTACACACCTGTGTTTGGAGTATAGCAACACTTAAAAAGAGAAATGAAACTTGTTTCATGCAGGCTTCCTGAGGGTACCATAATTCAGTGCCTGCTGACATACTATTCTGTGATAAATTGTAAATCTTAATCAAATCAAATTGCTTTGTGATTTCATTTTGTAGTTTTAACGTCTATTTTCAATAATGCTCTATTGGTTAGAGTGTGAGCAGCATCCACTCACCTTCCTCTTGTAGCATTGCTATCTCTATTTTTATATTATTAATCTGGACTCTTGGCTTCCTTTTCCCTAAATGAAGCACTGGACCACCAGACAACATCCATTCTTTAACATTTGTATCATCAAAACACACGACAAAAATGCAAATACAGAAAACTTAAAAAAAATTCATTTACAGGAACTATTAACTATTCAACGAACGAGTGAAAATCTTTTTCCTGTTTGTCATTTATCTTTTATTTTTCAAACTTTTGAAGACATTTTGACATTTTCAAAACCAAATAATTAATGAATGAATCATGGAAATAAATTTCCATGACAACTAGGCAGTTAATAAGGAAGACTGCACGACATGATCAAAATCTGCAGAACTAAATTGACCTCACAGGGAAGCTGCTTTGTCAAATATTGTTTATATGGCCAAGACTAAACTTAGATCTCATGTTTTAGGCCAACATCTACAATTACACAACAACTTGGCCAAGTCAATGGATTAGTTGATAAGAAACTAACTTTAATTTAAAATGGTTTAAAATGGACAAGCAGCTAGAGACAAGCTACATGCAATACAATATAAATGAACTTAAAAATGATCAAACCAAAACTGAGTCAGTCCTGAAGAGTCTTAGTAGAAGCTGAACTACAGTCTGGCATTCATCCTCAAACCAGATGGAGTGGACCAAAAGAGTTTGAGCTGAACTGCAGAATATTGTTGCAGACTACCATCTCCCTATTCTCAAATAATTAGAAGGTTTAGACTATGGTCTGGTTTGTGTCTGCTCATTAAAATCAGAGACAGATATTTCTCAGGTCTGTGTCCTGCACTGACGATTGAAGTCAGTTAAAAAAAGATAAAAGGAAAGAACAGCGTGTAAGAGACGAGGAGGCAGCCTCACCTCTCTTGTGCGTCTCCTCTTTGATCTGTTTGTGAGGTGACGGACACAGATCTTCATCTGACGGCCTGAACATCCTCTTCACCAGCACGCTCCTGAAAACAAAAACAAAACATGAGTCATGAGCCATACGCATTATGTTTGCATTTGCGGTGACATGTGCATCTGCTGTATTTCATTTGCATACTTTATTCTTGGCCCCTGATGTAAATGAAAACATTCAAACACTCACCCTTCTCTCTCGATCTCCTCCGTGTTGAAGGTAAACACCTGGAAATAAAGCACTATTAACGTAAAGCTCTAAGGTTTATGCATAAACATAAAGTAGAATATTTCATTTGTACTGACTAAAGTGAAAAAAAGTAAAAGTGTAAAAGTGCAGAAGTAGCAATTAGTCAATCTGTATAAAAAACGCCACCCTGACTCAATCATGACTCAATCAATCATCTGAAAATCTCACTCTGCCAGCAACTCAAAGATGCTTTAAGGTCCAGCGTGTAACATTTCTGAATATTTCTTTGCAGAAAGAGAATACAATATTCATTAGTTTTTTGGGGGTTTTTTAGTGTATAATAAGCTGAGTATAAGAATTGTTTTGTGTTTGCCGAGCCCTTTATATCTGCACTGACAGCAGGTCCTCTTCCGCGGAGTCTACCATATTGAACCGCCATTTTTCTACAGTAGCCCGGAGCAGACAAACCAAACACTGATCCAGATATGGACTTTTTATGTTTTTTATGTGAATTATGAACTTTTATTTTTTATGTGAATTATGAACAAAAGCATACTTTTAGTTGTAATTTGCAACTTCACTGCTAGGTACTGCTAAATCCTACAAACTGGACCTTTAAACGAGGCACCATCTCTAATGTTTTAAGGTGTCACAAGCCAAATGATGAAAAATCACTGTACTATATTAAATGTCTGATATATTTGGTGGAGTAAAAGGACAATATTGCCTCTTAAGTAGGAATAGGAACTAGCAGAAAATGCTAAGTAGCTTAAATTTGTACCTCAGTAAGTTACTTGTGAAAGTGAGCTGTGGCTCCAATTTCACCTTTGAGCAGATGAACTCAGCTGATAAGAAAACAAGTTCTTTCACTTTTGTTTATAGTGAGGAATGTGTGTGTGTGTGTGTGTGTGTGTGTGTGTGTGTGTGTGCAGGTAATCTACCTGTCCAGCTCTCTGCAGGTTGCCAAAGTGAACGTCAGGGATAAAGAGTACAGGCTGAGCCTCCAGGTCACTCATGGTCTTGAAATAGGTGGTGTCAGACTTCTTGGGAACAGTTATCACGCCTCCGTCTTTCCCTGAAGATAAAAAAAACAAAAAAAAAACAGAAACATGCTAAAATTAATATCTTAATAATACCATTCATCTAATAATAATACCAGATTTGTCATGCAGCTCAAACCTTTCGACTTCTTGCGGAACAGCTTTCTCTCCTCATCCCTTATTTTCCTCTCTGCTCCCTGAGATGACAAACACATAACAAGACATCAGTCTGTGGAAATGTGGAGAGCCTCCTTGAACTCACTTCTTACACAAAATTTGTAATCACTGCATCATTCTGTTGGACAGACAAGTCTCAGAAAATCAAATGTTTTTTTTCTTATACATAGTGTGTGTGTGTGTGTGTGTGTGTGCGTATGCACAGGTGTATTTGGAGGCTCACTGTGCAGGTGAGGCCACTAGAGGGAGGACTGATATCATGATCCATCGTCCTCACTGCACCTATACACCTGAGCACTGTGCAGTCCAACACACTTCCTGTCACACATTTACAACTTACACTGCAGCATTTTTACCTTCTGGTACAGATCCAGACGCCTCAACACAAAGTCTGACAGCAGCAAATGAATATTAAAATCTGTGACATCAGGTGTCTTTGAAAATGTGGTGAAGCCTCATGGAAGAAAATGCATTAGTGCCATGAATTACATCTACCGTGATTCATTTTGTTCACATGCACACTGTTTATTTTATTGCAGATGAAAGAGTTTAAGCAGCACTCTTCTTGTAAAATGACCCATTTCAAACCATCATAAAAATACATATTCATAATGACAACAGGGAGCTCTTTGGTCGGTTAATTACTTGATTAATTTTTCAAGCAAAAATGCTAATTATGCTAATTATTCTCTGGTTTCAGCTTCCCAACTGCGAGGGATTTCTGCTTTTTGCTTTTCTTTGACACATACTGAATATTTTTGCTTTAATAAAACAAGAAATTTCATCACACCGCCGTGGGCTGTGGGGAAGCATTTCCACTATTTTCTGATGTTTTATAAATTCACTCAGTGAATCAATTAAGCAGAAATTAACTGGCAGAGTAAGAGCAATATTCCTCTTTTAAGATAACACATTCACTCATTAATTCACTTAAAATTCTTGTTTCAATAACACGGGACACAAGCCCTCATCACATTAAAAATATTTACAAGCATACAAATGGTTCTCTTCATTTACTGACAAAATAATTCAGACTGGTTCCTTATTACTGATGCAGACGAAGTGATTTCTCACCTTGTCACAGAAGACCTTGATCTGTGAGAAGGCCCTGTGCAGGGGCTTGTTGCTGCGGTTGTTGTAGCTGTACGTGTCGATCTGGATCATCAGAGGAAGACCCTTGACCCCCTTCTGAGAGGAGAAGTCTGTGCTCAGACAGTTGACTGTGATGAAGATCTGCCGGGGACACACAGGGAAAATATTGACAAGCGCAAATAGAAGTCAGTCTTTGAACAGCACAAAATGAAACACCTGCATCAATTTGGATATTTTCCTATTTATGTGTGGTTTAAAAACACAAATAAATAGGCGCCTGCTCAGAGGTTGCATCCTTATTTGAAATGCTTTATTGCCAAAGACATAGTTCAATTATAAAATGTCTACAGTGAGGGCCATGGATTATCCAGAGTGAAGGGGATTATCTCTGGAGCGATACATGGCTGCTCACACAAAACAGGAAACACAAACAAAATTCCTTTCACCTTTGTTGCATTCGGTTGGCTGCAGAAGTTTCAGATACCTCGAAATCCCGGTAGATAAAAATCAAAAGTACATGTAACTACACGGTCACATAGCACGAGGGATTAGTGACAAACTGTCTTTTTTTGTGAACATTTAATAAGCTGGCAGCCGCTGACAACATGTGCAACTTCCTGCAGGGTTTCTACAGCAACATGACTGTTATATTTCTGCATTTATTTCTGTATTCATCAAGAGTTTTGTTTCTTTCTATTTAGACACTGAGAGCTACAACTGTGACTTTCCAATTTACATGTATTTGATGTCATTACAGACTGGGATGTACCCTGATGAAGGTCTAATGACTGACAGCTTGACATTATCATGAAATACTTAAATTAAGTACAGAGTCATACGTGTCTCCACAGCACACACATATAGCATTTCTGCTATTTACAACTCATTTAACTCTGACCCGAGCCCTGTGACTCATGTCAGGAACATGTGGGAAGATGATCCGGGCACAAAGATCACCGATGATTAATGACAACACATGTTTAGTTCAGTTCACTCTTCTTTCAACCCGCACACGACACTCCAGTACAACATACTATTTTATTGCAAGGTTGTGACCATGTAATCACAACTCTCCACACTTTGACACCTCTTTGCTGACTATTATGAAATAAAGGCCAAATAATTCAAAGAAATTATCTTCCTATGAAGAACTTGTACTGAGTATGCTGAGCTCCGGTACAGCTGTTTGGAAGACATTATCTGCACAAAAGTCAAATTGCTGAAAGTCAGATACTGTTTTTTAGATATAACTAGTTTGTCGAGAAGTCTGTGGACTTTCCTGAGACATAAAGGTTTTTTATTAGGTATAAACATATGAAATTTCACCAAAATAAATGTGATCTATCTCTTTTAGGTATCTATTTTTAGACTTTGCCAACTAGATCTAAAACACGAGAAGCATGTGCAGTAAATGACCTGGGAATTACACCTGTTCCTGATAAATTTGGGCTCAATAGTCACACAGATTAAAAGAAAGAGAGAGAGAAAGAGTCAATATTGGCGCAGAGAAGTGTGCTTGGATTTCCTCCAGCAACGTCTTTGTCCCCGGGCAGCCATTACAATGCAAGAGCCACATAACACACACAAACAGAGACTGACTCACACACACAGTCAGCCGCATTCACACAGAAATGAGGGCAAAACAAACAACAGAGGGTGGGGACGGGGATTGGTTTGTGCTGGCCCTTGGGGGGCCTCTGGAGTTCAAACAGTGACGTGGCTCCATCTAAGGAGTGGCCACAAAGGAGTGGGCTTCACAGAGACAAAGAAGACAAACAGAGCAAAAGTACACAACGCTGCCCATCAGTTTTATGGCAGACAGTCGAAAATAGACCAGACTATGCAAAGGTGCTGCTTTAGGCTTTCCAATCGCGTATCATAGTCTAAGTGAGCTCTTCATTGTTGGTGATGTGTACGGGTGCTTGCATCACAGTCAAAAACCGGTTAATTTGTCAAACAAGAGTGCATTTGTTTGCCAATACTTGAATCAGCACAAAAAAACCTGTCCTGCTGCTTTTCTGACATCTACAACACGCCTCCAGCTAGAGTAAATATAGTAGACCGGTTCCTGGGAAATTTACAGTGACATTTATATCCTGTAAGAAAAAAAACAAGAATAGATGAAGAATATCATTTTTGTTTTGTACCTTGGCCTCTTCATTCACGTCCCAGGTGAAGGAGATGGCGTTGTAGGCGATTTCTTCAATGTTGCCGATTGTGTTGAAGCTCTCCTTGTAATCAGCTGGGAGGACAAACAGAGAGATGGTTTATCTTTCAAACATAACTTCGGCTATGAAAGCACAGAACCAACTTTTACTTGAGTTTTCTTCAGCCGTCCCTCCATACGGCAAAAACTGGTCAATAAATGACACAATCTGGTAGCTATTGCTCGTTAAGATAAGCCATCGAATGGCACGCTTCAATTTTATGAGATAAACCCTTATCTGTTTGGGCAAACAAACTCTTAAATGCTTCAAAGGCAGCAGGAGGAAACACAGGAAGCTGTTTGGCTCCGAGAGCCATATTAAAAGCCAGTCGGGTGAGTGCATCGGCTGAGAATTGTTGACCTGTGTGTGGGAGCGTCTTGGTAGACGGAATTACAGTGCTAAATAACTGTGATGTCGCTGCTTCAGGATCTCTGTTATCGTATTTACAGACATGACTTGTAGTTTTGGTGATGATGTTCCAGCAGAAAGCAGCAGCTTTTGTCTCAACTCCAGGAAAAAGTTAGATTTTCTAGATAAATGTCTATCAAGATGTCAAAAGCCATTTTTAAGCAACAGCAGTGTTTGCTCATGAGTGCAGCATTCCTCAACTGATGCAGATCAGTCGTCCAAACATAGTCTGCTCGTGTATATAAAAACGATGCTGCACTTGTGCGATCTGTTTAACGTAAAGACTTACATCCTCAGTGGGAACAAACAGGCTTGGGTGTGGTAAGAAAGTGTGAATGGATGAGAAATCATCTTTTCATGGGGTTTGTTGGCATTAGGTAAATACAGATGATACCAGCCTTCAGGTCAGCTTATGCTCAAACACAACTGGTTCATATGATGGAAAAGTATTTAGAGTTCTTCTAAACAGCCACACTGGAAGGCAGAGTACAAAGCTGGAGAGAACGGGGAGGTGCATTATTGTTGAAAACTGAGAGAAATATTTTAAATGAAACAGGAGAGCACGACAGAAAGTTACAAAAACGTCCGGACATTGCTCCACCTAAAGCGACGTTGGAAAGGTGTGGGGGGAGGGGAAGCTCTTCTGAAGTCTGTATGACTGGATGAGACAGACATGATTTGGAGACACACACACTCTCTTTCAGTCACCATGGACCTCCTCCATCATCCTAACCGCCGTTACATCGACATTTCCTGGTTCTGCAGCAGGTGCACAAAGCTGCAGTGCAGGCGGCAACATGCTTATCTGCCAGCATCCTCCGTTAAATAACCCCATTCAAATGATCCATTCTGCGACACGGCCCGGTGACATGACCAACCCCACCTCCCACCCCTCCCCTGACAAAACCCTCCACCGCTATTCAAATCAAGCTCTCTGGACAGCTTCAGGTTACAGGCTGCATCCAGCTACAGGCTGGCCTGGCTCTGGGGAGCAGGGTGGAGGGGACTGTCATTTGACCTAAAGAGCTGTTTGAGTGGAGGTTCTCCACCTTAGTGCACAGTCATACACTCACATATATAAATTAGAGCTTTTTGTTAATGTGCTAATGCGAATATTAGAGGTGCTGGTATGTTGGACAAAGCTAGGCTGGCTGTTTCCAGCCATTATGCTAGGTTAAGCTCACGAGTGCAGCTTCATATTTATAGAAAGATATGATAGCGCTATCATTTTTGTCATCTAACTCCCAACAAGAATGCAAATTAGCAGGAATAACAGGATGCAGAAATACTGTTCCTTTACTACAGAGCAAGGTCTGTTTGTATTAGAGTGATTTTCCCTGCCAAGAAAGCATGGCAGGCATATTTAAGGTAGGAACCGGTAAAGATTTCAGAAATGTATAAAACTAAACTAAACTTAACTCTGTGCATCTGAATTTTGTATTTTTCTTATTTCTACTATCATGAAAGCTTAAATGTATCTCCTGACACACGGGCAGATACGAAGACACGTGAGAATCGTAGACTGATTAGTCTTGCTTGATGTAAATACAGGAATTAAGATGAAGATCTAAATTGGGCAAGAATTACTTTCAACAGACCAAAAACAGCCAAGGTAACAGTGTGGCTAGCATTCCTCTCCCTGTCCCAACAAGCTGCGTATATGATTGTGTACGTGTGTCTCCCATCCACCTCAAGTCTCCCACATACCTCTGAATCTCTGCCCGGTTAGCAGGCCCAAGCTTGTCAAACGCAAACACCCTACAAGCTTCTCACACACACTCATTCAACAAGGCGTGGAAAAAAGAAACGCTTGGTTCAAATTCAAATCTATCAACATCCAAAGGTCAAAAGTCTTAAAATACAGATACGAAGCTTCAGGTGAGGAGTGTTTGTTCATGGGAAATGCTTCCAGAGAGAGAAAGTTTGTCACCATTGTACAAGTTTTTTTTTTCTCACATCAGTGTTTTGCTCAATCTGACAGAGATTGTTGAGGAGATTAGAGGATTTATGTTGTGTGTCCCAGCAACACCTAGACATTAAGAGATTCAGGTGTGTGTGTGTGTGTGTGTGCAGGATGGTGGGCAGCTGAACAGCCTGAGGCAGACAGTTGGGTGGGGGCTTGTTTGCTCTTAGTTTGGTCATGCCTTGTTTATTAGCTGAGCGCATTCCAGCATTTGCAACAACATAAATCTGTCGTTGTCTTTTGTCTCAATTGTTTGATTCATTCATTTGAAGAATTTGCTGTAATTCACAAATAAACACGGAGAACATGGAGTCCACTCTTACCGATGTCTAAGACTCTCTGTTTGGCTGTGTGCTGCCGGGAGTGCCAGTACTTCCAGTATTTAAGCTGCTCGTCTCGGTTCTTGTCTTCGCTGAACACCACCATGATCACACTCTGAGAAAGAGAACAAGAACGATGAATCTCGACCAAGTGCTGGGCAAGTTTTAGATTCAGATGCTTCAGCCCGTGTTTCAGACTGAGCTTCCTTAAAAGATAATTATTAATAATAAGGTTTGCACTAAGTTTAATAATAAACTTAACAAACCTTATTATTATTAAACCTGAGCAGTCGTTGACGTTTTAAACTTGCAGAGTGGACACATTTGTTTGGAGGAGAGTTATGGTCTGCTCTTGCTGTAGTTATCCATACACAGTTTTCTCGTTCTCATCATCAGTCTTGCCCTGTAGGGCTTATAGTAGCAATCTCAGTAATTAAATGCCATAGGAATGTCATAGTAAGCATTAATATTAATGGCCAAAACTACAAATATTACAGTATAATATATTACCACGTTCTCATAAACCAGAATTCTAATCTATTGTCTTGCCAGGAATTTCAACTGGAGTAGTGTTTGTGTGATGAATGTCCAGGATTCACTCTCCTTTAGCTCTCTTTGGGTCTTTTCCGACTTCTGAGGAACATATCTGTCTCTTTAGCTAATGCTCCACTATGATCATCAGCTAGCCTTTATCTTTGTCTTCCTCCTGTTAGTTTCTGGGTGGGTAGTGTGCATCTGGAAACTACAGTAATGAGAGCAGTGCTGCAGGCTGTAAAACCAAAACAATGAGCTGATAGATGCTAAAACGCTCTGTAGAGCTGAGGGGAAGTCAAGGGAAGGGAGTCATGTAATGTGATAATTCTCTGCGGGTTTGCGGCACCTTTTCATCTTACACAATCATACATTGTTTTTATGAACAAATAACATTAGAGCAGCTTTGAAAAACGTGAATCATGGGTAGACTTAAATATAAACAAAAACATATCACAAATAAACTAAAGATGAGGACAAGAGGATGAATTGATCTGCTCACCCGGACTTTGCTGATGGGGTGACGGAGGCGTTTGTTGGTACTGAGCTCGTTGAGCGTCACGGCGTAGAACTGGCCTTTGTTTAGGTAGGTCATCGGTCCTTCACCCAACTTCTGACGTAGCGAGCGAGTAGCATCCAATGTGTACTGGAAGCTATCGCTGTATACACACATAGAGAATAATATGTGATTAGACATAACAAGACGGGATGAGGGTACAACAACACACACTTGCATGCTTTTCTGGATCACTTCATGTCAGTGTTGGATTGATGAATATTTGTGCTGTAATAACGGGCAGACTAAGTGAGTGTGTTCTGGGCGACTTACACTCCCTCCTGGTGAAATAAGAAGTCATCTGGAGCCAGAGAGGAAGGTGTGTGATACTTCTGTTGAGAACACAGAAAACCCACAGAAAGGGGAAATTATTTGGGCACAATGACAAGTTCATTAAGCCTGAGAGGAACTGGTTAAACAAAGAGTAAGAATAAATGAGGAAAAGACACAGTTCAACAGCAGTATTGTCATAAATATAGATCAAAGTGACAACATCTCGGCCAGTAATTCAACCTCTGCTCGTAGATTCCTGTTCAGATAATGAACCTCTGGACTAGTGAGTGAATCATATTTAAACATCTATCTGTCTTCATGTAGCATTACACAACTCCACCCTCGCATGTACTGCTAAAGATCAACAGCGCGTGAAATTCAGTCTTGTAGTGCTGTAATTCCCCTTTTGTGTGCCTCATAGCTCATTCAGCTCTGGTTCGTACGCGTAGATTGGAAAGATGATAGCAATGAATAATAAATGCAGGCAAAGAGTGAGTCCTTTTCTCAACGCAAAACAGATTTTGTGAATCAATTCTGCAAAGTTGTTATTGGAAATGGGGCATGATCACATCTCGACAGAAGCAGTGACTGACGCTAAAATATCTACCTGTGATATACAAATCTACTTCCATCTAGTTTGACGTGTATTTTGACTGTATGCTGTAGGAGTGAAAGAAAATAGGGCATCAAGAAACTGGGTCAAGAAATGCAACAATAGCTTTTGTCATCAGTAACAGTCTCATTTAGGGCAGTAGTCCCAAACCAATGTTATTTTCCCTCCTTAATTTTCTTCATTTGAATCATTTTAAACCCCTGAAAAGTTCAAATGAGCATAGTTTGGTGTAGGTGAAATATGTTTTTCATTCCCTCTTATTCAGTGAATGTCAATGCTGTGTAATTTACAGTATCTGTTCAGACCGTGGCCCCCTTTCTCACCCCGTCTCTCTCCTCTTCATATGGGCTGTCAGGCGGACTCTGCTGGTCTTCTTTCACATACGAGCTGTGACTGACGGTGGTCACCTCGTATGGACTCTGTTCGTAGATCACCCTCGCCGACTCCTCTCCTTCCACCCTGTAGTGAACGCCCGCTCCCGTCATGAAGACGGGTGCGTACATCTCGGCCTTCACCACGGCCACAGCCGGCGAGCCTCCGTCCCCTGACGTCGCCCCGGTTGTCCCTGTCGTGCTGCTGAACTGCTCCCGTTTGGCCTCCTGGTGCTCCGTGTTCAGTGACAGGTTAACGGGGACGGATTTGAGGACCTGGACACGGTTGTCTACTGTCTCCACCTCGCTTTGGCTGCTGGGAGTGCTTGGTAAAGCAGACCTGAACAGAAACATGGAGAGAACAGGAGTTGGGATGTCTTTCTGCCTTCTTTTTTCATTACTTTTGCCCCAAAGCCCTCTCTCCTTCCTCATAATTACAACAGATAATAATAAAAAAATATATATTTTATAACTATAATAATAGTAAACACAGTCAATAAAAGCCACTAAAACTTAACACAACTGTGTTGTGAACAACACAATAATTTGAAGCTTAAAGCGGAATTTCAGGAGCCGGAACACACCTCAACACCTCTACCAGCAGCATCATAAGTTCATGCCTAACCGTGTCCTCCATTTCACTCTCACATTCTGCCCCCCACCCCTTCCGTCCCTTTACTCTAACTCTCCTTCCAGTCTCCATAGGGTCATAGGGGGTCCGTCATGCCCGGGAGCTACGGCGGATTTCCCTTTCGAAATTCCCCCCCAACGCAACCGCATTCGAAGATCCACAACCATCGTCTCACAAAGCAATACACAGTTCTGCCAATGACTTGACATTATTCCACAGATCTCCAAGTGGTGCCAAGGATGCAGCAATGCACCACCAATGACAGACAAAAAGAAGCTTGTAGAGGTGGATATAAAAAGTGCAGGATTTAAAATACATCTTTGTAAATGTTCTACGAGGAATTGAATTTAACATTTTTTGAGAATTGGGGCTAAAAAACTGTTGGTGCTGGAGCTATAGACTCAAACGCAAAGTAGAGGAATCAAACCTGTCCAAAACTCTTAACTCGTAAGATCTTTTCAGACTAAAGATTCACAATGAAATGCATATCCGTGCTGGCACTGGGTAACACAGGTGAGAAATTGCTGGCAACAGGTAAATGAAATGATGCAGCCCTACTCTTGTATTCAGCAACAACAGAGAGGATGGATATCTCCCCTTTCAACCTGAAAGTAGGCCACACTGTCTCCCTGATTATGAGTAAGTTACCTTTTTTGGAAATTGAAGTTTTTTTGTTCCAAACTTTTCTCTTTGTCCTACAGGGGACCAGCTGGTTTTACTGGCCTCAGTCCAGTCTGTGCTTCTTTCATTCAGTATCAGCGCTTCAAGCGAAACAAGATTCACTCACCCGTGATATTTACACATGCATTCAAGTACCTGTCTTGTCTTACTATTACCATCAGTAAATGTCTTTATTGTCTTATTTATAATTGTGTCTGAGTTCTTAGAAAAGCAGTTTACATGTAACTGTAATTAACCACAGGCGCAACATGTCACGTACAGCAGTTACAGAGCTCCAGGATTTAATTCCATACATTTCAGGGAAGGGTCTGCTAGCAACTACATGTTAAGCATTTTTTGTCTGCCTCTTTCTGTCTGTACATGTACCACCTTGAGAGAGACCCAGATTCACTGACCTCTTCTCCTGCTCCTCTGTCATTTCAGTGACTTTTGGAACAGACAGAAGCCTCTTTTCTTTAGGCACCTGGAGGGAAGAAAGAGGATGTGTTATGTCAGTCGACATCATTCAAAAGATGAGATATGGCTTCCAATCTTAGCTTGACGTTTTTCTTTTTGTTTTCTTTATTCCTGCACACATTACTGGAAAGTGTATGTTGTCTGTTTACTTCAAGCCTCTGCACCCTGTGTTCTAACTGCACTGGTGCAGTTAGAAATGTGGTGAAGAAAAATGGGAATTGGAAGCAGATATTATAATAACAGATGAACAATGGGAGGAAACATTTAAAGCATGACATAAAATAAATAGCAGCCCATCATGGCAGGAATGTGATTGAAGCTGAAAATTAGACATATACATATATAATACTTCTGAATTAATTGTTCAATTGGAGGGGTTGACCACATATATTGCCCAAAGATCTTAAATTTCTGAATGAATATTCAAAAGTAGATTAAATATTTTGGGCATTAACTTTGCTTTATATCCAGTGTTTTAGTGGGTATACCACCTAAATACTACTTTACTGAGGGTTCTGCTTAAAATAGTTAAGAAAACAATGACAGCTTCTTCCTGGTTGAAGCCACAGGAAGCCTAACAGAATGAAAAGACGGGGTAAAAAAAGTCTTTATCATGGAGAAAATCACTGTGAGTTTACGACTGAAAATAGACAAGTTTACTGAAGATGGTCACCATGAAGACAAGCAATGCCAGAACTCTAACTGCATCATTTTATTATTATAGATATGTTCAGAGTGGACATGACTGATGTGTAACTGCAAAAAGCTTGTGTTGTTGCTCAATGTCTAGAAGTCTAAATTAATATCATATTGAATGATAAATTAATGTGGCATTAAATTATTGTACTGCGCTTTTAGTAAATCGCTTTGCTTTTTCTCTGAACTCCTCCAAAGCAACTGCTCAGCTCATTAGTTTGAATAATTAATAATTGTATATGTGTTGTGTGTATTGTATTGTATTCTTTTTGTCTCCAAGCTGTGAAAACAGTGGAAAATGTATTTTAATGTGAATTATAGTTTCCCTTATCCCAGAATAATGATTTCAAATATTTAGTTTTGTGTGACCACCACTCAGTGATATTCAGGATTATCATATGAGACAAAGAAGAGCATCAATACCTCACATTTGAAAAGCTGGAACCAGAACATTTTGGATTTCTCTCAACTGTATATGAGTATTATAAGCATTATCTTCCTCTGTCACATTCCCATGTACGTTATGTGCTTATGAGATTGGACTATTTTTCACACCTTGTAGTAGTCGTACAGCAGTCCCAAGGCGTTGGCGCTGTCGTCGTCCCCGTTCATGGTCATCATAGCCTTGGTGGCCGCCGTCAGCGGGTTCTCCAGGTACGACCTCCATGCCTCGTCCTCGCTGGTGTAGGCCCGCCGCACTGCAGGGAAGGAGCTCTCGTTGGGGACCACCACCACCAGACGTTTACTGTCAGACATACATAAAAATATTTCATTCTCACAAGGTTAGACAAGTTAATCTGCTGCTTTTCGCAGCACAAATGCTCAAAGTTGTCCACTTTCTAATTGCGCTATTTAAAATGATTTTTTGTTTGCTGATTAATAAAGTAAGATCTGGTCATTTTTGTACATTTCCTAAAATAAATAGATAATGAAAAATACAGTCCATCTAATGCATGTCTTGTATGTACATAGGTTTGTCTGTGTAGTCTTTAGGCCCACTTAAGTCAAGATCACAGACCGGTTAAACACACAGTGTTGTCACAACATTTCTTGAACTCAGCCAATCACAAGAGAGGCTCCAAATGTGTCAAATTGCACTTAGAATATGTAGCATAATGAACACTATGAGTGTAATAATACACCTGCCTGTTATTTTTAATGCTGTCACGTCGTGTAAGTTCATTTTTCTGTTTCTGTTTGTATGAATCAAATGTTATTCTTAGATGTGACATGATTTGGAAACTCAAATAACAGATTTACATCATAGAATGTGTATTAATACGGTTGTATATTTAATCAGCATTAAATCCTGTCTGCCAGATCTACAAACAAACCCAAGCGTCCCGCCTTTAATCTGTGATGTCACCCTGATGCAAACATTTACAGAAAACATGCAAAGGTAAAAAAAAAAAAAAAAACATCAGGTGTGCAGGCTGAAGCTGTTTTATCATCTCTGCTCTACCACAGCTGTTACATTACACGTCAGTCTTCGCTTTCTCTCCCTTTGTCAGAATGTTGCTTGCAACAGCCTTATAAATTATATCTATCATTACAGCGAATCAAACTTTTATTGATTTTCCTTTTATCACACATTCTAGTCTTCTAGCTTCTCCATGGCAACCGCAGACTGCAGGTAGAGAGCTGATATGCAGGTAAAGCAGACAGGAGGTGATGTTTGTGATGTGAACAACTCTACTCTGGTGGATTAGACCAAATATGAGCACTGTGTCGTAACAGTGTTAGGAAGCTGCGGAGTGACTGAAGCAAGCAACACATTCAGACACATTAGAGATATTTAGCTGCTTGATATTGAAATATGAACAACTGTATTGATTCCAAAAAATAATATTCATAACAATAATAGTAGTAGTAGTAACGTTAGAAACCACTGCATTGCTTTAATAACGATCCAGCAAAATTGTATGAGTCATTTTGATTGTTATACTGATACAATAACACACCTTTCCTCATTTATATCCCTCTTGAGATCATCAAAAACGTTTTTTTTTTTTAAATTATTAAATTATTTATCATCTAATTCTTCTCTGATTGTCGTTAAAGGAACGTTAGTGCAGCACAAAAGCCATAATCATTTCTTCTTTAATATAAATGGAGGTTCTGGTGGTTACAAAACAACACAGGAGGCCAACAAGCTGTCCTCATTCACGAGCAGAACCGTCGCTCACTTCATGGCCTAAAATATGATAATTGCATTGCAATGCAAAAAAAAAAAAAAAAAAAAAAAAAAGAGCAGAGCTTAATCTCCATTTACAGTCAAAATCCAGTCGATCTTGCACTTTGAAGGCTTTTTCCATCAGTTCAGTCAAAAATGGCGAATTCAGCTCTAACGAAAATCCACGGCGCCAACTTTACTTCTAACTTTTCCTCCAGGAAAAAAAAAGTTTAATACCTGCCATCAGTTTCCAAAAGTAACACAGTCAGAAAGCTGACCTTCTTCCTATCCTGTCATGCAGGCTAAGTTAGATTTTAAAATACTGTAATTAGTGAGTAAAAACAAAAAGGAAAACACTTAAAGCGTTTTCCCTTCAATCATCAAAGATCCTCTCCGCTGGCTCGATCACTTACTTGTCTGTCTCCTGTGACATATTTTGCTTCCTCTACGATTCTTCCTTGTGAAACTGGACTTTCAAGTCGGAGCAGGTAATAGAGTGAGTGAGCTGCCAGAAGTTGGGTTACAGGTAAGTCGACTTTTTCTCGCCCCGCTTCTTTTCTCCCTGCCCCTCTCTCTCACTGTCTCTCCTCCACACTCCACCTGGCAGGTGAAACCTTTTGTCCCCCCCCTCCTCCCCAGCAGCCAATAATCACTCTTCTTCTGTCTCGCTTTTTTTTAAAAGAAAAATTAGTATTATCAATTTGTAGTGAGATTATGGCACATGTCAACTTATCCCGCTGCCGTGCAATTTAATAATTGCTTTGGCTTGCTTTAATGGCAACTTTGCCGGAAAAATTCTTTCACTGTGAAAGAATTGAGGTTGAGGGCGAGTCTGCCGCTGATTGGCTGCTGCAGAGCGAAGCTGGCTTCTGATTGGGTAAAAAAAGTAAAGCGAGCCAGGTAGAGGCCCACCTCACCTGCAAGTAAACGAAAAGAGGGCATTGAATGCACCATGGTGACAGAGAGAACAGAGAAACGCAGACTGCTGACGTGCAGAAATTGTTTGTGCATTAAATTTGACTTTCATTTGACAAAATAAAGCATTTTACAAAAAGACTGAAAGTTGTTGGATTTCATGCATGACTGCACAGCTTCACAGCTCAGGCCTCAGACTGACACACATCCAGAGGTTTTCTTCCTCCCCACAGCCACTGATTTAACCTTTCCCCCCTCTAAATTTTCATAATGACTTTGCCAGTGCCAGTGTGTGTGTGTGTGTGTGTGTGTGTGTCTCAGGTAATCTCAGAGCAGACAGAAGGCAGGGAGGAGCCCTGTCATTACCTGCCACAATGCCATTGTCCCCCTTAATGAAGCCATTGTATGAGGAGATCCCAGTGTTTGGGATTACCCTGCCAGAGCAAACAATGTGTGTGTGTGTGTGTGTGTGTGTGTGTGTGTGTGTGTGTGTGTGTGTGTGTCTCAGACGATCCTCAATATTCCATGTTTCTTCCCTTTTTGATGTTTCAGTTATTATTGTAGATCAACAGGTGACAGATGGGACACTATGTTATATTGAACAGTATAACATAACATAAGAACAGTTTAAATGTTAGATAAACTAAAACCTTGATACAATGTTATAAATCTAGACCTGGTAAAATGATGTGCCTGATTATTAGTGCATGTAATTAATATATAATGTCTCATATGAATGTGGATAACAAAGTTTATGAGCTATTCACTACACTTGTAAAGAAACTAAAATAGTGGAATGTAACTAAGTACATTTACTCAAGCACTATATTTAAGTGCAATTTTGAGGTGCTTCTTCTTGACCCGAGTATTTAATTTTTGTGCTATGTTGTACTTTTACTCCTTATTCCGCTTTATTCCTCTTTCCAGATTAATAATCTCAAGAGTCCTCAGATTATGACGCTTTGGAGGAGTTGTGACTCATCTCATCTGATAATGTGCTTTATAATAAATGAATAAATCACTCACTGGGTGACTTTTCTGTACTGATCTGATAATATGTCAGTACATTTATTTAAGTTGTATTTACTTGTAATTGACGGTGGCATTTATGAAAGTAAATCATCCTTCTTCCACCACAGTTCTACTCCACTACATTTATTACATTTTATTCCACTACATTTGCCTAACAGCTCTAAAACCCCTGCTGCATTTACAGAGCTACAGACTAACAAAGACAAACATTACCTTCGGTTGTATTTTCAGAAACAGTTTGGATGCACTTACCAAACTGGTTTGATGTCTTATGCTAGTGTTTGCATGTCACAATATGGGCCTTTTGCTTATGAATGCCTGCAGGTGCTCTTGTATGGAAATCTTAAATTATGCTTCAGATTCAGTTAAACCGTCAATGGTGTATGTTTGTGTGTGTTTGTGTGTGTGTGTGTGTGTGTGTGTGTGTGTGTGTGTGTGTGTGTGTGTATGTGAGGGACAAGCATATATTTGTGGCCCTGTGGATGATCACTACTATCCTCCCTTCACTAATTTGTTTTACAGAGCACCTGGGCTTTGCTGAGCTCTGTTTGTGTGTCAGTTTGTGTGGTATTCATGTGTGTGTGTGTGTGTGTGTGTGTGTGTGTTTAAATGGAGCTGCTAGATAAATACAGGTGGAGTCCTTTTTTCCCAACACACAGACAGAGAGATGAAGCAGAGTGACAAAGGAGAAAGAGAATGAACACAGTCACTGAAAGTAGTTATGTTAAAGAAGTTATGTTATATTTATATTATATTAACATGAACGGTGGTGGATGAATGAATGGGCCTACTGGCCATAGGTCCCTGGTCTGTGACACAAAATGACCACAAAGAGCCATAAAACGACCACAAAGAGACATAACATGACCACAAGGAGACACAAAATGACTACAGAGACACAAAACAACCACTACAGGACAAGTTCAAAGAGATACAACAACTAAAAGGCAACACAAAATGATTTTGAAGAGATGTAAAACAATCACAAAGAGATGCATTCATCTACAGAGATACAAAATGATGACAAAAAGACGTGAGAAGATACAATCGATTTAAAAAAGACACAAAACAACCACAGAAAGTTGAGAAACAATTAAAAAACAAATGCAAAAGTAAACAGCTACAAAGAGATCCAAAAATGATGACAAAGAAACACAAATGATTACCGGGATGTAAAACGTAACTACAAAGAGACAACCAGAGAAAGATGAAAAACTACTAAGAACCAGGGGCTAAACAAAGCAACAATAAAGAGACTCAGAACAACTACAGAATGGCAGAAAACTACAGAGAAAAGACACAAAGCAACTACAAAGACATGCAAAACTACCATACATGAGGACGAATGGGGGGTGGGGGCTTTTACATGTCTGTGCCCAGGGGCCTGTTGTCTCTAAATCAGTCCTTGTACATGAATCATTAACTCTATTCATAAAACAAAGTGAGCTGTATGTTTGCCTTGAATTAATCAAAATGATGGCTATGTATGAGCCTTTCTGCTTTCTATCTACACATCTCCCTCCATGACTTCTTCCTGCTGGAATGTCTGCCATGTGGATGTATGACAGATTAAATAGTGTGAAGGCTACCATACAAGCTGCCACAAGCAGGCATGGGCAAGACAGGAAAGTCAGGGGCCAAGAGCCACAGAATACCTTTCTCTGTGTGTGTGAGTGTGTGTGTATGTGTGTGTGTTTGTGTGTCCCTCTCTGTGTGAGAGGTGAAAGATGTATCCTACATACCAGGAGTTTTTTCGCAGGGAGAAGCAGCTTGTCTGGACTTGGCCAGGATTAGGTGTCTGACTCTACCTTTTTGAGTACAGAAAGTCACAGCTGAGGCAAGAGGGGAGTGGGGGGATGTGCTGTCCTCCAGATGGACACCAGGGAGGAAAACAGGAGGCTGGGATGGAGGAAGAGGAGGATGAGCAATGATGTTGAGTGAAGTGGAATAGAGGTAACTGGTCAAACTAATTGGCCATTTATAGAGGCAAATCCATCAGTTTATATAGAAAGATGATAAAACAAACATGAATGCTGTGTCTCAGTTAGTATTCTTCCATACTAATGCTTACTAGTTTGAGTAAATAAGTGTGTTCATACTGTCAATTATGGCAAAATACAGTGTACAGAGTAGAGCGCTGGACACACTCATCCTCAATAGTAGCCATTTTGGCTACATAGTAGTAGTAGGGGAGGGACCACCGTGTAAGTTGTACATATGCTTTACATTAATATTCTTGCAGTCAAACATTGGTGCTAATGCTCTGCACCGGTTTCAGTTTGGCAAAAAAGAAGAATAAGAAGTTTTTTCAATATATTGTGGACCACCATTAGCCACAGCTACTTCCCATTGTGTCTAGTAGGCCAGGAACTCTACAGGAGGGATAAACACCATTCTTCTGAGAGATATTTCTTTATTTTGGTCATTTACTGATCTGACAGGATTGGGTTGAGGTGTGGCGACTGGGAGGATCATAGCACATGATTCTCACCATTTTCCTACCGACTTTTCCTTCAATTTGTCACCTGTCTTTGTGCATCTGAATGAACAAATACGATCAGTTTGTTCCTCTCTGGGTTTGTGAATATCCCAAAGCTTAAGAGGTCACCTTTTTCCCTTTTCTGTTGACCTGTTCATAACATAAGAGGGTCCAGAAATGATCACATTATCTCATGTTAAGGTTACAAGATAACCTACAAAACATGAGGTGTTCTTCTATCATTCAACTAACATGAGTGTATTTGTACTTTTAATGCAAATTTAGACCTCAATTCCTACATTAATAAAGCATAAATATAATATGTATGTAAAATGGTTAAAAATATAGTTGTTATCACGTATCTAAATTACAAATTCCATAACATTTTTCCTGAAATCCAGTGCTTTTGACTCTGCCAGTCACAGTTGGTCCATATATCCGAGAGCTGCTGCTGTTAGTGAGGTTAGTGAGTGCTGTCACCACCTTCACAATCAGCCTCTGTCTGACCGGCTTATGTCTGCCCGACAACAGGCCTCACCTCTCCTTCAGTTGCACTCTGCGTGGATCAGTGTGTGTGTGTGCGTGTGTGTGTAGTGAGGTAAGAAATGAACTTTTTCCCCTGAAGGCTTGGTTTGCCCTCTTGATGTATTTTCTCAGGGTCAGTTTTAATCAAAGAAAAAGAACAAATTCACGTGCACTGCATAACAGCAAAATAAGTACTCAGTGTGTACCATTAAGTTTGGATTTAACTTTCGTATGTGTATTTTGTTTAATTTTTCATTCCCATAATCCACTATAAAAGCACTGCTGTTAAATGCTTCAATAAACCGCGTGTGTGTCTTTGGGTGTGTGTGCGTGTGCTGTATATGTCAATCAAGTCAGATGACACAAGGCCTCTAAAAGGCAGCAGTGAAAGTTACCAGCATGTGAAGGTGTTGTTACTATGTCATGGCTTGTGTACAGCCCGACTGGTTCGGCAACATTGTGGCACGTCATGGTGGTGCAGCAGCTTCAGCGGACTGTGGCAAAACCTGTTGGTTTGGAAAAAACAAGGGAAAGCATGTGCGGGGAGGGGGGCAGGGAGAGGAAGTGGCCATTGGGGAAGATGAAATCCAACTTCCTCTTCCCTCAACAGCCTCTAGAGAAACAAGGAGGTCACACTCTCCACTGACACTAGTTCTCCCTTTCTGTGTTGAAGGTTTGTTTCATTTGCAAATCAAGGAGGCCTCTCCTCTATCCTCTACTGTGAAATGCATCTTAAAGAATCTTTCTTGACCCTGGTTTAACCTCTTGAAAACAAGCTTACCCTAGACATGTGGTCATGTAACTGCAGAAACTGCAGTTTGACGGCTAAAAGATCATTTACAACAAAAGGATCTCTCCGAAACAGCTCGGCTAAGCCGAAAGTGAACCTGAAAGCCCTTGTGGCAGGTGAAAAAATCTCAGGCTGTCTGCGGCAAACCCCTGCTTATTCATACTCACAATGGACAGCCAGATAATATTCTCCTCCACTATTGAATAGCTGACACCTGGAAGATTTGTTTTCCCACAGGCCCTAAGGCTGGACAACCTCACCCCAAACCTAAGATAGCAAGTCCCAGCACAACAACCTTCAGGGTGGGGGAACTTGAGCAATGTGTGGCTTTTGTCATTTTTTCCTCCTTTTTTTCTCTTTTACTTTTAACCCCCTTCTGAAAGCATAATCACACCCTTCTCTCTTGAGAGATATTTCCCCCTCTCACAAAAGACTGAAAGGATTGTCTCTCTTTTCTTATGATGAGGGGGTAAAAAAAAGCAGGAAGGTGGAGGGGGACACAATGGCTCGCTGGAGAGTTTTCTCACAATGATAAAATTTCTCTTAAGAAAGTCATGACACCAAACGTTTGGGAACATCTGCAACAGGAACGAGAGCTATAATAATAATTTGTTAATAAAAAGGTACACTCACACACACACAGTGTAACCTGTTCTTTTTAATATATATATATAATAAATTAATGCAACACGCAACTAGACAAATAAATATGACTGAAATGATATCACTACATTTCTTATGGGCTGTCTGCTATTTTGGTGTTATTGGGACAGGATGTTGTTCTGTGTTTCCATCATGTGATAACTGGAGTTACACTTCATTTGCATATTAGCTGAATTTAGTCAAATGCTGAGTGGAGGTGAAGAGCTCCATTGTCTAAACTCGACGCCAAATCCACCGCTGCAGATAGAAAAGATAGATATCTAATGTACTCCCATGATCCACGGTGTGTCTGTACAGGTCATGCTGCAGCAGTGTTAGTATATCGCTGATTATAAATAAGTGTTTGTGTGTAAATGAATGCATCATCATACATGTACATACAGCAAGTCCTTAAATTGAGATTGTTTATTTGATAATTCAGCTCTTTTAATATTACATTCATTCCTATTATTATTATTCCCCCACCACCACCACGAGATCCCTGCCCCCTAGTGTTACTTTGAAGGAACAGCACCTTATGATAAAGGTTTTGTTACTGCAGTAATTTATTATTTCGTTAGTTTTTCGTGGTTATTATTTCTGTTTTTCTGAGTAATTATTTTTCTGTTTTTCGTGGTATTTTCCCCCCGATTTTTTGTTGTTGTTTTTTGCTGAATTATCGAGATATATCGAAATCCCGCGAGAACATAAAACCTGCAATGACTCCTGTGGATCTATGGCACGCGTGTCAAACTCAAGATCTCAAGCTCACATCTGGCCCGTGAATGAATTATCTTTGGCCCGCGTGATAAAATCTATTGACTATTAGAACTGGGCCGCCGGTATATCGCACGCACCACCATAATACTACAAATCCCACAATGCACTGCCCATGCGTCGACACGGACCCATAACGCATTCACCCGCAGTCTTATGGTATTACACACCACTTGTGTCAACTTTCAACTATCCCTCTCCCCAAATGGCTAAACGAAAGGTGGACTTTGAAAACAGGTTTTCAAGACAGGTGGGAGGCAGCGTATGTGAAGGTCAAAGCTGTGCGGAGACAGTGTGGCTGTAATGAAAGAATACAAGAAGACACTATGAAACGAAGCAACACGACAGATGCAAGCATTTGGACATGACACAAAGGCGACAGAAGGTAGAAGAGTTAAAAAGAAGGCTGGTGTCACAGCAGGCTGTGTTGTGCTGAGGCTGCTGTTAAGGCCAAAAGGTTGCAAAATCAGGCCGGCCCTTTACCGAGGAGGCATCTGTCAGAAACTGCATGATTAAAGTTTGTGACGCCGTGTGGCCAGAAAAAGACAAGCACTTTAAAACGAGAGCCTGAGCCGAAACACCGTTGCTGACCGTGTGCGTCAGCTTGCTGCCAATCTCCATCAACAGCTTATGGGAAGGGGAAAGATTTCATTGCATACTCTCTTGCTGTGGATGAGAGCACCGACACTTCTGATACTGAAGCTGTCCATTTTCATCCGTGGAGTGGACTCCAGTTTTTGGGATTACACTCAATGCATGGCACAGTTACGGGGAAAGTTCTCTTTGAAGAGGTGTCCAGATGTGTAGATCAAGTGGGGCTGCTGCCGGATAAACTTGTCAACTTGACAACAGGATGGAGCGCCTGCGATGTGCGGTCAAAAGAGTTGATTGGATTTCATAATTCATATTGTTTTATAGGCAATAATCTACAGGCCTTGTTAGTTCCAGGTTCAATATATGCGATAAGGTCGTTTCAATAAATTCTCAATAAACGTTGAACCCGTCCGACCCTTGACTTGTTGCATTTTTTTTTTAAATTTCGGCCCACTGTGTAGTTGTGTTTGACATTCCTGAGTGACCCATCTTCAGGTAAGGCATGTAATGCATGTAATACAGATACTCTTGTTATGTTTTAGACTTTATCCTTCTATTGTAAGCCTATTGATGAATGGAATGGAATAGACGAATATGTCTATGAGATCAGATGCTCTTTTAAAATAAAACATGATGAAATAGAATAAAAATGTTTTGTGCACGTTCTTTTACGCTATTGGAAGGACACTCTTCCAGTCCCGCTGCATCTCTTCAATGATACTTACAGCACAAAGGAAGTGGGAGCAGTGAAACTTTGAAATGATCATAAAACATATAGAAGAAGTACATTTCATTTGCAGAGTTTGATACTTCTTTTCGTTTCTGCATGTCTTGATTTCCGAGTGTTTTTGTGTGGATATGCACTAACCAAACTCTACCACGTGGGGGCGACATTGCCAACGTCAAATACCTGCAGCATAGTGACTACAGCCAGCCCCAATGGTGCATTCATGGGTTCCTCCTATAATCGTAAAAAATGGGCCGATCTCTACCCTTACGTGTTTTTATGGTTAATTCCATGGGTCCCCTACCTTCCTCCATACAGTTACCAAAATTAGTATCTTTGACATTGAAAATAAGGTGAAAGATTTACATTACCTCTTCCACGAATTATCACAGCGATTGTAGGATAGGATATTTGAGTCATTCCATTATTCACTAATGTCATAGCTGTGTATGTCGCTCCGAATATGTAACTTTTGCCTTATACGATGATTAACTTGCGAGTCCGTGTAGACGTTTTTTTAATCCACGAAACTATATAATTACTACGACAACCGAAGCCTTCGATTGTCATTGAACGCAGCATTAGCTTTCAGCTGTCTGGGAGCTGAGCAGCTGTCACATCTGAGTGTGTGTGCACCCAGCAAACGACACGTACGTTCGATTTTAACAGGTAAGAAACGCTGTCATTTTAAGCTTTCATGAGCCATAACATGTCGCTGATATTTTCTCTGGTTGACGTGACCCACAGGCCGAAGGATGTCATGTTATACAGTCAGCCGGCTGGCTAACGAGGTAGCTAGAGTTAGCTGTAGCTAGTGTGTAGGCTAACCCACGTTACAGCTAAGTGTCACCTGCAGCTCAGCCCCGGCTAAAAGCTAAAAGCTGGATTACCACGAGGAAAACAGACTTGATGTGACCTCGGTGACAGATGTGCCAGATGTGCTGCTGTGGTAAATTGTTAAGTCTCTCGGAGCCTAACGGAAGGACTTAAACGGTGGCGTGGACATGATAAGACATCTCAGACATGAACAGCAGCTAACTGTGTGGCTAACCAAAGCATCTGCATTTTCTCGCAATCTCCACATATAAAGAGTGTTAAAACGGAAATAACTCATAAAAGCCGCATTACAGTTTATTCTTCAAACTCTAAGAACCAGTTCTCAGATCTGTCAGCTCAGTGTTGACACATGCCAACATACTTCACAGATTTTTCTCAGGCTAACCAACGCTGGTTTACACTGTATACACAGGGCGTGCTATTTATAGAAGTTGCTAGTAAAGCAAGGCTGGATTACCAACAGGGCAAAGTGGGCAACTGTTTCCAGACCTTCACCCTCTCAATCAGACTGGGTAATTTGGGAGTACACACCATCAAAGTTTATTAAAGGCCTCAAAGTGAGGGCTGCATTATTACCTAATACTAAGTCAAAATCAAGAAATGATACTTCTTGCTGTGGAACCCTTCGGTGGCCACACTAGTAGTATCCAGATAGACTTATGGACTTGCCCACATGCCCTCTAACCTTAACTGGGTTCCGCGTAAATATCCTAAAAAAAATCCATTTTATCAAGAAAGGATCTCAGTGAAAGTGCCCTCCGCGGAGTACGTGTGGAACTGGAGGAACTAGTTTAGCAGAGGACACACAGTTAAAATTCACATTTAAATGGGTGAGGGCGAGTGACAACTTGTTTCCCTCCCTGATACCGCTCCCTCCAAAAAAAGGCCAATTGCAGTTGAAGGTGTCAGACCTGCTCCTGTTCCCAGAAACAGCCGTTTTTTGTTTTTTTTTACAACAGCCCATGTGTTAACTTGAAGGTGGTTGCAGTGTTTAGCCAGCAAAATTATCCAGTTAACTCCTATTCTCCTAAGTCAAGGTTATATGGCCACAAGGCCCATGCATATCAGTACAGGTTAAACTTTATCTTGTTTACTCTGCCTTGGCTGAGTGGCAGTTGGCGGCCTGTCTTTATATCCACTAAACCTTTAGCTGCTAACAGCAAAGGCCTTGCGTCGGCCCTGCATGACTGATGGAACATAATGAGAGAATTTCCTGAGTTTATCAGTCCTGTACTTTGCCTTTGGTGTGACCATAAATGTCTATATGCATCGGTATTAATATTTTTTTCAGGACATAATGCATAAAAAGATATATTTCCTAATATTCCCAGTATCACTATCTGCCCCAAACCCCAGAAAGCCAGTATCGGTCGAGCTCTAACCACAAACACTGATGTGTATCAGTAAACATGAGATCCTTTATCCTTGCTTCCCCCTCTTTAGGTTTTGCCACAATGGCTCGTGGACATCAGAAGATTCAGTCTCAGCAGAAAAATGCCAAGAAGCAGGCGGAGATAAAGAAGGCCAAGGGTCACGATCAAAAGACAGCAGCCAAGGCAGCGCTCGTGTTCACCTGCCTTGTGTGCAGGGTGAGTATGAACTCAACACAGAACCCAAAACATGACTTGAGATGGGAAAATAGATTAGATTTGTATAAAATTTGATCACTGAGTCAATCAAATGCAAAGCCTGTGCCATTTCATAATATATGTTGGCTGTATTGTCCCTTCCCGCAGTCCCAGATGCCCGACCCAAAAACCTTCAAGCAACACTTTGAGAGCAAACACCCAAAATCCCCTCTGCCCCCTGAGTTAGAGGGAGTGGAGGCATAAACAGTCACCCTGGATCCCGAACCACGTTCTTCAAGGCCCTGCACCAACTCTGCACTTGTCTCAGTCTGACAGCAATGGATGATTTTGATGTAACCAACGTGAAGCAGTTATCTTCATTTAGGCTTTAACGGGCCAGGTTGCCTTTAACATATAATGTTTCTTCCCATCCAGTCCTGTTTTCACTTGTGTTTAATTGCACGCAGGGCTAAACCCAAATGCCGGTTTCGATTTCAGGGCCACTGAAGAACCTGGAACAATCCAAGGGGAACAGAACACTCTCCTCACTGCCTGAGGTGTTGTGCACATAGGAACATTTCCTGCTGCTTGTTCTTGTACCTCTTTATCTGAAGCTTTGATGGGTTGATTGTCTAATTAAACCTTTGTATCCAACATGCCGCATAAGGTAAACACATACAGTGCCCTTAAACAAAGCACGGATTTGGGTTGGGTGGGAAGATTAAGATTTTAAGTTTGCTGCAATCAAGGCAATGACAAACGTGACCTCATCTATTTTATTAGTGCTTCGAGTATTGACTCAAAAGGAGGCTGTGATGTTTTTTTCTAACACCAGTTGTTAAATATGGAATTACTCCACAGCACTGTCTGCCATGTTCTACTGCAATCTGTCATCTAGCTAATTATAATTTCATGTTAGGTCACAAAAATGTGAAATTCTGCTAGCCATTTCCAAGCTGCTAAATTAATTATCAATTAATAGAATCTTACAGGGGCTTGTCAGCAACATTTGTACGCTTGGAAAATGAATGTATGCTCCAATGATGTATTATAGCATTTTATTAAATTTTACTTTGTTGTACATGGGCTGTTTTTTTTGTTCTCACACACTGCCACATCTTCTCCCATAAGGTTTTGTAGGACACATGAGGACACACGTAATATTAGGAAGAATCCATCCCGTCCTGCCTGGTGGGAATTTTCTCACACCTGTCAGTTGCAGATCTGTGTATGTATGTGTTGTTTTTCTTGCAGGGTGGACTAAAATTCACTATTTACATTTCAAGGTTTTGTATGCCTTTACTGACAGTTCAGTATTCATAGTATTGCTCTGCAGTTCAGCTCACACAGTGCATGTTTTTTTTTTAACATGTAAATGTGAATTCTTCTCAGTGCATTAGTCGCTGCTTTTAAATGTGCAATAATTAATGAATAATAATGGATATTTGTGTGCACTCTATTGCACTTTGCCCCTTGGGAGCCTTATATGTGGCTGAAAGGAAGGCAACAAGACTCATAGAGTGACTGACAGCTGATGTAGACATCATCCCAGCAGTCCATATGAATAATAAATAACCACTTACTTGGACCGTATATCATATCGATCAAACGAATCATACTCAGCTCATAAAAACTTGCATACATAAGTGTTTTCATTATAGTGGATAATCACCTGAAAATAAGAGTCACTATGTTTGTGTTACCTTAGAACCTTTAATATCTACAGGGTCTTTGTTGGTCTTCTTCTACTGATACATATTGAACCACCATGTTTCTACAGTAGCTCTAGAGTTTACCAGCCACTGTAATTTCACTTTCGGTGCTTGGAACAGCCACTCAATCCTTCACGCCTACCATTCAATATTAGGTTATAGTTAACAGGAAATGAACAGGAAAATGAATACATTCATAAGACAGATACAGAAAGCATCCGACTATTTCAAGGAGTGTACATATTTTTCATACACGCCTATAATGAATTGAAAGAGTAAAGGATGACACATGGAAAATGGGACTTTGACGCAAACAGCACCTGTGCCAGGTCTAAATTGTACATTCAAATGTTAATGAAACAAATATATCAGTGGTGCGACGTAGAATCTGATAACAACAGTCATAAAAGCTTTGTATCAGCTGAACTGCTAACAGGAAATGACTCAAACTGGAGCACTGTGAGTGTCTAATTAACAAAAACAATGAATCCTCTGAAGCCATTAGTCACTCTGAAAATTATGTCTTTGACTCTTTTTCGTGACAAAAAAGCACTCATTTCCTGTGGTCCCTTTTCTGTAGCCGTGACATGCATCAGATCAGCTCAGACTTTGACTGAAAAGATGTGTTGTCTCGCCACACACACAAGAAATAACAGATTGCAGAATTGCATTTGCTGGTCTTACAGGCTCACTTTGTATTCTAAAGAAGGTCACAAAATGAATCTTTGTCATAAATCAGAGAAAAATCTTTTTCTCCTATTCTGTGTATTCGGAAGAACAAAAAACAATAAAGGCAGTGCCATGCTGCCTGGGTTTTTTTTTAAATGGTTTGTGTGGCTTGGCTAAATGAGTCATAGCCCACATTGTTCCTCTGTCTCCTCATATATAGTCCACCTCCTTCCTTCCCATCTGTAAACTTGTGAATGAAAAAACACAACACATGGTCATTCACACAAGCACACACATCTGCCAGATCTCCTTTGTGTGTCATGTCCTCCCTGTTTGAATCCAAACAGGCAGGACTGACAGGAAAAAAGGGAGCACTTGCACAAAATGAATTAGTTGTCTTAATTAGGTGAAGGAATTAATTAGATTCCCAGCGGCTATAGATCATCTATTTCCAGACATATAGGCTATCTCAGTCTAAAGAGATGAAAACAATTGCAAACCAGAGACTGCTCTCATTGTGCTGGTAATATAGAGCATTTGACTTTATGTGCCAGTGTCTTCAAACATCTTTGGTTCATTTTGACGAGATTCTGAACAACTCTTTATGTTCATTTTTTCTTGGAAAACAACTTGCGGTTCTTAACCACACTGGTCAGTAGCTTCCATGGTAACAGTACTGCTTTATTATTATTATCATTATTTCTAGCTGGGCCCAAAACTAGCTTTAACTATTTCAGCGTCACTACAGAAGTCTTTTGTAAACTACTGGCCTGGTTTAGAACAACTCAAAATCCCAGCCAAAAGTGAATGGACCAAGACACACCCTGTTGAAATCATGTGTATTGAGCAATTCTTCTCCAGCATGTTACAGCTGGAATAGTTAGTCATGTTTGAGATAGACACTAGGTGGAGCTTTCAGGGTATAAATTATTATTACGTTTTCAGCAAAGGGAGTGTGACTCAATCAGCTATATATAGATATATACAACAAAAATGCCAACATCTGAATAGTTTATTGAGTATTACTTTGTTTATTTATTTATTAGACTCTTCTTAGATTTATGGATAAGCATGTCATTTTGTCATATTTCGCTAATGACTATTTTACTAAAAAACCATGACAGAGATGGATTTTCCTTTTCCAGGATATGTATATCAATTGGCTCCATTTTAAGGTTATCACGAGGTCTTGAACAAATGTGTATATCTGAGGTAGTAATCTGGATCACTTGCAGGGGCCTGCTTTTCAGCCAACACAGTGTTGGAGGAAGGGCTGTTCTCTTCATGAGCACCAGTGGAACAACATTGTCTGTAATTACGTCCCTGTGATGACCCCCTAAGACTTGTTTGCACTCTTACACTCACACAAAACTTCATATAGAAACCATTTTTAAAATCCTTTTGTGTATGTCATGGGACACAAGTAATATGAAATACCAGAGGGTCCATTGAGTGGCCAACTGAGGGACAAGTGGAACTTGATAAACTGGGATGGTGGGTATTGCTGATGGCTCTATGGCATTCTGATATAACTCCCTATAAAGACCGTGGGGCTACATTAGTCTAAGCACAGTGTCTCATACAGTGCAGATTTACTGTGAAGCCTGGCAGCTGAGGATCATCTCTTTACCTGGGCAAGGGTAAGATTTTAAGGTAAGTTGAGGGTTAAAAATAATAGATAGGAGGTAGGTAGTAATGCTGATTGTTGGCACTGTGTCACTATGGTGAATTTACTATGTCAATAGACATAGAATGCCTGTGCACGTGCGTGTATGTGAAAATAGGAATGGTATTTATTTATTTATTTACTTTAATTCGTAACAATATGGAACCAGAATGCGAAAATATGACACATCTTAGCATCAGCGTGCCCTTCCTAATGACTGTTTCCACAGCAACCGACATTTTCTAGCATTTAGGATGGATAAAATAGAGGGGAAGATCACTTCGAGCCAGTCCCGCCCAACTTCCGGGTTAGATTACGTTCCCTTAGCCTTGACATTTTTATAACGGCGGACGTCTTTCACAATTCTTTCTGAAAATGTAAACCAGTATGCAGTTTTATGTCCATATTTAAAGAGACAACCGCATCTGCTGTTATAGTTAGAATCCTTCTCGTCATACCGAAGCTAAAACTCATCAACTACATCTCCCATGAACCTTTGCTGAGGTTCTTGGACAAACGCTCGTATGTGTTTTTTTGCACTCAGCCGCGTAGTAAAACGTTGTAGATTCACAGTTAAGGGATTTTAGGAGCATGGTTAAAGGGACATTGAAACTGAAAGAAATACCATGTTTTATATGCGCTGTGTTTGCTTAATTTAGAATGAAAAATATGGTTTTAAAAATTATGCCTGTAAAATATAGTTGCCCTAGCAACCCGAGTCTGACGTCACCCGTCCCTGTGAGACCCTGCTGCTGTGTCTTTGATTGGAGGGAAACCCCGTGGATGAGCGGGAGAGATCATCAGCTGTGCGGCCGGGAATCAGGAACAACATCGTCTAACGATACTCACAGGTTAGTTAACATTAATTTACTTATGATTATCGATGCACGTTCGACGAAAAACCGTTAAATGTGCCCCGTGTCCTTGGGAGATCGTCTTAATGCCGCAAGAATCGTCGCTACTAGGACTGTAAGAGGAAGCCAGCGAGACGCCGCTGCTCAGTCATTGTTCGGCGCTTACTGAATGGGAAGCGCTACTGCACTGTAACCCATCTATTTCTTTCACTCGCCGTGTTTAGAAGGCAGCTTTGGGGTGTATGTAATTAGCTTTTGTACACGGAACAAGCTAAAATGAATACTTAATGTCCGCAAAACCTTCAGCTCTGGTTTGTTTTCCGGGAAGCAAAAAAGGGCGTTCACTGAGGACCGAACTAGCTAGGCTCCTTTCATTCCAGTTCAACTGATTCGGTGACACCATTATATTGGTTTCATCTAGCCATATGCAGCGAGATTACGCGTTTTCTCTCATCAAACAACGAAGCTAAATCTCACAAGAAGGCCGTTTTTTTTGACGATTTGTACCCTTGTCGTACACGGTCGGAGCTCGGTGGGCAGGTGTGTACGTGTGTGCGCGCGTGCATGTGTGACGTGAAACTGGGTGGCCGACATTCCTCAGAAGGGTGCAGGTGTCTGCGTTCTGGCAAATCTGACTCACTATGTGATTTTTTTTTTTTTTTTTGAAAAGCTAGCCACATAGGTTTTAGTACATTTGCGTTAGTACGAGGCAGCTGGTAAGCAATCCTTTTCAAATTCTGTCATGTGTTGTCTGGTCAGCCTGTCCTGCAGTGAGGACATTTGCACACATTGCGAAATCGCATAACTAGGAAGTAGCCTACCTCTGAAAAAGCTAGTCATTAGCTAGTGAATTTGGTGTAATCACGAGGCTGATCAGAACCAAGCCCAAAATTGACCATATTTGATTGGTTAATTTGCGGTTTGACGTCATCTGTATTATTTTTAAAGACCGTCTTTTAATAGTGTTAGACTTTCTGTCCTTCATTTAACCACTTATAGAGCAAATGATTCTGGAATTGGTAATTATGGAACTTAAAATTGGAACTGAAATGATTAGGTGATCTATCCAGAAATTTGCAGAAAATTAACCTCCAACTATAATACTAGACAAACAATTAATGCAGCAATGTAGGGATTTGCTTCTCTTTGTCACGTGGGATATTTAACTGCATATTTAGAGGTTTTGGACTGCATTTTGAAGAAATATGATGAGCCCTTTTCTCTATTTGGCATGTGACACGTTATAGACAAAACAACCAAAACAATGTACACAGAAGATTACCTGATAATTAAAAATCTAGCCCAGTATCTTGAAATGGTCACATGTATCACCTTTTACATTTACATTTCATGGAGATGGTTCTTGATGTCTAAAATGATAGGATGGATAATGAAAAGTAACCTGCTTTCATTCATATCCTTAGTAAAACAGCCTTTTATAATATTGTGGCACTGCTACAACCACACTTTGGAAGTGTTCATCATGGTATTTTGCATTACCTGTCCTTAATGTGATTTAGTCTGGACAAATGCTATTTCTGAAGTACAATATCAGTGCACAGATAACCACTTCCTCTCGTATTTCAAATAACTTGAAATTTTAGTCACCAGTAAATCAAGTCTGTGCCAGTCTGTGTGTGCAGATCAGCCAAGCTGGTTGAAATCCAACAGACACTTTAAAAAAGCTGGTGTGCGCACACCCAAGACTCACTCACTGTTGGAGCAAGCATTGTGAAAGACTGAAACACTGAGAAGATCATAGCAAAAAATAATGCGATACCAGTGATAATGACCAAAATACAAAATGTTAAACTGCAGTATATTGGAGAGCAGTCCATGTATTCTGTCCTGTTGTGGTTTTTGTATGTTTAAGTAACATTTACGTACATAGCAGAAACCGGGTTCTCTGAGAAATCAGGTTAGACAGGAAGTTTTGCAGGAAGGACACTACAGTGATTGAAGTCCTCCTCCTGTTCATGTTAAATGATAAGATCCCTCCCCCGATCCTCACCATGCTGCTCCCCGTCTCTCTCTCTCTCTCTCGCTCTTCCTGCCCTCCCCCAATGCTCTCTGCTGTGTCTTCCTAATCCGCCTCATGTCCCCTTTGTTTTTCCCTTTCCGGCTCCTTCTTCTCTGTCCCTCCATCCACAGTCCACACAGGAGCCATGCCAGACAAGGAGGAACAGGTACAGAAAGCCAAACTGGCTGAGCAGGCTGAACGCTATGATGACATGGCCGCAGCTATGAAGGCTGTTACAGAGGAAGGCTCGGAGCTCACCAACGAGGAGCGCAACCTGCTGTCTGTTGCCTACAAGAATGTGGTGGGGGCTAGGAGGTCCTCTTGGAGGGTGGTGTCCAGCATAGAGCAGAAGTCTGACGACACCGCAAAGACCAAGCTGGCCAAGGAGTACAAGGAAAAGATCGAGACGGAACTGAACGAAATCTGCAAAGAAGTACTGGTAAGCAGAGATGTGCATGGAGGAAAAGGGGGTGGGTAGGTGGGAGGAAGTGAAGAGTCAGTGCTTGACCTAAGATGGTTGATGGATGGGAAGCCAATCAGAGAGCAACAAAATAAAAATCCAAATGGCGTAGAGGAGATTACTGTTCATGTGAGAACATTGAAAAGCAATTAAAATTGAACTAATCTCTGTGTTAGGCAGTATTGAAATGTAGAACATATTAAATACTGCTATGTTTAAAACAACACTGAAACTAGTTGCAGGCACAGCTACAGTACATATAGCTTATAGAGGAGGGCCAAGAAGTGATTTCAGTTTGAAACCACATCCAAATGTGTTTTTCCCCTCTCTCTATGCCATGTGGCACAAAAGAAAAATACTCAGCCACCACTGCAGCAACCTCTGTTCAGTCCCTGACTGCAGTGTTTCTGCCTGGGCCGGGGCGTGGACGCGAGGGAGCTGGATATGTTGTGGCCAGACAGCCTAGCAGCCAGTTTGACCCAATCATGGCCAATCGCCATCCCCTGTGGCACATAAAGCATTTTTTAACCTAGATTCAAAAACAGTTAATGAGACTCTTTGAATTATGAATTTTTCAAACCATGAAGGTTTTATATTTACAAAACTTTTCCAGGGCATGGCATCTTTGTATCATGGTGTCCACTTTAAGTCTAAAAACTCTTGCACATGTGTAGCTGGTCACATTTTGTTCAAATGGATGAGCATCGTCATCTATTCTGGTATCTCATTCTAATAATTCAAATGTATCAGTTGGCCAATATTGGTCCATCAGAGATATGATGGAACGCAGAGAAAAGGCTTGTGATAATATACTGATGTCACTACAAAGTGAACTACAGTTCACTACAGTTCACAATATTTTGTCAGTTGGTGCAGATAAATACACATACATTTACAATTTATATTAATAAAGCCACCTTCTAAGTAATGGCTATATCTGTACTCAGTGCACACAGAAACTGTATTTTCATTCAGCTTAAACATGATATCAGTATATGGGTTTCCCCCCTCTAAAATTGCCATCAGTCTCAAAAATCACATCGTGCTCTACAATAAATTTATGTATGAAGGATGCTGTTCTTCAGTGGGAAGCCAGTGAGGGATCATGTCTTTGTCACTGTACCAGTGACACCTACTGGTCGGCCGTGGTGAAGGTATAAATTCAGTAGGGAGGGATTGTAAACCTTCAGTTAACCACAGGTGCTAAGAGAGACGGGGACTGTGGTACACGGCTTTCTTACATGTCAGATTTGTGAGAAAAATGTAGAAAAGTTCACATTGTCAACTGATTCTACACACTACTTACTCTATGCTGCTTGCCACAGTATTGTAAATCACAGTGCACTCTGCTGGATAAACTTTGCAGTGACACCAGTATATCGCCACATGTATGCCTACATTACATACACAGGGGGAAAATGGCTGTTTTCATAGGGATGCATATTAAAAACCATTTAGGCCATTGCTGATGTGTCTGAGATACGCTGATATAGCCTACTGATTTATCAGTATGACTCTAATGTACATGCATGGATACAGATATAGTAGTGGTTGTGTCTTTGTGTACTGCAGCTCTCACAATATGTCTGAGACTAGCTAAAGCTAAAATTATCCTAAGCAAATCCAGCCTTTAAGCAAATGGGCAGATGTTTGAACATCATACAGGGGGACTTAAGTATTTGGATAATGTGGATATGTCCTGTTTTCACACATCTAAGACACAAACCTTTAAACTTATCCTGATTGTTTCTTCATTTGTTTTGTAAAGATCGAGAAGGAAAAAAGAAGAAACTGATATATGGTAAAAATGGGTAACAGCTCTTGGAATAAGATGTTTTAAAAAAATGACAATGGTGTCAAAGTAACACAGGAGCACCCTGTGATGTGATACTGGGGGTTTCCTTTAATGTGAATGTGCTGACAATTATGTCACAAGATTCAAGTTTCATAGCTGAATGTACTGCTGTTGCTGTTGGTAATGTTGGCACACTACTGAACTAACAGTCAAGTTAGTTTGTGAGATGAGTTTCACACATTTCATCTCTAATGTTGCACCCTTTCACTTGTAGGACTTGCTCGATACGCATCTGATCCCCACGGCCAAGCCTTTTGACAGCCAAGTCTTCTACCTGAAGATGAAGGGAGACTACTTCCGCTACCTGGCTGAGGTGGCCAATGAGGAGAAGAAGAAAGGTCAGTATGATACTACTTAGGACTTATGTGTTTACAAAAATGTAAATGGTGCCACCTCCTGCTAAAAACACACCGCCATGTGATGTAGCCCTTTGTTTCTATGGCAATGGTCACGCATCTGTATGAGGATGGGATGGATGTGAGCAGATTTCTGAAATCTGTGCTTAAGTTGAAAAGACCAGGCTTGCTTCAGGTTCTGTTTGCGGACAGAATACTGACGACCCTCCCAGTCCTTGACCTACAACTGTTAGCTGAAATGCAGGCAAAGAGCTGTAGCTGCGTTGTCATGGCAACAGAAGCAGCAGCAGGGTGTTGGCTGCTACTGGTGGCTGGGAGGCATTTTTAGTTCTTTGGTGGCTGTGGCAACCCAAACTGCGTGGGTGGTGTGTTGTCACGAGTGCATTAACCTCACCCTGGTATCCGTACTTCACCATTGGAGGATTCACTACATTTATTTCTTATGTGACAGTAAACTGAATATGATTAATGATGGGTTTATTAACCAAATGATTAAAATATTAAGAATAGTAATAATAGATTCATTGACAATCCAAACAATTATTAATTGCTGTCCTACTAGGCAGTTTGGGTATTATATATGTGGGAGATGTTGGTTTTTAGAGTCTCACGACTGACATGGATAGATGTGTTGGGTGTTTCCCATGTGAAATATCATCTTAATTGGTCTGTCTTTATTTTTGCGTAGAAATCATCGAGAAGTCAAGAGACGCCTACCAGACAGCCTTTGAGATCAGCGAAAAAGAAATGCCGGCTACACATCCCATTCGCCTGGGCCTCGCTCTGAACTTCTCGGTCTTCTACTACGAGATTGCCAACATACCTGAAGAGGCCTGCTCACTGGCCAAGAAGGTAAGAGCTCACCTGTTCTTACATTAGTGTCTCATTTTGGTTTCTGTTTGTGTCCATTTGTCTTTCTCTTATAAAAGACAAACTGTCCTCAATCTGGTGAGTGTATAATATGAGGTTGACTCCTCTTTTATGTACAAATTAGTTTACTTGCAAGCAGTGGTGCCGTTCTGGTTTTTATTCCTCAGACTCCAGCTGTTTCAGGGACTGGCCTTTTTAGTTAAATTAGACTTTGAAGTTCCTTGATCTATAGGAGTCATTTAACTTTAATAGATAAGTAGTTTGAGAGCAGCACTGTTTAAGTCTTGGAGTCCTTTGTTGTTGTTTAACTTCAATTGCCTTGTCTGTTACATTTGAAAAATGAATGTTGTGCTCTTGTTAGTGACTACTTGTTGCTGAGTTTTATTCAGATACTTGTCTTTTTATTTTTGCCCTTTAACTCCATCTCATGTTGGTGAATTTACATTTGCTTGCACTCGGTTTATGGACGCATTGATGACCGTCTCTGTCTCTTCCAGGCCTTTGATGAAGCCATTTCCATGCTGGATTCCCTCAACACTGACTCCTACAAAGACAGCACCTTGATCATGCAGCTGCTCCGTGACAATCTGACAGTGAGTGTCTTGTCTTCATCTCTCTGCATGTCAGCTGTATCTTATACTCCCACTTTCTGCTGTCCCTTATCTATGTGCTGCTTGTTTTTTTGTTTTTTTTTGTTTTTTTTTGTCACCTGTCAGACTCGACTTTAAATATTTGAGATGCAAAGTTTCCCCATGCTTCTTGGTGTGCACTAATCCCAGAATCCCTTTGCGTTATTGCAGCTGTGGATGTCAGATGCCCAGGGTGAATGCGAAGGTGAAGGTGAGGGAGAAGAGACGGAGCAGGTAGCTGTGAAGAACTGAACGTCAGAAAGAAAACAAAAAAAAACAACACACATTTTTTACCTCTCACCAGCCTAAGTTGTGTGTGTGGTTGTGTTTGCACATACATGCACAGATATGTATGTTTACACGCCACTCACAATGTGTAAAGTACAGTATGTGTGTGCAGATACATTGAAGTGTGTGTTAATTGTATGAGCACCTCCACAGAGAAAAGAATGGAATAGATCTTTTTTTTTGACCATTACTCATTGTGTGAACCAGTGGATGTTTATTTTGTTTTTTTTTCCCATGGATTAGTCCAGATAAAATCCCTCCTTTAGATCCAATCAGCCCCATGCTCTTTAACCTTATTCACTGTAGCAAAACTGCTGCTGTTGCAGGAAAACAAAAACAAAAAACCTCTAACTGTAATTTTGATAATTTGTATGTTTTTACTTGAACTCAACATTTACAATCTTTGTGACACTTGGGTCCACAAATCTCCTACGAAGCACGTAAACTGTAAAAATGGTCACAGCGATGAGCGGTCTGAATTCACTAAATTTTAGGTCTCATCTGACAATAGCGGTGATTATACAGATGACAGAATTTACCTTGCTAAAGATCTATTGCCACATTGCTTGTATCCATCCCGCCCTGTCAGTGTCCAGTGTAACAGGTAGTGTTTATGGATGATACATGTGTCATGGCTCAGTGGGTTCTATGTGCATTCGGGCGTAGGAACGGTTTTCTGTATGAATGGCCACTTTGCGAAAACTGTAGTTAAACTTTGGTTGATAGTTTTGTTGAGAGGATTACATTCCATTTTACTGACATCTCTTCACTCTCAGTGAAATGTGTAGGCTATAATTTCCTGCAATTTTCCATAACACATGACAAGGTATAGACGGCCTAAGATAAAGTGAACAACTTGACAAAATGGCTCGATACTGTAACTTTTGATATTTTATCTTTCAGCAGTGCAGAGGATACTTTTGCCATGTGCTTTTATGTGGCTTTCTACTCTTTTCTATTCAGGTGTTTTGTATTTTCTTTTTGTGTATTTTATTCCCTTTGACTCTTTATTTGACTCCTGGAATGTATGTGTTTCTCAGTAGTATGGTGTGAGGGTTAGCTGTGCTTTGAAACTGGCAATTTTTGCTTAGGCTTAGCTTCAACCTGGGTGGTTTACAGTAACATTTACCTTCCTTAAAAGAACATTGTGAAACAAACTAAAACAATACTAAATATAAACTGATTATTAAAGTAACTTGGTAGAAAGCTACGTTATGACCATTTAGTAGTTACAAAGTAGTGCCAGTTTCTTCTAATTACAGTATCTTGGTTTTAAAACAATGGGATGCAGGATTCAGAATTTGCAAGTTACACTCTGAGTACGTTATTTGGTTATGTGCTTTCATGTAAGTGGAATTAAAACATTAAAATCAAGTGTGCTGTGCTCAATGTGTGTGTCTGCTTGCTCTCTTTACAGGTGGAATGACATGTTTATAATATGTTAATACATACGAGAAGCTATATTGGGCCATCTGTTCACTGAGATGCCCTCATAGTGATCAGGATTATTTAAGAACTGAGGGTGGTCACGTTTAAGAGGCTGCTAGTGAATGTCTTCGAACACACAGCAAAAGAAGAGTCTCCACGAAGAGTGGCAGGTTTAAAGTTAAAACTTTATATGACTTCTCAAACCTAGACTTTTATGTAGGACACCTTTTTGATTTAGAACATTAGAAATTAACATACAGTTCATGTAGAGTGATGTTTTTATAGTGTTGAATCCAAAGGGCCCTTTGTACCCTCATGACTTGCTAATCTTCCCTGAGGCAGAAACTTAGTCTTTGACCAGAAGTGAGTTATTTACAATACAATTACAGCCTGGTGGCAGCATTCAAAATATGCATGACAAGACAAATACACTAATCTTGGCCTAAACACAAATTTAGCCTCATAGTAGCTGGAGAGGCACTTGCATGAGAAACCCTAGAGATGATAAAATACTATGTTACTGGATAAAAAGCTTTGTTATCTCTCTTTAAAAATCGTGGTTTGATGCAAAACTGTCAGAAGTACACTGTAGCTTTAGAGCATGCCTTTCACTGACAACACTGCCCTCTCCTGATGGTGATGGTTGTGAAAGGGCATGTTGTGGTGCATGTAGATGTACCTTGAGGCTGAAAATGATCATTTCCTCATTTCCCTACTTTCCTTTCCTTCTTTTTTTTTTTAATCTATCCTTATACAGACAGATCATTTGTCCAACCCAACAGACAACATTTGAAAAACGAGATAACAAGGTATCAAGTCTTTTGAGTTTTTTTAATAAATGTCAAACCTGTTCCTCTTCCAGATAGATAGATTTTATTGCTAGACTTTATTACACACATAACAGAGTATCCATATGTTAAAATTAACCCGAGACAGATCTGAATCTAAACATGTACAGAGAAATTAAACATTTAGTAGCAAACTTAAACATTTGCATAGGATTTAAATATATAACTGTTATAAGAAGAAGAAGTAAGAAGATAGAAGAGGAAAATAAGCACAGTGCTGTTATGCTATGTTATGCTCATATTTATATGCAATAGTAAGCCAATTACATCATATAATATGATTGGGTCGGTCCAGTCTACTGGCCTATTTCATTGGCAGTTTGTGAGTAATCTAGCTTTGATCAAAGGCCTTTAAAGACAAAACAAATCTTGTGGAGTGAGGTATGCGTCTCTGTCTTACATTCTCACTCTGATAGTAGCTGATAAGCCCTTAAATTAGACTACAGCGTATACCACATGAAGACTTTTCTATAAATGTATGGGATGCAGCCATGCAAATCTCATTTATGCGTGGCGTTGCAGCAAAATGTCATATCAGCATGACCAGCTCCTGACATTCCCTTTTACTGTAGGCAACTTGGCAGTGGGGGTGGTCATGCTCATGGTTATTGCCTGTAGATCCTATCCACAGCGATCCAGGGGGGAATTCAAGTCGTCTCCGTGCAGCACCGCTGAACAATAGAGCACTGTGATCAACACAAGAAGTCAATTTCAGCCTTTAACGAGACGTTTTTACATGATTTCATCATCATGCGCACAGTTGTGGTGAACGCCCCTTTGTTGACTTTTTTTTCTCCCCCAACTATACTGCAAGCTGATTGGTCCATTTCGGTGACGCGCCCGCTAGTATATAACTGACAACTTCCCGACGCTTTCCTCCCCCTCAACCCCGGCTGTTAGTGCTGTGTGAGTGCGCGTGTGCTCCTGAGCTCGCTCGGCACACATTCTATAAAAAAATAAAAATACAAAAAAAATTTTAAAACATAAAAAAAACAAAAAATCATTCTTTTTTTCTTTTTGTAACAAGTCGGTGAAGCTGGAGTAGACATTCGAGGACCGGACGGTAACGTATAAGAAGAGGCTGACTAACGTTAAAACGAACGACGTGTTACTAGTTCAGAAGCGAGGCGAGGAGAAGTAACGTTACGTTTTTTTTTCTTTTTATCACTGTGTGTCAGATTTGAATGACAGTTTTAACCCCGTTAGAAGTCGGCAGTGTTCCATTTTAACATATTCACCTTGTAAATTTTACTCTAAAAGCACCGCAACTGACAAGCCAACGTTTGCTAACGTGTACCAGAAGAATTCTGCCCCAAACTGACGTGACGCGAGACAACCCAAGAATTCGTAACGTTTTACTGTCGCTGAAAACTTTTTCCCGTTTTAAGAAAAGCAAGCTTCGTCCGAGTACTTTTAGCTAGCCTCCACAGCCGAAACGAAAAATGAACCCCAGCGCTCCCAGTTACCCCATGGCCTCGCTGTACGTCGGGGATCTGCATCAAGATGTAACCGAGGCCATGCTGTACGAGAAATTCAGCCCAGCCGGAGCTATCCTGTCGATCCGGGTCTGTAGGGACATGATCACCCGGCGTTCCCTTGGATACGCCTATGTCAACTTCCAACAGCCAGCGGACGGTGAGTGCTTTATCATAAAATATCGACTAAAATGTGTGAAACTCAGCCTGTGTGTTTGAACGACAGTGGATGACAAGTGAAAGCTTGCCTCTTCCCCGCTACACGTGACTGCGGCCGACATGTTGTCGGTAGGGTCTCTCCTCGCTTGAACCTCCCAGCAGTGGCGTAGCAGAAAAGCAGCATGTCCGCCCCTGCCGTGCCCTGCCCACCCCTGTAATGTAGCAGTGGACGGCTAGCCAGCTGAAAACTCAGTGCATTTTTATCTGTGTGTCAGGAGGACAACACCCCAACTGTTAAAGTACTGACATCACAGCTTTATTAACCCTACCCACAGTGCTTGTCAGTCAGTTTTCTTTTAATCTAAACAGTCATCTTTAGTGGTAAGTACATAAACAGTATGACAACTGAATAGGTTAGATTATGTATGCCTACAATATGTCAGCAATACAAGCCAAATATGTCCCCTCCAAAGTATTCTCTGTATTCCCTTGATAAGACACAGACCAAGTATCTCAGCAAGAACATAGAAACACACCCAAGACAACCACATGTAGTTGCAGACTGATGCTTTGCCTTTTGGCTTAGGAGCTTCTTAATATGCCAAATATCAGGGGTGAGATAAAGTCCTTTTATCATGGTGTATGTAATGACCATAGAGAAACTTGACTCAGCACAAATGCCTTTTTTATGTTTATCTAGGGGATTAACATCCTGATCAAATAAAAGTACTCCATCACGTTGATTAATACCATAAAACAATGGTGGCTGGGACTGTGTATGAATTAGTCTAGTGACCAACAGTTAATTGATCATCAGTCGTTTTTAAGTGGAATTGCTGCTAAAAAAAAATGGTGATCAACTTAGACATGTTTTAATATTTCTATCAAACTGTTCCATGAATGAATGCTGTGTTAATCAAATCTAATGAAAATATTCCAGCTGATGTGGCAGTTTGTGTTACAGATAAACTGGGTTAACCTTACAATTATTCAGTTATTTAAATTCAAGTTCTGTTCTGGTTTGAGTTGGCAAGTCACCATAGATTGCTAATGCAGTAGTCGTATATGAAAGCAGGAATGCATACTGTCAAGCTGCTCTGCTGCAACAGGCTAAAAGGAAGTCGACACACTGAGACTTATAACCAATGACAGCTTAGACTGTCACGTCATCTGGTGAAACATATCGAAAGACTGCAGCTTTGTCAAATTCAGTGCTCCCTCCTTAGTAGGTTGCACTGGCCAAAATGGCTGCAACAGTGACTCTGTAGTTCATGGGCCTCACACTTCTTCATCATGGATTCTGGGGATAAATATGTACTACAGACAAACACTTTAAACAAAGCAACATTTTCAGTTTGTTGGCATTGGATTATTCATGGCAGATATGTAGTGTTTACATGGAAAAACACAAGTTAACAGGACTTGTCTTGATAGCATGGAATGTAGACAGCTTCTTTAAGAAACTGGTTTCTCCTGGGAGAAACTTGAATTTCCTGTATTTTAGGGTTTTTTTTACAGTTTGGTTTCCCAACAGCCCTTAAGCACCAGAAACCCCAACAAAACACGCAACCCCACCTTTGGTAAAGGCGCTCCCATCCAGCTGTTTTAGCATTTACATACCAAATAACCTAACCCCTCTTCCTGTGTTCCCTCCCTCAGCTGAGCGTGCACTGGACACCATGAACTTTGATGTAATCAAGGGACGACCTGTACGTATCATGTGGTCACAGCGTGATCCATCACTGAGAAAAAGCGGTGTGGGAAACATCTTCATCAAGAATCTTGACAAGTCCATCGACAACAAGGCTCTGTACGACACCTTCTCTGCTTTTGGAAACATCCTGTCCTGCAAGGTAAAAGACTAAAACCCCACGCCCCCAATTAACATAGATCAATCACCCAGCAGATATAATATGGGAATCATCATGAAATTAAATAAATAATAGATGGGATCTGCTTCAATTTCCCCTGTGCCCTTAAACCAGACAGTGGATTTTGTATTAATATTTTAGAAATATGAACTACATTGTTTCCCAGAGCAGCTGGGCAGGAATCAAAAGAAATGTGAGATTTAACAGTCAAACATTGGAAGAAATTCCAATGAGTTTCCAATGACAATGTCAAAATATGAATCCAGTTTAAGAGCAGAGGCCTTGTGTTTGAGGTGTTAATCATCCAACAGACTGTTCAACTTTAGTGTACTGTTACTGCATGTGTGTGTGTGTGTGTGTTTGGCTCAAACGCAGCATGTGTCTTCTCTCTCTAAGGTGGTTTGTGACGAGAATGGCTCTAAAGGCTACGGCTTTGTGCATTTTGAGACTCAGGAAGCAGCCGAACGAGCCATTGAGAAAATGAATGGCATGCTGCTCAATGACCGAAAAGTGTAAGTGAATGTTTTAAGTAGGTTTAAACTGTTGTTGTGCATACTAATGTGTGAAATGAGGCTAAACAGACTCTGCTAAATTTCTATTGCACCTGGTCTGATTTGAAGGATGGCCTACACTGTGCAATAATACTTAAAGTACTAAGTTTGATGGCACTGAACAGTACAGTTTACTAAACATACACAAATGGCATGCCGGTTTTCATGAGCAAAGGACTTTATTAATGTCCTTAATGTCTATTAAAATTCTGTAAAATGTCAATTTCAACACAGATTTGTGGGCCGCTTCAAATCTCGCAAAGAGCGCGAGGCTGAGCTGGGTGCCCGAGCCAAAGAGTTCACTAATGTCTATGTGAAAAATTTTGGCGAAGACATGGATGATGAGAAGTTGAGGGAACTCTTTAATAAATACGGTAAGTCAGAGTATCACTGTTTCAAATGTCTGCTGCTGAACAGACAACCAGTCATTTACAGTCTGTAAAACTTTATGGAGCAAAATAACTAAAGGTGACTCTCTGTGAATCTTTACGTTGCCCAGGAAACGCCATGAGTATACGCGTCATGACGGACGACAACGGGAAGTCTCGAGGTTTTGGGTTTGTCAGCTTTGAGAGGCACGAGGACGCCCAGAAGGTAAAGAGTTGTACCTACCAATCCCTCCCCTCCCCCCAGAAGTGTCCACCATTCCTTTCCTGACAGAGTAAACCTTGTTGCCTTTGCTGCTGCAGGCCGTGGATGAGATGAATGGAAAAGAGCTGAATGGCAAGCTCATCTACGTTGGTCGAGCCCAGAAGAAGGTGGAGCGTCAGACGGAGCTCAAGCGTAAATTTGAGCAAATGAAACAAGACCGCATGACTCGATACCAGGTCTGTTTCTTACTGTAGTGCACATTTAAAAAATAAAATAATGTACCACAGTTTGACCTTCAGTCACATCATGACGTGGTCAAACATATTGAAAGACTGCAGCTTTGTCAAATTCAGTGCTTTCTCCTCAGTAGGTTGCACTGGCCAAAATGGCTGCAACAGTGACTCTGTAGTTCATGGGCCTCACACTTCTTCATCATGGATTTTGGGGATAAATATGTACTACAGACAAACAATAAAGCACAGTCATTGGTATTATTGGATTATTCCTGCCTAAAGAAAACAAAAGTTGATACTGATGTTCTTATTTTCAGGGTGTCAACTTGTACGTGAAGAACCTCGATGATGGAATTGACGATGAGCGTCTGCGAAAGGAGTTCTCACCTTTCGGCACCATCACCAGTGCCAAGGTAAAACCTGTTTCTGTAATAGATACCTGGCTGTTAAACCAGTATCATTTACTGGCACTGATGCTCTTTACCTGCTTCCAAATTCGTTCATTGGTTTCATTTGACTCTCTGGCTCTCAGGTCATGATGGAGGGCGGGCGAAGCAAAGGCTTTGGCTTTGTCTGCTTCTCGTCCCCAGAGGAGGCCACCAAAGCAGTGACGGAAATGAATGGACGCATTGTAGCAACCAAGCCGCTGTACGTGGCCTTGGCCCAGCGCAAAGAGGAGCGTCAAGCCCACCTGACCAACCAGTACATGCAGCGCATGGCCAGTGTGCGTCCAGTGCCAAACCCAGTCATCAATCCCTACCAGCCAGCCCCGCCTTCTGGTTACTTCATGACAGCCATACCTCAGGCTCAGAACCGTGCCGCTTACTATCCAGCTGCTGGGCAGATGGCCCAGCTCCGCCCGAGCCCACGCTGGGCCACCCAAGGTGTCCGGCCACAACGTGAGTGTCTTGCCCCTTTTTCAAGACGTCGTGCCGTCATTGTTTATTTATTGTAAGTATGTTTTTAGAACAGGAAGTTTTTGTTCAGTTGTACATGAATCTACTTTGTGTTTTTGTCTTCAGACTTCCAGAACATGCCGGGTGCCATGCGTCCCTCAGCACCGCGCCCTCAGACCTTTGGCGCCATGCGGCCTGCCTCCCAGGTGCCCCGAATGATGTCCACCCAGCGTGTCGGTCAGTCACCTACCCTCAGTCAACAGTCTGTCTGTCTGCACAGCAAATACAGTTCAACTGCATGACTGCTATTTGTCTCTTTGTGTTGATGTTCCTATCTCCCTGTTGACTCCTCTCGCCGCAGCTCAGACCATGGGCCCCCGACCGCCCACTGCAGCTGCTGCAGCGGCAACTCCTGTGCGTGGAGTCCCTCAGTACAAGTACGCCGCAGGAGTCCGCAACACTCAGCAGCACATGAGCACTCAACCACAAGTCGCCATGCAGCAGGTAGGACTGACCTACAGACCCACTCTGCCCTCCATGTGAAAGGAAAAAGTTCAGTTTGGATGTGAATTCAAAGTTTTCGTTCTGACTTTTCACTCCTGTCCCTCCTCTCAGCCTGCTGTTCACGTTCAGGGACAGGAGCCTCTGACAGCCTCCATGCTGGCTGCTGCTCCACCACAGGAACAGAAGCAGATGCTGGGTAAGAGTCAGCAACAGCTCTTCATTCAATAACATTTCTGTCTCCAGCTAAGAGAACCATACTGTCACTGTAGATTGTGTGCTGTATAGTGTGTGTCTGTGTATTGTATCCTCTCACTAAGTGGTCCTAGGTGAATGTTAATTACATCCCATCTTAAATCCTCCGTATCTGTTCCTCCTCCAGGTGAGCGTCTGTTTCCACTGATCCAGAACATGCACCCGAGCCTGGCAGGAAAGATCACGGGCATGCTGCTGGAGATTGACAACTCAGAGCTGCTTCACATGCTCGAGTCCCCAGAGTCTCTCCGCTCAAAGGTCAGTGCTTCATTAATATTGAGTTAAGAGTTCACAAGGACTTAATAGTATAGTAAAGTCAGCGGGATGGCTTTGCTGACATCTAACATTTTTTTTCTTTGTAGGTGGATGAGGCAGTGGCTGTGCTCCAGGCCCACCAGGCCAAGGAGGCCGCCCAGAAGACTGTGACAAATTCAGCTGGTGTCCCAAGTGTCTAAATCCAAGGTAGAACTAGTTTGCTTTAACAAGGAGAGGGCATTCTTGCTGGGAGATTATGCCTTTCTTCTTATATCTTGCACTCGTCTACCAATTTATACATTTACTCATTTACGATGGTGTCAATGATCCATATCACTAATTAGTGTTTTTGTTTCGTGTTCACAGGAGTGGGGAACCTTGAGAGACTAGCTTCACCGACTGAGAAAAAAAAAAAATTAAACAACGAAAAAGTTGAAAATACATAAAACAAAGTAAAAAGAAGTCAAATAATATATTTAAAAAAAACAATGGAAACAAGTCTCCAGTCAGGCCTGCAATGAACAGAAACGCCGGGCCAGGTTTGTGGAGTTAAAAACAGAAAATGCAACAAAAAAAGAGTAAAAATCTAAAATAGAAAATGTTCATTCTACAAGGGGTTTTAGAGGACAATTCTGTGACGAAATAAGATTGAAAGCATTCCTTTCTGCCATTTTATCCCTTTTAAATGTTTGAATGTTTGGGCTGTAGAGGCCTGTTCTTGTGAAATTTCCCTTTGCTTGCTTGAATAAAACTTAAAATAATCTCTGTCTGTTGATGGTGGAACTACACATCTAGAATAACTGTTCATATCAATCATACTGACTTGATCTTGATGAGAGTTCTCAAATGTTTCAGAACCCACACATAAAAAAAAGTCACTGAAGTTTTTTCAAGTTTTATTTGTGCTCAGATAGACGTGAGAATGTTACAATCACTGAAAAACATGCTGGGCTGTTTTACTTCTGCTTGCACTTTTAGGATTAGAATCCGAGTAGCTCCTGTAACTCTGTTGACAGAGGAAAAGCTGGCATTCACATTTGCCGACTGTAGACTAGACAAAAATAGTTACTTTATTGAACCCTCATGGGTAAAAGAATGGACTGTTTTATGTTGGTTTAGTTGGTAATGGCCTTAGCCTGCTCAGCCATCCTCTGGACGATAGCCTGCACCTGGGTCTGGAAGTCCTGGACCATGGGCTGGAACTGAGTCCCCATGCTGGCAGCCATGGGCTTGATCTGCTCCTCCACGTTGGCAACGACAGTCTTCAGCTGCTCCTGGAACTTAGCAGCCAGGGGCTCCAGTTGGGTCTGGATGTTCCTATGGGATAGAACATGATGAGACACCGAAAATTCAAATTCATGACTAGATCATAATTTAGCATAAAAAGGACATTTCAAATTTAACAGTGCACAGTCCTGTGTTCAGCAGTAAGTCGATTCATGAGTCAAGATTAAAACTTGACTTTATGTGTGGTGGATGACTGTACTCACTGAGCGTGGTTGGCCAGGTCCTTGTTTTGGAGGATCTCAGTCAGCTCCTGGGTCATTTTGGTCTTGATCTCCTCAAAGTACTGACCGATCCTCTCAAGACTGGGGAGCTCTTCTGCAAAGCTTCCTATGGGTTTCCAAAGACAAAAAAGTATGATTATAACTTAGAAACAAAAAAAATAAATTACGTGGAAAAAAATTATTACGCGGAGGTCATACTGTACCCTGTGCCAGAGCAAGCACAACGACAGCTGCGATGAGGGAGAATTTCATGGCTGCAGAAGGGAAAGGACCTGTAAAAACACACTTTTTAATTATTCTGTCTGGTTGAGGATGATATAACCTGATGTGAACATCCCTAATAATTAACTAATAAAATGTTCAAACCCAAACTATCAAACTTCAGATCTAAGCTATGAAGATGTTTCATCAAGTTGTTATTCAGGAGCTGAATGTAGGAGGACCTCACGTTGCTCAATCAGATGACTCACTGATAAGTCGTTCCAAGAATCCCATGAGGTAATAAAATAAATATTTTGTCACTATGTGTTTGTTCACCCTCACACATTGATCTGTAAACTGTATCTGGCTTATCTGAGGCATCGTGTCAACAGCTCCAGTGAAAAACTAATAAGTTAACCTTGAGTTTTCCAGAGGTCAGAATGAACATCTACATTCAAATAAAGGTGTTTTTTTAATCATCTTTTTTTTTTTTTAATTCAAAAGCAGAAAAGTAACAAACTGCTACACCCCTAAGACTTTTTGCTATCAATACAATTGTTAATGTATGAAGACATGACAGCCTAAAGCAAGTGTCCCAATAGACATTGTCTTATTTGTATAATGTTCTAGTCCACATTTATTAAAGGCTCTTTAATTGTAACCATCCACTTAAGGGACATTTTATAATCTAGCACTGAAACATACAAAATAAAGAAATCAAATCCAATGAAAGAAATCCATCACAGCCATGTGGATCACATATCATCTATACAAGTGTCACAGTTCACAGATCAGTTGTAGGTTTAGACAGCAAAAGCCTGACCTACATCAGCGCTAAATGTTGAGAAATATAAAGGATTTCTTTGGAATATAGCTTGAAGCGATGTAAAGTGTCCAGATCACTACAGGGTACTGCAGGCCTCTTCAGACAAGTGAACAAAGTGTCATATGATGAACATTCTGTTCTTAAATGTGACTTTTATATCCTCTTTTCAGGACTGAATTTAGGAGTTTAAGAGTTATTTACAAGTCATGAGAGTATGGCAGTATACATTTGTTCTTTGTGTATTGTCCCTTATGACGATGAAGAAACAAACTAATAAAAGTGAATTCTTTTTCACAAACTACAAATAAAGATGTTAAATTCTAGGGTGAATGTCATAACTTTCTGTGGACTTATGTGGAACACTGAAAAAAAATTAATTTATCAACACTCATCAAGCAAAGAATATTACTGTACTATACATAGCTGGTTATTTATTGTTTTCCTCACTAAATCTCAATGCGATTAAGGCTCACTTCAAAAATAGTTAAATTTCAGTCTTAAGTTTAGACTCTGTTGGTAGTTCTACATTCAAGAAGAATGTGTGTGTCTCAGTGTTGAAGTCCATAAGAAAACAAGAGTTTTACTCACCTGAACGGCAGGAGAATTTGGACCAGATGGTGCCGTCCTGAAGGACTCTCACACTTCTTATAGTCCAGCATGGTGATGCAGCTGTGTGGTGATGCAAACCTGATTGGACAAGATAAAGAAACAAAACTTTATTGGATGCTTGTGCTGGTGAGGGACTCACAGCGCTGACCCTTGCTGTTCATGCTGCCACCTGGGCAAACTAAACCAAAGTCCAACAGTCCTTCTGCTGATTGTCCAACATGAGTGTGTCACTTATCATATTGATTAAATAAAACACCTAATCACCAGTAACAGTATCACCATGACAGAGATGTTACATTTGGGAGAACAACATTGGAAATGCTTCATCAGCTCCAACAGATATGATAACAGACAAGATAACGCGCGTCTTATCCCTGTTTTATTTTGCATTACATTGCACTAATGTAGCTGTGAAATACTTTGCTCTATACATAAAGCATAACATATATTTTTCTTCTTCTTATTATTATAGAATGAAATGTCATGTAGGTGGTATGTTTTTATTGTATTATAACACTGATGAGGTCTAATTGATTAACTGATGTCATTTTGTTTTTAGAATGACTCATGTTTTTGTACAAAGGTCCAGATGTTGCAAACTAGGCTACAAGTTTATCATAAGGCATCAACAGCAATAAACAAAGAATATAAAAAATATAACAAATCACAACTGAAAACTTTGATGACGTTCATGGTTCCCGGAGGATAAATCCAAATACGTTTTAAAGTTTTTTCTTTTGTCACAAACAAGTTGACATTTTGTGCTTTTAGGCTCTCTTATCAGTTATTGGAGCGATCAATGAGACTTTGTACACACATTCAGCACCCCTCAGAATGATTTGATTTTGTGTCAGTTAGCAAATATTTATATGCTAACATCAGATTAGAGCATAACCATATTAGGAGTGTCATTGTCAGTTGATTGTCAGCATGATGTTACAGAATAATGTATTAAATTACATTAGATTTATAGATACAGAGGTTGAAAGCTCTTAAAATATATATGGTCTTTAGAAATATCTCAGTCAGCTGCCTTGTTGAAACTCATTCATGTGGATGTAAACCTTCTACCTTTGGTTTACATCCAACAGGCTGTTATTGCTACCAGTCTATCTTTATGGTGGTTGTAAAGTAATTAATTACTCAACCCTACTCCACCCCAGTCAGTAATAAACAATCCAAGACAGGGGGAAATAGGAATACAGGGAATATATGTGAGAAGTGGACAAAAACAACATGAACTGTTTAATAAAACTTAAACGACAACCCTGCGAGTGTCTCTTTTCGTCGAGCGGGAATACCCAGTTTTAAAAGTCAGATTTTGACTATAAAGCGTAGATCAAAACCAGATGTGGGAATGTTTTCAACCAGGGATTCTTCTCTCTGTCCAGAGGCTGTTCACCATTGGTCTGGACTCCCCTGGTGGAAACAGCTTTGAGTGTTTAAGCCTCTAAAAATATATTTAAAAAAAGAGCCGTGACACAGAGCCATCTTTACTGTGGTATGAAAGGCATGCGTGGATGACACAGACCTGTATGCTATATAAACATGTTGCAGAGGGAGGATGTGGTCAGGACAGTTATTTATAGAACAAAATACCTTGGTTGTTTGTTTCAGTGTGTCATATTTTATCTGATCAAATGTTTCAATCTGCTTTCACAAGTATGTCTCCTAGGAATTACATTTTTACACATTTAATGGAATTAAAAAAAAAAGATTCACACTATGAATTTACTGGAGTTGAACAATGATGGAAGAAGTACTCACTTCTTTCACTGAAGTCTAAGTATCAATATCTAAAACATTACAGTTTGTCCTGCAGATTCCTACTTAAGTAAGTAAAATGTACTTAATGTACAAAATGTAAAGCACTCTTTTTTAAGAAAAACTTCAGAATCAATATGTAAGCACTGTTTTAACTGCTTTACATGCAGTGAGTGATTTTAGTTTAGTGGTTCCCAACATATGAGTCAACATCCTTCAACCACAAGATAAATCCCAGGAGTTGTGACATAATTAATGGGGTAAGAAATAAAAAAAATAAAATAAAACAAGGTTCTTCTCCACAAATTTAGTTCCACTGTTGGAAATTTGCTCCAATCTTTTGCTTTTTGTGAAATATTGGGTAATTTAACTTATTTTGGCTTCAGTCAGATAATTGAAACCATCTGGAAGTTTAGAGGGGAAATGTCTTTTTTCAGTGGAACTACTAATAACTCATTTGAAACATGATAAGAGGTTCCAACAATGCATTGTATTGTATAAACCTGAGATTTATGAAGAATCTTAATCTGAGAAGTTACTTGTAACTATTGCTTCCTGGTAAATACGATGGAGAAAAGATACAATATTCACATCTGACATGTTGTATAAAGTAGCAGAGAATGGAAAATACTCAAGAAAAGAACCTCAAAATTGTTCTTAAGCAGCCTGAATGAAACTTGTATTTTTCCACCATTGCGTCTTGCCGATGTTTGACAGGCTGGCTCACTGTGATGAACAAATTGTGTTTAGGATGGCTGTCACAGGCTATAATAATCGTAATCTGATCAACAATGGGAGGCAGAAATGATGAAGAAAACCTGGGAATAAATCCAATCCATTCAGTATTTTGGTCAGAGGATTGCTTATAGCAAATGACTTTGGTTTGTTTTGAAGCCTCCTGCGTTGCTACCCTGGATTAAAGTCTCTGCTGGGCAGCAAACGCACAGCAGCAGCAGCAGCAAACGAATGAACCACATCAGTGTCCAATTGTCACTGAGCTGCATAGTTGAGGTTATTAACTGATGTAATGAAATGAGAGCACGCCCTCCAGTGAGCCAAACACTCATTACATGAGTATATGTGATATATGACTTTGTTGATTTTCTTTTCAGTTGTGTGTGTCTGTGTGTGTAAGTAAACGTCTTGAGTGTTAGATATTATATGTTTCCTTGGCTTTTGTGGGATTTTCACAGTCCGTCAGTCTATTTGAATTTGTTCTAAATGTGTTTTTTTTACAGATTCAGCTTGAAGAAAAAAAGATGTATTCAAATGCTCCCTAGCTTCTCCTCTGGCCTCATACCAGACCACAGAAAGAATGAAAAATCACACAAGCTCCAGAAAGTCATAAAAAAACATTTAGGAAGCACAAGAGGAGGTCCCATTTCCTCTTCAGCTCTTTGTTCTGCACAAAGTTGGTGGTCCACCAACTCAAAGTTTAACCCACTTACAGTAAACTTGTAGTATCTGTTTCACTGTTTCAGAGACGGATCATCATTTCTTTCAGCCTCTTATCGAGTAAACTGAGTTACTCCTCTTCCAAGTTTTAATCACATGCTTCAGGCTGCAGAGCTGGAGCTGTAAACCACACTGTAGTTGTACTCTGTTGGTGCCAGAGGAGAACAGAGGAGGCTCAGATTTCTCCTGCTCTGACTTTCCACTGCTGCCTTCAGGCGCTACAGAAAACGTTGGAAAATACCACAACAGTATGAACATGTTCACAGCATAGATTAAAATAGGATCTTTTGGCTAAGACATTAAAGTATGACATTTAGAAGTTTATGATTTTAAGAGATCATATTAGAGCATTATAATAGAAGCATCTTAATTGCCCTTTTTGTTCGTTGATTAGGTTGACTGTTTGGAACAAGCAAGCTGTCTCACAAACATTGTCAAGTTTTACAAATAAGACTAGCATATTATCACTACAAGCATCTGTCAGTCTAGATCTACTGTCTACCAGAAATCTCTATAACACATGACCATTCATCGTATGTATTCATTTTTTTGTGACATTACATCTTCCAGCACTAACCAATGACTTTCAAATATTTGTCACTGTGCACGAAACTTTAAAAATGCCTTTAATTCAACAAACTCCAACATCAACTATGGCCTCAGAAATGACATTATATTACAATAAAGTTGACTTTTCTCATATGATGCCAATAGAAACAAAACTTTATCAGCTTTACAAGTTGTAATTGTAAATTGGCTTGCAGTAGACATGAAGGTGTATCGAAATCAGTAAATCAGTGTCAAGGTTAAAGTCAAGGTTACTTTAATCTCTTGTAAATGAGTCATTTTTTATATATACAAAAACCCCTTTACCTTAAAGGGCTTTAGAGCATATGACACACTCCATAGACACGCGCACACACACACACACACATACACACACACACACACACACAGACACACACAAACTGTAATGTGAAAGAACAATGATGAAACCTTGTGAAAGGAAGCAGAGGGGGATCAGTCTTCGAGGTTGGATAGAAGTATACATAAACAAAGTAGATATAAATAACCACAGAAGTAACTTTATTAATGCTTCATGGGTAATTCATTCGAAATACACACATTAATGAATGCATGTCAGAGCAAAGCTGCTGCCTCATCGGCCCCTTGAGCAAGGAACAGGTATGTAGCAGGTATGCCCGGGAAATGACCTCTACAACTACAGTCCACAGTCGTATGGACTGTTAGTCTGAGGTGGACTTGAACTGTGAGCCTCCAGCTGCTAAACCTTGTCCTGCACAGACTGCTGACACTCAGTGTATACCATGTGGGAAATGAGAACGGAATGAGAAAACACACATGACATAATAAACACACACACCACTGACAAACACACAGACACTGCTACATTAAATACAAAACAACAAGAATGAACAACAAAGCACATCACTGATTTAAAAAAACATCCACTATACAGAGTGACATCCGTAACTAAGCATGCAGTGGAGGAATACGAGGTGTCCGTGAAGGCATCACTTGATTGACAATCCCGCAGCCTAATCCACAGAGTGAGGATGCATAGCAGCACTGATATGTGTCGAATGAACATCGGCTAACTACTTCTTTCGGCTGTGATTGACAAAAGCCTGCAGACACTTTGTTCATTGAGCCCTCGGAGCCTCTCTGAACCTCAGACCGTCAGCTTTAACCGGGGAAATCTCACCCAGACCGGGACTTCGCAGACATTACGTTGGGACAATGGAATCTAACGTTATCCCGGACAGTATCCGCCCTCAGAGGCTTCAGCCAGGGATTGGATTCGGTTCAGGACCGACAGGGACCCTCCGCTCCTCTCTTCGTCCCGGGGTTACGGTCCCCATCGCGCCGCTGTTACCCTCCCCGGCCTCTCTGGCCGCTTCGTCCGGGCCTCCTCCTCCGCCGCCCCCGCTGCAGCTCCACAGCCTGTACGGCGGTGTCGGAGCGGGGCTGGGGCCGGGGGCTACCGGCCACTGTAACCCGGGGAACCCGGCGGTGCTGAAGGAGGCGGTGGAGGCTGTGGTCCGCAGCTTCGCCAAACACACGCAAGGTTACGGCAGAGGTAACGTCCAGGGGTGATAATGCTGAGTGTACCGTGGGGACGGTGCTGTGGATGTGTCATGGTGTTCGGTTGTTGGGGAGTTGTGAGGGCAGAGAGCCACTTTGAGCTGCGCCATTTGTTTGGAAGCAGCGGAAAAAACACGCTGCACTCCTCAAACATCCATGTTTGAGTCAAATGTTCTGACTTTATTTCACGTTAACCTCTACCATAACCATTCTCACCTCATGTAACATCACCATAATGTTTCTCTCCTCAGTTAAAAGTTTACTTTGATATGTACATGAGTGTAGTAACCTCGGCTTCAGTCACTTCATGATAGGATTAAGTAGCACAGCTCAGAGGGGATTACATCTAACCAACAATAAACCATAATACCTCTCAAATATGCATCACATTCATCGTGTTTTACACTGGACACGGTGCAGTGCTGGCCCCATAATATAAACTGTGCACAGTCTGAGTAACAGAGCAGAGGCAGGCTGCACACACTCAACAGCAAAGTTGTACAGGATGAAATCAGACACACTTTATTCAGCAAAATAGACTGTATACATCTTTTTAGAAATGACCAAAATATGTTATGATATCGCTGTCCTAAGACTGTATGTCTCATTAAGTTGTACCAGATGGATCTTAATGACTTTATAGGAGAAAGCATGAATCACTGATATCATTAAATATCATTTATTTGTGCCCATTGGTTGTTATTTTCCTCGATCATCTCCCAGTGGCCCACTTTTAATAATTCAGTCTTGTTATGCATCACTACAGCCAACCAACCAACGTTAGACTGAAAAGCTGCTGTTATGTTGGCAGTTGGAGTGTTCCTGTTTGGTGCTAATAAGATTTATTTCCAAAAAGATTGGCCCTCTGTGCCCTCACTAATACGTCTTCCCTCCTTTATCCCATTTAGCCTACTTAACACCGTCAACACTGGCACTGTTTTATCAGTTTTTTTTTTTTGTCTTAACGTGACTCCAGTTTTGTGATTTCCTCTCAGTGGTAGGCATATCATAGATTTTTTTTGCAGATCAGTGTGTCATATTTTGGCCTCTGGCAATCATTATTTCCACTAAATTATACCGTGATATGTATTTTCTACATTTTCCCTGTGGTAAAGTTATAATCATGTCATTACAGAGACAATAAGGGGCTTTAATTTGCAATAAAAACACTATTAAGACAGTTAAGACAAAGTCACTCACGTCATTCTCATCATTGATTTAATCATTTTTCTGTTTTTTCTTTTCCGTGACATGTTTGTCAGACATGAGCTGATTGATGCCATGCCACTGCTGCTCTGTGGGTCTGAGTCTGGGCCAGCACCTTTGTCAAACTTTATCCTGGAATGTATCCCAATATTTCCTGTGTCTCTCTGCTTTATCTTTCAGGACATGCTCCAAAAGCTGATAAAAATAGACATGAAATGTGTCGTCCTGTCACTGTCCAGAACCCTTTAGATTCACGGACATAACGTGAATAACTCATTATAATCATAATCATACATCTAGTACCAGCTTAAGTGAGCTGTGTTGATAATATGGATTCATTTATTTGCTGTGAGAGTAATATCACAGAGCAACACTGCTGTTTTCAATAGCACATAAGTTATTACTTTGTAACTGGCTGACAAAGACAGAACAGTTCGTCGTGAGCATTTTGCTCTCGCTCACACTGAGAGCAAAAACAAAATGATTTAGACTGCTGTTCAGGGATTTCTGTGTCTCATGTCAGAATATATCTCGGCGTGTTTACAAAGGAGTCAATAGTCACAAAGCTGCAGCTCTAAAATGTTGTGATCAGGCTCCAGGCTCCGTACGAGAGGAGGCTGGCTGTGTTCAAACAGTGAGAGCTCAGCAGGAAAGAGCTGAGAGCTAACACAAGTTTAAGAGCGGGATAATGTTGGCTGCGCTCACAGCTCTCTGCAAACCTGAACCCAAATAATTGTTTCTAACTCAGCCGCAAATTTTACTATTTTTCTGTGTTGTTGTTTCCTCTTGTAGGGCTGGAATGTAACTTTCTCACATGGGCACAGAACATGTAGAGTTGAGAGTATGTTTCTTTAAGCAGTTTCTTTGAGCTGATTCAGAATTTCCTTTTAGCAGCAACCTAAATATTTTCAGGAAAAGCCTTTGGCATCCTTGAGAGGGCCTTCCCCCACCCTTTCCATCTTTGTGTTTAGAGAGGATGTTGCAGAACACAGTCAGCAACTAACGGCACACAACATGCAAACTAACTGACAAAAAGCATTCAAGAAACCAGAATGCCTGTATGTAACGAGGGTACATGTTAATATATTATGTGACAACGCTTGTTTGTTTTTTTATTTCTGTGCACTCTAGTGAACGTTGTGGAAGCCTTACAAGAGTTTTGGCAGATGAAGTTGAGCAGAGGGGCCGATCTGCGGAATGGAGCTCTAGTTGTTTATGAAATGGTTCCCTCCAACAGCCCTCCATATGTCTGCTATGTTAGTCTTCCCGGTGGCAGCTGCTTCGGAAGTTTCCAGGTACAGTAGCATGATTCCAGATCATCAAATACATTTTCAGAGATATAAATGAACATGCCGTGCCTTGAAGAAACACTTCAAAACGGCACGATTACCGTAAGAAAAAAAGAGGATATTCGAGTGCTTTGTTACAAGCTTACAAAATTCCAACATAGTGCGACCACAACATACCAAATATGGATGCAAAGTCACGGCCACAAGACAGCAAATTAAGGTGTGTGCACACTGTTGCTAACTTTACTCTGTATAAACACAGGCTTACTCCAGCTTTTTTCACTGTGTATCTGTATATCTGACAGCTAAGTCATGTTCTCTTCACTGTTTGACAGTTCTGTCCCACCAAGGCCGAGGCGAGACGCAGTGCTGCCAAGATCGCCCTGATGAACTCTGTTTTCAACGAACATCCCTCCCGTCGCATCACAGACGACTTCATTGAGAAGAGCGTCAGCGAAGCTCTGGCCTCCTTTAATGTAAGTTACGAATGATAAATTATAGATAGCTTATGTGCTTGAAGTCCTAGCATATCTGCAGAATATCACCACACTGGAAGCCAATAATTGACGCTTTGAAAAGAAAATGAAGGAGGATTGCTTTGCTTTGAATTGCCTCCTAAAATAGCACACTTTTCCCAAGATGGCTACTATGTAAAATTTATTGTAAACCGCTGCACTAAATCTCTGGAGAAACTTTTTCTCAAGGAGACAAACATCAGATATCGTTATTTCAGGCAGCTCTCCCCTTGCACTGCAAACATTCTCATTATTTTCTCCTCATTAGAGAATACAGTATTTGTTAAGCTGCAGTGTGGGCACTAACTAGCTGTTGTTGTTTGCAGGGAAACAGAGAAGAGGCTGACAATCCCAACACAGGAATCGGAGCTTTCCGCTTCATGCTCGAGTCCAACAAAGGAAAATCCATGCTGGAGTTTCAGGTACGTAAACTTCAGGAATGTCTGTGTTGTGTTAAGCAGCGTTTTATGCTTCTCAGGAGCATCAGGATAGTGCGAAAATAGCATTGGCAAGGTTTGAGCCCAGGTGCTGTTTTAAAGTGTGTGCATCCATCCAAAGATTAAGACCGAGTAAATGTTTTTAAAGAGACGATGCTTGAAGCCAGAACATCTTAACCTCATGTCTAATTGGAATTGGGAAATCTGAAGGAAGCATGCCTGATTTGTGTTACTGAATGGGTGCATATTGAGTGTTCTCGAGTGAGTTTGATGTCTTATTGCTGCTGGCTGCTGCCGTGTTTGTGTTTCAGGAGCTGATGACTGTGTTCCAGCTGCTGCACTGGAACGGGAGTCTCAAAGCCATGAGAGAACGACAGTGTTCCCGACAGGTACTGTCATTGGGCTCACACATGGGTTCAATTATCCAAGTAAAGCAGTAGTTTTACTCACTTTTCATTATGTTTCCTAAACAAACAAACTCTGTGTCATATTTTACCCTACATGGTATGACTTGTCAAGACAGATTTTATGTATTTTTTTTTCTTCTCACCGTGAGTGTGAGCAGCGATGAGCTGGAAAATAAGATCAGTGCAGAAAACAGTTCTAACACAGAGTACCTAGATTTTAAAATGGCCTCTGGTTCCATCACAGCTTGTCTTTTTGGTTGCTGACATCAGAGTTGCAAATAATTATTTTCATCATTGATTAATCATTTTCTCCAACAGTCAATTAGTTATTTGGTCACTTAAATCACTGTGACGTCCTCAAATGTCTTGTTTTGTCCACAGCCCAAAGATTTTCAGTCTACTGTCAAAAGAAATCAGAAAATATTTTTGAAAAATGACTCAAAACTCTTAAATAGTTGGTGATTAATTTAAAAGCTGCGACTAATTCTTGTATCTTAGAAGAATCTTCAAATTATGGAAACATCAGCTTGACTTTCCTGATACCAAATCTGATACCGAACACACACTACATGTGATATTCATGTGTTATATTAATTTGAAGGGACAGGATAACATGCTACAGTCTGCAACACTGTACTGTACACTGTACAACTGATGTTGTAAATGAGCGGACGATGCGCTTTACATTATCTCCTTTCCTTTTGTAAAGAACGGTCCGGTGTGTCCTATGCTAAAGGAGATAAGAAAGGAAGCATTGTAGCACCTTTCTTTAACAACTAGAGTAATCGAACAGCTCTTTTCATGGTGGCTATGTAAATACTTCCAGGTCATTTCCCTCAGTGAGGAACCTTCCTAAGCAACATAGACTATTCAACTGGACCCCAGGCCTCTCTTTTTAGCACATTTAAAATGAGTCTCCACTGCATGGAATTCAGTTGGACCTCTTTTATGTAAGACAAAATGAGTGATGGATTGCTGTTGGCAGCCCACTGAGAGTAAATGAATGTAACTGATTGCTTTTGATGACACTGACAAAGAAACTGGATTTAATGTGTCTGGCAGATACCCAGTCTTCTTAATAAGAGCCGTATCTCTGCCAAAATTGGTGCATCCCTACTTTAAATTGGAAACATTATGCTTCATATCCTGTCATCGAGGACGTTGCCAGCTGTGGTCAAAGATTTACTGAAGTCTTACTAGATCTTAAGTTGGCAGGGCCACTTAGCTTAGCACTAAACACTCAACATTTTTCATTCGCAGGAAGTGCTGGCTCACTATTCCCACCGGGCTCTAGACGATGACATGCGCACTCAGATGGCTGCCGACTGGGTGAACCGTGAACAGAGCGTGGCGGCCACCATTGCGCAGGAGGTGGCGTCAACAGAGCGGGAACTGGAGGATGCCAGGCTGGCAGGCAGAGAACTGCGTTTTTACAAAGAGAAGAAAGACATCCTGATGTTAGCTGTGGGCCAACTCAACGCAGCCAACACCGCCACCCTGCCCTCACACTAAACCCAACGCCCGTCATGGAAACACACCTTCACAGTCCGTAGTACTCCTGGTAACAGTATTCATAGATATAAAGGTGAAATCGTCTGAACTCTTAGTTTTGTATCTTGTGTTTCGTCATGAGGACCAGGTAATCAGGTCATGATTACAGTATGCACATCCATCCATTAAACAAACACTTGCCTCTTTGTGCCTAGTGATTACAGGATAAGCGGGGGTTCAGACAGGATCAGGCGCCGCGACAAAACCGGAGGTCTTTCAATTCATTTCAGTGGGGGTCGTGGGGGTTTCCGCACCGGCAGTCTGCAACGCAAGGGCTGCTGCAAAAAAACACACCGGCGTCCAGGAGAGAAGTTGATCCAGATTCGACTATTGGGAAAGCGTAGCTCCATATCATGCTCTGCAAATCAATCAAAAAATGGTAGTCAAACCGGAAGACACCCACTGGAAGGAAGATGGGAAGAAAACCTTGTTTACCATGGAGCGTTAACATTTTGCATTCAAGTCGCAACTGCAAGGAGCTTCCCCACGTTGGGATCCATCTGTTTTGATTCAAGGATAAGAAATGAAGGAAAAGCTCAAAGTTCTTATGGGCATCTTCTTGTTCTTGTTCTTTTCTTCTTCTTCTTCTTCTTCTTCTTCTTCTTCTTCTTCTTCTTCTTCTTCAGGAAAAGTCTGGTTTGGTTATGCCACCAAAATGATGTCACGCGCCAAACCAAATAGCAACACTCCCCCACCACCGGTTCCAGTTTTCCTGATCCTGTCTGAATGCGCCTACAGTGCTTTTTTTTTTAAAAACAAACCTGTAAATGTGCTTGGCATACCAGCTAACTGAGGTTTACATGATTTTCATTATTTCATACTGTATTTACTCAAAGTAGACCTACAGAAGCAAAGCCTGCCTTTCATCAGTGAATGTATGGGATATAAGTTAATATGACTCATCAAAACCAAACACATATGATCAGTGGATCATACTGAAGTTTGTCTGTCATGTTTTGGGTTTGCAATATTTTGGACAAGTGAATGGGTCTCAAAATCTCAGTGGCTGTGTCCATTAATGAAATATCACCACAAAACCTCTTCCATGATGGGTGCACAGCCTTATCCTGCCTGTTGTAATGAGAATAATGTGGAAAGTGCATCTTTAAATAAGACCAGAATTTAAGTAAGTGTGAAAAGTATTGGCTTGTGTAACAATTTGAGGGTACTTGGCTAAAATGTCAGCAGGTGACTGATTGTTCTGACAGCAGCTCAGGTTTTATGAAAAATCCGATAGTGGACCATCACTACGTTTTCTTTTCTTTGTGTGTGAAGGCTTTTGACTATTTTTACTGTTCATTGTATGCTTGGTGACCATGACACTAGCTGAATGTATATTTTCAACTAAAGGATCTACAAAGCGAACATTTAGAATTGCTCTTTTGACACGGATTGTGTTTTTCGCGTGCAACAAACAGCCACACAGTCGTGGTCGGAGGTAAAATGAGAAGGCCAAAAAAAAAAAAAAAAAAGAGTTGAGGGATTTAACAAGCTGATTCTTCATGTGTGAGTCAGTTCAGTCAGTTCAAAGCAGTCCCAGCACATGTGTGGGTTGTGTTTTTTTTTTTGACATACTGGAAGCAGAATTTGTTTGTTAGCAGTGCTAGTGTCTGTCCATGAGCTAAAAACAAAGTATGTAACCCGCACTTATCATCTTTTCACTTATTTTTTACCTTGAAGGACCTGATTTCATTTATACTGTAAATGTGATATCTTTATTGTTCTCTATCTATCTAAAATGTATTGAATACATTATAAGGATGAAGGCATTTCAGTGAGTAGCCTTTTAAAGACCCCATGTAATGGAAGTGAGAGTTTAATTGATAATGTGTGGCTCTGCTTGTAAGGAAATGTGGGCAGTGAGTTATGCAAGTTAAACAGCAGGAGGGCCCGTCGCGGTGCTGAATGCTGGATTACTAACAGCAGAGACTGATTACACTAAAATTTTAAGAGGCGGCAAATAGAAGATGAAGCAGAAGAGAGATGGTGTATGATTAAAGCCAGAGCCAATTTTATTGTTTTATAGCTGGGATCTTTGTGCCTTTTTTTGAAATTGGTAACATGCAATAACAAATATTTAGACATGTGAAAACTCAAGTTTCATTTCATTTAATGAGGTCTTTAAAGGACGTTCTACTCTGCTTTACAGTGTTTTTTGTCATTTCGTGTGAAGGTAACATTACAGATTATATGTTAATTACATGCTATATACTGTTACAGTACCTTAAAGAAATAGTTTGACGATTTGGGAAATCCTCTTATGTGCTTTCTGGCATCAGCAGTCAGACGAGAAGCTCAATACCAACCTCTTATCCGTGCATTAAATGTAAGGCACAGCCAACTTAGCATAATGACAGAAAACAGCTAGCCTAGCTCTGTCCAAAGGCAGTAAAATCTATTCACACGGTGAACTTTCACATGGGGTTGTGTGCCAGCTATTTCTTGATCGGGGGGCAGTAACTTCCTGGAGTTTCTGTTGGTTGCTTGGCAACTTGTCAGAGCCAAGAAGTAGTCCGGCTGCTCGCGGTAGCCTGAAGGTTGTACCAATGTATTTGTCCAACTCTCCAGCAGAAAATCGATAGACGTATTTCGCAAAATGTCAAACTATTCCTTAAATATGTTACATGACATTAGATTATGAAGGATTTATTAAATCTTTTTGTTATACATTTATAATCATGATATATTGTTTGTTTGGTACTCAGCTTGCAAAATATGCGTGCAGCACAAGTAGGAAAATGTTTGTGTGTAATTTTGTCTTCTTTGCAAAGATACTGCAGCAAGTTAAAGTAGACCTTTGAACTGATAGAATGAACACTTTGACCTCACAGTTCTGCAGCTTTCATGTTTTCTTTTACACATTTCTTCACTTCTGTTCCCAGACTCTCTTCTGTAGACATGTTTTCTGAATTCATCACTGATTGTATCGTTCCCTGAAGCAATTTAAAGTCCAGATTAAGAACATATTGAACTGCCAGTGCACGTGTGCTAAAGCTGAAATGTAATTAATGAGAACAGAAAAGACAAGTATTCAATGAGTTGGTTACAGGAATGAGGCTGGACATCTTAAATTGTGTATTTTTTTTATTTAGACGCTTATCATGTGTGTGATTTTTGACCACAAGCCATTAATCTGAGCTCTCTTCTTACAAATGCCTTTGACCTTTCTTTGTGATCATTATCAGTAAAGGCTTTTTTAAACAATATATTTTTTTGCTATCCATTTTATAAAAAATTGGGCTTTTCATCTTTTTGCTTTGATGCATGATGTGTTGATTGTGTTTTTTTTTTACACGTTTCATATTCTATACAGTATTGTTTTATAAATGTTTCTCGAGGCCCTTATTGTATGTATTTTCTATGAGCATTTTGTATTCCATGTTTATACTTTTAGTAGATTTATATGATGTAATAAATGGGCTCATACAAATGTATCCACTTGTCATGTTACTTATTTCACTTATTTCATACAAGGAGGAGCAACTGAACTTTCCTAACTAAGTAACTTACAGATACTCTTTGTTATAGTTTAATGGTATGCTAAGTGTATTTTTCACATGAAAAAGTAGCTTTTCACAAACGTTTGAGAATTAAATTCACACACTGTATGCAGTGTGAACAGCAATAGAGAATGCCAAATCACATTTGGACTAGATCTGTGTTTTAATGGAGGGGACTTGATATAGCTAGTAAATGAAAAAAAGGCTAAATTATTGATAGGATCTTTGGAATTATGTCATTTTAAGACTACATATAATTCCTAATTTAATAGTAATAGCATAATAAATTATAATATAATATAATATAATATAATATAATATAATATAATATATAACTACATTTTATTTTATTTTATTTTATTTTATTTTACTACTTCCGCTTTAGGCGCATAGACAGGAAGAGGCGGGGCCTTAGTTGAGGACGCTCGCCCTGCGTTGTTCATTCAACATGGCAGCGGGACCAATTTCAGAAAGAAACCAGGGTAAATATGTCGTTTTAATGCCTGTTTCAGCCTTTTGTTTCAGTCCTTTATGAGTATTGCTATCGGGTAACCTTCACACTGCTCACCTGTCTGCTCTGGCCGCTTGGCCCAGATAGTTCATGGTAAACAGCCGTTCAGTCACATGGAAGTGCTCAGTTGTTAGCTTGGTTTGCCGCTAATGTAACTCATCCCTTTATAATGAAATTGCAATTACTTTGATCTGGTTTACATGCTTGCTGCATCAGCTCGTGTGTGTGGCGTTACTTTTGATTGACCTGCAGGGTGGAGGTGGCTGTTTGGATGATAGAAATAGAGCTACGTCCTGTTGGCTAACGGCTAATGTTAGCCTGGCAGGCTAACACAGTCAGCTGCAGAGCTCTGATCATGTTAAATAAACACATTATCATATTTATGATAATTAATATCATTTTGATAATTGTCGGATGCTTTTTGAGCATCCCATAGGCTAGGGATGAAGCATGTAGTCTGTAGAGAAGATCATATCATCATGGTGGTTAATGACGAGGCATTATACTGTTCACTTTAAGATGAACTATTAAAATGGTCCGAAAGCTTCAGGTTTAGATCTAACAGCCTTTATTAAGGAACACCACACGGAAATCTAACGGTTATTAATCTACTATTGTTATAATATTAATGATATATCCTCCAGTTGTGATCTTAAAATGGTCTTTAACTCTCTTCAGAAATCGAATGATATCAGGTGTTGTTAAAGTCACCAGTTTGAGGCAAAGGGATCATATTGCAGAGCTTTGTATGTGCACTTTCTAATGTATAACTAACAGTAATATTAGCCACTGGAATGAAACGTTTAATATTCTTTTGAGAGAATTGTTGGAAAGTTCAGATTGTTTAACATCTGAAACAATCAGGTTGGATAGAAATGATGAATGGAAACACATTTTGAGGAAATCATTACAATTACCAAATGAGATGTATTTTATTCTGTGTGTGTGTGTGCGTAGCAAAGGACTACCTTATTTTCAGTTTATGAACTGTACCCTATCAATTCATTTGCTCAAATGTAAAAGATAATAACAACTCTGGATCACAGATTACCAGACTTAATGTTATATTCAAAATGGTAACAGGCAACATGTCACACTCATCAGCCTGTGATGAACATAATATATTGTATATTTACATGATGACACTAAGCATCTTCATTGTCTTGTAATTTTACTGAACCCAAATAATAATTTTGACATCTAACATATTTTTCACGTGCAACTGATTTTTAATTCTTATTTATTTTTCCAGATGCCACTGTGTATGTTGGCGGCTTGGACGAGAAAGTGTCAGAGCCGTTACTATGGGAGCTTTTCCTGCAGGCAGGTCCTGTGGTCAACACACACATGCCCAAAGACAGAGTCACTGGCCAACATCAGGGTGAGTAGCAGCTGATAGTCCTGTATATTTATGTATGTATGTATCTGTAAGAATCTCTGTTGGTAAATAACAGTCATGTATTTTTACATTTCTTCTCAGGTTATGGCTTTGTGGAATTCCTTAGTGAAGAGGATGCTGACTATGCCATCAAAATCATGAATATGATAAAGCTCTATGGCAAACCAATTCGAGTTAATAAAGCCTCTGCGCACAACAAAAACCTGGATGTGGGTGCTAACATCTTCATCGGTAATCTGGACCCGGAGATCGACGAGAAACTGCTCTACGACACATTCAGTGCCTTTGGGGTGATCCTCCAGACGCCAAAGATCATGCGGGACCCAGACACCGGCAACTCCAAGGGTTACGCTTTCATCAACTTTGCAAGCTTCGACGCGTCAGATGCCGCTATTGAGGCCATGAATGGCCAGTACCTGTGTAACAGGCCCATCACAGTGTCCTACGCCTTCAAGAAAGATTCCAAAGGAGAGCGGCATGGCTCGGCCGCAGAGCGACTCCTGGCTGCACAGAACCCTCTGTCCCAGGCAGACAGACCACATCAGCTGTTTGCAGACGCTCCGCCACCACCATCTGCTCCAACACCGGTCCTAACCGCACTGGGATCTGGAATGCCCATGCCAGGTATGAAGGCACTAATGTGGTTAAACAGGGTAGATGGTAAAATATATCTGCAGTCTAAGCCTTCCACTTATAAAAATGACTGCAGGACAGGCTGGTGGAATAGTTCTTTTTATCTTCTTTTTGGGTAATTGTTTCCTAACGCTGTAATTGTTGGTGTACAGCAGCTGCCTCTGACTAAAGATAGATGGAGTTGTTAAATGTGGGTGAGTGCAATGAGCAGATAAAAGGTTTCATTACCGGAGACAAGATGAAATAGAATCCTATAGGAAGTGTAAGTGTGCTGCCGTATCTCTGATCCGTAAGTGATGATGAGATTGATTTGATTTAATCTCAGCTGATGGCTGTAACTAAAAGTGAACATGCCAGCTGACAGATTTTCCCTTTTTATGACACACAGACAGCCTCTGCCTCTGACTCTGTGTACTAGTATGAAATGCAGTGATAACTTGTGAATAAAACATTTGTTTCTGCGCAGGCATGCCACCTCCTGGTTTTCCCCCTGTTCCTCCTCCTGGATCGATGCCTCCATCAATGCCCCCTTCAATGACTATGCCTCCAAATGTGGGTGCTCCAGGCCCACAGGCAGGCGCTGGTGGTCCTCCACCTGGACCACCACCATTCCCTCCTGGCAGCATGCATCCAGGTAATAGTTTGTGGCTGTTTTGATGCAGTGTTTTCTGTTGGATTGAGTATGTATTAAATAATATAAATGCTTCAGTTCCCTTGCTGGAACACACCTGTACAATTAACTGTTTGTGTTCCACAGGTATGCCTCAGATGCCCATGCCCCCTCCTGCTCCTCCTGGCATGGTTCCTCCACCTCCTGCTCCCCCAGGATCAAATCAAGCACGGGCACCGCCACCTCCTGGCATGCCCCCACCCCCGCCTATGGGCATGCCACCCAGAGCGCCATATGGACCTCCCATGGGTGAGCAGTGTGGCATCTCCTCAAATCTTTGTTGTCAAATAAAAATCTGTTCATCTTTTAGATACCAACAGAAAATAACTCAAAGCAGGACTGTTTGTAAAAGAAATAACGATTAATGATTTGTAGGAATGACACCAACCCATGTTGCCATGGCTACCTTGATGAATTAGTTAGTATAAGCAGGTCTGTCATTGATAAACCAAATTTTGTTGCTGGATTTTTTTAGTTGAAAACTGCATCTGTTACTGAAAGGAAGACAATCATGAGAGAAACATGGTAACATCTCAATCAATCAATCATTTTATTTGTATATCCCAAAGTCACAAAACACATTTGCCTCTGAGGGCTTTACAATCTGTACAGGGAGTGACACCCTCTGTCCTTAGACTGCATCCTCAACCAATACCTTGCCTGACTAGGCACAACCCTGAGAGAGGGAGGGAGAGGAGAGAGGGGGGGGGTTCCCCGGCAGTCCTATAGCAGCATAACTAACGAATGACCTGAGCCAGCCCTAACTGTAAGCTCTGTCAGTAAGGAAAGTCTTAAGTCTACTCTTAAAAATGTTGACCGTGTCTGCTTCCTAGTAACATTTGTGTTCTCTAACAAAAAACAGTCCTTAATTTGGAGAAGAAACAAGTCCATTGGTGTTTGATTTAGATGCTTTAGTGGCCAAACACAGAAGTGCCAATCGTTTGTGATGAGAGTGGCGCAGATGGAAGATACAAGTTTATGACATGCCTCTGCAAGCTGCGATTCATGAGACTTTTATTGCACCATTTGACATGGCCCAAAACTGATGATGCACAGACTGACTGGGTCCAAGACTTTTATTAGATCCATCTTTGCACAGTGTGACATGAAAGGAACTTGTGGGATTGCTGTCAGCGCACAGTGTGCAGGCATCCTGACACATTTAATTATCACCCTGAGTTGGAGGTAGGTTACACCAGAAAGGCCGACCTGATCTGATCATAATTTGACATGAATGTAGAGTGTGCCACTAAACAAAACCAGTGAGGAGAAGTTCTTTCTGGAAAAAAAATGTCTATCTGGGTTTGTAGATGAGAGGAAAGCTGGAATATCACGCATGCATTTTTTTTTGTCCGAGATGCTTTTTTATAGTTCAGAGTCACCAGTTCACCATAATTCTGAACCCACGTGTATAAATCTTGTTTAGAATTCTGAAATACCGTTGACTATGGTTACCTTTTACTGTGGTGAGAGCTTTCAATCAAAGGTAAAGATTTGATCGCGTTATGACGCTTTCCCTCTCTCTCTCAGGCCCCCCTGTGCCACCAGGTATGAGAGGTCCTCCTCCCATGCCCCCACCTGGCTACGGCGCTCCTCGTCCTCCTCCCTTTGGCTTCCAGAGAGGACCTCCAATGCCTCCAAGGCCCCCCGGTGTCCCACCCCGTGTTCCTTTGAGAGCGCCAATGCCACCGTAATTCATCTGGAACGAGCTCTCATTTAGATTTTTTTTTTTTTTTTTTAACATCTTAAGATCTACTCAAGTTTGTAATAGTGAGAATAATTTAACCACACGTTTGTTTGTTTCTGTTTTTTTTTGGACATTGTACAGATGAAGACCTTTGACAAATAAAATTTTTAGTACAAGTTTTTGGACATTTTTCCCGCCACACACATTACTTTATAATCAAAAAGCCCTTCCCCCTCTTCTCCTCTGCTTGGATTCAAGTCAACCCTTTGCTTCATTTTTTCTTCCCAGCAGAAGATGATTCATTCATGCTGCAGTTTTAGCAGAGACAAGGCCTTCCTTAGGTCAGTGCCAAGGCCTTTTCCGCTTGTGTGCCTTGTGTGTGGGTGGAAGTTTTAGCCTGCTGTTGCTCATAGGGAACAGGGATCACCAAAAGTATGGGGAATAAAACTAATGATGGTGAATATTTATCGAGTTCAGCGGCTGAATGGTCTGGGGGCACAGCAATTAGAAGATTTCACTATTCTCTGCAGTTTAAAATGTCACTGTTGTTTTTGGAACCATGAAGTTTAGAATCAAGCTTTCAGTGCAGCTGAAACCATCGAGCAACGCAGCAGGAAAGGGAGAAATCCACCTTTCATTCATAAGAGATGTTCTCAGTTTCCTTTCTGAAAAGTTTTGAAATAAATGTATCATAAATCAGGCTATATCTGCACCATTAAAATCTATAATTGTTGCGTTATGAGTTGCATGGCTGACAGCATTCCGGGGCCATGCCGCCATTTACTGTGGAAAAAAAAAGGAAAGAGTGTGCATCCTTCGGTTCGGCCAGATTTATATAGACATTTCTCTGGATCCAATAGGAGCGCAACTTTCGTTCTAGGCCTACTAACCAATCAGAAGTAGGGCGGGGCGGGAGTTAGGCTAGGTGTTGACAAGTTGAAAGTGAGAATCATTGTCCTGCAGTAACAAGCATTGTAGCTTAATCCACAAGATGGACCACTGGTTCATGAAACCCGGGGATGACCCCAAAGATGTCGAGAAGGGTATCAGACATAAAAGGTGCTGGACGTGGATGGAGGAGGTTGGGAATGATGTCAAGCCCTTTAGTAACTGACGCCAAAAGCTTCAGGAGGCAGGTGTGTGCTTCTGCACGGTGTGTGCAAGGCGTGTCATGTATGGATCTAGTGGCAAAAAGTGCTGCCGCCTACTGACCTGTCTTTGTATTGCTGTAGTGTAATCTGTAGTCAGAGTATGCAAAGAGCAATGTGGCAGATATGGCAGATAGCCTATGTGACAATATGGCTAATATACACTCACTGGTCACTTTATTAGGTACACCTCATACCGGGTTAGACCCCCTTTTGCCTTCAGAACTGCCTTAATCCTTCGTTACATAGATTCAACAAGGTACTGGAAACATTCCTCAGAGGGTTTGGTCCATACTGACATGATAGCATCACGCAGTTGCTGCAGATTTATCGGCTGCACATCCATGATGCCAATCTCCCGTTCCACCACATCCCAAAGGTGCTCTATTGAGATCTGGTGACTGTGGAGGCCATTTGAGTGCAGTGAACTCATTGTCATGTTCGAGAAACCAGTCTGAGATGATTTGAGCTTTATGACATGGCATAAACATGGCATATCCTGCTGGAAGTAGCCATCAGAAGATGGGTACACTGTGGTCATAAAGTGATGGACATGATAACGTTTTTTCCAATCTTCTGTTGTCCAATTTTGGTGAGCCTGTTTGAATTGTAGCCTCAGTTTCCTGTTCTTAACTGACACGAGTGGCACCCGGTGTGGTCTTCTGATGTTGTAGCCGATCTGCCTCAAGGTTCGACGTGTTGTGCCTAATAAATAATAAATAATGCCTAATAAAGTGGCTGGTGAGTGTATAGTATAAGCCCTTCAAATAATGTGTGTATGTATATGTAAATAAGTTCAGGCTCAGGATGTTTTTCCACTGTCAGCCCTGGAGTTGTATAAACAGTGAATTTTCCTGATTGTTTCATGGTGGTTAAGTCAGCACAGATAGAAAAACCCCCAGCAGTCCCTTTTACCCCCACACATGGTCGGACCACCCTGCAGTGATTGGCCACAGCTCCTGTCTGAATGCAGCCTACTCATAAAGCCAAGGCAGTGAATTAAAAAGTGCAAAGAAGCTTGATAACCTGAATAGAATAATACTCTGCCTCTACTGGGTTTGTCATTACAAATGACCCCTTTAACATTATACATAGTCATCTGGTTCAATCTAAAGCAGCTGTAATATTAAGTAGTACTCTGTTAACCAGTTATAAAGAACCTAATCATGTTTTTACAATAAAAATCTACCCCCTCTAGTAGTGTCACACTACTTATTGCATGTCCCCCTCACGCGATCCAACAGATACTGTATATCTACACACATATCTACAGTTTTCAATCAAATCTCCTGAGACTCTCATATTTACACTGAAGTACCTCATATACATTTCACTGCTATGTCGCATCCACACACATTTCCTGTCCACGGAGATGTGAATGGTGGTGGTGGTGATGACATCACACTGTCTGTGAAGGGAAACTCGCGTTTCTTCACACAGCAACTCTCGGTGCAGTAAGAAAAGGATCAAGAATATGGCAAGTGGTCGGCATGGCAACAGGAGTCAGGTGCGCTTGCACGTGTGTGTTGTCTGTGCACACCCCTTGATATTAATGTGTACAGACAGTCACTATTTGTAAAAAAAAAAAAAAAAAGCAGATGGATGGAAATAATATATTTGTGCGCGCATGCGTGCGAGGACACATGCATATAGTGTGTGTTTAATGTGATTTTTAATTAATTATATGCACAAAGCTCTCAACACAATTAGCTTTGAGATCAGGAAAAAAGGTTAAAGGCGCGCAAAGCTGGAGCAAAGTGCAGGAAATGGGTGCAGATTGTGTGCCAAACCTCTCCAGATATGAAGGCGTTAATGTGGTCGTGCGCTCGTGAGGGTTTTCGCGTGGGGGAGGGGACCCCTGCACATCACTGAGTGAGTGAGTGTGTATGGATGGCGTGGGCTTCTCTCCTCCAAACCGCGCAGCATCATCACCACCACTCGGTTTCACAGTAACAGCCTCGTACGCATCATCATCCTCATCCTCCTCCTCCTCCTCCTCGTCAAGCATCTCCGGGCTGAAGGGAGAGAGGGAGCACACACCGCAGGAATAAAGGTGAGCTGCGATATAACGTGAATAATGTCAGATGTTAGAACCTTTTATTTGAATGCATTAAGACATCATGAGGAAGACACGATGGGCGTGTTCTGCAACCATTTGCTTCGCACAGCAATTAAGATCGATATTGTGAATCAGGCCTTTCTGTGATCCGGTCCAAGTCGTGACAAGATGCCGAACGCTGTGATTTCTAAGAATGAGCGCAGATGTCAGGATGAGGATGAGCAGACGATCGGCTGCTGTCTGTGACAGATTTATATTTTAATCCGGCTGTATTTGTGAGCTGTGTAATTGGCCTGTTAACGACAGGGCCTTTTTTAAACACAAACGAACACGATGATTTCTGGACTGGAGGCTTAAATATTCTCACATTTAAACAGACTCTTAGACTGATGTTTTTTTTTGCAGCCCCTTCAGGCATGCTGCCGCTGAAAAAACAACAATTCTGACACTAAAACACCAACGTAAAATCATTAACCAGCTTGTTGGATATGCCTGAAGATAAATAATCTTATTTGTCTTGTGATTTTGTGATTTCTGTATCCTTAATGCTGTCTTCTGCTGTCCTGATTATTCATCACGACACTTCACGACTGATATAAATCTCCCAGTGCCTTATTAAGCAGGCGTGCATGTGATGTGATGTGATGGCTATCTGGCCTGCATGGCCTCGCACACCAATAGAAAAAAAAATGGTAAACTGATGTGGATTTAAGGGAGAGGAAAAACAATAAATAAATAAATAAATAAAAAGGGTTAGCTGAAACCAGGGAGCAATAATCCATCCTCCTCATCCTCAGAGCTGCCTGCTCTTTTTCCTCTCCATTCAAAGGCTTGTTGTGCGCTGCTGGCTGCATGGAGCTGTAGAGATGCTGCTGTCAAGTTGACAACAGGGAGGAAATCAGAAAAGTAGGCTTAAAGGCTTCACGCCTTAGTTTATTTATTGAAAAAGAAAATGGGAATTAAAGGAGTGCATGTGTAGCTGACCTGTTGCATAAAGGCCATCTATCTATCTATCTATCTCTCTATCTCTCTATCTATCTATCTATCTATCTATCTATCTATCTATCTGAAGCACTTTATTTATTTTATTGAGGTTTATTTTTATAATGCACCTACAGAGATTCACTGGCTTTCCATTCTCTGAAATCAATATGGACATTGTGACGTAGAAAAACACATAAATAATGAGATGAATGTGGGCTGAATTCCATTTAGCGTCACTTCTAGGGTCCTGGTATGCCTGAATTATGACTGAAACTCCAAAAATGTTGTAAAGATGTAAGTTGCAGCAGGAGCAGGTATAAAAATTATGTATTAATTTAAAAAATATATATGAAAAAGAACAATGGCTTTGTTCTACTTAAAAGTAAAATTTGATACCTTTGCAGGTAAAATGTGTGTGTGTGTGTGTGTGTTTGCAGGACTTTAAAAAAACAGCTCTGTTTTTTCTGCATATGCTCATATTATTTTACTCAGTCCTATGCGCTTATGTTCACAAGAGGCAGTGATGTCAGGCTCAAAAGTGCTCGAGTTGGAGATATTATTAGGTTAGTGTCCTACAGTTTAGCCTGGCTGACCAGGCCTGTGGGGCTCCTTTGATCGGTGCCAGTAAATCTGCTCGTCATGCTGGGTCATGCTCGGTGAGGGTTTTAGTCCAAGAATATTAAAATAAAGAAATACAAATTCAAGGGATTTGCTATTTGGTGAAAGCTTTTAAGTAGCATCATGTTGGGAGATACAGTTTATTACAGTAAATCTATTACAGTAAATGAATGAAGAAAAAAACAGAAGTTTCTTTTTGTAACTTGTCAAAAGATTCTGACCCTTGCCCTCAGTGTTTCCTGTGTCTTGCCCTGTGTATATGCTGTATACCTGTAGACATTTAAAGCTCTGTCAGCTCGTTATTACCTGTCAGACCTTGTTTTTCGAAACAGGGGTCAAAGGAAACGCCGCAGTGATGTCTCTCATTCTCTGTCTGTTGTTTCACTGCGCCACAAAATCAAACTGACATGTTTTTTTTATTGCATGGTGACCCGAGGCACACTGTGTCTTAATACAAAAAGCATATGAATGTGGTGTATCATCTGTGAGCTGCATGAGTCGCTGCCTTATAAATGTTCCTTCATCAGGAGGAGATGTGATACTGCAGCAGACAGGTGACATCTATTTTCCACCTTCTTTTTCTCAATTTCAAGCCTCATTTGTTTAAGCACACAGCTCTCCTAACTCAGCAATTATTCACTTTTCCAATTAAGGAACATTTACAGACTTATTTGATTAATCCTAGAAGTATACTTTGTTGGTTTTCTCCCATATCATTAACGTATTAATGTCAAACCAGGCATTTAATCACTTCAGCTATTAAAAAGACACATTTTAGTGCAGTGTGTTGTGAGTCTTAATGACATGTTAATATATGTTGATTTGACTTATGTGTGGGATGTTGTGGAATGACATGAACAGTGATGTAATTTTTTTCCAAACTCGTGTCTGCTTGTGTACGAGCTACATCTGAGTGATGGTCACCTAATGTAGCTTTTGTCTATGAACTTGAACTGAGGCATTAAGGCATTTCCGCACTAAGAAATATCCATTAAAATCACTCTCACTATTTATGGCTTGGTGCCTCGCCCTGTAATTACTGCTCAGGCCCATCTGTGACTCAGCAGTAAACACATGCTGGGCAGATATGGAAATGCAACAGGTGTAGTCTGGAAACAGACCATTAGCTTAACAGACTAGCTAGCTGGTTTGGTTAACTGAATGAACATATAGATATGTTTTTATATATAATCCAGATGTTAAGTATCATTGTAGTCATTTATTGCATCTTTGTGATCATTGTTTGTCTCTTTGTGGTCATTTTTTGTCTCACTGTGTTCATTTTACATCTATACATAGTCATTTGGTGATTCTTTTGTGTTTCTTTGTTGTGATTTTGCATCTGTTTGTGTCATTTTATGTCCCAATGTCATCTGATGCCTCTGTAGCACAAAATCTCTCTTCCTTTAATCAGTCCATTCAGGTCAAGGCCTGTTTCGTAATTCATCCATTGTGACGGGTCACCAGAAAGGTGCACTGATGATTTTAAGCTCCTGTCAAAGGCCACCTAAAGCACCTTTCCATTAAACCTACTTTTACATGCTTGAATGATTCCGAAAAGGGTGAACACGAGGTTAGCTAATTTATTCCCATTGTCTCCACAGACATAAGGAGAGCCTGTTGTCGAACCAGGGGTGCATCCTGAACAAACTGAAGCCTCAGCACGTTCAGGTGGCCTCTCCACTACATCTTTGACCACTTCTGCATCTTCAAAATCTCTTTAAAATGGAGGACCAAGGTTACCAAAACCGGACTGCATTCATAAAAGGTGCCAAAGACATTGCTAAAGAAGTCAAGCGGCAAGCATCTAAGAAGGTTGGCCGCTCAGTGGATAGGATGACCGATGAGTACAGCAAGCGCTCCTACAGCCGCTTTGAAGAGGACGATGATGATGACTACCCTATGCAGGGAAGCCAGGATGGAGGCTACTACCGTGGAGACAGCCAGGCAGCCAACGATGATGAAGGTGGTCACAGCGACTCCACAGAAGGTCATGATGAGGATGATGAAATCTATGAGGGAGAGTACC